>OX439243.1:6063333-7321666 GCA_949319165.1 Sialis lutaria | reverse complement strand
ATTGAGTGGGGTGTCATTTGATAGGTCTCCTAAAATGCAATAATAAAAGTCAAATGACTTTTTGATTTTAACCCTTCAGTCACGAAATTTTTGAAAAATAAATAAATCGTAGTGAGAATGACTACGGAACCCTATCATGTGCGTGCCCAACACGCACTTGCCCGTTTTATTTAAATTACGTTTTGAGATTATTAATGTTATGTAGCCGAGTCAAACTAACACCGAATTTTTGACTCAGCGACCTATCTGCGGGGTGACAAATATAAATGACAGTTGAAATGAATAGTTATACCAGCAATTCGATTGTTAAGACGGGCAATTCGAAAATGGACTCATCCAGAGTTTAAGTTGAATTGATTTCTTAACTTGGATAATGCAGTCAGTTTTAATGGTTTTGTCTGATATTTCAAATATGCAGTTTCAAGAAGAACTCACAGAAATGCAAAATAATGCATCAATTAAAACTTTAATATAAAAGGAGCGAGGGTATGGCTTTATGAGGAAACCGAAATCAAATATCCAAATGCAGCCAAATGTGCAAGAGAACTATTATTATCATTATCATCTTCACATTTAGCTGAATGCTAATTTAGTACCATCAGTGCCGGATTAAGGGGGGGGGTAAGGGGGCTACAGCCCCGGGCCCCACTTACTCCAGGGGCCCCGCACGCCTTTGGAATAACCCAAGTAACTCAAGTAACTTCAAGCGACCCAGCTAGAGCAATTTTTTACAACTTTTATGTCCGGTATTATAAACGACCTAGCAAATTTGCTAGATAGCAAGCACTCTCAAATGAGATATCAAACTTATATGACAGTTCTTAGTAAGTTGGTTTTTACCGTTTTTTATGCAAGGTTAGTAAATACACTATAGTAAATATACTTTACATACCTTCTTTTTACTTCCTATGTATGAAACTATCTATCTAAAACGGTAAAAACCAACTTACTGAGAACTGTCACATAAGTTTGATACCCCATTTGAGAGTGCTTGCTAGCTTGCAACTTTGCTAGGTCGTTTATAATACCGGACATTAATCTAAAAACCCAAGTAATCGAATCGACCCAAGTTGATTCAATTGTTTGGGTCATTGAGCATGCTTTGGAAGTATGTTAATCGATCCAACTCAATTAACTAATTAGACTATCTGCTTTCAAGCTCTCTTTCCTACTGGACTACTTGGGTTATGATAGGTTACGTGGGTTACTTAATGTTCTTGGAATGCTGTTGCGTAATCATAGGGCCCCATTTTACTTTTAGCCCCAGGCCCCACGAAGGCTTAATCCGGCACTGAGTGCCATGAATGATTTGCTACTAAAAAAATAAATCGGCTGGATATAACAAAACGGGGACACTGCCATAAAAATTCTTTGCAGCAAGCATCAAGCGCAAGGATCTCATTAAATTCAAATAATAAATTATTACTAATAATTATAACAATATAGAAAAATCTTTCATTAAAATTATTTTGTACTTGAATTTCAGCTCTCCATTATTTGGAGAAAATTTACTTACTGTGTTTGCTCAATAATTTCTTAGTGATTTCTTCCTAAAACCGATCATTCGAGTTTTTTTAAGTGAACATTTCAATTTTAGAATATTAAAAATTAACTATATGTTGGGGGGGGTATAGGAATTTTAGAAAAACTTAGGTAGGGCATAGCACAAAAAACACTAGGTTATACTATATATGAATGACCTTAACACATGCGCGTTAAGTAGAAATCAGTGATATAAAAGCAATGGTGATAATTGTACCTCATAAAATGCATGGCATTTACATTAGTATACATTTATTACCACTGCACTAGAATCCCGATTCCCGATAAAATTCATAGCGATTTAATACCCTACATACAGTGTTAGCTTATTTTTTGCTCTATACAGGGTGTCCCATTTTAATCTATCACCCCCCTATTTTTTTTTATCTATGAATTAAATCAAAAAATGCTTCAAATAAAAGTTGTTTGGTTTTGAGGGGGACCCAAAATGGCGTTATTATTTTTTTATTTTTTGGACGTCTTCATGGTCAAATAGGCCCAACTTTTTTTTTCAAATGGAAACTTATATTTTTTATTGCAATATCTTATTGTTTGGAAAAAAAAGTAGCTTTTGTTTCAAAAAATTTGTATAGAGCAAATTCTTTACAATACCTATCATGAATCTCCTTTATTTTATATTTTGTCAAAAAAATAAAATAAAACATGATCTACAGTTAATTTATCACCTGTACATTATACCTACATATACAGGTGTCCCATTTTAATCTATCACCCCCCCCCCTAATTTTTTTTATCAATCAATTAAATCAAAAATACTTCAAATAAAAGTTGTTTGGTTTATAGGGGGACCCAAAATGACGTTATTAATTTTTGATTTCTCATGGTTAAATAGACCCAAATTTTTTTTTTCAAATGGAAACCTATATTTTTTATTACGGTATCTTATTGTATGGAAAAAACAAGCAGCTTTTGTTTAAAAAAAATTATATGATTTTTTTTAATATTTAACAAAATAATTTTTTGCTTTTAGTAAATATCTAAAATTTTAGATTTTAGATATTTACTTATTTTTTATCAGGATTTTTTTGTAACTGTTGCTCTTCAAAATATTTTAAAAAAATTAATCTGAAATCATTTTCTTAGTTACATCAGATTAAAATAAACATGTTTTGTTTTTCACACTTTTCCTCTAAAGTTAATGGGTTTCATGAAAAAATTAGTGAATATCTAAAATCTAAAATTATTTTGTTAAATATTAAAAAAATTAAGTCATGCAAACAATTTTTTAAAACAAAAGGTGTTTATTTTTTTCCATACAATAAGGTACTGTAATAAAAAATATAGGTTTCCATTTGAAAAAAAAATGTTGGGCCTATTTGATGAAAACGTCCAAAAAATCAAAAATGAATAACGCCAATTTGGGTCCCCCTCAAAACCAAACAACTTTATTTGAAACATTTTTTTGATTTAATTGATAGATAAAAAAAAGGGGGGGGGGTGATAGATTAAAACGGAACACCTTGTATTTAAAAAAAAAGTAAAAATACAACACTTTTTTTCTTTTTTTTAATTACTGAATTTATAAATTATAAAATGTTGTAAATTGTACACATACTTTATAATTTATACTATGTAGTGTAAAAAGCGATATAAAAGGAACCGTAAAACTACGTTTGATCCCAACCTCCCACATAGAAAGTACGAAAAGGCTAAATTATACCATCTCTGCTCATTAATCAGTGTATTGGGTCTACCAACAAATTCTCTGAAATATAAATTATTTAGACAAAACACAATTATCTAAAGCCAGCCCGGAGAGATTCTTCAAGTTAATCTTGGTGAGAATTTATGAAACGAACCCACTGATATGTTTCTTTCTGTCTATTTTTAATCGAGCAATATACGTTTTGTTTCTACTAAAGCTTTGATTTAATTGTGAATGAAAATTTGCGAATATTGATTTTATTTTAACTGGTGTGTGTTACTGTTGTATAGGTATATTCAGAACCGGCCTTTGCAATTCTGTCGCCCCGGGCGAGATTTTTCTTGCCCCCCCCCCCCCCCCTCCCCAAAAAAAATGGCGAGAAAAAAATCTAAAGAGCAAAAAATTCAGATAGTTTGAAAAAAAAATATTAAAATTAAGGATTAAAAAATGTAAGGAGTTATAGTAATCAATGTTGTTTGCAATATAAATATGTATTTCAAACTTTAAAATAAGATCACTTACTTCAAATCAGCTTTAACAACAACAAAATAAAATCTGTAATCTGAATAATGCAATAGAACAGCGATTCCTAATCCGGTGTATGCGAAAAAAAATTATAATGGCGGAATGATACCTACATACTATTTATTATATCGTAAGAGATAATTACAAAAAAATATGGAAATTTAATTCGCATATTATGCGAACGCGGGCGTTCATGAGTATCTATTGGCGACGTTAACTCTGTTTTGATAAATTTAACGCTCGCGCGCTTGTGATCACATACTTTTAATTGCTGAAGAAAAAAATTATTGGATTTCAAACTTATTTGTAGAAGCTGCTTTTCTCCATTGTGGCCTTCCGCCGCCTCTACAGGCCTGGCGCTCCAGGTGGTCGCCGTAGTCCCCCCCCCCCCGCCGTTACTGGGTGTACTGATTTGGAAAATTATAAACAAACAGCTCACTCTCTGTTTGACCGAGACTTAAGTTACTACTACTATAACATATAATACCTCAAATAAAGAAATCACTACTAATCCACATCAAGTAATCATAAGAAAATCAAGCGATGTATTGTTTACGAACTTTGAAATACAACTTAATATGTATTTTATTTTTAACTAGCAGAATCCCGCGGCTTCGCTCGCGTAAAATTCGAAACTAATTAGAACCCTCCATACGTGATAGCAGATGACATATTTTTTATATTGATTTTTATTCATTACCTATAAAAAAACGTAAATATCTCGGATAATAGTTAAAATTTTTAAAAACTAACCCCTTGTTTATCCTCGCCATTAGGGGTTGAATATCGATTTTTTTTATTGCAGATTATTTTGCCCGACTTCACCATTATAATGAATGTCGAAATTTTTGTTTTAATAGATGACTATTTTGCCCGAATTTACGTTTATAAGTAAAGCCATCCTCGTCCCCGTCCCATGCTATTAGGGCTTGAATTTTCGTAACTGATATTTGTCTTGTATAGTACCTACTTGTGCCATGTATCATTTGGTGAATACAAAAAAAATATTTTACAAATTTTTCCACCTCTCTAACCCCTAGCGGGTTAAATTTTGGAAAATGTAAAAATAATTGTTTCATTATTTATATTGTAGAGTGTAGAGTATGTTTGAATAGTTTCAATTAAATGCGAACAAAAAAAATATTTTTTATATAAACTTTGACACCCTGTTCTAACCCCGTAGGGGTTGAATTTCGAAAAATCCTTTCTTAGTGGGTGCTTACATCATAAAAGGAAGGCACCTACGATATTTCATGTTTCTAAGTCCAGGGCTGTATGTTGATATATGAGTGAGTGAGTGATTAAGGACAAACTCTTTTATAGATATAGATTTAAATTCAACTACACTCATCGCTCGATTTAATGACGTTGTTGGTAATTCAACCGCTTGATTTAACGACGTCGAGGGGGGGGGCACCACCGTGCCATCCTCAACGTTAATTGGTGAATTTAAATTTCGCACAGTCGGTGGTATTATGGTGAGGATAGGGGAAGGTCGCTAAATCGCGCGTTTGGCCCGTCGTTAAATCAAGCGGTTATTAAATCGAAGTCGTTAAATCGCGAGATGAGTGTATTGGGATTTGGGAAATCACGACAATGATTTATTTAAATTTTAAATAAATCATTGTAAATTCAAAATCAAATCATTACGTTTAATAAAATTATTATTAAATAATTAATTAATATTTTCGCGTACATAACAATAACATTCTTATGTTGGGAAAACAATTATTATTTCTTATAATATATAAAATATTTATATATTAAAATCGGCTGCCGGATGAAAATCTTATGAGGGCAAATTCCGACCCTCGGGCCGTAATTTGGTGACCGCTGGCCTACAGGATCTAATTCTGACAAAGAAAATATTTTATCAGCATTATACAAAGTATCATTTCCCAAATTATCATTGTATTTTAGTGAAACACTATCACCATAAGAAAAATTCGGGATTCTTTGTAGAAAAATTGTATTTTTTTATAACTTTAGTTTTAATAGAATAAACAGAAAATATTTTTCATATTTGTATTTTTGTCTGCATTGTTCTACAGAGTCATTTTTTTTGTTTTAAAATGTTAAGGGGTGTATTCTGAGTACCTACTACATTAAATTGGCGCGGTCTATGACCTTGAGAGTGGTCCGCCATAAGCACGAAAATTTTAAACGTAATTATCTCGTAAACCGCTCATTCTACGATAAAATTTATTATAATCTTTCCTATTCATCAAGGTTGAATCTACAATTTTATTCCTAGGCCCAATTGGTGACGAGATATATTGTAAAAAAGTACACAAAAAATGATTTTTTGCATTTATTTCGTAAAGAAGCGATTATATTGAAAAAATTTAAATGACAATCTTTTGCAATATTTTTGTTATTAGGTGCCATTTTGCAAAACCCATAGTTTGCGTGTTATAGGCCGCAAAGCATTGCAAAAACACATTTTTTCATTGTATTTCAAAAACTATAATAAAAGCTACAAAATGTGTAATGACAAAAGTCAAGATCACAAAATTCTACACTTTTTTTGTAAATAAACAAAAAAAAATTTTTTAACGAAAAAAATTTTTTTTTCTTTAAACAAAGAAAGTGTACAATTTTATAACATGCAAACTATGGGTTTTGCAAATTGGCACCTAATAACAAAAATATTGTAAATTGAGAGTTCTAAAAGATTGTCATTTAATGTTTTTCAATATAATCGCTTCTTTACGAAATAAATGCAAAAATCATTTTTTGTGTACTTTTTTACAATATATCTCGTCACCAACTGACGATAGAGAATTGGGCCTGGGAATAAAATTGTAGATTCAACCATGATGAATAAGAAAGATTATGACAATCTTTTATCGTAGAATAATAATATATCGTTTATGAGATAATTACGTTTAAAGTTTTCGCGCTTATGGCGGACAACGCTCAAGGTCATAGACCACGCCAACTTAATGTAGTACTCAGAACATACCCCCTAACAATTTGAATTTAAAAAAAATGACTCTGTAGAATAATGTCTTACGAACTACATTTTTTTAATAATTTGATTGGACTATTTATACAATTTTTGAAACAACTGGTACAAATTTTATAAAAAAAAGTAATTGTGTGAATTTATTTATGAATAAACACGTTTTACATATGCTGTATAAAAATTTAATACAAGTATGTACTACCTTCATTGACTGACCTTCTATTGGTCATGGACTCATGGTAAAAAGCTTCGAACGTAGATCAATATAGATTTTAATTTAGATAATATTTAAGACAATATTCTATTTTTGGATAAATTTCTAACAATACATAAAATTTATCCCTGACCTGAAAAGGATTTATTTTTGATTCTTTTTACATAATATTACATAACATTTTTATTACAAGCTTTTATTCTCTTGATAAAATTTTATTTGATTACATTTTATAGTCGAAAACTTTAAAAGTTAATTATGCTAACGTTATAATGAATTAGATTTCCGGGACATTTTTATTACTTTGCTTTCTTTACTTTGAGTGTAAGTGGGGTAATAAAATGTATTTTATGAGAATTATTGATTAAAACTATATATGTGTAAAAAAATGAATAGTTTCATATTCGTTTTAAATTTTTACCCCTTTCCGATATTATAATTAGGGACCTGCACATGATATTTTTATTTTATTTATGTTATTGGCCATTTTTAGGGTTCCGTAGAGAACTAGGAACCCTTATAGTTTCTCCATGTCCGTCCGTCCGTCCTGAAAAAATTTGTCATAATAAGATGAAATTTGGTATACGGTCGTAGATTTATGACCCAAAAACAGAAAATTTTTGAAAATAAAAATTTTTTAGACCCCCCTTTCATAAAATGAAAAGTGTTTTCAAAAAAAAATTTCACCTACACCATTGAGTGAGGTGTCGTTAGAAAGGTCTCCTAAAATGCAACAAAAAATGTAACAGAATTTTTTAATTTTAACCCTTCGATCACGATGTATTTTCTCTCCAAAGTCATTAAAAAAGCGCCCCCCCCTCTATTTTCTAAACTATCAATTAAAAAAATCTGAAAAAATTCCAAAACGTAGATTTTAATTAGTACTTTCACTGAAAATTATAACGAACATTGTCAAAAATATTTTGGACCCCCCTTTCATAGACTGAAAATTGAACTTACATTTTTTCCCCACTTACCCTATTGAGTGGGGTGTCATTTAATAGGTCTCGTAAAATGCAATAAAAAACGTCAAATAACTTTTTGATTTTAACCCTTCAGTCGCGATATATTTGCTTTTTAATGTCGCTGTCAGAGCGTCCCCCCTCCTCTATTTTCTAAACTATCGATTCAAAAAATCTGAAAAAAATTCAGACTGTAGCTTTTAATTAGTACTTTCACTGAAAATTATAACGAACATTGTCAAACATATTTTGGACCCCCCTATCATAGATTGAAAAGTGAAGTCACATTTTTTTCATTTAACCCATTGAGTGGGGTGTCATTTGATAGGTCTCTTAAAATGCAATAATAAAAGCCAAATGACTTTTTGATTTTAACCCTTCGGTCACGAAAATTTTGAAAAAAATTTTTTTTTATAAATCGTAGTGAGAATGACTACGGAACCCTATCATGTGCGTGCCCAACAAGCACTTGCCAATTTTATTTTATTATATTTTGCAGTAATCATTTTTTTCAATGCAAAAAAAATATTGGGTTCTCTTTATTTTATTCCAATTACCAATCAAATGAATCAACAAAAGGTGATGAAATGTGTATTCGTAAAAATAAACGTACGAGTATGTTAGTAAATATACATACATATTGAATTGTATATCAATTTCAGAACAACATACCTATAGAGTTTTGTTTATACAATTATACGAATATTCAATTTAAAAATATTTTTCAAATAAAACATTGTTATATAGAGTGTTTCTGACATTTATATTTTACTTACAAAAAATGTTTAATTGATATTTCATGTTTAGGTGTAAACAAATAAATCTGATATTTTATTAAAAACAATAAAAAAACTACAGTTACAACCGGAAGTGTATTGAATCAAATGAAACTAATTCCAACCCTTCATACGTGAAAGGTGGTGAAATTTTGTTATTATTATTTACTTTTTATTCATTATACAAAATCGTAAATATTTCGACTCTTATACAAGATCGGTGGTTGTTTTACCCTTTAAACCCTCTACTCTCGTGATATTTGTTCCATCGAATGATTATTATTATTTGTATTGTAGAGTATTTAACTTAAGTTTCAAGAAAAATCCAACAAAATATTTTTCCTATACAAACTTTTCCACCCCCTTGCAACTTCTTAAGAGGTTACATACAGTCAGAAGGCCAAAAAAAAATTTTTTTTTCAAGAATTTTTTAACAAAAGACATAATTTATTAATGTAAAAATATGTACAGATATTATGGTAACTTTTAATTGTATTTTAACATTTTTTATTTGTAAAAATAATAATTTCGAATGCTGCCACAGCTGTTCTCCAGGAGGTCCTCCCAAAAAAGGCGCCTTGCCTTTTTTGATATCTCTGGACTGCATCTTTTAAAATAAAAAACCCAAACGGATTTCTTTAAAGTAATGTATAATATTGTACTTAATCGAAGGAATAAGCAAAATATTTTTTTTTTACAAAATGGCGGCTTCTCAAAAAAAATATCGATTTTCGACAAAAATTTTGACCTTAAATTGTTTATAAAAAAAATTATGGGTGAAAAAAAACCTTCGATTAATAACTCAAAAATATTCTTAAGAAACTTGTGTTAAAATTCGAGATTGATCGGTTCAACCATTTCCGAGAAATAGTGGTCACCGTCTTTAAAAACATAGATTTGATAAAAACGCGCTGCCGCTCCGACCTCCTACATTCAAACGCTCTGAGACGTCTTCACAAATATACACGTAACTTCGAATATAATCGCCGGATTGACTTTAAATTTTCTGTGTGTGTACTTAAATATATGTACATTACGAAAATGAAATAAAAACAATATTTTTTTTAATTCTGAAATGTATGTAACCCCTTAAAGATTGATATTTGAGAAATGCTGAAATAAATGTTTTTTATTTGTATTGTATTTATGCTAAGTTTTAAGTGAATCCAATCAATACAAATATTTTTCCCATACAAACATTTACACCCTCTTTTACTCCCATTGGGGTTGAATTTCGAAAAATCTCTTCTTACTGGGTGCTTTCCTTATAAAAGGAAGACACTTGGGTTTCACGTTGATGAGTGAGTGAGTAAGTAGTACGTGAGGACAAACTCTTACCCGCGGAGTGTACAGAGTCGACATTGCCCAGGCAATGTCAGCATTACACATCGCTGCTGGGCAAAGTTCGAAGAAATTGTTAATTAACGGACTTGACCCGGTATTGAGCAGGCATTTTCGACAATGCTAAGTACTTTATTATGATATTAAACTGAGATTGATTATGAAAAAAAATTGTTTTGAATCAACAAAAAATTATCAGTTTAACATCATAACAGTACAGTATTACCCAAAACGATTTAACATTGTCGACAATACCCAGTTAAAACCGGGTCAAGTCAGTTAATTATCCATTTCGGCGAAGTTTGCCCAGCAGCGATTTTTAATGCCGACATTGCCCAGGCAGTGTCAACTCAACGGGCTTTGCATATATATGTATTAGGGTGGGTCAAATTGTATGGGGCCGAAAAAATCTCTATGGGCAACTCGCGATTCTGGTACTATGGGCCATAACAAGTATTTTTGCCAATGGAACAATACCTCTAAAATCATTTTCGAGCCTGCCGAAATTTGTCTGAAGATATTTTCCAAAATACTCAAAAATCGATCTATTTAGTGCATTTCGAATGTACAAAAAAAATATTGAAAATATGTATACGGGGGTTTTTTGGGTCGGGAAATCCATTTTTTACATTTATTTTTATTTTTGACTGCCGCCAGGGGGCGTTATCGTGCATTTTCGTGCATTTTTGTGGATTTTTTCACCTTTTTGGGGAAAAATTGACGAAATTAATGCACAAATCGACGAATCTTTGACATTCCCATATTTAAAACAGCCCAAAATGTTCAGCACTGATAATTAGGTGGGGTACCCATACTCGACCTATATCGATTTCATTCAATTTAAGTCAACAAATTCGTAAATAAAAAAAATATATCGAATTTGTTGACTTAAATTGAATGAAATCGATATAAGTCGTGTATGGATACCCCACCTAATTATCAGTGCTGGACATTTTGGGCTATTTTAACCATCGGAGCCTCTTATGGGTCAATTTGACCCATACACCGACTTTGATCGTGAATAACGCTCAGGTATTTTAAAAAAGGGGGGTACCACAGTTTTACAGGTATAGTTCGAACTCTTGACTATATGTTTCGACAGTTTCTGTAGGCTGCGGAACCATTAGTCGTCGTTGAGAAGCTATCAAAGACGGAGCAGGGTCTGGAAGACCCATGTGTGTACTAGTTGTCGTATCAAAGAAAATAAATAATGGCTTATAATTTACGTTCGCGTGTCTGCGACGCTTAATTACCAGGCAAATATTGGTGAGAATGATAAACCCGAAGTAATCTAGTGCTATAAGAAGACAAAAAGAGGTACCGGTTTGTAAGCATGGCACAGTTTATCAAACACATTTTGGGCTGTTTTAAATATGGGAATGTTAAAGATTCGTCGATTTGTGCAATAATTTCGTCAATTTTCCCCCCAAAAGGTGAAAAAATCCACAAAAGTGCACGAAAACGCCCCCTGGCGGCAGTCAAAAATAAAAATAAATGTGAGAAATGGATTTCCCGACCCAAAAAACCCCCGAATACACATTTTCAATAATTTTTTTGTACATTCGAAAAGCACTAAATAGATCGATTTTTGAGTATTTTGGAAAATATCTTCAGACAAATTTCGGCAGGCTCGAAAATGATTTTAGAGGTATTGTTCCATTGGCAAAAATACTTGTTATGGCCCATAGTACCAGAATCGCGAGTTGCTCATGGAGTGAAAATAATTGACCCACCCTAAATTATGTATGTATATGTTGATGTATTGAGTATTAAGATAAAAAATGTATATTGAACAATTATTTAGATAGACATACACACAAGATTTTTTGCACATCTATGACACAGTACCTTTCAAATGATGTTAGTTTCATTCTCCTCTTTTTATAATAAATACTGTAAACCGGGGTTATTTTGACTTACGGGGTAACATTGATCACAACTTCTATTCGTGATGCGTTTTTAGGAAAAACGGAAAGCATCTTTGGAAGTTTTTTTTAAGGTTGAAGCACTGATATTTATGTCATTATCGACCTGTTGATCAATGTGAATACGCCGATATTTTTTGAGAAAAAAAATAAAAAGTATGTAAACGATATTTTAATAAATTTTCAAGGTTGTAAAACTTTACTGATAACTTAGTTATTTATAATAATCATAAAAGTGTGAGCACAGCATTTCAGTAGGTCTGTACTGAACATTGCTATAGAAAATTTTAAAAATCTAACCTCAAAAATGACAACGTGGCTATGGAATAATTTGCACGAGGTTTCTGATCAACTATAGGATTAACATTGATCATGCAGTCAAAGTTATCTAGAGGTCGTTGCACCCCCGACGAAAACTGAAAATAGTGTCACCTCCCCTGGTGTAACTAAAGAACATATTTTTCGTTGTCATCATGTTTTCTCTGCCCCTAAAATTTACAAAAACTATTGGGCCTAATTTTTTTTTATTTGACATATCGATAGTATGAAAAAAACGATTATTTAGTTGTTTTTTTGCAAATTTTTACTCACCAAACATTAGATTTTACAGCCCTTTAAATTTCAAAAATGATCAAAGTAACCCCGGTTTACGGAACAAAAAAAGGTACGACAATTTTCGATGTTCATCTACTAGAAATATTTAGATTAAAGGCATGCATTAAAAAAAATGTAGGTACGAAGTATTTTAAAGACACGATGTTTCTGTTTTGTTAAAAAGCTGCATGAAATTTCTAGAGTTGAATAATTCAGCGCATACCTACTGTTAAAGGGTTCATAAAATACTGTATTTTAAAAACGATTTCTCAGCATTAAAAGCAACCATGTTCATATTAGTTTATACATGCATATATGCCTGTAGAAATACACCGGTAGAAAAGCAGGCAGGTTGTTTATTTTTACATAAATGTGTTTTGCGCGAATACCAATTGAAATGATGAATATTTTAGAACGTAACGCATTTTAACTCTGTTTTGGGAATAGGTAATGTCATTTTGTTACTGATTAAGCTTTTACACAGGTTTTGTGTAATGAACCGAAATGTTTTTGTTGTTTTCATCTTTTTAATATTCCGTTGTATTTTGTTGGAAGTAATAAAGATTTAATGAATACTTCAAGGATGGGACATTTTTGTAATTTACATTTTACACGTTTTTTCCATGTTTATTTAAATTTTAATGATAATTATTAGGAAGAGTAGCTACTTGTTAATAATTTATTAATAGGTAGAGTACATGTATTTTTGTATTTTACTTTTTTATACATACCTACATGAAATGTATTGTTTAATGTAAAGTATATAGAAATCATGAAAAAAATTTGCACTCGATATTTTTAACGGAGTTGCGTGTTTCCTCAATGACGCTTTGTGACGTGAGTTTGTTTATCTTTGAACACTCTACAGTCAAAACGGTGAGACTTACAAACATGGAATTTTATATTTAAAGTTATTTTATATTGGAGATGTGCACCTCCTATTTTTGAAAAGAATTACTAAACTGAAACGGAAATAATCGATTTTCATCAATTTTTGAATTTTTCAAATTGTTTTTTAAACGGTACGTATTCTAAAAAATGTTTTTGTCTATAAGTTGTAGAGAATATTGTTATCTAAAATTTATTTATTCATTAAAAAAAAGTTTCAGGAATTAATCAATTTTTCAAATTATATTTCAAATGAGCCATAACAGCAAAAAATTTCTGCCAAGTAAATGCAAAGTGCTTCCTCGTGCTAAATTCACCTAAAGTAGTTAATTAATGAACAATTTCAATAAAAATCGAAATTGGAATTGGCTAACCATTTAATTTTTTTTCAATTTTACTAAAAAATATAAATTTGACATTTAATATGTCGAAGTAAATAGTTTTATAAAAAAACGTTTTTTTATAGCAAATTGAGATAAATCTTTGTAAGGGAATATTTTACAACAAACGTAGGTAACCTATATTATAGGAAATTGAATGCCGCATAAAAAAGACTATAATATTTTCACGTAACATGTGTTTTTCTTGAGATATCTTGAAAAATAAATTTTAGGGATGTCACTCCTTCACCTTACACACGATTTTGAAATGGGACCGTCCTCATGATAGACCCAACCAACTTACTAAGTTTCATTAATATCGGTTCAGTGGTTCATTACTTTTGTGTGTGACTAGGATTCAGGGGACAGACACACACATAGACAGATAGACATGAAACGGAATGATCAAGTTAAAATTTTGAAATCGAATAACAATTTTTTGTTCTCATTTTAAAACGATCGCAAAGCTTCTCATATCTTCGATATTGCGAATATTTACCATAAAAATTGTAGAAAACATTATTTTCTATAATTTATGTTCATTCAGAGAGCAGAAAAACATGGAACCTTTAAATCTTAATAAAATTAATGGTTACTATTATAAGAAAACTTTTAAGTTAAAAAATAATAAGAAATTCGGAACTTTTGTATTTGGTGTTTATTCTCAAAAGTACTTTAATCAGAGGGGTGATGTTCAAGAATTCTTCAAATAAACTTATATAATTTAAGTTTAATTTCTGTTCAACATCGCCTTCATAAGTGTGATTTTTTTTATTCACAAATAAACACCAAACTTTAGTATCAAACTCTCGAAGTAGCAGCGTCTCTTGAAGATAAACTTTCGTAGAAATCCATTTACTTATTGTTTAATAAACTTGTTTGTACTTTAATTTGTACATGTATGTTTGTTTCAACTTCTATTTAATTCGAAATCTAATATAAGATAGACATTACTTTGTTTTAATATCATTTTATATAATTCAAAATGTTATAACATAATCACAACCATGTATGCCAAAACATTATTGTTTAGATTCTGAAGCCTAGAAATACTTACAAATTACAATTGATATATTAAATTTTGAGTTGTTAATAAAAGATTGGTTTGTATTTAAAAGAATTTTTTTTAATAATAAATACTTTTATACACGAATAATTAATTATTCCACATTAAGGCTGAACATGCTATTTGAATTGCCATAAGAATTACTATAAAGAAATTACAGTTTTTTAATTTAAGTTCAGCTCTGACCAGTATTAATAAATCATTTAGGAAAAAATACAGTGATAAACTATATTAATTTTTCTATGTCATGACATACATAATTTTTCAATTTAATTTTTTATATATTAATAAAAAAATATGAAAATTTTTTGTATTTTTTTGATATGATAAAACTCAATATACAGGATGATCCAGACCACCCGTCCACTATGTTTTACGCCCAAACTATTGAAGATAGAGTTTTATAAAAAAAATGTTACTATGTGTATCGACCCTAAAGAATTTCAAGAACATATTTTCAACCCCCTAAAACTGCGCCTTAGGGGGTAGTTTGGGGGGTACATGCCCGTTTCTCAGTACACACACAGTCTGGATCACCCTGTATAACAAAAATTCTTGAAAAATACGGAAAAAATATACCATGACATAGATATTTGTTTAAGCTTTCTAGTTTTATAATAATTCTGCAATTTTCATTTGAAAATATTGAATGTAAGCCTTAAAACATAAGAACTATTTCTATCCTTTGTAGCTTCATCTCTGTTTAATTTCGAGAATATACCATTTTTCATTCGATCGTCAATTGTCACTGAATTACTTGTATCCGTCATTTCCCCTCAGGGCTAGACTTGTGCAAATAATTTTTGTTTTCTACGGTGGCGACATCTCGTGGAATGTAGTTTCGGAAAAATTGGCATGAACAGCCTTAAACAAATATATTGAACTTTTTTAAACAAATTATATTACTTTAAATAACTAGTTTCCACTAAAAATAAATCCTCTGCACTAAAAAAAATACTTTTCACTTGACCTAAATTTGGACCTGTCAGATTTAAAAATTATATATTTTTGATGTTTTTATTGTGATTTTCTATATTTCTACCTACTAACATCCTTCCTTTGGCCCAAATAGATTTGATATTTTTAATTTTGATTTTTCAATTTTCTATATTTTAAAACGATTAAATATTCGCCTTATACATTAAAAAAAGTATTAAACCTTAAATTTTGAGTTGTTAATAAAAGATTTAAGACAGTATTGGTGAGGGGAGGAGGGGGGGGGTACATCGTGAGCACAATCAGGGATTTTATATCACGCCTTGAAAACTTATATCTCGAGTTAATAAACGTAGTCAGGGCCTCATATGGGAGAACTGACAGGACTCTAGTCCTGGGACCCGGGACTAAAAAATCCCGACGCAACGAGCAAAAAAAATATTTATTAAAATTAAAAAGGTTATTCAAACTTACTTATAAAAATCATTTTTAAGGGGCTCGTCAACATAGTCCAGTATGTGGGGATTCTGATCGTAGAGTAATAATTAAAACGCCAATAGCTGCCTCCTCGTCAATTTTGTTATTAGAACGAGTTTTAACTATTTACCCCTCAACCCTTGATTCTACCAATCGTACATACCGGGTGGACCATTTTAACGTTTAATGGAGAATAACTCGACCGGTAAGTGAAATAATAAAAAAGTTTTCAGAAAAAAGTTGTACGGTTTGGAGGGGGACATAGACGTACTTGGATGAAATTTTTTTAGGTTGTGTTTTCAAGGTGGTATGAAGGTCAACATAATTTTTTTTTTAAATAGGAACCTATAGTTTTTATCAAGTAATTTTATTTAACGTGAATAGACACGAATCTTTCATTGATAAATTTTTTTAAACAACTTAACCTTTCCAAGATATCTTACAAAATAATTCGAGATTTTGAACATTCAATGTTTTTTTACTCAGAAACCATCAAGTTTAGAGAAAAAGCATAAAATACAAAAAATGTTTGTTTTGATATAATAAAACTTTAAGAATTCTTTTTAAAATTATTCTAAAATTTTTTAACATTGTTTTTTTTTTTTGCTTAAATAAAATAAATTAAAGAAGTTTTAAAATTTTAAAAATAATTCCTTAGTTTTATTAGATCAAAATAAACATTTTTTGTTAATTGTACTTTTTCTCTAAAATTTATGTTTTCTGAGTAAAAAAAATATTGAAAGTTCAAAATCTCGAAATATTTTATTAGATATCTTGGAAAGGTTAAGTTGTTAAAAAAAGTTATCAATGAAAGATTCGTGTCTATTCACGTTTAATAAAATTACTTGATAAAAATTATAGGTTCCTGTTAAAAAAAATGATGTTGACCTTTAAACCACTTTGAAAACACCACCTAAAAAAATTTCATATAAGTACGTCTATGTCCCCCTCCAAACCGTACAACTTTTATTTGAAAACTTTTTTATAATTTCACTTACCGGTCGAGTTATTCTATCACCCCCCTAATTTTTTTTATCTATCAATTAAATCAAAAAATGTTAAAAATAAAAGTTGTTTGGTTTGAGGGGGACCCAAAATGGCTCTATTATTTTTTTATTTTTTGGACGTCTTCATGGTCAAATAGGACCAACATTTTTTTTTCAAATGGAAACCTATATTTTCTATTATGGTATCTTATTGTTTGAGAAAAAACAAGCAGCTTTTGTTTTAAATAATTTTTTGTATGACTTAAATTTTTTTTAATATTTAACAAAATAATTTTAGATTTTAGATTTTCGCTAATTTTTTACTCGAAACCCATCAACCTTAGAGGAAATGTGTAAAAAACAAAAAATGTTTATTTTAATGTGATATAACTAGAAAAATGATTTCAAATGTTTTTAAATAAATTTTCTTTTTGCTTTAATATTTTGAAGAGCAAAAGTTAAAAAAAAATCTGACATAATTTTCTTAGTTATATCAAAATACACTTTTCCTCTAAAGTTAATTAGTGTACCCGACTAAGTTGTTCCTCGATATATCGACCAGCCCCGTCCGTAACGGAAAGCCCACTGTAAAAAATTCAGTTTGGACGATTTGAGGGGGTTTCCCTACGTAATTTGATGCGCTGAATACGAAAAAAAATATGAAAAAATCTTGGAAGCAAACGTGACCTTGAAAATTACAAAGTACTCCAGCTTTCGCTCTTAGCGTAACCCAGGATCAACAACGTGGATGTGGTGAAAATATTATCCCTTTGGAGTGCTTGATTTTCGTGAGTCTCCTTGCCAATCACGTCGAAATACCTGACAATGTGGTAATAATAAATCCTCCACAATAAAGAAACAATCAAGTGCTAACCTGCTGGTAGGAACTATAATTTGAATTTTTGGTCTTACATTCACCTTGAAGATGATTTTTGCGAGACGTAATACTATTTTTTTCGTGTTCAGTGCATCATAAAAATTATGTATGCTAACTGTCGAAAAAATCGACTCTATTTTTTTTCGTGTACCAATGTTTCTTGGAATCAAAAAGATATTAAATTCTAAAATCGGTAAAAAATTTATTACCACCTATCGGCAATATGAAGATATAAGGGAAAATCATAAACTTACTTTTTAGAACTGCATACTGCATGAAAACATAAGTACTTACATTTGTTTTTATTGACTATAGGATGGATATCATTCATGCAGGATTTCCGAATGTATTTATGGCAATTCAAACTGCATGCATATGCTGGTGCCATTATGAATGCGAATTTGTCCTTATCAAACAAATATACAAGATTTTTATTTCATAAAAATTGTTTGTATAAATAAATTCATTAATATACCTGTCTATAGTTCACAAAATATGAAGTTGTTTTTTTATATGTTTTTATTTATAATACCTCCATCCATGGCTGAGTGTAAACTTATTTTGATACTTGGTATTTTTGTCAACATATCGCGTTATATTAATAACAAACAAAATGACGGACTTGTAAAAAACCTTGTTACTTCCATGTTCGAAGAAATGGAAGTATTGTAATACCGTCAAAAAATCGTGTCCGAGATAAAAGCAGATTCTGATTGTACTAACTTCAAAACGTAAAGAAAAGTTAATTTCCGCATGGCGGCTGTGCGTGTGTGTGTCTGTGTGTCTGGATGTAGAATTTTCTTCCGTGTACGATAACTACTGTAAATATGCACCGATTTGAATTATTTTTGGGAAAAATGTTTGCCTCAGTGAGTACTCCAGACCTATTGATTTTGGTGCTAATCGGATTAAAGGTTTCAGAAATATACCAAATTTTGTACCAATTATCGTCTAAAAAGTGAGTATTATCTCACCAATTTTGATAAGACTTGGTACACTTGCAGTTCAAACCAATCTAAGGGGCACTTATTTCATAAACGTGCCAAAAAGCCACTGAAGGAGTGAAAACCACCATCAAAATTTTAATTTTAAATACTATTAAATTCATGTTGCCATGGAAACAAACGCAGTTAAATCACGGACTATGTCCATGAGTTAAATTCAAATGTCACATTATTATTATTCTACAAAAATGTGTATTATACAACTGACATTAGAATATTAGAAAACTAATATTTATAATACAAAGGTGAGTTTTATATTAAAAATTATTGTAAAATATATTACAGAACATGGAAGTCATGTATGGTTCTCCATACCGATATTTTTTTCGTTGAAAATAGAAAAAAATAAGAAATTATTAATAAAATTAAATAATGTTAGGTAATACGATAACAATTATGTCCGGTATAATAAAGGACCTAGCAAATTTTCAAGCTAGCTAGCACTCATAAATGAGGTTATTAATTTTGATATAGTATCAATGGGTTAGCTATGGAATTTAGAGCAGTGATACTTCAACGTAGTGTAACACAGTTGGCGACTCTGACCGTATATTTTTTTTTCATAATAGCACCACTGTTTTAATACCGTTGGTATTTACATACAACGCTTGCGCGAAAGTTGTCAAAGTTATCACAAAACTCCAAGAGAACTGTCATATAAGTTTGATATCTCATTTGAGAGTGCTAGCAAACTTGCAAACTTGTTAGCCCCTTTATAATACCAGACATTAGTGTGTAAAACGACGTGTTAAAATGATAACCCGTTTGGTTGATTAGAATTTCAGTTCTATTTCCCACCAACCGACAAAAAGTGGTTTAAAGAAAAACGCACTAACACGACCCGTTCTCTTCTATGTGCTATAACTTCGTAAATACTTTAAATTTCGATTTACAATTTTCACAATATACTGTCAATATATTTTGCTTTCAAAATATGTATAGAAAAAATCAAAATTTTTATGTCATCACACCGCAATACTGCCTCTAAAGGTGCCTTTTCATGGAGCGTCATTGACGCTGGACGCTACAATTTTGAATTTTGAATGCTTGCTATTGGTCAGCGTCAAATGAAAAAGCTCAACATGGTTGAGCTCATACTGCTTGACGCTAGAAATCATGTGACACCTAATGTCAGTAGCTTTGATATTATGTGTATTATTGTTTGTTTTGTGAGTTTATACGTCTTTACGAATAGTATAATGAAATGTAAATTAATTTTTAATAACTGAACGTAATTTATTGGTTGTTTTTTCACACTTAAACGTCAAACAGTAGTTACAGCTAAAATTCAAAAATTTAAAATCGGTCACGTGACGAGATTTGACGCTAGAAAACTAGCGTCAATGACGCTCCATGAAAAGGCACCTTAATACATCAAGTAGTCTGTTAGAAATAAAATATCAAGAAACACTTTTATATCTTACAAGTAGTATCATTTACTATTTAAGATTAAACTAATATTATTTCAGCCTGCTGAAAACTTTACACAATTGTAATGCCAGAAACGTCCAAATAAACTTGTAAGTGCGTGTTACATATTTCAGATTATATATAATTCATACAGAGTGCTTGGTATGCAAATCATGTGTGCTCCAACATGTAGCATTTATAATTAAGTATATCTGATCTACCCGCCGCTACTGATTATTAGATATTTGCTTATCAATCAAAAAAAAACATCGTGATTGAAGCATTAATATTTATTGAATATCTAATATATATTTGTGTTAACTTTATAGTATGTAATAATTTGAATTATTTATTATATTATAATTTATGATTGTCTGTTCTATATGTGCTCACTAAATTAATTATGCAATCAAAATATTGATTGAATAATTTGGAAATATTCAAAGGTCGGTAATTTAGTCGAGTCAATGAAGGTTTTTACTTCGGAACCCTCAGAAACAGCACCGCTTTTAATGAATTTTTTTTTTAAATGTTCGTTATACCATACTATTTGAAATCAGAAACATTCCAGCCGTCGGACTCAAAAAAATATTTTTTTTGCTCAAAAAAAATGTATATAAATAAAAAAAATTTCGATGATAACTGAGCAAAAGTGTGTTTTTTTATTATAACTTAGTTGAATAAATATTATTTGAGGAAATGAGCAAAAAAAATTTTTTAATTTTTATTGGCAAACGTTACTTTTCAATTATTTAAATAATTTGCTTAATAAATTATCGTTGACATTTTGACGCAAAAATTCCTAAATTAATATACATATTTAGAATTTATTGAATATTGATGAAATTTAGCAAAATTGTTCGAAATACCCTTATTTAATACTAGTAAATTTTAGAGCACGTTACTTGCATTAATAATCATTTTACAGCAAGTTTTGCTACGAAATTTCGTATCCGCTCCAGCCGCGAATAAAATAATAAACGTTTGCCGTTTTGCAAATAAACAAACAATTTTGTCCAAAAAAATTGTAATTATTTGAGATGTATTTATCTAACTTTCCTGAAAGTTTTAACCCTTTTGGTTAACTATTTTCAACTCTAGAGCAGTTTATTCTTTAGATTTTTCACGCGTCAGCGGTAAGTTCGTCACTAAGATCGTTTACTCTGTAAAAAATATTTATTGATTTTTTATAAAATTTTGCATAATTGTTCGAATTACTTTAATTTAGCAGTACACAAATTAAGAACACGTCACTAACATTATTAATCATTTTACAACTACTTTTTCCTACGAAATTTAGTATTCGCTCGTGTCGCGTATAGACAATAAACGTTTGCCTTTTTGCAAATAAACAAACGATTTTTTCCAAAAAAAATTGTACTTATTTGAGATGTATTTACCTAATGTTTTTGAAAGTTTTAGCCCTTTTGGTTAATTATTTTCAATTCTATAGCAGTATATTCCTCAGATTTTTCGCGCGTCAGCGGCACGTTCGTCGACAAGATCCTTTTACTCTGTTAAAAATATTTACTGAATTTTGATGAAATCTTACATAATTGTTTGAAATACTTTAATTTAGCAGTAAAAAAATTACGAGCACGTCTCTAGCAATATTTTTCATTTTACAACTAGTTAGGCTACGAAATTTACTATCCGCTCGTGCCGCATATAAGACAATAAACGTTTCCCGTTTTGCTAATAAACAAACAATTTTGACAAAAAATATTATGCTTATTTAAAATACATTTACCTAATGTTTCTAAAATTTTTAGCCCTCTAGGTTCATTTTTTTAAATGGTACAATGTTATTTATTACAAATTCAAAATTTTTGAGGAAAAATTGGGAAATTTCTGGAAAATTCCTAAAAAATTTTGTATAATTCAACTTTATTTGTGAAAAGAAACACCGCGAATACACATTTCTATCAAAATTTTCAATAAATTTAGACAAAAATTAAAAAAAAAATTGGAAAATTTCGGGAAAATTCCCGGAAAATCCTTATTTTGACAAAGTATTCTTATTCAGCGACCCTCTAAACCCCTATAGGTAAAAAAATTTCGTCGAAAATCGGACTTAATATATGAAACCAGTAAATTATACAAATTTTCAAAATTTGGGGGGGAGGGGTTAAATCCGACGACTAGAATGTTTCTGATTTCAAATAGTATGGTATAACGAACATTTTAAAAAAAAAATTCTATCAAAATCGGTGCTGTTTCTGAGGGTTCCGAAGTTTTAGCCATTTTCGAGCTTCATTGACTCGACTAATTATTCAAATATGAACACTGATGAACAGAAATAAATAAAGAAAAGATGTGGTTATATTTAATTTATTTAAATTAGTTGTGGGTTTATTGGTCAAAAAATAAAATAAAATTTATATTAAAATATAAAATTTATTGCAGACGTTTCGGAACTGCTATTCCTTCGTCGCTATAACAAATACTTTATTGATATTTATTAACAAAATACAAAATAACATTAAAGCTTACCATTTTTAAAAGAATTATAAAGGTGTAAAAAAAATTTTCTTCTCTGTTAGATTTTATAGTATACACGTGAACATATATTTTAATACTTTTTTATTTTTAATGCATAAGACGAATATTTAATCGTTTTAAAATATAGAAAATCAAAAAAAATTACATTAAAAATATTAAATCTATTGGGGCAAAAGGAGGAACGTTGTAGTTTTTATGTTGTGCAAATAATATAATTAATCTGTGGTGTAAAGTATTCTTTTCTTAATGCAAAATATTTATTTTCATTGTAAATTATTTATTAAAGTTATATAAATGTATATTTGTTTAATGTTGAATAATTAATTTTTCGTATAGTATATTTGTTATAAATGAAAACGGTAAAATAAAAAATGTTTGTTATTAAAGTGCATTTAAAAACAAGCGATTACATTTCACAAATTGATTTTTTTGTGGAGTTATGAAGTTATAAAAGAAACAAACAAACCATTTCATTTGCAAATTTTGTGTGCATAGAATTAAAAAAGAATATGCAAATCTGTTTATGTTTTTTAAAGCGTTAAATTTCCGCTTGCTTTTTTTAATTTACGATATTTTTCCATTAAGTTTAGAATTTTAGTAGAATTGACATTTTGATTTTGTAAGCTTGTAATAGATTAAAGAATCATGGCACGAAATTCATTTAAAAGTGTGTGGAAATTTTTAACTTTTCTCTTTAAAATACATTTATTGATATTTTATAAAACTTGTTTTAATACATTTTCTTTTCGTTATAACCCTTTTTTCCAAGAGTATTTTTACATTATTTCAATTCATAACGATGAAAACAAATAAAAATGCTTGGATTATTTGACTATACTATATACATAATTTGAAAAATATGGAATTTTTAGTTTGTTTAAAAGCTTCGTAACTTATAAGGGGACATTCAAACTATTGGTTAACTTTTGGGAAGTGAAACTAGATTAAAAATAAAAATATACATGTCCTTACATTCTAGTAACATGTATTATCGATAATAATATAGGTACTTATGTAATATGATCAACGTTTAAACGAGAAGTAACCGAAATATGTAAAAAAAGGGACAAACTATTGTTAATAATAAAAAAAAATTATCAAAACCCACAAGTGGGTGTTGCCGCGCAACTCACTTGACACAACTCAAAAAATACCCTTGCCAATCGATTTGTGAATCAATTCCGAGTTCAACGAGGTAAAAGGAAGCCATATATGAAAAAAATCCTAAAATGGGCTAAGCTAGAACCACAGACCTACCATTTAGCGAAAACGGATGGACGGAAAATCGAGCATATAAGCGGTACCACTTCGTGGGTTGCGTTAAAAAGTAAAATTTCTAAACCGGATTTCGAACCAAAGTACTGCATTCCTAAGCTAGCATATTAACAACTCGAACACAATACAGTTTATTATACTTCATACATATGAAATATACCAATTTTCAAAATTAAATAACTTTATTAATAATGAGCATTCAATTTAATGATCGGTCACGTGATGTCTTTTTATTTTTAATCCAGGTTCACCTTCCAAAAAAACGACCGAAATCTTCCATTCATGAGTTTGAATATCTCTTGTCAGTCAATTATTACACTAACCGACAGCCATTTTGCTGCAGAGCATACAATAACTTTTTAAGGGTAATTTGGAGACGCTGAATTCAAAAATGACCACCATTTTACTCAATCAGATCTAGTTTTTGCGATATTGCAAAAAAATGTTTTTTTCGATATACAAACATTCAAATTCGTATATATATATTTTATAAATCAATGACTTCAACCAAATATTATTCAGAATGAAGCTATGGGTGCTAATTGAACTAAAAAGCCTTAAATTATATACATTCATAAAGTTATTCCCTTCGAAAATCATGTTTTAAACGAAAAAAAATCGATTTTTTAGCAAAAATTCAGCAATTTTCAAAATTCAAAACGCTGTAACACAAACAATTTTTGTCCAATTTTGATGCTATTCACTAAATTTGTAGCTTTACCTATCTTCTTTATTGTGTTAAAATTTCAACGTAATCGAATGAAAATTGGCGAAATGGTACTAAAATCAACTGCGCGTGATAACATTTAGTAGTTCGGTCATATACATATTTTTTAAATTAAATGCTTCAACCGAAGATCATTCGGAATGTAACTATGGGTCTTAATTAAACTATAGAACCTCAAATTACACACATTTTAAAAATTACTACACATTTTTTCTATGAACATTTTTATCCCTTATATAAGTGTATTTATTTTCTCGTATTTAACCCTTTAACTACTGAAATATATTTAAATACCATTTAATAAAATGATCAATAAGTGACAACCAAATCAGAATAATTAATCAAATCGCTTATTAATAGCAACAGTGTCTCGCAAAATTTTTTGTTCGTCTTCTATTGACTACAGCTGTAGATAAAGGGTTAGTATGTATACTTTGTATACGATTATTTTAATCTAAATATTATAGGGGTAGGTTTTTTGGCACGTTACACATTAGGCACTTTAATAGATAGCCTAGACCACCCGAGAAAAAGAGGGACCCCGTGCCGAAGTGAAGATTAAATAAAGTGACATAAATTTTTTTAATGTTTTCCAAAAATATTTTTAATGAGGACCCCGAATGTTTATAAGTTATTCAAAAGCTAAAAAAAATGTGTAAGCAAAAATACATAATGTTAAATCGAATATACATACCTACCTATTACCTGTACCTACGTACATATATGTATACAAAATGCTTTTATTTATTTTACAGACGAATATATTTAAAAAAGAGTAATTATTACCAATAGAAATTGGCTCAAGAACATTAAAAAATAAACGATAACTTTATAACGTATTTTTACAGTAAGGATGTATTTTTTAAGTGATATTATATAAACGTAATATTCAATTAACCTAATTTATATTTTTATTGATTAGATTAGGGCATTGTTTTCCAAAGAGTGGTATGAGAGAAGGTTTCAAGGGTTGAACAATTGAATGTTTTTGTTTTATACACAAAAGAAATTTAGTATTCTAAATAGGAAATAAATTATTTTGTATAGTAAATACATTTAATCCACTAAATTTTTGACCCTGGCAAATATCATAAATACATTACGTATAACATTTATAACATGTAAGATTCATTGAATTACCATTCAAAAAATAAAGCGACTAACTCCATAAAAAAACAAGAAAGGGTCTAGCCGGATAAGCATAAGAAAACTGCACCAGAATCTAATGAAGAGTTCTTACCTTGTATTTATTTTTCTGTATCTAAAACATATTTACCCTTAATTTTAGACTTCTACTCCTGATAGTTAGGGAGTACTGGGGATGGCAACCCTAAACGTAAAATTTATTTTAATTATTTAATTATCTTACTGAGATTGAAACTATTTATATATGACTATGAATTACATATTATATATTTATTTTATAATTTTTGCTTGATCAAAAACGGTGGAAAATGAGAAGTATAATATGGGAAGGGGGTGATTTTTTAAACTAACCCCTGAATTGACACCCACCAAAAGCGATTATATGTAAAAATTGTAGAAAGGTCGTATTGGTGGAACAGTAAAAAAAATTAAATTCTTATCAGATAATCAGATACCCATATAAAATAGTGTATTTTTGTAGACCAGTAGTGTTATGAAGATTCCATATAATCACTTGTATTAATTCTTATGTCAAAAAAATTTTGTTGGTGCAGATTTATTCAGAAAATCTAAAATAAATATATAATATGTAATTCATAGTCATTTATAAATAATTTCAATCTCATTAAGATACCTCGAGTAGTTTCGGAAAAAATAAATATAACGTTTAGGGTTGCCACCCCCAGTACTCCTTAACTATCAAGGGCAGAAGTCTAAAATTATGGTTAAATATATTTTAGATACAGAACAATAAATACAAGGTAAAAACTCTTCATTGGACTCTGGTGTAGTTTTCTTATGCTTATCCGTCTAGACTAGAGATGTAACGAATGTATGATTTTAAACATTCGCGAATGCGAATGCGAATATTAACGGCCGACATTCGCGAATGCGAATGCGAATATTGACTTTTTTTTTTAATTAATGTATTTTTTTTAAATTAATGTTGTAGTATTCATATTTTACATATTCAGCTAGCTAGGATAATTACTTTTATGGAAAAAAATTAATTATTATTAATTATTGTTTGTTGAGTTCAAAATATTCCTAATTAATAAAATAAAATAAATAACATTAAATTGTTGGTGTGTTTAAGTTCTTTGAAATTTTGTTTAAGAAAGATAGAATCTTTGTTTTTGGCTTTTTAAAATAGAATATTATAAAAACTGTCGATCGAGTTTAATACTTTTAGAAGAGCCCTGAAAATGTTCACTGCAATATGTGACGAAACATTGACCGATAACACGAAACACGACCAAACCAATGCGGCTTACACCCAGAAGCCTAGATCCATGTCGAGTTTAATAAAAATTGAATTGTTAATTAATGTTAAGTTTTGAAAATTCCAATCATTAAATAAAAACAAATTACAAAACACTATAGATACCACATTATTTATTTATTGGTACTGAAATTTATATTCATTAAGAAACTGTCAGCTAGTGTCTATTAAATACAAAAAGTACTATTCTAGAAGAAATTAACGATATAGTGAACCATACATGACTTCCATGTTCCATAGAGGTGGGAGGAGGGTGAATATTTCCAAAACCCTTAATTCGATTAGCCCCAAAATCAATAGGTTTGGAGTACTCACTAAGACAAACATCCATTTATTTCAGAACATGTGGAAGTAAAAATAATCATTGTCTGTTCCTAAGTTCTTAAAAATAATTATATTTAATATAAGTAATAGATAAAAAAAAAATTTTTTTTATTATTACAAAAAAAAGTAATATTCGCAAAAATATTCGCATTTTTTTTGCGAATGCGAATGTTTAAAAATGTGCGAATATTCGCGAATGCGAATATTCGTAACATCGCTAGTCTAGACCCTTTAATCTAATATAATATTTTTAAAACATTTTTTAATGATATTCATCTAAAATCACCACCAAGAAACTAACAATCAACTAGATAGTATAACCGCAGAAACCTACAATTTATACGACAACGTATCTCTAGAAAATAAACCATTGAACTTTTTCTCTTTATTCCAATCACCAATTCGGATCACGTGTTGTATTATTGTATTGTGAAGAATGCAAAATAAAAACTAGAAATTACATTTCATTCTGAATTAATCAATATCCAATTTGAACAGGAATGTACGCCGGCAGTTATGATACGTTATTTTATGGTGTTTTAAACTATACATCGTGTTTATTATATGCGTGTATGTACGTGAATATATACACCTATGTACATTTGTGAAAATTAATTTTAAATGGTTATTTCTGTCTCGATTATATGTAATTCATATACGACAGGGCTAGTTCTAGTTTATTTTAAAATCATTTTTAAAATTATACTTCACGTTCAATATGAATTTTTAGTAAGGCTTGTATTTAATTACACTTCTTTTTTAAATAATAAACACTTTTTATTTAATCGTTTTCACTTATAATAAAAATAAATATAAAACGAAAATTTAATTAACCCTCGGAGCCTCTTGTGGGTCAATTTGACCCATACACCGACTTTGATCGTGAATAGCGCTCAGGTATTTTAAATTTTTCGCGATTTTTTTTAAGTATGTTGAATACTTCAAAGGTATGTGTAACACTTATAAATTCATTTAACATGAGTCAAAGTATACCTTTGAATTTTGGTAAGTCAAAAGGTTTCGTAGTTACGGAATTATAGGCGATCAAAAAGTAAGCAGGGTCAAATTGACCCAGAGTGTACTAGTAGGTTGAAAAAATAGGTGTGTACTCCGAGGGTTAAACAAATATATTTAACTGAAAACAAATTATATCACTTTAAATAAATAATTTCCACTAAAAATAAATACTTTGCACTAAAAAATAATACTTTACACGGTGTATTTGCAATAAGTTTTTAAATTATTTTAAAAAAAAATCGATTTCAAAATATTAACTTGATCTTTCCGTTTCAGGTCAAGACAAACACTTTTTGTTACGTGTCTGTCTGTCTATGTTTGTGTGTGTCTGTGTGTCTGTCCCCTGAATCCTTATCACACGCATAACTCATGAATCACTCATCCGGTGTTAAGTAATCTTCCTATACCCTCGCATTGGTCTGTCAGACCGACAGATAACATTTTTTTATTTTTTTCAATAACGGAAAATGTTAAGACAATGAGCTTACTAGTAGCTTCATGATTTTGTCACGATCTTTAATTTAGTGCATCGCGAGCATTCGTGCGAAAAGGACATGTACCAGTACACGACATCAATTGGTCTGTAAGACCGATGCGGGTATAGGTGTTTTGAGTATGCTCCGAATGCTATGGTGAGACATTGGTTGAGAATAGTTTATAATATTTTATTATAGTTTTTAGAGTTATTTTTGGTTTTTCTTTTAAGAAAAAATATAGTTTTCGTATCTCGATAAAAAAATGAACTTTTTTCAGAGCCTGTAATAAAAGACTATTAGTCACTAATTAAATCAAAATATTGTCTATAACTTTGGTTAATTTATTTCAACACATCCTTTACTACTAATAAACATTAATTTTACTAGACTGTCAAAAAAAAGATAACATGCTCTAGAACTTTTCAAAATCGCATGTAAGGGGAAGGTGTGACACTCCAAAATATTTATTTTTCAATATATCTCAAAAACGACACATGGGTCAGTCCGCGGTGACGGTCGTGACATTTCATAATTTCTAAATAATACTAATAAATAACATGGTTTTACCTTTTTTTCTGTAGATCTTAATGCAATACATGTATATTGAAAGAATAAAAAGTCTAAAGTTATTTTACAAAAAATTGTCAGCGTTCAAAACTCTGTGACGGTTGTGACGCCAACTATTGCAAGTTTTGCAACCTCTATCCAAAAACCCGAATGTTTAGCGATAATATTGAAGTTACTTTATAATAATCATACTTTAATATGTTACGAATAAATTATTTTTTAGTTACACAAGAGCATCAGGTAAATACGTAATCTATTTAACTGGTTATTACCCAATAAACATTGTGACGGTTGTGACAGAAAATTGTGACGGTCGTGACACGTTGAATAAAAGGATACAATAAGAGTACTATTTGTGTGTTTAATTGCTTATTGATATAATGAACTAATACTTATAACAATTATTTATCAAATACATCAATAGACTCTTTATAATAAATGCGGTTACCCTTAGTCATAATTGTTGGTAAGGGTAATTTTTTTTAATTCGGTCAAACGTCACGTTTGATATGTAATTGTCAAAGACTTTTAATAATTTGCCACGAGCGTCACTTATTGTCAAGTAAGTTATTGCGATTTCACATTATTTGTTGTCTTTTTCGAAAAAAAAATAAAATTTTTTGTAATATTTTGAAAATTAATTAAAAATTTTGTAATTTTCTTTTGGTTTATGAAAAGTGATGTTAAATAGCCTGTTAATTTTATATTTTAGTATTCATTTTCGTAAAATATTTTTTTAACTATCTGGTATCGATTACCGCGGACTGACCCACATGTTTTATGATAATGTTCACTCTTTTTTTTTTTTGGAAGAAATTATTCTCTACAAAATATTGTAATGTGAAACAAAAAAATCGAGCTATTCACGTGTAAGTAAAAAAGTAATTTTTCCCATGTGAATCAAATGAGTAAAATACTCGGTTAGCTGCATTTATAGGTTTGATATACATGTCTGAAATTTTGATACAATTATATTTAGATCCAAAGCTAAATCATAGACCAGCAGAGAAAAAAAAAACACCGTAATACATATACAGGGTGTTCGCGGGAACCGAGTGATCATTGCTAACTTTGTTATTATTGGAGCTAGAAGATCGGTTAAATGGGCAAACTATCAGTATTTTTTCCGGGATGAATAATGGCGGTGTCAAAAAAACAATTGAATGTCAAATTTCAGAGATATATTGAAATATAACATTTTTTTAAATGGAACATCCTGTATATTATTATTGAATTTTGTAGCTGAGGATGTTCTCTTTATAAAAAAGTAATACATATATGATGGTAAAATTGATAGAAAACAAGTTATAGCAAGTATAAAATTAATAGAAAATATCGAAAATCAGTGTGCTATGAAGTTTTAATAAATTGAGCACAAATGATTAAAACATTTAAAACAATAGTTTAAGGTTTTTATGTCATTTGTTCGCAAATTTTAAATGTTTTTGATTTAACTGATAACGAAAAAAATTATTTATTATAATTAATTATATTTTTTTATGAATAATGCTCAAAAATGTTAAAAATCTGCGAAATAAGGCACAAATATCTGAAATTATTGTTTTAAATTTTTTTATCATTTGTTTGTATTTTATTAAATCTTCATAGCACACTATTTTTCGATATTTTCTATTAATTTTATACTTGTTATAACTTGTTTTCTATCAATCTTACTATCATACATGTATTACACTTTTATAAAGAGAACATCCTCAGCTACAAAATTCAATAATAATATACAGGATGTTCCATTTAAAAAAATGTTATATTTCAATATATCTCTGAAATTTTACATTCAATTGTTTTTTTGACACCGCCATTATTCATCCCGAAAAAAATACTGATACTTTGCCCATTTAACCGATCTTCTAGCTCCAATAATAACAAAGTTAGCAATGATCACTCGGTTCCCGCGAACACCCTGTATATCTTGCATCTACATCAAACCCTGACACTGCGTTATATAATAATATATTAATTGTTACTAGTTAATTGAAACTGTACAGATTTGTTTCCTACATATGTACATTCATACATAGCTTTACAACGGTACCTCAGTGTACGTAGTTTAATTAAAAGCAAATGACAAGCTTTCCCTTTATTATTTATGATAGTAAGGCTATATTTACGATTCATGCGTATTTTAAATACAAAATTCTTTCATTATTCATGCACGTGTATTTAGGATAATGGTAGGTATTTGTATAAATATAAAATACTAGCGGAATCCCGCGGCTTCGCTCGCGTGAACTTCGAAACTAATTAGAACCCTCTATAAGTAATAGGGGATGACATATTACATTTTTTTATATTGATTTTTATTCATTACTTAATTAACCGGATCTTAGTTTTTTTTTTTTTTTAAACTAACACCCGTCTACTCTCGCCATTAGGGGTTAAATATCAAATTATTTTATTACAGATTAAATCCATCCCACGTTGAACTTTCATTTTTAATTGAGTGTTAATTTGTCCGAATTTATTTTAATATCATGAACAGTTATTATTATTATTCCCATAGGGGTTGAATTTTCGTAACTGATATTTCTTTTGTAGAGTACCTACTTATGCCATGTTTCATTCGGTGAATACAAAAAAAAATATTTTAAAAATTTTTCCACCCCCCTAGCACCTTAGGGGTTAAATTTTGAGAAATGCTGAAATAATCGTTTCACTATTTATATTTTATAGTATGTTCGATAAGTTGCGAACAAAAAAAATATTTTTTTATATAAACTTTGACACCCTGTTTTAACCCCGTAGGGGTTGAATTTCGAAAAATCCTTTCTTAGTGGATGCTTACATCATAAAAGGAAGGCACCTACGAAATTTCACGTTTCTAGGTCCAGGGGTTTGGGCTGTACGTTGATATATGAGTGAGTGAGTGGTTAAGGACAAACTCTTTTATAGATATAAATTTTCAATATGATAAAAATATAGACTGTATCATATTTTATATAAATTATATACATACAGTAGAAACCGGTTATAACGACATCGGTTAATATTACGTATCGGTTTTAACGACTTAAAATAAAAGTACAACTCAATCCCATATACATTGTGTTAAGTAAGTGCGTGTACGGCATTACTCGCAATCGGTAAGTTATACAAACCTAAATCTGTATTCATCAGGTTTAAGAAACCCCCGCCATTGTACTTTTGTGAAAAATTTCAGTTTGTGCCGATCTTTTGTCAGAAAAAACACAGAAACCGCGTTGTTAGTGACGTGTACGCGAAACGTTTCGAAGCCGTGTTTTTTGCATGCACCCAAAAGGGCCAAAAATGTCTTATGTAGTGGTGACCAAGTAAATTAAAAAGTACGGTCACATGGAGGAAAACTTAGCTTAAATTCTAGTATATATATATATATATATATATATATATATATATATATATATATATATATATATATATATATATATATATATATATATATATATATATATATATATATTAGGGTGGGCCGAATTGAATTGACAAAATTTAATCGACCTCGGCTACCCCCTTATGTGAAAGTACTCTCAATTCTATGAAAAAAATCCCATAGAACTATACCTCTACATTCAACTTTAGTTCGGCGCATTTTTGATTGAAAATTTTTAATTTGAGTCCCTTGAATTCAAATAAGTCGAACTAGAAAAAAATTCTCATCAAGCTGATTTTTGGTCGAGACTTTTATTTAGATTTTCTAAGCATACCTTAAAAAGTTCCCTTAGTTTGGGCCAAGGGTTTTTTAGGGGGTAAAGGGGGGGAAATTCTATTTTTTGCAAATATCTCAAAAAATATCAACTTTTCGAGGACAATAGTTTTGAAGAAAATTGTAGCTTATAAAATTCTACATAAAAAAGATAACTATACTTTTTTCGTATAATCAATACTTTTTAATTAAACAAACTTTTTAAGTGTCCAGTGTCGTGAAAAGTGCCAAAATCCGAACTTTTAGGGGCAATCAATTTTATGGTTGATTATTATAGATTTTTAGGCGTAGAATTCGAAAAAAATAACTCAGACTGGCGAAAAGTGGTGCAACATTCTTAAAAAGGGGGTTGAAGGATGAAAACCTCGTTTCCAAACTTTTTACTTGAAAAGTATTGATTATACGAAAAAAGTATACGTATCTTTTTTGTGTAGAATTTTATAAGCTACAATTTTCTTCATAACCATTGTCCTCGAAAAATTGATACTTTTTGAGATAATTGCAAAAAATAGAATTTTCTCCCCTTAACCCCCTAAAAAACACAAACCGATGGCCCAAACTAAGGGTACTTTTTAGGGTATGCTTAGAAAATCAAAATAAAAGTCTTCACCAAAATTCAGCTTGGTGGGAATTTTTTCTTAGTTTAACCTATTTGAATTCAAGGGACTCAAATTTAAAATTTTCAATCAAAAATGCGCCGAACTAAAGTTGAATGTAGAGGTATAGTTCCATTGGCGTTTTTTCTTAGAATTGATAGTACTTTCACATAGGGGGGTAGCCGAAGTAGGTTAAAAAATTGGCCCACCCTAATATATATATATATATATATATATATATATATATATATATATATATATATATATATATATATATATATATATATATATATATATATATATGTGGACAGTATTTTTCGGGGACTTTTTATCGATGCAATGTATTATTTGGGGACATTTGTATACTTCGGGGACAGGTCTTGAAAAATCCACATATTATTTGTATTATTTGGGGACATTCCGTATATATGAACAGTTTATATTTAACGAATACTTTGGAGACCTTAATTAATATACATGGTATACCCACAGATGGCGCTACCATGATTGTTTTCGTTACTAAATAAAACCGATATGACCAGATCAGCGATTTTTCATGCATTGTGGATTTATTTGGTTATATGCTATAAAGGGCTGTATTCTGAAAAAATGGGAGGGGGCTAAATAAACTAATGGTGCTAGGTAAATTTGGGGGGAGAGGTAGTTTTCTTGGGGGGGGGGGTAATTTTTATTGGGGAGGGGTAATTTTTTTGGGGGGGGCGGAATTTTAAATTTAATGTAACAAAATTTTTTAATTCCTTTAATTAAAATATAAATTTTATAATGATCACTAATAATTTTTCGTTTAAAAATAACTAATATTAAAAAACGGACAGTATTCAAAATGCGGGACAATGGACCAAAATGCGGGACGATTGATCATCCTAGTTTCTAATATAATAATATTTTGTTGCAGATTTAAATGATTATAATAATACGGCGTAGGTATATTATCATGTTCAATTGTTTAAATTATTTGTGTTAAGTTTATTATATGCACAAATATGTTCTTTATCACCTCATTAACAAATCTGCGTTAACAAAATATATTTATTTTACTATTAAAAATAATGCAAGTGATTTTCGTAATTGAATGTCAAATAAGAGTGAACCCCTACTAAAAATGTCTTGAGGGGGGCTCCTTTTTCGGAAAATAAACAAAAACTTTCGCATAACAAAATGATAGCAAATATATGTATTTTCAAATATACAACGGATATTACTAAAAGTAAATTATAACAACAATAAAAATTTGATGTCACGAATTTTAATAAAATTGTAATATTGTTGTTAAATTTGATATAAACATCGATTTTCCTTTAACAATTTTCAAAATTTTGTGAATTTTTAATAAACAGCAGATTTAAAAAAAGTGATTATTGCAAATATATTTTTAAAATGACTTGTGATTATAACGAATTTAAAAAGATGAAAATAACAAAGTATGATACACCAATAAAATTTCAATTTTTTGTATTTGTTTTACGATTTTTTACTTATGCATGTTGCAGTCTCTGTTGCTCGGGGGCCCTGTACCATTGATACACCTACTATATCGGTAGCTACGCCCCTGTTTAAACTTATACGTTACGTCACTCCATTTTTGGCCAATAAATCCACATTGAAATAATTTTTTATGTTATTTTTAACAGAATTATCGATAATTTTAACATATTTTTCATTAATAAAATAAATTGATGCTCAAACATTTTATTAAATTTTATTTACACCCATTAAAAACTTTATTCGTTTATACGTTATCTTTGTTTTTTCAATAACAGCATCCGTTTTTGAAAATGACCGCTGATTAATTTCAACACCTTCCCGATTCCCGTGGGACATAATATGTCCTCAAAAAATACATTTCGTTGATGATGTCCCCGAAGTATACGTTAAGTACCTACTCGCAGAAGAAAAAGTTTAACGGTCAAATTATTACAAATATATTTTCAGCTTTTATTAATTATTACCATTCATAACTAATGTGAGTAAGACACAAATAACATATTTATACATTTTCCCAAATATTTAAAAACAATATACGTTTAAACAAAAATAGAAAAAAATATTATTTATGTATGTTATCCATTTGTAAACGTACATGGATTTTCAAATGATTTCTTCAAGAAGCAAAGATCAGAAAATTAACGATATATTTAACAAGTAACAGTTGATTTATTATTGTTAAGACTTATTAATATCTAATTAAGTAATTTCAGATAAATATCAAGTTTAAATGAAAAATAAAAGAATTTAAAAAAGAAAATTTCAAATTTCGCGGTACATTTTATGTGTATCTATACTTACCTCGCAAATATCATCAACGAAATGTATTTTTTGAGGACATATTCATAAATTATACACTAAACCAGGGGCTCCCAACCTTTTTCCTACATAGACCTTATTAAACGAATTATTTTCTTTATAGACCCTCTAACATTTTTAGATTCTAGAAAACATAAATATACTACAATCTTGTTAAAAAAGTACAAGTAGAAAACAAAACAAAAATCAGATCAATATGAAGTTTAAATAAAATACATATATAAAAGAAAAATAAATAATTTTTATCTACAATTTGACACCACATTTGCCTAGGTATGATTGTTCAGTGAAAAATTTCAAGTTTCTAGCTTATATGTGATATAAATTTAAATCTATTACATATACCTACATATGTCTAGTCTAGTGTATATTATAAAAACATGTCCTCAAAAAATACATTTCATTGATGATGTCCCCGTAGTATACGTTGAGTATACATATAAACACTATTTTATGTCCAGTGTATTTTTCAAGACCATGTCTTCAAAAAATACATTTCGTTGATGATGCCCGAGAAGTGTACGTAAAAGATATAGTTTAACGGTCAAAATATTACAAATATAATAATTATAGATTTTTTTAAATACCATTCACAACTGGCGTGAGTAAAACACAAATAATATACATATTTCTACATTTTCCAAATATTTATACATGTAATGTACGCTAATAAATTTTTGTGGAAAATCATATTTATGTATTTTATTCATTTGTAAAAATATACAACGCACATAGACTTTCAAATTATTGTTGTAATTTTTTCAAGAAACAGAGATCAGAAAATAAACGATATATTTAACAAGTAACAGTTGATTCATTATCGATAAGACTTATTTATTGCTAATTAAGTAATTTAAGATTAATATCATGTTTAAATAGAAAAATAAAGAATTTTTAAAGGAATATTTTTAAATTTCGCGGTACATTTTTTGCGCATGCGTATAAATCATCTGTCATATAATGGTGCAAATTAGCAAATACCGCTATTGTATTTATTTAGATCGTATTTTTTTTAATAATTAAATGAGATCTACAATTTGACACCCCATTTGTCTAGGTATGATTGTTCAGTGAAAATTTTCAAGTTTCTAGCTTAAATGTGATATAAATTTAAATCTATTACATATACCTACATATGTCTAGTCTAGTGTATATTATAAAAACATGTCCTCAAAAAATACATTTCATTGATGATGTCCCCGTTGTATACGTTAAATATACATACAGGGTGTCCCAAGACTGTGTCAAAGCTCAATATTTCATTTATTATAAGAATTGGAAGAAAACTTTAAATACAAAAGTTGTCTGGCTAGAGGAGCGGCATAATTTAAAAATAGTTACATTTATACAGAGTGTCCCATAACTGCGTTACAAATCAAAGTTATGTTTTTTTAAATAGAAACTATATATTTTTATTTGATAATCTAAAAGCATTCATTTTTCTGAGTATTTTGATGTATCAAGTATGGGATTATACAGAGGGGTTTAGAAATAATGACCAATTTTGTAAGAAAATAGGAACATTTTCAACACCTTGTAATTTTCTAATTACAAAAAAAAAAAATTGTTCTCTGCTGAGAGTAGTTTTGGTATATTCTCTATTATTGCGATATTACGTTAAACACTCACAAAATTGTATTATTTGTACAGGCTGTATCAAAACACTGAACCTAGTTTTTTTCAAAATTTTCAAATGGAACAGCCTATATATTTTTACATTTTCGAATTGCTTCTTCAATTCTCAACACATTTGACAAACCATGTTCTATACCTAAATCCAGCCGTTAATAAGTTATTAATTTTATTTTAAAATCTTAAGATGTTTTATAAAAACAATACAACTTTATTATAATCAATAAAACAGTTCGCTTTAAAATAATTTAACAAACTAATAGAACGTACAAACTTTAACAACATAAAAATATAATTATTTTATGGAATATAATAAAGTTGTATTGTTTTTAAAAAAATCTTAAGATTTTAATATAAAATTAATAAAATATTAACGGCTGGATTTAGGTATAGAACATGGTTTGTAAAATGTGTTGAGAATTGAACAGGCAATTCGAAAATGTAAAAATATATAGGGTGTTCCATTTGAAAATTTTGAAAAAAACTAAGTTCAGTGTTTGGATACACCCTGTACAAATAATACAATTTTGTAAATGTTTGACATAATATCGCAATAATAGAGAATATGCCAAAACACCTTCAAACAGAAAACAATTTTTTTTTTTTGTAATTAGAAAATTACAAGGTGTTGAAAATGTTCCTATTTTCTTACAAAATTGGTCATTATTTCTAAACCCCTCTGTATAATCCCATACTTGATACATCAAAATACTCAGAAAAATGAATGCTTTTAGATTATCGAATAAAAATATATAGTTTGTATTTAAAAAAACATAACTTTGGTTTGTAACGCAGTTATGGGTCAGTCTGTATAAATGTAACTATTTTTAAATTATGCCGCTCCTCTAGCCTGACAACTTTTGCATTTAAAATTTTCTTCCAATTCTTATAATAAATGAAATATTGAGCTTTGACACAGTCCTGGGACACCCTGTATAAACACTATTTTATGTCCAGTGTATTTTTCAAGACCATGTCCTAAAAAAATACATTTCGTTGATGATGTCCGAGAAGTGTACGTAGAAGATATAGTTTAACGGTCAAAATATTACAAATATAATATTTATAGCTTTTTTTTAAATACCATTCACAACTGATGTGAGTAAAACACAAATAGGTATAACATATTTCAACATTTTTCCAAATATTAATAAATGTAATGTACACAAATAAACATTTGTGGAAAATCATATTTATGTATTTTATTCATTTGTAAAAATATACAACGCACATAGACTTTCAAATGATTGTTGTAATTTTTTCAAGAAACAGAAATCAGAAAATAAACGATATATTTAACAAGTAACAGTTGATTCATAATTGTTAAGACTTATTTATTGCTAATTAAGTAATTTAAGATTAATATCATGTTTAAATAGATAAATAAAGAATTTTTAAAGGATTATTTTTAAATTTCGCGGTACATTTTTTGCGCATGCGTATAAATTATCTGTCATATAGTGGTGCAAATACCGTTATTGTATTTAATTAGATCGTATTTTTTAATAATTAAATGATATTTACAATTTGACATCCGATTTGCCTATGTAGTATGTATGATTGTTCAATGAAAATTTATAGCTTATATGTGATATGTCCTCAAAAAATACATTTCATTGATGATGTCCCCGTAGTATACGTTAAGTATACAAATAAACACTACTATATGTCCAGTGTATAATTCAAGAACATGTCTTCAAAAAATACAATTCATTGATGATGTCCCCGGAATATACGTTACGTATACATATATAAACTACTATATGTCTAGTGTATAATTCAAGAACATGTCCTCAAAAAATACGTTTCGTTGATGATGGTCCCGGAATATACGTTAAGTAGAAGAAATTGTTTAATGGCCAAAATATTGTAATAAAAATAAAAATAAAATTGTTTTTTGATTCGGAGATGTATTTTACAAGTTTCTCAATAATAATAAAAGGGTGTCTCAAAAAATACGTTGGACATATATATATATATATATATATATATATATATATATATATATATATATATATATATATATATATATATATATATATTTTAAAGGATCATCATTAATTATGTCAATTCTCCAATATATTTATTATCGTATTTCTTTTAAACGGTTGATCTTATTAAGTATTAATATTATATTTCTATGTATTTTGTGTCATATGCAGTGTTGCCAGTATGAATTCCGTAAAAAGTACGACAGGCTTACCAAAAAGGTGCGAAATTTGAAAAAAAGGTACGGTTTTCATAAAATTTAGAGGTATTGCTGTAACAATCTTTGTGGGGCAAAAAGGTACGAAAAGAGCCGAGTTCAGCTCAGGTACGATTTTGGTACGGTCGAATCATGAATAGTACGAAAACCGTACTAAAAAGTACGTTCTGGCAACACTGGACTCATATGACCTTACAAAAGTGCCAAATATAGAAAAAATTTAAGAATTATACTAGATAAAAATCAAATGATCCACTGGCCCCAAACATTCCTGGTCTAAATAATCATTAGTTCATACTAGAAATCGATAATAGGTGTTAATACTAAATTGGGTATCAAAAATTACTGTACCACAACATGTTTTCAAAATATTAAATATAAACTAATTTTTTTAGACAAAATATTTGGAAATCTATAGATCTCTCACAAAGAGTTTTCAAACACATGTTCATAAGAACTTTTTTACTGGAAATATTTTTCTCAATCCACCTGATATGACTCATTCTGTATATAGTTTTTTATTGCCCGGCATCCGATTGTCGAGTTCAACGCCGGCAGCATTTAAGTTCTGATTTGATTACATTGCAACCGGTGCCGTCACCGGAACCGGTACCAGCTTTACCAGTGTGTGAAAAATTCATCTTTGAAAATCACAAAGTAATGAATGATTATACTAGATTGGATCGTGAAGACGGTCCCATACAAAAATCATTAAAATCGTATGTAAGGTGACATCCCAAAATAGTCATTTTTTCAAGATATTTCAAGAACAACACGTAACGTAAAAATTTTATAGAAATCTTTTTTGTAGAGAGTTAATTTTTTTTTCAATTAATCACAATAGTAGAAAATTATTCCCTAACGAAGATTTATCACTTTTGATTTTTGAATATTAAATACAATTATAATGTTTTAAATGTCATTTTGATGTTTGTTACAATAATAAAACGAGCTATATTTAATTGCACAATATATTTGGTAGTATTCACTTGGTACATTGAATATAAATTTTTATACTTTGCACTTAAAATTTTATAGTATGCACTTTATTCAGGTAAACATAAATTTTAATGCATAAAGCGAATATTTAAAAATATCAAATCTATTGGGGGCGAAAGGATGTTGATTGTTTTTAAGTTAAATTAAAATACAGAGAATCACAAAAATCACATTCAAAATATCAAATTTATTAGGACGAAAGGAGGGAGATTAGTGTAAAGGTTAGGTCAAAATATAGAAAATCACAATAAAAACATCAAAATATGTTATTTTTAAATTTGATATATCCAAATTGAGGTCATGTGAAAGTATTATTTTTTAGGTTAAAGTATTTATTTTTAGTGGAAACTATTTATTTATTGTGATATAATTTGTTTTAAGTTCAATATATTAATTTTTCGTGCAGTATATTAGTTAAGTAAAAACGATCAAATAAAAAGTGTTTAATATTTAACAAAAATGCATTTAATTACAAGCCTAATAAAAATATATTAATACAATATGAAAAAATTATCAAGCGCTTTTATATTTTTGTTCTAATTAACATTTTTAAATAGAATTGTATAAAAATTAAATGATTAACCAATTGCAGTTCTTCTGAATACTTTATTGGTGTTTATTAAAATTATACCTCTGGTGAATCTATCACGAGGAAGCACTTTGCATTTACTCGGTAGATGTTTAATTTTTTTTATTTTAGTAATTAGTCGGTTAGACTTCGGAACAACTTACATCAAACTCATTAATAAACTAAGTTCAGAAAACTTCTCAACATTAATTCAATAATTGTAAATTTGCATTTAAGTTCAAGACGACTGACTATAAATTATTATCAATTAGTGTTGCATAACTTGAAGGAATTATTGTCAGATTGTGATTTAAACTTGAGTGTAATATGCATCTTGTTGATGTCAAGTTTCTGTTGCTTAACTTCATGTTAACTTAAAGTTATTGCGGTGAACTAGAAACGCGTTGGTGTGTAGTTATTAGTTGTAGTTAACATTGGTTTGAGATTTAGTATCATGTTAGTTCATTAAGCATTCTGCGATGTAAACGATGTTATTAAACAAACTTCAAAAGGCAAATTTATTCTACTTGGAATAAACCGAAGCATTTATGTTTATATCAAATACATACGTGAGCATTTAGGTCACTGGTGGAAAATGGAACGCTCTGTTTTAATTATACCGGGTGTCCCAGATAACTTTTCCAGCATGGGGATCTCAGTATCTATAAGAGATACAGGTTTGATTAAATGAGATGAATTATATGTATGAAAGGGATGAGTATTATTACACCAAAAAATATTCATAATTCTATGTGGTTTAGGCGGTATACCCAAAAAATTGAAAATTCGGAATTTCTTTAATTGGCTATAACTTTTTTGTTAAAGTAGATAGGTACTTTTTGTTTGCGGTTTCTTTAAGCACTTTTTTGTGTAGAATTGATTGGTGTATTTAGATTTTTTATATCACTTTTAGTTTCCGAGATACAAGCCCTAACTTCAGTTTTTCTTATGGGCCGTTAAGTTGGCTATGGCATATTTGAACGTGTTTTTTACTATACTTTACAACGATGTGTCACTTGCATTTATTATCGAAAAAAAATTATAATATATTTTTTCAAATAGTTCATTGTTTCAAATATTCATTTGTTATTTTGATTGTTGTTATTGTGATTTTTGTTTACAATTTTTGTTTTTCATGGCTCACTTAAAAGTTAGTAATAAAATACTTAAATAAATATCACTGATATTTAGTATTTCGACTTTTTTTCGATAATAAATATGGCAAGTGACATATCGTTGTAAAGTAGAGTAAAAAACACGTTCAAATATGATATATTCAACTAAGTGGCCCATAAGAAAAACTAAAGTTAGAGCTTGTAACTCGGAAAGTAAAAGTGATATTAAAAATCTAAATACACCAATCAATTCTACACAAAAAATGCTTAAAGAAATCGCAAACAAAAAGTACCTATCTACTTTAACAAAAAAGTTATAGCTATTTAAAGAAATTCCTAATTTTCAGTTTTTTGGGTATACCGCCTAAACCACATAGAATTATGAATATTTTTTGGTGTATTAATACTCACCCCTTTCATACATATAATTCATCTCATTTAACCAAACCTGTATCTCTTATAGATACTGAGATCCCCATGCTGGAAAAGTTATCTGGGACAACCGGTATAATGTATACTGGATGTTCAAAATAATACTTTACAAATTTTTATTTTTAAAAATAAGCTGTTTACTGAAAAACTTTTCAGACAAAAGTTTCACAGTTTGAAGGAAGTAATATTATGATGTTTATTTTTTATGAACATTTTTTTAATAAAAACCTATATTTATTTTTAGGATCTAATTTTACGTTTCGATAGTTTTTTCCTTAAACAAATTAAAATTATTATGTACTTTATTATGTTATTTTGAATGCTTTATATTTTTCATGCAAGGGAAGGTAGCTAATATCGTACCACTTTTCCGTTTATTCATTTTAGCGAACTAAATGAATAGATTATTGACAAAATTTGTATTGTTCCACGTAGTTTCATTCTTTATGTACACTCAAATTATTTTTTTAGGTGTGATAAATTGATCACAAATACATATTATTAACGTTTTTCTGAAACTTTTCAAACGGTACGATTTTGGAGTCAAGTTTCCTAATTGGAACCTACGGTTCCATAAATCGTTCTTCATATATCTAATAATACACAAAAAATTGATGAAAAAAATGCATTAATGTAATACCTATATCAAGTTTTTATATGGAATTATTAGCGGGCCCCCTAAGAAATGTTTTTTCGATCAGGTTTTTTTTTTCACTAAATTTTAATCACCTTCTTCAGGTCTTTCATCAGGAAACAAAAGATCACATAAATGTTGAAGTGATATTTTTTAGGTACGATTTTGGCAATAGTGCATGGTAATATATTAGAAACTAACATTTTATAAATAAATTTTAATTATAATATTAACTGAACATAACAGAACTGGAATTGGTAATTATTACCTATTGTAGATAACACAATAACTACTTATATTAACTTACATTTCATTAAATTAATAATCAACTGAATTGTCAATACTCTACACTCAGAAAAATTAGTATATTACATCTTACATCACACAACACACTTTTTTTAAACGATTTTATTTTTAATATCGTGTCTTCTACAAGTGCAAAAATTGTTACGAACATATGGAATACGGTTTAGTTTCTACTAGCTTGGCCCGCGCGGCTTCGCTCGCGTGTACTACGGAATTATTGTTTAGGATTTAAAAAATATATAGTTGATTATTTAAAAGTTAATTATTGAAAACAATTTAATCAATTAACAATCAAAAGAATACCGGCATGTCCCCTCTGCCCAGCGCAGCGTCTACATAGTCGTAGTTCACGCGAATTGTTACGAATAATGTTATTGTATATACTTATTTCACGTTATTTCCTAAACCAAAATACCAAATTGAATTCTGTAAAAGGCAAATTATATCTACACTAGCGGGTACCCGCGACTTCGTTCGCGTAGAATTTAGGTTAGTGATAATACATTAAGTTCAGTTGGGTAAATAATACAGTTAGATAATACAGCATTTATGATAATCAATAAAACAGGTCAAATGTTATAAACCAATTTTTTATCTAATACATTTTTCGGGATATAAGGTAGCCTATGTCCTTCCTTAGGATGCAAGCTATCTTCTAAAAAATAGACAGAAAGACAGATCCACTTTCGCATTTTAAGTATGGATACAAAATCGTAAATATCTCGGCTCCTTAGTAAGATAGTTTTCCCCCTAAACCCCCCACCCTCGTAGTGTTTTTCAAGCCGGATCGATAGAAAATAATTACCACCTTTCATATGTGACAGGTGGAGAAATATTTTAACCAAATTTAATTTTTTCCCACACAAACATTTCCACCCCCTTGAAATTTCATAGGGGATAAAATTTTTGGATTTGAAGTAGCCTATGTCCTTTCTAAGGATGCAAGCTAACTCCCTGCCAAATTTCATCAAAATCGGTTCTGCGGTTTAGCAGTGAAAAAACAACAAACAGATTCACTTCCGCAATTATACATTATACATAATATTAATATGGAATATTAAAATATTACATATCTCGGCTCATAAGTAAGATAGGTTGTTGTTTTTTTCCTTCTAACCCCCACCCCCATGTTTTTTTTCCCGCCAGATCGAATGAAACTTATTACAACCCTTCATATGTGAAAGGGGGTGAAATATATATATTTTCTTTTGTTTTGGTTTACATTCATTATACAAAATCGTAAATATCTCGGTTCCTATGGGAGATAGGGGGTTGTTTTCCCCCCTAATATCCCCCACTCCCGTAGCATTTTTCCCGCCGGATCGAATGAAAATAATTACAACCCTTCATATGTGACAGGGGGTGAAATATTAAAAAAAATCCCATACAAACATTTCCACCCTTTCAATTTCTTAGGGGATGAATTTTTGAGATTCGAAGTAGCCTATGTCCTTTCTCAGGGTGTAAGCTATCTCTCTGCCAAATTTCATCAAAATCGGTTCAGCGGTTTAGCAGTGAAAAAATAGCAAACAGAGAGACAGATCCACTTTTGCATTTATAATATGTATTAAAATCCAAAATATATCGGCTCCTTAGTAAGATAGGTTGTTGTTTTTTCCTTCTAACCCCCACCCCCATAGTTTTTTTTCCCGCCAGATCGAATGAAACTTATTACAACCCTTCATATGTGAAAGGGGATGAAATATATATTTTTTCAATTGTTTTGGTTTACATTCATTATACAAAATCGTAAATATCTCGGTTCCTATGGGAGATAGGGGGTTGTTTTCCCCCCTAATACCCCCCACTCCCGTAGTATTTTTTCCGCCAGATTGAATGAAAATAATTACAGTCCTTCATATGTGACAGTGGGTGAAATATTTAAAAAAAAATCTCATACAAACATTTCCACCCCCTTTCAATTTTTTAGGGGATGAATTTTTGGGATTCGAAGTAGCCTATGTCCTTTGTCAGGGTGTAAGCTATCTCCATACCAAATTTCATCAAGATCGGTTCAGCGGTTTAGCCGTGAAAAGGTAACAAACAGACAGACAGACAGACAGACAGATACACTTTCGCATTTATAATATTAGTATGGATTATCCATAATAGATACCTAGTTAATATGTATAACGTTTTTCTTTAAAATAGGATGTAGTACGATTATGGCTACTTTCCCTTACAAATAATAAGAATATAATAAATGTCAAACTCAAAAAACATCAAAGAAATAATATAGAATTTCAATTCAAATTAGACTGTTTAATATTACTGACTATGTGTTGTCGAAATAGAACTAAACCTGTTCACATATTTGTGAGAAAAAAACTGTCTAATATTTTTATGAGAAAATAAAAAACGTATTTAATTTGCTCTTTGAAATTTAATAAAATCTCAAATTATTATATTGACAGTATTTAGGAAAGCAAATTAAAGATGTATTTACTTACTGAAATACTATATTACGTACATATTTATTTCTTTTCATTTATTGAAAGTAATTGTATATTTTATCAGGGGTTCCCAAACTTTTCCCTCCTTTTAAGAGAATGATATTCTATGTCTACTGTCTTAGTTACAGCAAATCATAACACCTACTAATAAATAAAAATAAATAAAAATATTTAAAAATTTGAAAATGCATTAAATAAATAATAACTCGTCTAGACTAAACATTGTTTAAAAATAACATATTTAGCGGGAATTTCAATATTGACTATTTAATAAAACGGCCAATTGTGTGTTAGGCGTTATAGGGTTCCTTAGTCATTCTCACTACGATTTATAAAAAAAGAGTTACATATTTAAAAAAATTAATATTTAAAAACTATCTTTGCTAGTGTTATAATTTTCATTGAAAAGGTAATTAAAAGCTACATTCTGGACTGTTTTCACATTTTTTGAATCGATAATTAAGAAATTAGGGTGGAGGAGCGATCTGATAACCACATTAAAAAGCAAATATATTGTAACTGAAGGATTAAAATCAAAAGGTCATAAAACATTTTTGTTACATTTTAAGAGACCTATCTAAAGACACCTCATTCAATGGGGTAAGTATAAAAAAATGTAAGTACACTTTTCAGTCTGTGCGTGAGGGTCCAAACTATATTGAAAGTACTAATCAAAAACTACATTCTGAATTTTTTTCAGTTTTTACATCGATAATTCAGAAATTAGAGAGGGGGCACTCTAATAACGACTTTGAGAGCAAATATCTCGTGACTGAAGGGTTAAAGTTAAAATCAAAAGGCCTTAAGGGGGATGACCACTATGACGGAAAAAATATATAATTTTTTTTCTTAGTTTTCTTTTTACATATTCATAAATATGTATACAAAAAATTGAGTTTAAATTTTGAAAATTGACGGAGTTACAGTCAATTTAGTGAGACGATGTAGCACGGCCGGTTATGACATAACAAAAACATTGAACACGTTTATCTCGGAATGACATTTTTCGACCTGGTCGACACGATTCCTCAAAGACTAATGAACCGATTTCAATTTTTCTTTTTATATAATTTTCGTAATTGTAGTAGCTATTGTTGCATGTAGCCGATTTTTGAAATTTTGATAATTACTATTTTTAAAACCGCTCTAATTAAAAAAAATAGGTCTTAAAAATTAAATAAAATTTCAAACGATCGCCATTTTGTGAAAAACTAAAAAAAACGGCTACGTGCAACGATAGCTACATTCATATAGATATTGATAAAATTTTTATTTATTTTTTTCATATAACCCTTCTCGAAATTTCGAGTCGACCATAGAGAAAAAATTTTTTTTTGGTTTTCACATCGAGGCTCAAAATTGTAAATATTTAATATTTTTCAATAAAAATTGATATTAAATAAGTTGAATAAATACTTAATAAAATGTCCTTTACCTGATTAAAAAATAATTAGTAATATCTGTGAAAAAAATTCCCAAACATTGACAAAAAAACTATAAATTTTATCTAATTTACCAAAAACTAAAATAACACTACATTTAGTGAATACATTACCGGGATCCCAAAATACCGAAAACCGGGATCCCGGCCATTTTTCTCCGATATTACGATACCGGTATTAGTGCATATAATACCGGTATTTGTAATTAGTACTAAAATACGTATAAATAACTGTTAAGGAGTTGATTTTTACACATAAATCTTCTTATAATTAGCTAAATTGTTTTGTGATATGTAATTGTAGTGTCAAGTTATGATATTTTCCCGATATGTGATAGATTTTCCTAGGAAATATTATATTTTATAACAACTCTCAATGTTAAAAATTATATTAAATTCAGGTAGAAACTCAAATAATAGTTTTTTTATTACATGGATATGTAATATTGCTTTAAAAAAATACTCTGCCTTGTAAATGCACGGTGCTTCCTCGTGTTAATTCATCAAAGGTAGTTAATTATTGAACAATTTAAATAAAAACCGATAAAGTATTCAGATGAACTGCCTGTCATTGGTTAACCATTTAATTTTCATACGATTTTAATAAAAAAATTTAATTTGACATTTTTCTTAATACGCGCCTGGTTATTATGTCGTATATTTTGAATTTTTTGACAATTTCAATCAAAATCATTATTTTTCTGCTATACGAATGTCAAAATGACATTTAAAACGTCAAAGTAACATTTAATATGTCATAGTAAATAGCAGTTTTAAAAAAACAAATGACGATTTTCTTGTCAAATTGAGATAGATCTTTGTAAGGGAATATTTTACAACAAAAGTAGGTGATCTATATTATAGAGAATTGAATGCTCTACAAAAAAGGTTCTATAAAATTTTCACGTAACATGTGTCTTTCTTGAGATATCTTCAAAAAATAAATCTTTTGTGATGTCACCCCTCCCCCTTACACACAAATTTAATTATTTTGAAATGGGACCGTCCTCAAGCCAGACCCAACCAACCAACCAAGTTTCATCAATATTGGTTTAGTGGTTCATGAGTTAAGCGTGTGACAAGGATTGGGGGACAGACACACACACAGACACACACACACACACAGACAGACAGACACGGAACAAAAAGTGTTTGTCTTGACCTGAAACGGATAGATCCGGTAAAATTTTTAAAATCGGAGAACAAATTTTTTTTCTCGTTTTAAAACGATAACGAAGCTTCTCGTATCTTCGATATTGCGAGGAAGCAATTATCTCCAGATTATAAGCGTCAATTTTTCCGAAATTTAGTTTTGTATCGCAAATGACGTCAATTCTTTTAACCCTGAGATTTGATGTTAAAAAGTTAGAAAAAAATTCATAATTCTTTTTTTTTTACATAATTGATGTTGACATTCTTGTTCCTAGTCAGTTGTTTCAATTTTTAAATACTTATTGTTGACGACATCTAGAACACGCGGTATTTCTATCATAATCGCTAAAAACTGACATATTTCTTCAATAAAGTAACTGAATTATTTTTTTAAATACTGGTATTAATACCGGTATTCCGGTTATGAACCAAAAAAATACCGAAAAACCGGTATTCGGACTTTAGTCCAGTATTGTACTCACTAAATACATTTAAGCTAAATCATTAATCACAGTAGTATTATTCTCGGTTCAAATTACCGAAGTTATACTATAAAAGTACAAAATATCAACAAAACCATTTACTAACAAAAATAAATTCTGAGAAGCATCTCTTACGCACTTTTACAATAGCGCGATAAGTAAAATTATTAAACACTCGGATTTGTGCGTAGGAGTATAAAGTTTACGCTCTCTCTGATCGCGACGTCCTTACACTAACGGAGTTGAACGGAGCAATAAATCAGATGCTATTTCTAGTTTGGCTTTGAGTTCCCGTGTATGTTGGCATACGTGATTTATTAGCGTGCTACTCCATACCTCAATTTATGCAGCAATACCCTGTAGTGGTGTGGAAACTTATTTTGTCTACTGTAGGGGTGAGAAGGTGTTAAAACTATCAATATTCCTTTTCTACTTGTTTCCGAAAGTTTTCCGTTTACGTAACCTATGATTATTACACCTAATATTTGAAGTGCTGAAGGTATTCGGTTTTACTTCACAAAGAAAACTTTCTGTTTTATTAACCCTATAGTCATGGGCGTACCCAGCATTTTGTTAAGGGGGGGGCAGATTTTTTTTTTTTTATAAACCGATTTAGTCAGTGTGTTTCGCCTAGGAATCCATGATAAAAGGGGTTAGAACAAATGGGTTATTAACCTTTTTAGGTATTGAAGTGCAAAAAAATGTTGTGTACTGTCCTTATAAATGGGCATTATTGTAAATAAACATTGGGTAATTTTTCCTTTTTTTCTTAAATATTCTATCTTTTCTGTGCTACGCTATTGCAACTTTGAATTTTGGCTACAAACTTTTTTTTAATCGTAAATTTATTTTTATCATAAAGAAGACAAAATATCTACAAAAATGTACTCTACCTATACAATTATACATATGTATATGTACCTATTAGCTGTCGTGGGTTTTATTCATTCTATTTTTTTCTATTTTAGGTAAAAAATCAATTTTTTGCCTAATATAAAAAGGAAAATGACAACAGTTTTAACAAGAGATTATAATTTTAAAAATGATGTTTTTTCTGAATCAAAAATATAAATTAAAAATCAAATGCACATCAAATAATAATAATATAATAACTACCTAACTCGCTATCGCGCGTAGCGCGATTTTTTTTTTTTAAATTAACTGATAACGTGACTCAAACGTGAGTTTTCAGAATGAAAATTTTGAAATACCTATAAATTTTACTCTACCTATACTTATATGTATTAGCTGTCGATTTTAGTGGGTTTTATTCATTCTATTTTTTCTATTTTTGGTAAAAAATCAATTTGATTTGACTGCTCTATAACTTGGTAAATATATAAATATGATAGTTTAAATGTAAAAAAATAAAATTAACATTTTTTTGCCTAATATAAAAAGGAAAATGACAACAGTTTTAACAAGAGATTGTAATTTTAAAAATGATGTTTTTTCTGGATCAAAAATTTAAATTAAAAATCAAATGCACATCAAATAATAATAATATAATAACTACCTAACTCACTATCGCGCGTAGCGTGTTTTTTTTTTTAAATTAACTCATAACGTGACTCAAACGTGAGTTTTCAGAATGAAAATTTTGAAATACCTATAAATTTTACTTCTTCAATTTCATAAATACAATAGAACTTAGGCATAGGCAAATAATTAACCAGCTAAATATATAGTAAGTCAGGTCCAGGGGGGGGCAGCTGCCCATGCAGTACGCCCATGCCTATAGTCGACGCGCTATGAGCGTTTAGCCGCCCTCGATTTAAAACCGTAATTATTTTTCAACTATTGTCAAGGTCAAGCTTCTCAGTAGCTGCCACCCATATCTTCACCCAAGGTATATAAAGACAAGATAGCCTGGTTAGCTCCTTGACCAATCAGCGATGGCGCGGGAATTGACGTCACGACGAAGAGATATTCAAATGTCATAAATGTAATAATTGAATATAAATTACAAAAAATTACTTTATTTATTCTTGTTTTCGTATTTTTAATATTTTATCAACACATACCATCTGAGAAGTACAAATTCGACATTGCAAAATCATAAAGAAGCTGTTTCAGACAATTTGGTCTTCTCAGGAAACGTCATTTTTACTATTCTTAAGTTGGCAATATGGTCTGTTATTCTGACAGTTTTTAATGATTTTGAAATGTCGAATTTATACTACTTTGATGGTATGTGTTGATAAAATATCAAAAATGCGAAAACAAGATTAAATAAAGTAATTTTTTCTACAACCGTGTTAAAAAGTAGGCTTTTTCTTTGTCATTTCAGTGCGTAAAGTAGTACTTTTACGCACGGCGAGCGTAAAAGTGTTTCTATAGTAACAGTAACACATACATTTTCATATATTAATTTGGATTTTGTCGGTAGTAGATTTGAAATTACCGATTTTGCAGCTTCCGATATTTCTGGCGGCATGCAATTTTCATTATCACTTTCCATATTATCCATATTATTATAAAATTACAATAATAAAATCACAGAATAAAATGTACGTGAGTGAAAATATTCCACAAATAATCTGAATATAAATGTCAAACAATAACAATATTCATTTGTTTTTTCAAAATTTAAATATTAATAATTAATATGACAAGTTATTATTATTTAATTAAAAAATCATATTACATTATTATTAATATTATAATAAGGTTTTAGAAAAAATATTGTGTGCACCTCGGGTGTAAAGTGCGTTTTTTGCACTCGTGTGATTGTTAATCTCGGCTAGCGCCTCGATTAACAAACATTCCCACTCGTGCGAAAAACAGCCACTTTACGCCCTAGATACACAAATATCTATTTTCTACAACCGTGTTAAAAAGTAGGCTTTTTCTTTGTCATTTCAGTGCGTAAAGTAGTACTTTTACGCACGGCGAGCGTAAAAGTGTTTCTATAGTAACAGTAACACATACATTTTCATATATTAATTTGGATTTTGTCGGTAGTAGATTTGAAATTACCTATTTTGCAGCTTCCGATATTTCTGGCGGCATGCAATTTTTATTATCACATTCCATATTATCCATATTATTATAAAATTACAATACTAAAATCACAGAATAAAATGTACGTGAGTGAAAATATTCCACAAAATAATCTGAATATAAATGTCAAACAATAACAATATTCATTTGTTTTTTCAAAATTTAAGTACTTGATTTAAATTTCAATATTAATAATTAATATGACAGGTTATTATTATTTAATTAAAAAATCATATTACATTATTATTAATATTATAATAAGGTTTTAGAAAAAATATTGTGTGCACCTCGGGTGTAAAGTGCTTTTTTCGCACTCGTGTGATTGTTAATCTCGGCTAGCGCCTCGATTAACAAACATTCCCACTCGTGCGAAAAACAGCCACTTTACGCCCTTTTGTAATTTATATTCAATTATATAATACATTTATGACATTTGAATATTTCTTCGTGGTGACGTCAATTTCCGCGCCATCGCTGATTGGTCAAAGAGCTAACCAGGCTATCTTGTCTTCATATACCTCGATCTTCACCTACCTCTGTTGTTAGTTTAAGCTTACTCAGTGCACAGTGGCCGTAGGGACGAGAGGGTTATTACCACAGTGTGTCACGCGGCGGCAATTGCTAATCAGTAATGGTCGGTCTTCTGATGATACAAAGTGGGTGATTTGATTCTTCAATGATCTACTTTATTAAAAGAATATGCTGTAGATAGTGAAAACATATAATTTTGTTTTATTTTCCCGTTTTTGTTAATTTTATGTAGGTTAAGCCAAATATGTTCCTAAAAAAACGGCAATTATACCAAAGATGATTCAAATTCAATATGAAGTAAAACTTATTACATTGAAGTAACAAATACATATCGTCCCTTAGCTAACAACACCGCATAAGTCAGAAATTAGCAGTTTTTACATTTTAATGTCATTGGATAGAGCTACTCATTACGCGTCGATCTACCTATCACATTCTAGACGTTTCGGACAATAAGAGACCAGAAGTGACGGCGCGCAAGCCGGTAGCCTATATAAAACATACACGATTTTTTCGCTCTCCTGTAAAGTTGGTCAAAACGACTTGAGCGGTGTTGTAAGCTAAGGGACGATATTACTTTGTCCAATAGTATGTATATGCTTTATAATGATCCTTTCATAAACCCTTATTAATATATTTTGTGGTATTTGAAAAAAAAATGCATTTTAGTATAGACGGCAAAATGTTCACCACGCGCCTACTCACATTTTATGGAAAGGCGCGCCAAATGTAGGGTTAAGAGATTATAACCATTGTATGTAATTATAAACAATTTAATAATTTCCATATACAAAAATTATTATTGTTTCAGATATCTAATTTTTGCTGTTTTTTAGGAAACATCCATAAACCATGTAACGCTTGTAGGGAGAGGAGGTACAGCTATATTGTTACATGGCGTAACATGATGGATGAGGGGTCTTACTTAAATGTTACGTAACATTCGATATTAAATAAATCTGGATTTGATTTTTTTATTATATATATTTTTAAAAGGTCATTTAAAAAATATACCTATTATAGGGTTACTTCGTCACAAGTACCTAACCAAAAATCCAAACAAACAAATTTTCCAACCCTGAAATATTGAAGCGCACCAGGTGAGTGAAGCATGAGAAACTGTAATCTTTTATTCAATACACATGTAGTGTAAAATAAATAGGGATTACCCTTCATCAATAATCCATTATGTTAATTTTAGCTATTACCGAGCGGATATTACCTCTTACTACATTTTATAAAATATGAACTCTTGAACTGCATTTATTGATTAAAAAGTTAATAAAATGAATGAGTAGGTACCTTTATTATATACATACTTTATAATGTTAAGCTCATGTTTTTTTTACTCTCGAGTATATTTTCTATTAATGAAAATATAAAATGTTTTTTAAACATCTAAAAGTTAAAAAAGACATATACTGCTTCTTATATAAAATAAACAATTTTGCAAAAACATTTGCTTCCTCGCAATATCGAAGATACGGTAAACTTTGTGATGATTTTAAATTGAGAAAAAAAAATGTTCTCGGATTTCAAAATTTTAACTTGATCTTTACGTTTCAGGTCAAGACACACTTTTTGTTCCATGTCTTGTCACACGTATAACTCATGAACCAATAACCAATATAAATTAAACTTGGTTGGTTGGTTAGGTCTTGCTTGAGGACGGTCCCATTTCAAAATCGTGTGTACGGATGAGGGGTGACATCCCAAAATATTTATTTTATGAAGAAATCTCAAGAAAGACTCATGTTACGTGAAAATTTTATAAAATAATTTTGGTAGAGCATTCAATTTTCTATAATATAGGTTATTCCAAAGTTTGTTGTTAAATATGCCCTTACAAAGATTTATCTTAATTTGATTGAAAAATGGATGAGGCTATTTGCACTTACAGTATGTGCATGCAATTGCCTATTTGCACTTACAGTATATGCATTTAATTGGCTATTTGCTATTTGCACATGCCGTTTGTGCATGTAATTGGCTATTTAGACTTACCACGAACCTACCCTAACTTAATTTGGTACATATACAGTAAATAAAGTATTGCATGCCATTTTCTAAAAAAATTGTTAGTTTTTTTTTTTTAATTGCTATTTACTTTGACATATTAAATGTCATTCTGACGTTTGCATTATAGAAAAATTCAGATTCTGATTGAAATTGTCAAAAAATAAAAAATATACTTCATCTAAATACTTTTTATTTAAATTGTTTAATAATTAACAACCTTTGATTAATTTTGCACGAGGAAGCACTGTGTATTTAGTTGACAAATGTTTTTTTAATAACATAATAAAATTCATATTTTAGAATTGTTTTTAATAAACGATGAATGAATTACTGAAGAAACATTTTTACCATTTATTAAATTGTTATTAAAAAAAAACAATATACTAAACTGAAGTATTTATTTACATGAAATATATTATACGGTTTTATAGAAAATGTTATGTTCCACTTGAAAAATTCACTTGAAGATTAGAAGGACTCATCGATCACGTTTACCGTATTGCATATTTTTTTACGTCACACTGACATATTTCGTCACTTTTTCATTCGAAATATAGAGAAAATCTATTACCGCAAAATGACAAATCTGTATACATTATTAAAACTGACTGTTTATGGTAAACTTTTTTATATTTTTTTTTATTTTATAAGCGATGACATTCAGAAATAAATAAAAATATATTTTAGAAAAAATTAATCCCATGAGTACAACAAATATTATTATTATAACATTTTAGTAATAAATTAATAAATATACAAGGGGACGCCGCAGTTAATGGATAATGGATTTCAGTTAACTTTTGAGAGATTTAACTAGATTAAAAATATAAAGACACATGTTCGAGCATTTATTTGAATGCTCATTATTAATTACGATATTTAATTATGAAAATTGATATATTTCATAACAAGGTACTTACTAATATATGTAGTCAAGTGGTTGGGGACGCGGTGAACTTAAGTGTCAAATATAGGGAAAAATAGGAACATAAAAATACTAGATAAAAATCAAAGGGTCCACTAACCCCATACATCCCTTATCTATAGAATCATTGATTGATATTGTAAATCGATAATACGTATTAATACTAAACTGGGTATCAAAATTCATAACTGTATCACAATGGATTCTTCAGATATTAAATAAAAAACTAATTTAAGGTAAAATCTTTGAGGGTATGTATTTCCCTCATGAAGAGTTTTCAGACACATGTTCTTATGAACATTTTTGCTTGAAATATTTTTATCGATCAACTGTTCAAATTTGCTCCACCTAATATGACTCACCATGTATGTATACTACACTATTTACAACATTTTAGTCTTTATTATTAATAGTATCAAATACCCTATAGATTACAGCTGTAATTAATGGGTTAAGTTAACACTTTTTGCTAAGAAATTGAATATACATATATTGTAACATTTAATATCTTAATATATATAAATTACGTGTCACGTTGTTCCTCCACGATGGACTCCTAAACTACTTAACCGATTTTAATCAAATTTGTACACCGTGTGCAGTTTGATCCAACTTGAAAGATAGGATAGCTTACATCTCAATTTATGATCGCAATATTATTTTATTGCAAATTATTTGTCATCTGTTAGCACCAAACGATTCTAACAGATGGTGACATCTGTTGACTGGATTGAGTAAGTATTCAATAGATGGCGCTATGTCAAACTTCCAAACGTTTCATATAACCTACAATTAAAGTATAGGTTAATCACAGCAACGCGTGGTCGGGTCAGCTAGTGTACTTATATTTTTAAAGTATCTTCTATATATGTATACATAATAAGTTATTGAATAGAAGACATAATAAACATTAACTATGTGACTTTTATTTTTACAATGATTAGTAAATATCAAGAGTAAACATCCGTTTCCGGTTTCGTAGTGCTCTTTAAAAATAGAAGGTGCACATCACATCTATAGTATACAAGAACCTTAAGTTTAAATTATCATGTTTGTAAGTCTCGCCGTTTTGGCTGTAGAACGTTCACAGACTGATACACAAACACACACACAGAAATATTTTTTGTCAGCATTTATTTTCATATGCAGCCAGTTATTTACTGTACCATAACCAGACATAGATGACTGGGGGGATCGGGCAGTGGCGTAGTAACGGGGGGGGGGGGGGGGGGGGCGTTTAATGTTCTAAAAAAACGTATGTTTTGAGAAAATATCATTTCAAAATACCTTCCAAAATTTAACACATATGTAATTATCCCCCCCCCCCGCCGAACATTTTTCTTACTATGCCACTGCCCTGGGGCAATGACATAGAAGTCATTGAGATAATAGTTGTACGTGATTCAAGTACATTTTATGTCTGTATAAAAAAGTAAAAAAAAATCTTCATAGAAATTTATTTTTAATTTACTTCGTTATTCAAGACAATAAACATAAATGTATTTTTATTACTGTTTCGTTTGTTCCGAACAATCAAACTTCACAAAGCAACTGGAAGCAGTGTTACCTTTACGAGTGAAATTGAACGATATAAACAAGTTCAGTTTAAAGTTTCGACATTTCATTGTCTTGAAATTAAGTCAATCTAATTTATTTTAATCACTTGAAAGCACTTCGCTTATCAGTATTCCAATGTTTTGATAGAGTGTAATAGCTTTCATTGTTCCAGACATTACATTAAGATTTAATCTAAAGAATTCTTTGTCTCTTAAATACCGTTTATTATTTTATTTATATCTATGTATATTAAAATAATTGTATTTGTATAAATACTTAAGCTTGGACGGTAGACTGCGTTCACACGAACCCTACTATATTTTTATTTTTAACATTAAAAAAAATAGATAAGGTACGGGCACCAGTCTTGAACGCGTTAAGCGCAAAGTATGTTGTTTTTTTATTGGTGGGCTACCTTTTTTAATTCTCATGAACCTATTAGTCGGGGAGGTGAGCGCCAAAATTTGTAACTACTTTCTAAAAACTGATTTTTTGATATTACGTCACATTTGTGGTGTAGATATACAGCCTGCTGTTAGTCAGCTAGTTTCGTTAGCGTTTGGTGCGGGGGTGGTAAATCAGCTGCTGGTGGCATTTGTTAAGGTAAAATTCGGACTGACTATTTTTTTTAATAATAATAATATTCCTAACTCTTATACCGAATTTCATATTTTAGAAAGTACTTTCACGATGTATAGATTTTTTACGAGTTAAACATGCTGCTGACACGCCCGGTTGCAAAATTTTGATGACTGACTATGATAAAAGGGGTTCTTACTTAGTATACTGCTTGCAAATTAATTTTCAGATTTTAGAAAGTAGTTGCAAGGTGTATAGTTTTTTTTTACAAAGTTAAAACCACCCCAGCGTCAAACGCTAACGAAACTAGCTGACTGACGGCAGGCTGTATATCTATGTACACCACAAATGTGACTTAATATAAAATAATCTGACGAACTAATAAAAGATAGAATAAAATGAAAGGGATATAAACTATTAGTCCAGGCAATGAATGGAATGAAAAAGAACAAATTAGGAGTGCGATGAAATTTGGTACCAATGTAGTATACATTATAGTACGTATGTACACAAAAGTCCCCATCTATAGGCCTTGTGAAAAATTTGTTAGAGCCGTTTGAAGTTTTATTTTGTTATTCTCGAATAACTTCAAGACAAATAAAGATACAGAGGCGTGCCTTATATCAAAATTTTCAAAAATGTTTACTTTTCAGCAATATTTCAAATTTTATTCCAATGTGTGCACCTAAATTGCTGAAAGGTTGCGATGAACTCGAAAATTAAGTGCGTTTAATCAAAAAATTATATTTAAATGGATTTATAAGCTCTTAAAACTGATAATAGAAAGAAATGTCCTGTACAAAAGTTGTGAAAAATAAAATTTTACATATTTTTATGTAAACTGCAATATTCAAAGTGTGAATATTTATTAGATATTTCTTTTTTTAGGTAGTCGAAAAAACAAAATTAATTAAAAAAATCATATAAATAGTATGCTATGAAAATTAGTATTACATTGAAAATAACACGATATTATTGAAAATTAATGAAAATAAAGGTAAATTATAATTCCAATGCTTCCATAAGACTTTAAGTAACATATTATGACTACAATGTACTGAGGTTATACACTGTAGACCCTCGATTGAATATTATTGTATGATTTAATAGTTTTAAATATGAATCTTCAAGATATTTGATTTTATCTTTAAAATACGCATATTAGAGTAGAACAAAATCAGAGTGCCATAAAAATGTGCATATATGTAGTACTTATATTACTTTACATGTGTGAAAAAGTCATCACGAATTGGGTATGTGGAAAAAAAATTATAACGATTTTAATGACGATTTATTAAATTACAATATATCATGATGTAACTTATTACTAGCCGTTTTTTATCTGAATATTTACAAACTATTTATCTCTGTATAACATACACGTTATGAACACTTAAATTATGATTATTTAGATATAGATTTTTCTTTTTTAAATCAAACGATTTTTAAGACATAAACTTATTTGTTTAATTCGATTATATAAAAATATATCATATCATGTATTTTGTACTTGTTTGTAGATATGCTTATAACTTTTCTTTCGGAGTATCAATTAATGGGGACTTTCATACAGACGTGGGAGATACATTAGTGAGCGCATCTGAAAAAGTCCTCAAACATTGGAGCCATAGGAAAAAAGTTACAGCTGTTTTATAACTACGGTGTGGTAAATTGTGATCTATAAAACTTATTAACAGTAAATTTATTTATAGATGATTCTACCAAAAAACTGGAACTAAATTTTATTTTTATTTGACTAATGTATCGTTCATAACAATAAGATTGAAACTGATTTTTACTCTTGTAATTTTTTTAAATTTTGAATTTATATTTGAAATAAGACAAAAATGTTTTAGGTAAAAAATGTTGAGTATGTTATTATTTATAATTTATTCCCAATACATTTTTTGTATTATGATTATGATTTAGTTTATGATTTAGCCAGAAATATTTTTTTTTAAATAATTATTTAGAATAATCTATACTGGTTGTCGGGTGATTTGACCGTACAGATCACGACTCATACCGTCAAGACACCTGGCGACCATTGCAAACTAAATGAAATAGAGTATACAGTGTTTATTCTCTGTATTACGTATAAGAAAGATTCATGGTACTTATGCCGCCTATCGCAAACACGTACACTGTTCAATGTCTGTAATACGTATAAGAAAGTCCCATGACACTCATGGCAGATATTTTTTCTCTGTTATGAACCATTTTAAATGTACTTAAAAATGGATACTTTTATATTTATTAAATATTTTTTTTCAAAAAGTTGTTTTTTCGAAAAAATGAATATAACATAAATTACAGACAATAATGTTAAATACTTAAAAATGGATACTTTTATATTTATTAAATATTTTTTTTCAAAAAGTTGTTTTTTCGAAAAAATGAATATAACATAAATTACAGACAATAATGTTAGCTACAATTTTCAACTTGGATATTTTTCTGTAATTTACACTGTTTCAATGTAATTCGAAAAATTAAAAAATCGATTTAGGTAAACATCCGTTTCCGGTTGAAAGACCGTTTTCAAAAATAGGAGGTTTTCTTCCCAGGCAAAAATTAATCTTAAGTATAAAGTTTCACCTTTCTACGATTTGTCGTATTTGAGTCACAGCGTCTAAAGACCGACAGACACACAGACATCATGGCGAAAATAGTCAGAATGGATTCAGGGAAGGTCAAAATTGATAATTCCATCAAAATCCGGATTTCGAAAAAAATCGCGTTTACTTATACTTACTACAGGGTGGCCCAAGTAAAACGAAACGGGCGCATTTTTGGTCATTTAAAATAAGATTTTGAAAAAAAGCTCGAACATGTCGATTTTGCTTTCAAGGGGGACATCTTTTGCTATAAAATTTTTGCAAGAATCTTTTCAACCCTCAGCGCTATGAGCACAACCCTTAAAATTTTAAATAGCATGATAGGGCAAGTGATACATCATTTGAAAGGTTTTTTCATTCTGAATACGGTGCTTTTTGAATTTATTAAATCTGCTTAGTTTTAGTCAAGTTATTTACATTTTGAATTCTATAAATGCAATAATTTTCTAATCAAAAAAATATTTACAGCTAAAATTCAAAACAATGTAGGCTTATTTTCTTATCAAATAATTCAAAAAAAATCCAATTTGGACATTTATTGAATTAATTAAAGTTTTGAATGTTGGTAATTTTTTTAAATTTTTTAATTAATTCAATAAATGTCCCAATTGGCTGTTTTTGAATTTTTTGATAAGAAAATAAGCCAACTTTGTTTTGAATTTTAGCTGTAATTATTTGTTTTTTGATCAGAAAATTATTGCATTTACGGAATTCAAAATGTAAATAACTTGACTAAAACTAAACAGATTTGAAAAAAAATCAGAAAGCACCGTATTCAGAATGAAAAAACCTTTCAAATGAGGTATCACTTGCCCTATCATGCTATTTAAAATTTTAAGGGTTGTGCTCATAGAGCTGAGGGTTGAAAAGATTCTTGCAAAAATTTTATAGCAAAAGATGTCCTCCTTGAAAGCAAAATCGACGTGTTCGAGCTTTTTTTTTAATCTTATTTTAAATGACCAAAAACGTGCCCGTTTCGTTGTACTTGGGCCACCCTGTATATGTATATTTCATTTACATTGGTATAAGAAAGTAAAAATCAGCTTTTAGAAAGTAGTTGCAAATTTTGACGCTCACCTCTTGAACTATATGTTACTAATAACAAAACTACCTCTTTATTAAATCACGTTTTCTTATGATATGATTTATGAATATTTTTACATTTTGAACAAAATATGATTACAGAAGTGTGATGTATTAATAATTTAATAGGAAAAAAAATTGAATTTTTAAATTTTTAATAACAGTACAGGAAGACCCCAGACTGCTATGGGTGTAACAAAAAAGCTACATAATATAAGTTATATTTACAAAATATTACAATATAATATTATTTTGACATTAAATTCATAATTATTTTCAATAAACACGATCAACCCCTACGAACAGCCAAAACTCCCATTTTACAATAATATTCATACGATACGATAAAAAAAATAAACATTATATTCCAGGAACAGAACAACCAAAACTTATTGTTAAAGAAAACCCAGCGAAGGATAAATTGAAATTGAATTCGTTTCTAAATAACGGAAAACGCAAGAACAAGCAACATGTTAGTATTTACTAAAGGTGACGGTCGGGTGACGATGGCTGGAAAATGACCCAAGGGAAAATGGTTTATTTCCAATGTAAGCAAACTTTTACCTAACAGTAATCAACAAGCATGTTCACTCATACGAATAACACAACGCAGTTTACAGTGAGCGTGTTATTGTCAAACATCAGTTAACTCTCTAAGCTTATTATAATATCTACAAATAAAAATAAATTATTATAGACGTTGAAGTACATTATCTTTCATACAAATGTATGTACTAATTACGTATATATATATATATATATACCAAAAATTATATTAAGTAGGTTGACATTAAAAAATAACAGTTTCGATAAAACTCTGGAAATAACAAGATCCTTGCAAAATTTCAACGTTATTTGGAGAATGGTTTAAGAGATATTAAATAAATAAAACATGAATTCTTATGAGAACCGTATAATTTCGAAACATGACAGGACTTTTCAAAGTGATGTGGCAAAAAGAATTTAATGAAAATTTGAGCATACATTTTTCATTCATTTACAAAGATACATTTTCAGAGTGATTAGTAACTGCGTTTTTTAATTAAAAAATTATGTATGCTCCATGCTTTCACTCTATTTTTATCCACAGGCGCTTACCCTTACCGTTCCCCGTATTGCTAGCCCCGCACCCTATAGTGTCAACCTCCTTAAGGAATTAAAATATCGAAATGAATTTCCAGTTGTTATTTTAAATAGTTCAAATAAAAAGATTTATAGAAATATCATGTGGTAAATGAATGCACAGAGAGCTTGCTAGTGCTAAATTCACAAAAAAAAAATTAAATAACACCGGGTCTAAAGGACCAAACTCTTAATTTTTAACACAAATGACAGCTGCAAGCGATCAGAATATACTAAACATAATTCTAGGAAGGTTTGGTGTACCCCTCCCCCTATATACAAAGTTATAGTACAGTGATGCCTCGCACAACGAACGCCTCGCATAACGAACGCTGCGCACAACGAATTTTCTGTTCGTTCATTACGCGATTCACATAACGAACCTCGCTTCACACAACTAACTGCATCATATTTTGCCGCCCGAACGCTCCTACGTATCACGAAGTCACCCGAACTTCCCCAGTCGCACGCAGTCGATGCTCAAACTTGCACAAATATGCATCAACGCGCGTCAGTCGTTCTTTTCTGCGCTTACTCACACACGTATTTGTTTTAATAAATGTAATTTTGTGTGTGAGGATTTGACCCTGCAAGCCTTGGCAGACTTTCCTAAAAAATAAAAAACGTGTGTGCAATCTTTTTTATGTTACAGTACCATATTTTATGCTACAGAACAAATTAAAAAATTTAACATGTATTTTTATGGGAAAACGCGTTTCACGTAACGAACTTGCTCCTGGAACGAATTATGTTCGTTATGCGAGGCATCACTGTAATTATAAAACTCTCGAGGCCTGAGAGATCATGCGTTAATACTTGGACTAAAGTTATTTTCTTAACAATATATCTACTATAATAAAAATAAAATAAAAACCATAAAAGTTATAATGAAACTAAATACCATCAATAACAAAAAAGCAACAACACGATAATAGACACACAAAAAATAAGCGCATCATATTTCAAAGTTTAGAAAGAAACTATGCGTCAGGAGTATTTATTACAGTAAAATTTAATACGACGCTTTTGTGGAATGATAAATCGCAGTATTATAAAAATATTTAAAACAAAACGTATTTCACGCAGACCTTAACATTTGTACAGTTCAATGTACCCAGCATCCGTGGTGGGCGACAGAGATGAATTTACTGGATTACGTAGGAGGGGATGGGGTAATACCACCTTATTATAATATCTATTCAAATTTAAAAAATAAGATAAGGTTTAAGAAAATCTTTATCTTATAAAGTTTGGTACAAAATTTTCAGGATTTGGAGGGGTAAAACCAATAGAAGTGACAATTTTGTGGTCAACTAAATTTTTTCAAATGGAAACCTGTTTACTTTTGCAGAATAAAAGAAACAACTTTTGTCTAAACAAATTTCTTAAAACTTCAATTTTAAGGTAATTTTTTACATTAAAAAAAATTTTTTTTGCGTTCAAAAATTTTGAAATAATTATACAAGATGTTTAAGAAAAAATGCAGATTAAAAAATGAATTTAAAGGTTTTTTAAATATTTTTTTACAATAAAATTTTTTTTTGCATTGAAAAACACCGAAATTATACAAAATTATTTTTTTAATCTGTATTTTCTTTAAACATATAATTATTTAAAAATTTTGAACGCAAAAAAAAATTTTTTTTAATGTATAAAAAGGAAAAATAAATGACCATAAAATTAAAGTTTCTAAAAAAACTTTTTAGACAAAAATTGTTCCTTTTATTCTGCAATGTACAAATCTGCAAAAAAATAAATAGGTTTCCATTTAAAAAAAAAATCAGTTGACCCCAAAATGACCTTAACTTCCACTCAAGATCAAAATTGTTACTTCCATTAATTTTGCCCCTCCAAATCCTGAAACTTTTGTACTAAAAATTTTCCGTAAAAATCCATAGTTTTCCAGATATTAAGCAGTCTCAAGATAAAATCTCACCCATATTGTATTATTCATTGAAAAATTATATTGGACCTCAATGTTACCTGGGGATATAAATTTAATCTGTAATAAACCTATTAAACATTGTTTTTAATATTTACTAACTACTTACGCAGTGCACACCCAAAAAAGAAATTAGTAAGTATTACAGTGCGGCATATTGCAAAATCGCTTCGAACCGTCAAATTGTAAAATTTACAAGAACTTGAGCAAAAATTACAACTTCGTCTTGTAAATCAAGTAAATACAAAATAAAATAAGCAGTAGATACTGTAAACATTGTAATTTTAGCTCATTTTCCTAGCACTTGGCCGGATTCATTACTAATAGTTTGTAAATTTTACAATTTGACGGTTCGAAGCGATTTTGCAACATGCCGCACTGTAATACTTACTAATTTCTTTTTTGGGTGCAGGATTTTTTTTTACTTCTTGAAATTTACACAAAATATCCATAATTTTACACAAAATATCCACAAATTATATACTTAAACGTTCCTCGTGAAACACTATCTATTAGTGAAAACCGGAATTAAATCCGATCAGTAGTTACTGAGAAAATTGTAGACAGACAAACACAGACACGGCGAGGGACTTCGTTGAAAGACGGCAGCATATGAAAACATTTTCGAAAAGTTATGTCAGCAAAAGTTATAAGCAAATGACTTTTTTCATAATCAGTTATTAATTAATGAACGTTTTTCTCGAAAACAAATATGTTCCCATGCTAATTGTAGAATCTTAAATACACATTTTTCAAAGTCTTAAAACACAGTTAGGTAGTTAGCACTTTTTATGATTTTATGAGATAAGTAATTTGTTTGCCAATTAATTAGCTTCAGAATTGTTTATTTAGTGAAAAACAATGTATATTTTGCATCATGGCTAACTAAATTTTTCTCAGGGAGATTAAAGAGAAGTGTTAAATGAAATTATTTTCTTAATTTCTACAATTTTTTTCATTATGCATCAATTAACACAAAGTTATTAAATAAATAACAAGTTTTAGTTAACAAATTGACAAAACGATTTTTTTCAATTATGTAATGTACTATCAAACAATTAATTAAAATGCGGAAAATATATATATAACAAGCAAATAAAACAACTAATTGTCTTTAAATAGGTATATTTCTGAATTTTTATTTTTAAAATACCAATATTTTATATTATATTTATTGTATTTAATTACTATTTATTATTTTAGCCTGACGATGATTCTGTGAATCGAAAGCTCGCTACGTTTCCTTGCTTATTAAATTGTTTGACGTTTAGACAAATAGTTGTTTTATTTATTATATTTTAACGTCACTACTAGTATATTATTATATAACAAGCATCTAGACCCCCCCCCACCGCTATCCATATACTGGAAAAGATTCGGTGTAAATTTTTTGCAACACAATTCTTCGAATGAATAATTTTTCGAAAATTTTTAGTTATATTGCCCTAACCAAGGCGGATTTAAATTCCCGTTTATAATCTAACAGAGAAACTATTATGTTAATTTCACCCCAAAAGATTGCCCTAACCAAGAACAGTTAACGTATATATTAAAGAAACAATCAACGCATTTTAAAGCTGACAATTTCTAGTTTTTGAACCATTGATTCGATTTTTTATCGCTTCCCACTATTCCTTGAAATATTAAATTTTAGGCGTTTTTCACTTTTTCTGAAATCTCTCAAGGAGTAGTGGGAAGCGATAAAAAATCGAATAAAATATACAAAAACTAGAAAGTGTCAGCTTTAAAATGCATTCTAGAACGTCAAAAACCATTCAATTTTCACAAAGCAACAGCTGTTTAAAGAAAATTTTAACAAATCAAATGCATTTTTTTACATGTTAATATTCGATCGCTCGTTGCCATTAATAATATCCAATCACTTTAAAATTTTGTATACATTATTTTTTTCTTATCTTAAAGACATTCGGGGGGTGACCATAAAGAAATTCAAAAATAAGTAAATTAAGGGCCACCCTAATACTCAAGTATCCCTAGGTTTGAAATTACTGCTTATTACTTTCTTATACCAATGTATATGAAATATACATATAGTATAAGTAAGTATAGTAAACGCGATTTTTTTCGAAATCCGGTTTTTGATGGAATTATCAATTTTGACCTTCCCTGAATCCATTCTGACTATTTTCGCCATGATGTCTGTGCGTCTGTCTGTCTGTCGGTCGGTCTGTCTGTCGGTCGGTCGGTCTGTCTGTAGACGCTGTAACTCAAATACGACAAATCGTAGAAAGGTGGAATTTTATACTTAAGATTAATTTTTGCCTGGGAAGAAAACCTCCTATTTTTGAAAACGATCATTCAACCGGAAACGGATGTTTACCTACATCGATTTTTGAATTTTTCGAATTACACTGAAACAGTGCGAATTAGAGAAAAATGGCCAAGTTGAAAATTGTAGGTAATATTATTATCTATAATTTATGTTCTATTCATTTTTTTCGAAAAAACAAATTTAATTTTTTTTTTTTTTTTACCAAGTATTTGGTTTTAAGTACATTTCAAATGGTTCATAATAGAGAAGAAATATCTGCCATGAGTGTCATGGGACTTTCTTATACGTATTACAGAGACTGTACGTGTTTGCCATAGGTACCATGGGTCTTTCTTATACGTAATACTGAGAATAAACACTGTATACTCTATTTCATTTAGTTTGCAGTGGTCATCGTGCGACATGACGGTATGAGTCGTGATCCATACGGTCAAAGCACCCAGCAACCAGTATAGATTATTCTAAATAATGATTTTAAAAAAAATATTTTTGGCTAAATCATAAGTGTTGGAAAAAAATGTATGGGGAATAAATCATAGATAATAACATACTCGACATTTTTATCCAAAACATTTTTGTCTTATTTAAAAAAATTGAAAAAATTACAAGAGTAAACATCCGTTTCCGGTTTAGTGATTGTTATAAAAATAAGGTGGTTGTCTTCCCAGATGAAAGTTTATCTCAAATATATAATTTTAGCCTTCCGTCATTAGTCGTTTGGGAGTAAGAGTATTTTTACTTTCTTATACCAATGTATATGAAATATACATATAGTATAAGTAAGTATAGTAAACGCGATTTTTTTCGAAATCCGGTTTTTGATGGAATTATCAATTTTGACCTTCCCTGAATCCATTCTGACTATTTTCGCCATGATGTCTGTGTGTCTGTCTGTCTGTCGGTCGGTCTGTCTGTCGGTCGGTCGGTCTGTCTGTAGACGCTGTAACTCAAATACGACAAATCGTAGAAAGGTGGAATTTTATACTTAAGATTGATTTTTGCCTGGGAAGAAAACCTCCTATTTTTGAAAACGATCATTCAACCGGAAACGGATGTTTACCTACATCGATTTTTGAATTTTTCGAATTACACTGAAACAGTGCGAATTAGAGAAAAATGGCCAAGTTGAAAATTGTAGGTAATATTATTATCTATAATTTATGTTCTATTCATTTTTTTCGAAAAAACAAATTTAATTTTTTTTTTTTTTTTACCAAGTATTTGGTTTTAAGTACATTTCAAATGGTTCATAATAGAGAAGAAATATCTGCCATGAGTGTCATGGGACTTTCTTATACGTATTACAGAGACTGTACGTGTTTGCCATAGGTACCATGGGTCTTTCTTATACGTAATACTGAGAATAAACACTGTATAATCACCTATTGTGTGTTCCAAACCCCAAATCCATGGACCCCGGCCATACTGTTTGTAAAACCTACCCTGAGCGGCCCAGTGGTGCAATCACATTTCCATCTTGTGTCCATGTGTTTAAATGTTAAATGATAAAAAATGTAAAAAAAAGAACTGGCTAAATCAGAAATGGAAGGCCAAGAAAAAAAAAAAAAAAAAAAAAAAAAAAAAAAAAAAAAAAAAAAAAAAAAAAAAACACTGTATACTCTATTTCATTTAGTTTGCAGTGGTCATCGTTTTGAATTTTTCGAATTACACTGAAACAGTGCAAATTAGAGAAAAATGGCCAAGTTGAAAATTGTAGGTAATATTATTATCTATAATTTTATCACGTACACTGTTCACTGTCATTATTATGTATAAGAAAGTCCTGTGGCACACGGCAGATTATTTTTCTTATGCACTCGGAATAAACCCGCCACTGGAAAAAGCGTTGTTTTTTACCACCACATTTTATCACAGTGAGAATTCTCACTGGTTCTGAGTGACCATTACTGGACGTGTTTGTTTTTCACAGCATCTATGATACATATAACACCGTTTTATAGTAAGGTGTTTGAGGTGAGCAATATTTACTCTTTCAAAGAGGTCACGAGAATATGGTTTTGTTTGTGAAAAATGATATTATAGTCAGTGGTGTGGTTAGAACATTTATAATAAAATTTTTATCAAATTGATTTTTAACATAATTTTGTATTGTTTTATTTAAACTGGTCTATAGATCTCGATTCAAAGTATTCGGATTTAAATGATTTTTTTAGGGTTCCGTAGAAAACTAGGAACCCTTATAGTTTCTCCATGTCCGTCCGTTCGTCTTGAAAAATTTTGTCGTAATAAGATGAAAATTGGTATACGGTCGTAGATTGACGACCCAAAAACATAAATGATAAGATTTTTGAAAATATAAATTTTTTAGACCCCCCTTTCATAAAATGAAAAGTGTTTTCAAAAAAAAAATTTCACGTACACCATTGAGTGGGGTGTCGTTAGAAAGGTCTCCTAAAATGCAACAAAAAATGTAACATAACCTTTTGATTTTAACCCTTTGATCACGATGTATTTTCTCTCCAAAGTCATTATAAAAGCGGCCCCTCTATTTTCTAAACTATCAATTCAAAAAATCTGAAAAAATTCCAGAACGTAGATTTTGATTAGTACTTTCACTAAAAATTATAACGAACATTGTCAAAAATATTTTGGACCCCCCTTTCATAGACTGAAAAGTGAACTTATTTTTTTCCCACTTACCCTATTGAGTGGGGTGTCATTTAATAGGTCTCCTAAAATGCAATAAAAAATGTCAGATAACTTTTTTTAAGCCTTCAGTCACGATATATTTACTTTTTAATGTCGTTATCAGAGCGTCCCCCCCCCTCTATTTTCTAAACTACCAATTCAAAAAATCTGAAAAAAATTGAGAATGTAGGTTTTAATTAGTACTTTCACTGAAAATTATAACGGACATTGTCAAAAAAATGTTGGACCCCCCTTTCATAGACCGAAAAGTGAACTCACATTTTTTTTATTTGCCCCATTGAGTGGGGTGTCATTTGATAGGTCTCCTAAAATGCAATAATAAAAGTCAAATGACTATGATTTTAAACCTCCAGTCACGAAAATTTTTAAATAACTCTTTTTTTATAAATCGTAGTGAGAATGACTACGGAATCCTATCATGTGCATGCCCAACATACACATGCCCGTTTTTAGGGTTCCGTAGAAAACTAGGAACCCTTATAGTTTCTCCATGTCCGTCCGTCCGTCTTCAAAAATTTTGAGATAATAAGATGAAATTTGGTATACGGTCGTAGATTGATGACCCAAAAACAGAAATAATAAGATTTTTGAAAATAAAAATTTTTTAGACACCCCTTTCATAAAATGAAAATTTTCACCTACACCATTGAGTGGGGTGTCGTTAGAAAGGTCTCCTAAAATGCAACAAAAAATGTATCAGAACTTTTTGATTTTAACCCTTTAATCACGATGTATTTGCTCTCCAAAGTCGTTAAAAAAGCGTCCCCCCTCTCTATTTTCTAAACTATCAATTTAAAAAATCTGAAAAAATTCCAGAACGTAGATTTTAATTAGTACTTTCACTGAAAATTATAACAAACATTGTCAAAAATATTTTGGACCCCCCTTTTATAGACTGAAAAATGAACTCTCATTTTTCCCCACTTACCCCATTGAGTGGGGTGTCATTTAATAGGTCTCCTAAAATGCAATAAAAAATATTAGATAACTTTTTGATTTCAACCCTTCAGTCACGAAATATTTGCTTTTTAATGTCGCTGTTAGAGCGTCCCCCCCTCTATTTTCTAAACTATCGATTCAAAAAATCTGAAAAAAATTCAGAATGTAGCTTTTAATTAGTACTTTCACTGAAAATTATAACGAACATTGTCAAAAATATTTTGGGCCCCCCTCTCATAGATTGAAAAGTGAAGTCACATTTTTTTCATTTACCCGGGTTGAGTGGGGTGTCATTTGATAGGTCTCGTAAAATGAAATAATAAAAGCCAAATAACTTTTTGATTTTAACCCTTCGGTCACGAAAATTTTGTAAAAAAACTCTTTTTTTATAAATCGTACTGAGAATGACTACGGAACCCTATCATGTGCGTGCCCAACAAGCACTTGCCCGTTTTATTTATTATTAAAATGTATGTATACTAACAAGAGGACACAACAGCATGTGTGTTGATAATTTCAATGAGCTTGTGGTATGTAAAACTAGAGCAAAAATAAAGAGACACGTGTCCAACAATTTGAGCTCATAGGCCTTAATTACAAAGATAATTAACTTTGAAAATTTGTGTATTCAATATATACACAAATGTATATATTGATATATTGTGTATAATGTTCGCTCGAAATATAAATGTAACGGCCGCGCGGTCAACGCGCTAGCGTCTCGCTTGAAAAACGATGGTTCGAATCTCGGTTTTAATATTTTGATTTTAATTTTTGTTTACAATTATTTTTTATTTTTCATTATTTTTTTGTACACATTACCTCTCCCTCGTGCGTAAAAATTGATAAATTAGACATAAATAAAACATATATAATTATTGGCAATAGATGTTTGTTATATATTGATATATACGCCAGTACATAATTATTATTTTGTTTTAAAGTAAATTTAATGTATTATTGACACAACTCATTACTTTTTAATTGATAAAAGTATCTGTATAATTGAACAAACATCTATTGTCAATAATAATATATGTTTTTATACACGCTGATATTGAATACACAAATTTTCAAAGTTAAATATCTTTGTAATTAAGGCCTATGAGCTCAAATTGTTGGACACGTGTCTCTTTATTTTTTCTCTAGTTTAACATACCACAAGCTCATTGAAATTCTCAACACACGTGCTGTTGTGTCCCCTTGTAAAATATATATAGGTAAAAAAATTACTGCAAGAAGGAAAGTGAAAATTCGAGAATATTTTTTCTTTCAAAAATCACTGACATTAACAATACATTAAACAAAAAAAATCATATAGGCATGTGTCCAGAAAGTCTTCGTAAGAGAGCAACAGCCCCTCAAAAATGTAACCCAAAATTAGTTTTTATTTAATACAAAAATGTACAAGATGAAAATGCTTATTAATTCCATACACTCCTGGTCTGAATATTTATTAGTTGATAGTGAAAATCGATTGCACTTGATAATAATAAACTCTGTAACAAATTTCATAACTATTTTTATTACAATGTTTTTACAATTTTGGGATACGAGAATATACAAACGTAAGATAAAAAACTATTTTATTTTTATCATTAAAAATTTTTATACATAGGTACATATAATGTGGTCATTTTATGAAGGGTTATATTTAATTGCACTGTATTATAATTGTATTCACTTTGTACATGTGAACATAAATTTTAATAAAATCACAATAAATACATCAAAAATATGTAATTTTTTAAATCTGACAAGTCAAGGGCAAAGTGCAAAGTATTATTTTTTAGTGCAAAGTATTTATTTTAAAAGGATTTAAATACAAGCCTTTTATGAACTTAACACTGTGAAAATAACGTTACAAAAATATAAAAATAGAAAATTAAAAATCGTTTTAGAATACTCGATAATATGTGTTTATTTCATTTTATTATTTGTAATCGTGCAAAAATATGGTATTGAAAAATAAATTATAAAATATGAAATAACTGAACAAAGCAAACATTCCATATAAATGATTGCAGAATTTTCTACATATCTACATTAATTTATACAATATAGCATAAGATGAATTATTGTTTCGCTCTGTTTCATTACATATTGTTAAAATAAAAGAAACTTTGGAAAGCATTGTGTTTCAACTTTTACAGAGACTGCAATAGTTCAAAGCTATCTCCTTTATGTATTTCTTGTTTGAATCAACTGGAACTTAACATATGTTAGTTCTCTCTGACCCAATTCGTTAGTTTCTTACTAGAAGTTTCTTTAATTATGTATTCAAACTAGCTGATACCCGCGGCTTCGCTCGCGTGGATTTCAAAACCTCCACCTTTGTGATATTTTTCCCGCCAGATTGAATGAAACTAATTACAACAATATTAAATTTTAATAGATAAATACTTATTTCAAAATTATATCAAATTTTAAAAATGATTTGTATTATTGGGATCCGTCAAATGGGAGGAGCCTAAAAAAACATGGCGCAGCTAAGGGTGAATAAAAAAAAATACAAGACAGCGTCAATAATTAAAATATAAGTATTATCTATAATGTACACATATTTTAAATTCACTCATTATAATTACAGATAATATCACGCAATAGCATCAAATACAATACGCATGACGCATACGTTATTTATTTTTGATTGTTTACAATTTTTCAACAAACAAATCTTTTAAATACATATTTATATTATAATAAATTAATTATATATAGGAAAAATTGTAAAATTCTTTCTTGGTACTTACTGTCATTTCATTCATTTTATTTTTGGATGATTTAAAACATAATATTGTGATTTAATCGTAAGTTTTACTATAAATCGTAGGTTCATCTGTCAGTTTTTATGCTTGAGACATGGCTTGAGATTATTTATTTTTTCATTATTAAATTCTATTACCATAGAAACTGAACCCCCAGTCTAGTTACAAGTTTTGCCACCAGGTGGTGTACGCTCATTTGACGGATCCCAGTATTTATTTTATGTTTATGTAAATCCGATCAAAAAAAATCCCATATAAACAATGAATTTAAAAAAATATTTACTTATTTAATGCTTAAGTCATAAAATAAATACATTTCTGAAATTTCGTGTTACTAGGTTCAGGAATTTCGACTCGGCGATGATAAATCAGTCAGTCAATCAGGGCATGTTATTATATTTACTAGTCTATATTATAGTCGGGGAGGTAAGCGCCAAAATTTGCAACTACTTTCTAAAAACTGATTTTTTGATATTACGTCACATTTGTGGTTTAGATATACAGCCTGTCAGCAGTCAGCTAGTTTCGTTAGCGTTTGGCGCGGGGGTGGTAACTCAGCTGCTGACGGCATTTGTTAAGGTAAAATTCGGACTGAATTGATAATATTCCTAACTATTACACCCAATTTTATATTTTAGAAAGTACTTTCACGATGTATAGATTTTTTTAATGCGCTGCTGACGCGCCTGTTTGCAAGATTTTGATGAACGACTATGGTAAAAGGGGTGTTTACTTAGTATACTGATTACAAATAAATTATCAGCTATTAAAAAAATAATTGCAACGTGTATAGTTTTTTTTACAAAGTTAAAACCGGCAAACGCTAACGAAACTAGCTGACTGACGGCAGGCTGTATATCTACACCACAATTGTGACGTAATATCAAAGAATCAGCTTTTAGAAAGTAGTTGCTAATTTTGGCGCTCACCTCTTAGGCTATTATACGTATGTAAAATTGTTTTAAAGAAATTTCAAATGTAATTTATTTATTGTCTGGTAAAATGAAAAAAACTTTATACAGTGATCTTGAAATTATTATTGGTATGCCGTTTTCTTGACTCAAGTTGATAACGTTAAATATTCACTGTAATTAATAATGCATGATTAAGGTTATGTCTTAAACGACGTTACTTACACCCAGTATCCAAAAGTAACTTTGATTATGAGACCTAAAATAATTATAGATGAGTTGTATTTTTGTTCGAAGAATAATATATTGTGTAGCAAGGGTTGAAACAAGACGATTTCTGACGAGGGCGAGAGTTGACTGCCCGAGCGAAGCGAGGGCTGTCATCTCCCTGGTCTGAAATCGTCTTTGTTTCATCCCGTGCCACACACGCTATTTTTCATATCACATGCATTGAAACAACGAGTTTTGATTTCTGTAGCCAGTCGAAGTAAGACTATTTCAGACAAATAGCGCATAATATCTTATACTATTTTAATAATAGAATAATTCAGAAATAAGATCCGCTTTTGTTTATTACAAATGCGATTCTGACAGACTTGAAATAAATAATAAATAAATGAATGTGCCGGGCAGAAACAACGTTGTTTCTTTGTTTCTGCTCGGTACAATCGCATTAGTCTGAAATTGTCTTGTTTCGACTGTCAAAACAGGGTTCAAAACTAGTTGTTTCTATGCATGTGATATGAAAAGTATTTTTTTGTTGTTTAATATAAAAGTAAAAAAGTTTAACATATTAATATTTTGCTTAGATCATAAATTCAACTGCATTACATGAAAGTTTATTTTCATTATTTATTTTTTTAAAGAACCCACGCAAAAAAAGAAATACGTCATTCATGTACAAATTCTAAAAAAATACAAGATTTCTTGAAAACTTTTAATATATCCTGTAAGACTTTCCTTACTGAAGTTTAAAATATATACAAAAGAATACATTTTACAAAAGGCAAAACTTTATGAACATATGTATGTAAGCTCCAGATATAAAATTATCATAATAAATAACATCTTAGTAATGAACCACAAGTCAATTTCGTTAATTTTGAGTATTTTGTAGAAGTCTTCAAGTATGTATATAAAATATGGGAGAATGAGGTAAACACGAATAGTAACAGGGAGGACGACCCCCCCCCCCCCCTCCCCGAAATGTTCAATGTTCTTTAAAAACGTATGTTTTGAGAAAACATCAGTTTTACCCATTAACGCCCGCTGTACACATGTGTGTACACTGTACCTCATTTTATAATAAGTGCTGCTGTCTATGGATATTTTTATTATAATATAACAATATTTCCTTAAACACAGTTGATAGAAGTGCAACAAACAAAAACTGTTAACGTTATTAATTTCATAAGTGTTTAAACGTGTTTTTTGTTCTGAATAATTTTTATATGAAAAGAGGTACGTGGTATGCTAATATATTTTATCCAACTAGAGCATGTGATTTCGAATTTGTTCAAATCATATGAAATAACTTAAATATACATATAACATGACTTTAAAATGAAATTTATATCTAAATAAAAATAATATCAGAAAAGCAGTCCTACACTAAATACACTTCATATCTGCCCAATTTACTCGCTTGAGTACATACTGTTATTTTTTTTCTAAATATTAAAAAAAAAGTTTGTGTTGTATATTTAGTTAAATATATTGAATATGTACTTAACATTAAAAAAAATCGTTTGCATGTTTTTGTTTTCTTTTGACCGTTAATGGGTTAAAATACCTTCCAAAATTTAACTCATATATACCCCCCCCTCGTATGTAATGTAACATACATTGATACACGATAATTATTTATCAAATTTCATCAGCAAGTCATTTAAAAAAAATTCTTAAAGGGTATATAACAGTCTCTATATTTACTTAGTTTAATAGTGATTGTGATGTTAAATTTTCTGTTATAAAAATATAAACAATGTTCATTATGTTGGATTTTGATAGTTTCTAAGCCGGTGAAACACGCTACAGGTTGCAAAACATAATAAATCAACAGCAATTTATTACAACTCACTTTCTCTACTAGTATTTTATCATAACCCTATTTAAACTCAGTCAGCCAAATTGAATAACTATGATAGAAGTACGAAAATTTGCAGTTTATTTTTACTTTATTTTTATTATAATATAATAAATATGTTATCATAATTCCAAATAAATGTAGTGGCATACCGATGAATCAATTACCAATTTGTAATTTGCTGTGTGTGTGTGTATTTATTAGTTTATTAATAACACAGGCGCACGAAAAAAAAAAATGTTTTGTTCACCAACGAGACAAACATTTCTAAACGTTTTTGAGGTCACTTAAATGGTCCACTGACGATACAATTAGTTGAACAACATGCTGTACAATAAGTTGAACTGTAAATCGGAAAGACGGATCGTAGAAAGTTTTGTCCACAAACGTGAACATATTCCAAAGCGAACAGTCGTACAATTTTCTATTGTTTCCCATTATTTTTGATAAATTAATAATACAGATTGTATCAATCTACAAGTTGGACAACAGATTTTTAAACATGCTTAAACTTCCGTCGATAGATTGAACTACAACGCCACAGACGTTGCAATTATCATTCAAACGGTTGAACCAACTAAAATGGTCCACTGACGATACAACATGTTGTACAATCTTAGTTGGTTCAACCATTTGAACGATAATTGCAACGTCTGTGACGTTGTAGTTCAATCGATTGTACGACGCGTTGTATAGACGGAAGTTTAAGCATGTTTAAAAATCTGTTGTACAACTTGTAGATTGCATACAATCTGTATTATTAATTTATCAAAAATAATGGAAAACAATAGAAAATTTTGGACAGAATTTATAGAAATATATCGTGCAAATACTTATAGTATAGTACGTAGTTCATGAAGCAAATTCATATGTGAATATTAGTGAATAAACACATATGTCTTTTCTGCAACCAATTTTTGCACCACTGCTTTTTCTTCTTTTTCACTTTCTCATTTTCATTATCTACTGAAAACAAAGCGACTATTAGAGCAGATATTTATTTTCTTGAAACGGTTGGTGCCATCGCGAACAATATACTAAACTAGTTGTACGACTGATCGCTTTGGAATATGTTCACGTCTGTGGACAAAACTCTCTACAATCCGTCATTTCGATTTACAGTTCAACTTATTGTACAACATGCTGTACAACTAATTGTCCAGTCTGGAATAGTTAGGCTCCTGATGAAGACTTCTTGTGAAGTCGAAACACGTGTCGAGTGAAATTACTTTTGTGGTTAAGGTGCAATTTTAGTTTAAGTGACTAAGAAACCACAGTTTCTCCGTTTTTCAAGTAATTAACAAATTTTGTTTGTTGCACTTCTACCAACTGATTTTTAAGGAAATATTTTGAATTAATATCCATAGAAATAGACAACAACACTAATAGTCCGGTAAAAATAAACATTTCAAATAACAAAAATTCCGACAGAGCTAAATTTTGGTGGAGACCTTGGATACACCATTAGAAATAAAGTGTCAAAAGTCCCCATCAATCCCATGTCTGCTAAAAAAGTTATTCGGGGTCAAAGGTCAAAATTTGAGGTTTTTTGGATTTTTTTCGAAAACGGTAAGTTTTATCAAAAAAGTAGCCAAGACAAAAATTATATATATTAAAATTATCTATAAAAATTGTCCTTATACTTTTTTTTCTAAGAATTGCCATTCCTGAGATATCGCGATTCTAAAAGTTGAAGGAGTCACGTTCTACATGCACGGTGCTCTGGAAGCCAACTTTAATAAAAAAATTGATTACTTCTGATTTTTTGTACAGTTCAATTCTTTAGTATTCAAGGAACATTTTAAGACCAAAAAGAAAAAAATCGCCTGGGTACTTTTTTAATAATTCATAAAACAAAAATACATAAATCGTGCACGGTGCTCTCGATGCCAACTTTAAAAAAAAATTGATTACCTCTGATTTTTTTGTACAATTCAATTCTTTAGTACTCAAAGAACATTTTAAGATCAAAATGAAAAAAATCCCCTCAGCGCTTTTTTTATAATTCCTAAAATAAGAAAAGTAGTTTTTCAATTAATTGTTTTCACTAAATTTATTTATTATTTATACAATCATTTGGTAGTTTTACCTGGAAAGTTTTCCGGGAGTTTTGAAAATTGGTAATTTTATAGATTTCGATGTGCTCTTTCCGAATTTCAACTTTGCTACCTCGTATCTTGGCCGCTCACGCCGCCATATTAGAAAAATGGCGCCTAATAGTAGATTATTATTAGGAGATATTGTCAAAAAACTACTTTTCTTATTTTATTTTTTAAATCCAAAAAACCTCAAATTTTGACCTTTGACCCCGAATAACTTTTTTAGCAGACATAGGATTGATGGGGACTTTTGACACTTTATTTCTAATGGTGTATCCAAGGTCTCCACCAAAATTTAGCTCTGTCGGAATTTTTGTTATTTGACCACTATCTTTATTAATATTTTTACCGGACTATAAATATAAAACGAAGTGTACACAAATGTGTACGGTGGGCGTTAACGGGTTAATATTTAGCACTGTACTTAGTTTTATAAAGTTAAGTTTTATTAATACATTTAAAAAGTTGATACGATGTGCATTTAATGACCATATGCTAGAGTTATCGGCGGTCTTACATTAAAAGTCCCATAAAAACAAGGATATCAATGACGTTTTAACCAGCTGATAACATTCAGTTATGAATAATAATGATCACAAGATGGCATAAACATGAACAACAATTCACGTAATAGCTTGTTACACGGGACGGAAATTTACGATTTGTGAAGTGTTTTATGTAGGGGTTGAAACAGGTTAAAGCATACGCCCACTTCCACCCTTGGCATTTCGTGAGAGACTTCACTATATTCAGTCCTACCTTCTATGACCACACTATTTGCAGTCTATTTTTCCTTAGCTTAATTTCTTTGAGATAGTAAACAAACACTTTGTTTTACCCTATTTTTCGTCTCTCTTACACGCTTTTTCTAGTTGAATTGTAGGTTAGTTTTTAATGGATTCTTGTAAATTGCTGTATTATATTTTAGTATAGATTTTGTGTGTTAATTAAGAAATCCTGTATAAGTACGTATATATTAATAACTTGATTTTCGTTTTCGCGTTTCGCGGTGAATGCTCGCGCAACTGGATGCTCAAAAAATGTAGGTAGGCACTAGAGATGTATAATTCATGATTGATTCGTTCTAGAAACGTATAATCTCAAAACTATAACATTTCTAATGTACAGATTGATTGTAAGCCTACACGTTTATGTAAATATTAGTAGATATCTACATATACCGGGTGTCCCAGATAACTTTTCCAGCATGGGGATCTCAGTATCTATAAGAGATACAGGCTTGGTTAAATGAGATGAATTATTTGTATGAAAGGGGTGAGTATTATTACACAAAAAAATATTCATAATTATATGTGATTTAGACGGTATACCGAAAAAACTGAAAATTCGGAATTTCTTTTTCTTTAAATGGCTATAACTTTTTTGTTAAAGTAGATAGGTACTTTTTGTTTGCGGTTTCTTAAAGCACTTTTTTGTGGAAAATTGATTGGTATATTTAGAATTTTTATATCACTTTTAGTTTCCGAGTTATAAGCTCTAACTTTAGTTTTTCTTATAGGCCACTTAGTTAAATATATCATATTTAAACGTGTTTTTTACTCTACTTTACAACGATATGTCACTTGCCATATTTATTATCGAAATAAAAGTCGAAATACTAAATATCAGTGATATTTATTTAAGTATTTTATTACTAACTTTTAAGTGAGCTATGAAAAACAAAAATTGTAAACAAAAATCACAATAACAACAATAAAAATAACAAATGAATATTTGAAACAATGAACTATTTGAAAAAAATATATTATAATTTTTTTTTCGATAATAAATATGGCAAGTGACACATCGTTGTAAAGTAGAGTAAAAAACACGTTCAAATATGCCATAGCCAACTTAGCGACCCATAAGAAAAACTGAAGTTAGGGCTTGTATCTCGGAAACTAAAAGTGATATAAAAAATTTAAATACACCAATCAATTCTACACAAAAAAGTGCTTAAAGAAACCGCAAACAAAAAGTACCTATCTACTTTAACAAAAAAGTTATAGCCATTTAAAGAAATTCCGAATTTTCAGTTTTTTGGGTATACCGCCTAAACCACATAGAATTATGAATCTTTTTTGATTAAATAATACTCACCCCTTTCATACATATAATTCATCTCATTTAACCAAACCTGTATCTCTTATAGATACTGAGATCCCCATGCTGGAAAAGTTATCTGGGACAACCGGTATACATACACGGAAAAAAATACCTGAGCAATTAGTTTTTTTCCTGTATATCCCCGATAGTAAGCGACAACCTATCATTATAAAATATTTTTTACAGTCTGAAACTGTAATAATATGACACATGGAATAAATAGACCCTTTTTAAACTTCTATAAACCCCCAAGTGATCCACCTGCACCCCGTTGGAAATCCCTGACCTAAATAATATTAAAGAACATACAGGATGGTCCGGTTTGGGATACAGATATTTTAGGAGCTGATTCCCTGACTCATTGTGAGTAAGAAATTGTGCAGGAAGTGGGAGTCTATCTTTAACAACCTCTGAGTTACAGGATGTTTAAAAAATTTCCTTCAGAGTAGTTCTTACAACAAAGATTATCTCATAACATCTAAAGTAACGTATCTAGAGCAATCAAAATGAGTCAGTTTCATAGGTAATTAACTAAAATATTTTTCAGTATTACGGTTATTACTATCCGTATTTCTATTTCCGAGTTATAGCTCATCAAAGTCGAAAAATATCTTTTTTTGTTGAAACTTTTTATGAAATTTACATTTTCCTCCAAAAGTACCTCTAACATGTTGTATTTTTTATCATTATTTTGGTACATTATAATGTTACCTACAAATGCATTATACTTGGACGTGGGTCTTATAGTTTTCCAGTTATTAATTAATCCCCAAAGTTACTATTTTGCTACCTACCCTATTAAATGAAACAGTCAATAAATTTATTTGTTGATAACTACATAATTTTATTATTTACCATAAAAATAATTATTTACCGGAAAACTGTAAGACCATGCCACGTCCAAACTTTGTATAGTGAATTTGTAGGTAACATTATGATGTACCAAAATAATGATGAAAAATACCATATATTAGAGGTACTTTTTGAGAAAAATGTCATTTTCATAAAAAATTTCAACAAAAAAAGATATTTTTCGACTTTGATGAGCTATAACTCGGCAATAGAAATACGGATAGCAATAACCGTAATACTGAAAAAAATGTTAGTTAATTACCTATGAACCTGACTCATTTTGATTGTTCTAGATACGTTACTTTAGAAGTTATGAGATAATCTTTGTTGTCAGAACTACTCTGAAGGAATTTTTTTAAACATCCTGTAACTCAGAGGGTGTTAAAGATAGACTCCCACTTCCCGAACAATTTCTTACTCACATTGAGTCAGGGAATCAGCTCCTAAAATATCTGTATCCCAAACCGGACCATCCTGTATACGATACCGATTTGTACCTGACAATTATGTATGTATTGTTTTTTATTGAAAATCGGTTCCTCGTATTGAAGATTAACTTTAATACATGTACGCGAGAAATTTAGTTATGCGTCGTATGTAATACCGAAAATTCGATAAAGAAAATACAATATTATTCAAAATATATAAATTTTTATTACATCTGTTCAAACAATATAAAAAAATACAATCTTCTTCTTTTTCTAATAATACGTAAAATTTAGCAAATAGGTACACGTATTATACGCAGAAATATATATAAATTTATAAACACAAAAGTAGATCCGACTACTATCTCCTTATTGTGCAAAAGTTCAAAGGTGAATATATAAAAATTGTAATAGAGTATCGATTTTAAAATAAGTTTTATCCACCTTTAAATATATGACACGAAACAAAAAACCAGGGCGGCGTATATACAAGAATTGTAATGCCTTAAGTTTGACACACGTGATTTATACTTGTTTCATACAATATGCACATGTTCTGTAACTTTTGGTTTAGTTTTTCTTACTATTTTTAACAGAATACGCTGTGAAATATTTTTTGTTTATTTGTTGATTTATCTTTATATTTTTATTTTCTATAAATCTTAATCTACGTTTCTTTTATTTAATAAAACTTCAGGGTTTATGATACTTATTGATACTTTTCCAAACCGACGCGTAAGTTACCTATGTACTTAACCGTTATCCGTGTGATAAAAAAAACACCTTATTCGGTGTGACTAGGTACCCGGGTACCTCCATATAATTTCTATATGAAAATAGAAAAATCAGGTTGGGGATTACAATCCCAGGGTTCCTAAAGGTAATAATAAACGAGCCTTAAGGCTTCCATGGTACTTTTGATATAATTATTGGTTTCTGGGTATAAACAGCGTCGATTTAATAAACGAGTATTTTAAGATTTTTAACATTAAAACGTTTACATGGAGTTTTAATGATTAAATTTAGTACATATTATTTTTTGTTACTCATATTATTCATCGTGGAATGAACCAATGGTATGTTTATGGAGTCTAATTGGTTAAATTGTTGGTCAAATTACTTTTTTGTTATTAACTTTTGGGCACTAACTGGCATATGACACTTTGGAAATAATTTTGTTTGCGTTATATTATTAGAAATTTTGATTTGGTATTTTTATAAACAAATGTCTCCTTATATATTTTTTTTCATAAAAGTAAATAAGTAATCAATAAAAAATCTAGCTATTATAAGTACGGATCGATTAATCATCCGGTTTATGGATTATATATAATAGATTTTTTTTTATTTATGAAACACACTTACAGTCGAACTAGGTTGTAACCAGTACGGATATATACAGTCATCGGGAATTAAAAAAAATGTATGTTGTTAGTGACGCATTTGTAAACTCTGCAACCCTGGGCAAAAAGATATTCCGCCCCCCTTTTGCCCATTCGACTTGTAAGAACATGATAATAAAATAAGCATGCTACCTAAATATTGTTGTAATTTTGGGTGTTTTTTAGGACGAGCAGCTTGTACCCACGTTACGCTCCCATCCGCCCCCTTTTTAAATTCACCCCCCCCCCCCTCCCAGGACTATTGATATTTTTAACGAAAATGTGTCACCGGTTATAATTAGTGGTGAAACCAGCGGGTAGCAAAAGGAGCGAGGCATCCTCACAATGTTGTGACCAATGAAGGGCCAAATGGTTATACTATATAATATGTAAAATATTAATGTTATATACCAATGACCCTCCATAAAAAATATTGGCCCCACCTAAAAAAACCCTTACTACGCCATGGGTTATAAACAACATGTATTACAAATCATAGTATTTGTGAAAAAATCGGTTTATGATGAACATTCAGTCAGTCAACCAACATATGTAACACCTGCTTCCAAAGCTTCAAAGAATCAATCTAAACATATCAAAACTGTTCCTATTATTTTTTTTTTCATTGAAAAACAATAAAAACAAGTTGTAGTAGCAATATAGTTTCCATTTTCAGAAAAAAATATTTATCGTTTCTAAATAATTCCACACAAAGTATATGAAGGTACCCGGGTACCTCGTCACACCGATAAAGGTGTCAAAAGAATTTGGAGCTCCCCTACGCTCCCCAATAGGGCAACTGAAATGAAACTTATAAAAATATAACGTTAACAATAAGTTAGGAGCTCTCATGGAGTTACAGCCATGTAACATGCCTACAACATAAAAAAAAATCATTTAAAAACGTAAAAGGTACCCGGGTACCTCTTCACACGGATAACGGTTAAAGTTGAAAAATCAGCAGAAATTAAAAAAAATATCCAGACTGAAAATCTTTATAATAATAAAAAAAAATTCAAAAATAAAGACACGGATAACGGTTAATAAAATAATCGCTTTTTAGTCCAGTAATGAAAGCAGAAATATAGCTCAAATCGGAAACTAATTCGTACCAAAACGATTTTTGGTGGAAACGTTCTACTATTATACCTGATTATCCCACAAAAAGTCCGAGCTGATCCAAGTTGTGTTACCGCTGCCATCTTGGAAAAATGCCGGACAGGTCACGTTTTTCCATATTTTTCGTGTTTTTCGCTGAAACCGTTCATTTTACGAATATGGTGCAATGAACTTTTTTTGTAGAGTATAAAATGTTCTTTAAAATAAGTCCAAGGTCGTTAAGATCGGTTTATAAATACCACAAGCAGTACCGGTTTTTAAAATCACAATAAACGGAGAAAATAACTTTTCTCATTTTATTTCAATTTTATTTGACTCTAAATGCTACTGCGAAAATTTTATATAGAATCTTTATGAAATATCATAAAGTGCATATAATAAGACAACGAAACACGAAAAAATATGGAAAAATGTGACCCGTCCGCCATTTTTCCAAGATGAGGGCGGTAGCACAAGTCGGATCAGCTCGGACTTTTTGTGGGATGATCAGGGACACTAGTAGAACGTTTCCACCAAAAATCATTTTGGTCCGAATTAGTTCCGGGAAAAAGTCTTATTTGATTGAACTATTTTAGGTAAAAACTTCTTTTAATTTCGGTACCATCTCTTTTTTCAAATTCGGTGGTTTGTATATAATATTTTTACAATTTTATTTGAAAATTTATTAAACAAATATTACTAATAATAAATAAACATTTATATATTTAAATTCCATGACTTGTCAACTTTAACTTTTCTGGTAAACCATTTTTTTCCATAAAAAAGCTAAAAACAAAATTTTATATTTATAATTGGCACGATTTTAAGAAATATTTTTTGGGTCACATGTGAAAATTTTTTAGATTACTATATTTTAAGAAGCTCACTTAATTTTTTAACGATTAAAATTTTGTAAAAGGTCGTATTTTTTAAAATATGTAGTTAAATGTAAAATAAATTTACAATTTCTCACTTTTAAATTAATTTTTATTTTAACGTATAATAATGAAATGTCCTAAAATCTCAAAGCTAAATATTAATAGTATTATTATTATTTTTATTCTTTAGCAACCTCATTTAAAATTTAGCTGATATTTTAGGAAATAGTACGTAAAAAAATTAATAGTGAGAAATAGAATTAAAAAAATCATTTTTTTTTATAAATTTTACCATTTTTAAAATTTATTAATGACATAAAAATTTTTTAATCGTTTTACAAAGGTAGGGAGCTTTTTCAATATTTTCACATGAGACCGAAAAAAAATCATACTATGTTAATGTATATATTTATTATTTATCCACTATAGACAATAATTATGTAAAAAATCAGCTTTTTAGCTTATATAATATTTTTTATTAAATAAATGCAAATTTTAAAATTAAAATATAAATTAGCCTTTTTATTAAAGATATTGTTTATCTTTATTTTTTAGAAAAAATAGCTACCTACACTTTATTACGAAAGGCGAGTAGGTATATAATTTCGTTATTAATTAACTTTATGTAAAAAGTATATTGCATATTATACAATGTTATTAAGATACGCAATATCATACTAAGATGTAAAAGTAACTTAAAAATAAACATACAAGAACTATACCTACTGACTTCATTTCATAGAATATCCTATTTTTAAAAACCAGCTTATTAAAATAAAAAAAACATTATGTAAAGGACTGGCACCAGTCCTGAACGCGTTAAGCGGAAAGTATGTTGTTTTTTTGGATTGATGGGTTTATTTTTGTAATTTTCATTAACCTATGTTACTATAATAGTCCAGAGCATTTAGACGAAAAATAGCTGTATCTAGGAAAAAATTCGCATAGAGCTGAATTTTTGTATACACTTTCTTTTTGTCTTTATACATAAGATGCCAAAAGTCCCCATCGATCCCTTGTGAGCATACTTTTTTATAACCCTCTAAAGGTGCTAATAATTAGTTTTATGTAAATATCTCTGTATTTATAGATTTTACGATAGTGAATGTCATATAACAATGGGAAGACTAGAAAATTCTCTACAAAAAAGGTCATTCATAGTTTTTCATACGAACTATAATTTTTACGGAAACTGGATGCAAAGGTGACGACTTAAGCAAATACTACTAACACAAGAAATGTAGAATTTTTGACTAATGTAAATATTATGCCGAATGTGCGAGGTTCCAAATTTTGCCAATAGTTAGAGTATACCGACATGTGTATTTTCTGAAAACTTCCTAACAAAGTAGGCCCCGGAACATCCCCATCGAAGGCCCCAAATTTTCGTTATATACGGATTTTGTGAACATCTGTATCTAGTGAACGGAATGTCCGATCAACATCTTTTTTCACATTTTAGACAGATAATTTAATCTTCTACAACATTTTTATTAATATTTTATCCAAATTAAATTGTATGCCTTTCAAAATTGCGGTGAAACTAAAAAAAATATTTTTTTTAAGAAAAATTTAAAGTTTGGCCGCCATTTTGAAAACAATTCGTTAATTTTTAGTTAAAATACTATCCAAATGTTTGTAAAAAATAATTAACTGTCTTATATGTGAAAGACGATGTTGATCGGACATTCCGTTTATTAGATACAGTCTGTTTATAAAATCCTTATACAACGATATTTTGGGTTATTCGATGAGGGTGTTCCGGGGCCTGCTTTACTAGGGAGTTTGCAGAAAATATACATATTTGTATGTTCTAACTACTGACAAAATTTGGCACCTCACACATTTGTCATAATAATTACAATAGTCAAAAAGTATAAGTTATATTAATATAATATAGGAATGAATTTTGATTAGGATTTTTTTGGGAATTTTTTGACAAAAAATTATAAAACTTTTTACTATAGATTTTTTGTATTTACTTTTATATAAGTTTAGACAAGCTATACAAATTTAAAAAAATAATAATAATAAGTAATTATTACGCTTGTACAGGAACCACGTACAACGTGAAAAAAACGTCTTCAAATGATTGCCATGATTATAGCTTTTCTGTTCATCCGAAAAAACAAAACCAATAAATTTCTTTATCTGTATAAATGTGGCTATAGCGGGTGGCAAAAAATTAAAAAAAAAAAATTAAATTAAAAAAATGGCGGTGTTTAGAAAAGTGTCTATAGAATTTTCGTTACTATTTTTTTTAATCTTTCATTGCCCGTAAAACAAAAATATTTGATTTACTGAATTCTGTTACAGATAGTAAAAGCTTGTGTACACAGAAAATTTGAAGTCAATCGGTTCAGTAGATCTTGAGTTATTATGGCATTCAATTTCAGTTTTCAGTTTCGAGAAAAACGCGTTCAAAGTTTACGTATAGTTGGCTATTCAATGTTACGTATCTCTTTCGATCCACTATAACTTCGTCAATTTTGGGAATTTGAGTATAGGGTTTTGTACATATCTTTTTTGAACTCCTATTTATTAAAAAAATGCAAAAAAATAAAATCGATATTTTACGTTTTCAGACTAGAATACCCTCATACGACGTGAAAACAATTACTTGTACGAAAAAAGGTATCAGATCTTTGTTGTAGATAATTTTCTAATCTTTCTATTTGATAATAACTATTTTAGTCATAGAGCCAATATATACAGAGATATCTAACTAAAACTAATTGTTAGCACCTTGTGTGGGCTATAAAAAAGTATGCTCACAGGGGATCGATGGGGACTTTTGGTAACTTATTTATAAAGGCAAAACGAAGGTGTATACAAAAATTCAGCTCTATGCGAATTTATTCCTAGTGAAAACCTAAAGTTACTGGACTATAATGAAACAACTACCTCTTTATTAAATCAATTTCATTATCAAAATCCGACAAATATAGTTTCTTTTTTAAGTTATAGCCTTTTATTTTGTATATTTTTTTCTCCTGTAGTGGTCAAAGTAAAACCAGTAATGTACAGTGATGAACACTTGCTAATGATTATAAAATTATAAAATAAAGAGTCATACAATTTAAAACAATGTAAAACATTTACATAAGAAAATACACTTTTCTTGATAGTATGTCGAACTGCGATAATTATGTGTCCACTGTCACAGGAAAATTTAGTTGTGTATATATGAATTTTATATACATCCAATTTTTTATGCAATTCATATGAAAATCGTAATACATGGCATCAACCATTTGGAAAAATGCGTTATATTTTGTCAAACAAATGATCATATTGATTTTTACTTTCTAAAAACACATGTATCTATATGAAATATACATATACAATGTATAAGTATTGCAAAACCGTTTTTTTCGAAATCCGGATTTTGAGAATTTTTGTAACCTTCCTGAATCCATTCTGACTATTTTCACCATGATGTATGCTGCCGTGCTAAGCACAAAAGCGGTATCTCAAAAAAAATCATAAAGTTGATTTTTATGGCATCGAATAGTTTAAAAATATACGAATCCAATGAACTAAGCCAAATAGCGATATCTTATTTAAAACATATGAAAAAACCCTTGAAAAAGTTTTTCCTATCTCAGGTTTACCTTAAATTACTAAGAGAATTAGAGGTATATCAATAATACGTAGGTGAATAACTGTATATTTTAATACCGCCAAAATTCCCAATATAATGAATAAATTCCATTTAATAAATCAAAAAAACAATCTGTAAAATAAAAATAAAACTATTGATTTTCTCGAAACTCGCCTTTACTGTGATACCGCTTTTGTGCTTAGCACGGCAGTATGTGTGTCTGTAGACGCTGTAACTCCAATACTCCATAGAATGGTGGAATTTTATATTTAATATTTAAGATTAATTTTTTCCTGAGAAGAAAACCTCCTATTTTTGAAAACGATCTCTCAACCGGATACAGATATTTACTGAAATCGATTTTTGAATTTGCCATAGGTACAATGAGACTTTCTCATACGTAATACTGAAAGTGAACAGTAATGGGTGTCTCTTAATAATTATTTAAAAAAATCTTTCTGGCTAAATAATAAATGTTGGATAAAAATGTGTAAAAAATAAATTATAGATAACAACATACTCGACATTTTTTATTTTTATTTATTATTATTTCAAAAATAGTTCGAAAATTCAAATATTGACAAGAGTAAAAATACGTTTCCGGTTTAGTTATTACGTTCAACAAAATTCTTTTGATACAAGACATAATGTAGGTATAAAATAATATTTCTATAATTTATGTCCCATTAAATTTATTCTATCTTTTATTTGTTTGTCAGAAATATGTTTTATTAAAATAAGAATTACATACACTATTCACTGTCACTATTACGTATAAGAAAGTCCCGTCGCACCCATGACAGCTTTTTCATATAATTAAAATACAATTAATATGAAAATCGTAATGGCTGGCATCTAGCATCAACCATAGGGCTTGCAAAAAACCGACTAAATTTCAAAAACCGGTTTTCGGTTTTTTCGTAAAATGAAAACCGGTATACCGTTTTTTTTCGTTTTTTTTTTTAATTTATTAAAATAAAACAATAAATTGATATTTAAAAATAAAAACGATTTATTGGTCTATATTTTTTCAAGTTCAAATTGAGACTACTCTATTGCAAATTGGGAATAATCAGTTTCAAATTGGGAATTATCATTTTTAAATTGGTTAAGTTTAAAAGCTAGTGTTAAAAGTGATTTAGGCATTGAAGTACCACATACTCACAATCAGTGGTGAAGGCAGAAAAATGCCTGGAACTGAGTTTCGATTACATTAGCTAAAAAAATACGCGAAAATATTATTGTTGCTAATTGTAGCTGATATATCACTCATGTTTAAAGATTCAAAACTGATGCATTGATTATGCTTTGTTAATTTTAATAATAGTAAATCATTGGGAGCTTGATTTTAAATAAAATTAAAAATAGTTAATATATCTTATCTTTACTTAATAATATTCGTAATAATAAGTTAAATAATAATTGAAACAGTGGCCCCTACATGGGCGGGAGGGAGGGGGGCTAACAAGACTCTAACCTGGGGTCGAGGATTAGGGAGGACTCGGCGCGGCGAGCAAAAATAAAAATCGGAGAATGGTATATTTACGTATTTGAATTTTTAATTGAATGGTCGAAAAAAAGATCATACAAATTTGAAATTTCTGTTATTGAAAGACCAAAAAATAACCTGACCAAGAAAAAAGTTTGTATTATATTTTGTATTATAATACATTATATTATAATAAAATAAATGATTTATTTATTTCCATCTCAAATCTGAAATTCACAATTCTCAATTTGAAATTGATTAGTCTCTATTTGAGCTATAATAAATAGTAGATATAGATAGATTCAATTTGGATCTCCTTTATTATTATTATAGACTTCACGAATAAAACTCAATTCCATTTACTCCACTATAATATTTTTATTTGTACATTGCGCGTTCTTTCATAGATGTCACCCTTTTTATTTGAATTTAAATAATTTTACAACATAAACACTTCATGAATGACAGTAGATACATAAAATTATTTTTCAGTTTGTAGAAAAAAGAAGATATAATTGACTTCCGGTTTTAAAATCGGTTTTTTCATGAAAAAACCGGTTTTTCGGTTTTGGTAAATTTTAACGAAAAACCGGTATACCGGTTTCGGTTTTAACCGGTTTGCAAGCCCTAATCAACCATTTGGAAAAGTTTGTTATTGATTGAAAAATTAAGTTTCTTATCAAATGTTTGATAAGATCAATGTTTTAAGAAATTGACTTACATGCAATTGAAAGAAATACAAAAGTATTTTCCATATTTTGTCAAATAAATGACAATATTGTTTTTTTATACAATTTAAGGTTATACTGTAAAAAATATTTGGTTTCGAAAAATTTTGTTTTTAATTTATATTCAGAACACATGTACCTACATTTAATGGAATATTTTACTTTGTTATAATTAACAGTAAAAAAAGTTTAATTTAATTTGAAAATTGAAATAAACAGACGGTATATAATAGTGACATGTACTAATTTACTGTAATGGTAAAGCTAGTTTTTCATTATTTTGAATAAACTACAAGTGAATATATTTGTATTATAATTATTATAGTATTTAAAAGGATGGAAGTTTAGAATAATTAGTTTTTAAATCGTTTCTATATAGCCAAGTGTGTACAATTTCAATAAATAGAGCCCTTTTGGTAATCTCTCGTTTACCGTGTGTTAAAACTCTATTTTTAATATCCAATTACTCAAAAACCATACGTCCAATATTTTAAATAAAAATTAGTAAAATATATGAGCTATCCATAAATAACATATTAAAATTTTAGACTTTTATCTATACTTTGCTCTAATGATCGAATAATCTTAATAGATACGAGTAAAATAGTATCTAATCATGTAAACAATACAAATATGTACTACCTATACTGGTAAAACAATAAATATGTTAGTACTTATTTTTATGTAATCATTTCTTTGTAACTTCGTAACTTTACTTTCTTGAATTTCTTAAAACTTTCTTCATTTCGACTTCACGTGACACCGAATTCAATTAGAGGAGTTACTTACTCACACCCACGTTTACCTTTTTTCTTCAGAACCACCGCTGTTTGAAATATTTTTTTGATAATGTTATATCCTAAACAAATATACAGAAAATATTGAAAACTTACAAACCGTTTGTCAATATTACTTTTGGTTTAAATTGTTTATATTATAAATGCAGTAGGTGTGAAACTCATTACTGGAAAGGAAATAGAATTTTCGTTTAATTTATATATTGATTCTATAAAATATTGCAATTTAAATTGAAAAAAATCTCAATTTTATTTAACTCAAATTGTAGATTTTTTTATGCTCATTCAATTGATTAATCAGTTTTTATTTTATTTTAATTAAACCGTTTGATAGTTTCACTTGTGCAAGAATTAGCTTGTGAGTATTAATTTCATTTGTTAATCATAATCTAGGAATAAGACATAAGGCCCAAGAACTAGTTACATATTTTTTCCGTATATTGCGATTATGCAATAAAAAATACAGGTTCTCATTTAAAAAATCACTGTTGACCTTCATTTGACCGTGAAAATAATTATCAAGGTGAAATTCAAGGTCACCAATAATTGACCCTCTCGATACCTTATATCTTTTATCTGAACCATTTTTCCTTATTTTGCTTAGTTCTCGAGATATACAAAATTCCAGGTTAAATTAATCACCCGGTATAAAAGATCAACCCCCAAAGAACTTCAAAATAAATTTAAAACAACCCTTAATAAACAAATGTCATTACAGATTACAGCATCAATGAATTCTTTGAAGGGTAGAAATTATGTGTTACCATTACTATTGTTTTTTGTCTTTTGCTGACGTTTAAAAACATACAAATAATTAATATGTATATCATTTAACCAAATCTCTATCATGTATCTCTTTTAGATACTGAGATCCCCAAACTAGAACATCTAATAAATATAAACTATTTTTCCTATGTAGGTAGGTATACTTTTAAATATTAAATGATTATCCTTGAATACATTTTGCTATTACAGGGTTGTTTTTACCGCATGCTGCAAGGTAATCGGTCAATAATTGATCTATGGTAAGTGAAACACAGTAATAATATGTGTTATTATTATTTTATAACTATGTCATGCACGTAGTGTACAATTTCACTCAAACACAGTGAAACCTAAATAACTGGATTCTCAAGGGACCAGTTCTTTAATCTCACTTAAGGTACTTGACCACCTTGGAAAGCTAAAAAATACAACATTTTCAATAATTTTTTTCAGGCCCTGTATAAGATATTACAATGATTTTTTTAACTTTAATTTGAAGCTTATAGAATACAAAAATACTTGATTTTTTTTAATTTCATTTTTTAACTTAAGCAAATTCTACTAACACAAGAAATGTAGAATTTTTGACTAATGTAAATATTATGCCGAATGTGCGAGGTTCCAAATTTTGCCAATAGTTAGAGTATACCGACATGTGTATTTTCTGAAAACTTCCTAACAAAGTAGGCCCCGGAACATCCCCATCGAAGGCCCCAAATTTTCGTTATATACGGATTTTGTGAACATCTGTATCTAGTGAACGGAATGTCCGATCAACATCTTTTTTCACATTTTAGACAGATAATTTAATCTTCTACAACATTTTTATTAATATTTTATCCAAATTAAATTGTATGCCTTTCAAAATTGCGGTGAAACTAAAAAAAATATTTTTTTTAAGAAAAATTTAAAGTTTGGCCGCCATTTTGAAAACAATTCGTTAATTTTTAGTTAAAATACTATCCAAATGTTTGTAAAAAATAATTAACTGCCTTATATGTGAAAGACGATGTTGATCGGACATTCCGTTTATTAGATACAGTCTGTTTATAAAATCCTTATACAACGATATTTTGGGTTATTCGATGAGGGTGTTCCGGGGCCTGCTTTACTAGGGAGTTTGCAGAAAATATACATATTTGTATGTTCTAACTACTGACAAAATTTGGCACCTCACACATTTGTCATAATAATTACAATAGTCAAAAAGTATAAGTTATATTAATATAATATAGGAATGAATTTTGATTAGGATTTTTTTGGGAATTTTTTGACAAAAAATTATAAAACTTTTTACTATAGATTTTTTGTATTTACTTTTATATAAGTTTAGACAAGCTATACAAATTTAAAAAAATAATAATAATAAGTAATTATTACGCTTGTACAGGAACCACGTACAACGTGAAAAAAACGTCTTCAAATGATTGCCATGATTATAGCTTTTCTGTTCATCCGAAAAAACAAAACCAATAAATTTCTTTATCTGTATAAATGTGGCTATAGCGGGTGGCAAAAAATTAAAAAAAATAATTTAAATTAAAAAAATGGCGGTGTTTAGAAAAGTGTCTATAGAATTTTCGTTACTATTTTTTTTAATCTTTCATTGCCCGTAAAACAAAAATATTTGATTTACTGAATTCTGTTACAGATAGTAAAAGCTTGTGTACACAGAAAATTTGAAGTCAATCGGTTCAGTAGATCTTGAGTTATTATGGCATTCAATTTCAGTTTTCAGTTTCGAGAAAAACGCGTTCAAAGTTTACGTATAGTTGGCTATTCAATGTTACGTATCTCTTTCGATCCACTATAACTTCGTCAATTTTGGGAATTTGAGTATAGGGTTTTGTACATATCTTTTTTGAACTCCTATTTATTAAAAAAATGCAAAAAAATAAAATCGATATTTTACGTTTTCAGACTAGAATACCCTCATACGACGTGAAAACAATTACTTGTACGAAAAAAGGTATCAGATCTTTGTTGTAGATAATTTTCTAATCTTTCTATTTGATAATAACTATTTTTGTCATAGAGCCAATATATACAGAGATATCTAACTAAAACTAATTGTTAGCACCTTGTGTGGGCTATAAAAAAGTATGCTCACAGGGGATCGATGGGGACTTTTGGTAACTTATTTATAAAGGCAAAACGAAGGTGTATACAAAAATTCAGCTCTATGCGAATTTATTCCTAGTGAAAACCTAAAGTTACTGGACTATAATGAAACAACTACCTCTTTATTAAATCAATTTCATTATCAAAATCCGACAAATATAGTTTCTTTTTTAAGTTATAGCCTTTTATTTTGTATATTTTTTTCTCCTGTAGTGGTCAAAGTAAAACCAGTAATGTACAGTGATGAACACTTGCTAATGATTATAAAATTATAAAATAAAGAGTCATACAATTTAAAACAATGTAAAACATTTACATAAGAAAATACACTTTTCTTGATAGTATGTCGAACTGCGATAATTATGTGTCCACTGTCACAGGAAAATTTAGTTGTGTATATATGAATTTTATATACATCCAATTTTTTATGCAATTCATATGAAAATCGTAATACATGGCATCAACCATTTGGAAAAATGCGTTATATTTTGTCAAACAAATGATCATATTGATTTTTACTTTCTAAAAACACATGTATCTATATGAAATATACATATACAATGTATAAGTATTGCAAAACCGTTTTTTTCGAAATCCGGATTTTGAGAATTTTTGTAACCTTCCTGAATCCATTCTGACTATTTTCACCATGATGTATGCTGCCGTGCTAAGCACAAAAGCGGTATCTCAAAAAAAATCATAAAGTTGATTTTTATGGCATCGAATAGTTTAAAAATATACGAATCCAATGAACTAAGCCAAATAGCGATATCTTATTTAAAACATATGAAAAAACCCTTGAAAAAGTTTTTCCTATCTCAGGTTTACCTTAAATTACTAAGAGAATTAGAGGTATATCAATAATACGTAGGTGAATAACTGTATATTTTAATACCGCCAAAATTCCCAATATAATGAATAAATTCCATTTAATAAATCAAAAAAACAATCTGTAAAATAAAAATAAAACTATTGATTTTCTCGAAACTCGCCTTTACTGAGATACCGCTTTTGTGCTTAGCACGGCAGTATGTGTGTCTGTAGACGCTGTAACTCCAATACTCCATAGAATGGTGGAATTTTATATTTAATATTTAAGATTAATTTTTTCCTGAGAAGAAAACCTCCTATTTTTGAAAACGATCTCTCAACCGGATACAGATATTTACTGAAATCGATTTTTGAATTTGCCATAGGTACAATGAGACTTTCTCATACGTAATACTGAAAGTGAACAGTAATGGGTGTCTCTTAATAATTATTTAAAAAAATCTTTCTGGCTAAATAATAAATGTTGGATAAAAATGTGTAAAAAATAAATTATAGATAACAACATACTCGACATTTTTTATTTTTATTTATTATTATTTCAAAAATAGTTCGAAAATTCAAATATTGACAAGAGTAAAAATACGTTTCCGGTTTAGTTATTACGTTCAACAAAATTCTTTTGATACAAGACATAATGTAGGTATAAAATAATATTTCTATAATTTATGTCCCATTAAATTTATTCTATCTTTTATTTGTTTGTCAGAAATATGTTTTATTAAAATAAGAATTACATACACTATTCACTGTCACTATTACGTATAAGAAAGTCCCGTCGCACCCATGACAGCTTTTTCATATAATTAAAATACAATTAATATGAAAATCGTAATGGCTGGCATCTAGCATCAACCATAGGGCTTGCAAAAAACCGACTAAATTTCAAAAACCGGTTTTCGGTTTTTTCGTAAAATGAAAACCGGTATACCGTTTTTTTTCGTTTTTTTTTTAATTTATTAAAATAAAACAATAAATTGATATTTAAAAATAAAAACGATTTATTGGTCTATATTTTTTCAAGTTCAAATTGAGACTACTCTATTGCAAATTGGGAATAATCAGTTTCAAATTGGGAATTATCATTTTTAAATTGGTTAAGTTTAAAAGCTAGTGTTAAAAGTGATTTAGGCATTGAAGTACCACATACTCACAATCAGTGGTGAAGGCAGAAAAATGCCTGGAACTGAGTTTCGATTACATTAGCTAAAAAAATACGCGAAAATATTATTGTTGCTAATTGTAGCTGATATATCACTCATGTTTAAAGATTCAAAACTGATGCATTGATTATGCTTTGTTAATTTTAAATTTTAATAATAGTAAATCATTGGGAGCTTGATTTTAAATAAAATTAAAAATAGTTAATATATCTTATCTTTACTTATTAATATTCGTAATAATAAGTTAAATAATAATTGAAACAGTGGTCCCTACATGGGCGGGAGGGAGGGGGGCTAACAAGACTCTAACCTGGGGTCGAGGATTAGGGAGGACTCGGCGCGGCGAGCAAAAATAAAAATCGGAGAATGGTATATTTACGTATTTGAATTTTTAATTGAATGGTCGAAAAAAAGATCATACAAATTTGAAATTTCTGTTATTGAAAGACCAAAAAATAACCTGACCAAGAAAAAAGTTTGTATTATATTTTGTATTATAATACATTATATTATAATAAAATAAATGATTTATTTATTTCCATCTCAAATCTGAAATTCACAATTCTCAATTTGAAATTGATTAGTCTCTATTTGAGCTATAATAAATAGTAGATATAGATAGATTCAATTTGGATCTCCTTTATTATTATTATAGACTTCACGAATAAAACTCAATTCCATTTACTCCACTATAATATTTTTATTTGTACATTGCGCGTTCTTTCATAGATGTCACCCTTTTTATTTGAATTTAAATAATTTTACAACATAAACACTTCATGAATGACAGTAGATACATAAAATTATTTTTCAGTTTGTAGAAAAAAGAAGATATAATTGACTTCCGGTTTTAAAATCGGTTTTTTCATGAAAAAACCGGTTTTTCGGTTTTGGTAAATTTTAACGAAAAACCGGTATACCGGTTTCGGTTTTAACCGGTTTGCAAGCCCTAATCAACCATTTGGAAAAGTTTGTTATTGATTGAAAAATTAAGTTTCTTATCAAATGTTTGATAAGATCAATGTTTTAAGAAATTGACTTACATGCAATTGAAAGAAATACAAAAGTATTTTCCATATTTTGTCAAATAAATGACAATATTGTTTTTTTATACAATTTAAGGTTATACTGTAAAAAATATTTGGTTTCGAAAAATTTTGTTTTTAATTTATATTCAGAACACATGTACCTACATTTAATGGAATATTTTACTTTGTTATAATTAACAGTAAAAAAAGTTTAATTTAATTTGAAAATTGAAATAAACAGACGGTATATAATAGTGACATGTACTAATTTACTGTAATGGTAAAGCTAGTTTTTCATTATTTTGAATAAACTACAAGTGAATATATTTGTATTATAATTATTATAGTATTTAAAAGGATGGAAGTTTAGAATAATTAGTTTTTAAATCGTTTCTATATAGCCAAGTGTGTACAATTTCAATAAATAGAGCCCTTTTGGTAATCTCTCGTTTACCGTGTGTTAAAACTCTATTTTTAATATCCAATTACTCAAAAACCATACGTCCAATATTTTAAATAAAAATTAGTAAAATATATGAGCTATCCATAAATAACATATTAAAATTTTAGACTTTTATCTATACTTTGCTCTAATGATCGAATAATCTTAATAGATACGAGTAAAATAGTATCTAATCATGTAAACAATACAAATATGTACTACCTATACTGGTAAAACAATAAATATGTTAGTACTTATTTTTATGTAATCATTTCTTTGTAACTTCGTAACTTTACTTTCTTGAATTTCTTAAAACTTTCTTCATTTCGACTTCACGTGACACCGAATTCAATTAGAGGAGTTACTTACTCACACCCACGTTTACCTTTTTTCTTCAGAACCACCGCTGTTTGAAATATTTTTTTGATAATGTTATATCCTAAACAAATATACAGAAAATATTGAAAACTTACAAACCGTTTGTCAATATTACTTTTGGTTTAAATTGTTTATATTATAAATGCAGTAGGTGTGAAACTCATTACTGGAAAGGAAATAGAATTTTCGTTTAATTTATATATTGATTCTATAAAATATTGCAATTTAAATTGAAAAAAATCTCAATTTTATTTAACTCAAATTGTAGATTTTTTTATGCTCATTCAATTGATTAATCAGTTTTTATTTTATTTTAATTAAACCGTTTGATAGTTTCACTTGTGCAAGAATTAGCTTGTGAGTATTAATTTCATTTGTTAATCATAATCTAGGAATAAGACATAAGGCCCAAGAACTAGTTACATATTTTTTCCGTATATTGCGATTATGCAATAAAAAATACAGGTTCTCATTTAAAAAATCACTGTTGACCTTCATTTGACCGTGAAAATAATTATCAAGGTGAAATTCAAGGTCACCAATAATTGACCCTCTCGATACCTTATATCTTTTATCTGAACCATTTTTCCTTATTTTGCTTAGTTCTCGAGATATACAAAATTCCAGGTTAAATTAATCACCCGGTATAAAAGATCAACCCCCAAAGAACTTCAAAATAAATTTAAAACAACCCTTAATAAACAAATGTCATTACAGATTACAGCATCAATGAATTCTTTGAAGGGTAGAAATTATGTGTTACCATTACTATTGTTTTTTGTCTTTTGCTGACGTTTAAAAACATACAAATAATTAATATGTATATCATTTAACCAAATCTCTATCATGTATCTCTTTTAGATACTGAGATCCCCAAACTAGAACATCTAATAAATATAAACTATTTTTCCTATGTAGGTAGGTATACTTTTAAATATTAAATGATTATCCTTGAATACATTTTGCTATTACAGGGTTGTTTTTACCGCATGCTGCAAGGTAATCGGTCAATAATTGATCTATGGTAAGTGAAACACAGTAATAATATGTGTTATTATTATTTTATAACTATGTCATGCACGTAGTGTACAATTTCACTCAAACACAGTGAAACCTAAATAACTGGATTCTCAAGGGACCAGTTCTTTAATCTCACTTAAGGTACTTGACCACCTTGGAAAGCTAAAAAATACAACATTTTCAATAATTTTTTTCAGGCCCTGTATAAGATATTACAATGATTTTTTTAACTTTAATTTGAAGCTTATAGAATACAAAAATACTTGATTTTTTTTAATTTCATTTTTTAACAATTATCCAGGGGGCGCCAAAGTCGAGGCCTCAAAAAAAAGGTGTCCCACGGCGGACAGTTAGTCTCAGGATTGGTGAATTTGAAAAAAAACGGCATCTTCAAAAGAAAGGTTCCTTACATGACAATTTACCACAATTTGCCAAAAATAAAAAACAAATAAAAAAGGCGGATGATTAAAAAAAATTGAATAAACACCCCTGTTTTTCATTATTCTCTGCTAAAAAAAATGTTATAGTTATTTTTTTTTTTGCAAATTGGTATACAAAACATCTAAACGAACAAAACAAGACCAAAATCATTGAAATCGGTCGAGTAGTTTCGGAGATTAACTGTCCGCCATTTGAAAAAAAGCAGTTTCGAGAAACAGCCGCCTGAAACACAGTCAGCAAGTACAGAGTAATGGAAGCGCGCGAACACTCACTAATTTCACTATGTTAGAATTCGAATTTAAAAAAAAAAAAATTTGGGGTGATTTTTAAAAGTATAAGGATTGAGAAAATGCAAAAAAAATCGATTTTTTGAAATTTATAAGGTGGTCAAGTACCTTAAAGATATGGCCCATTTACCCAGTTATAGAGGTGAAAATGTAAAAGTGATGGGACGTCAGTATGAATTCTAGTTCCCACTTAATCAAGTTTGACTGTGATACAATTTTTACTAGACTAACAGTAACGGATCTCCAGACATACTAGTTTTATTTTTTTGCTATTGTTTCAGTAGGAATATTAACTAGAATGTTCTTTCTGTCTAGAAGACTTTTCTTTTAACAATAAGTATTACCATTATTCATATGAACATGTTTATATATAATATATTGAAACATATGTATCGTATTGATTTTTTGAAATCAAATGCAAAGTTATTTACAAAAACAAGGAATGTGTAGAATTGGATATTTACTAGTCACGCTATTCCATAACCTTGGATTTAGCCATCCTTGTGTATCTGCGATATAATGCTTTTATTTATACCCACCCACCTGTAACAGAGCAATTTATTGATTATATGTTGTTTTTTTTGTCAGGATCAGAAATATTCGATATTTATTGAAGTACATTTTACGCAAACATATATGAATAGTTCGGATACTTAATTTACTTACTCCAATTTTTTTAAAATTGATTTCGGAGCAATTGATCAGATTTTAATGTTTTTTTTACCAATACATTGTAGTTTATATGCTTAAAACTTTTATGGGTTTAAAACATATTATTTATTTAAAATTTATTTAAATTTCATTTAAAATAATGTTTACAATATATAACAGAAAATAGCTCATAGCTACAAAAAGTTATTTGAATTATAATAGGGTATTTGACAGTATTAATAATTAGATACAAAATGTTGTAAAAAGTATAGTATATGTTGTAAAAATACACAATCAAGTATTTTTTTATGTAAGCTAAGTCAGTATTTTAATAATAAACCTTATTAAAAATTGGAAATTTTAACCCGATTGTCACGTGATTGCAAACGCTTCTCTCATTGGTGTGACGTCACCGTATGATATTTGACATTTGAAAAATCTATTATTGTATTGTATTATTGATAATTATTGTATTGTACAGTGATTGTACACGTGAAAATGGTTTTAAATCAATACAAAATAAAATAAAAACACTTGTGTAATAATGGAAGATGGTTTTATAAAAACTGGCAGTGCTAATGTACCTAGAATAGACGTATTAATGGTAGAATGCTTCAAGTCAAACCTTGATTTTTATTCTGCAGAGTTTAGGAATGCTAAAGTATATCTGTGTAAGTATAAATAAAATATAATATAATAGGCTATAAGTTGTTATAAAATAGGTTGCATGACTTATCAGAAAACTACATAGATTGATTTTTATAGAATATATAGTAGTATTTTGAACATCCACATAATGTTTTTATTTTTCTATTAATAGAACTTCAAGACAATCTAATGGTGATGATCCTATCTTATATGAGCAGCTGAGACGATACATGAACGGGTACATAACGTCCATTCAAAATCCAATTCGGTTACGATGAAGCGTTCAGTGCCACGATTGCTGCAAGAGGAGGCTGCAAACATGCCGTTTATTGAATTTATTGAATAAAATTACAAAATTTTATATTTATTTTTATTTATTTTGTACTGTACAATAAATACATATTGTTTAAACATATAAAATTTATTTAATAATAGAATTCTGTAAATTTAAAAGAGCACCTATCGTGATAGCTTCGTAAAGCTTAATCAAGAATACAAATTAAATTAAAATTAATCACAGTATGTGGTTTTAACATTGAAAACTTTCGTATTGTCCTTTCTACGTGAATTGTCAAACTCGAGCTTCTTTTTTTGATAATATTGAACCAGTCGCAACACTTGTAGGCTTCGGTAACTTAATTTATTTTCAAATTTTGAAGGTAAACATCTCTTTATCATTTGGGTTCTTTTGATGGAACTAATTATTGAGTATTGCATGTAATTCGCCATATCCTTTGGTAACTGAAATCATTAAATATATTTTTTTAAACAGATTACAAAATAAAGTAGTTTAATGATAACCTAACCTCAACTGTCATTTTTTGTTTCACGTTTGTGATTTCAATGTATTTATGTAAAATATTACTTACATTTAAATGATCTTCATAAAAGTAAAGCACTGATTTGGCTGATAACTTCTTTAGATCTCACCTTGCAAGATATAACCATTTTTTTCGGATATCTTCTTTATGTGGCACATGTATAAATATTTTTTCAAGAGTACTTATCGAAGTATTTGAACATTCAGATACTACACAGCAGTTATAAGTGTTCATTTTATGGAATTTATTCGAGAAAATTAAATATCAAAACACTATATAGCTGTATACGGCGTATACATATTATTACATATTATGCATTACACTGTTTGATTATCATAATGTGACGTCACACATACTACGAGTTTTGGAATGAGTGTTTTGGCGGGAAAATTTTCATTTGAATAAAAAAATATTATTTTCAGTGTCTTTTCGGCATTATTTTGAAAAAAAAAACACACACAAGTTTATATTATATACATACGAACAATTTAAAGTACAATTTAAAATTTAGTCAAATACCCTATTCAACGAAAGCATTTTCTGGGAAAAAAACTCGAGGGTTTAATTGAAAAGAATGTTACCGGTTTACGGTAATCATTTTTGAAATTTAAAGGGCTGTAAAACTTACAGTATGGTGGTTAAAAATTTGCAAAAAAACAACAAATAATCGGGTTTTTCATACTATCGATATGGCAAATAAAAAATAGGCCCAATAGTTTTTGTAAAAAATAAATAAAAAGTCAGCGTGAGGTTACTTTGATACCCGCTATTTTTATTGCATAAATTGGAAAATTTAAAAAAATTAAAGAAACAAAAGTTACAAGCGTTTTTATTATGTTGGGTTACTTGTCTTATAGGTAGGAGGAATTTTTTGAAAGAATATGTTACAGTTTAGTCAATCTAGCACCATTGAAGTAACAAATCTTTACTACGTATATTTGTAAGACGTAAACATAGCTTAGAAATATTATATAAGTTAGTCGAATTCGTTTATATACTTAAATGATGCTAGATTGACTGTACTATTAATAAATAATCTAAAGTAAATTACACAAATGTTTATATAATTATAAATCGTGCTGTTAGTTGTGGGCAGTGATGTAACTGGGGTTGGCGAAACTGGCTCCCATCGGGGGCGCCAGTCTAGGGGAGTCCAGAATACCACTATTAGGATTAAAGTGACATGAGGACTAAATAAAACAGGCAAGTGCTTGTTGGGCACGCACATGATAGTGTTCCGTAGTCATTCTCACTACGATTTATAAAAAAAAGTTTTTTCAAAATTTTCGTGACCGAAGGGTTAAAATCAAAAATTCATTTGGCTTTTATTATTGCATTTTAAGAGACCTATCAAATGACACCCCACTCAATGAGGTAAATGAAAAAAATGTGACTTCATTTATTTTTGACAATGTTCGTTATAATTTTCAGTGAAAGTACTAATTAAAAGCTACATTCTGAATTTTTTTCAGATTTTTTTAATTGGTAGTTTAGAAAATAGAGGGGGGGGACGCTCTGACAGTGGCATTAAAAAGCAAATATTTCGTGACTGAAGGGTTGAAATCAAAAAGTTATCTGAAATTTTTTATTGTATTTTAGGAGACCTATTGGGGCTTGAGGAATTGAAGTAAAGTAGTCCACCGGCTATAAACGCCGTGCGATGAAAAGAAACTTCAATACCGGGGGTATAGCTGAGCCTAGCACTAAAGCACAGCTGTACCCAAGACCGATGGGTACCATCTACAGTTGATAGATGGTATGTGATCTTAGATTGCATCCTTCACGAGGTGGCCCTGTTGAAACTAAACCCGGCGGATCTAGACTGGGAAGTCGATAAACATCCCCCCAGCCCAGCTGTCGTGTCGTGGCTAAGGGCCTGCACTGGGGTAAACGGCGCCGACTGCTGACTAACCTAGTTACCGAAGCAGTCGAAAAATCCTGCATCTTCCTGGCCTGTGGTTATGTTTCGCAGGATAGGTGGATGTGGGGGGGTCTTGGTTTAATCGCCTGGACCAAGAGGAGTTAACCTCAATAAAAGAATCCTAAATCTCACGGTGGGAGGCCAGGCCAAAGAGATGCGTGACTGTCTAGAAGATCAGTACATACTGGTTATCACCTTGGGAAACCTGGCGAAATCCCATTGTATCTAGCCTTGCCCCGTAAGAGGCTGTCCGGGGAATGACACACACTTGCCTCACTACTCGTGGGAACAAAATGGATCCGCAAAGTAAGACAAATGAGGGCTCCCCACCGGGGGACCTCAACCTCGATGCCGGAGGCCCCTCTGGGGAAACCGGCACCGCAATGACACGTCCTCAAGAGGCCCCTGAAAAGGGGCCACTAGAGGATGTAAACAGACTCCCACCAAAGGAGAAGAAGGATCGAGAGGCCGGAAACTAACCATTGGTTAATGACAGGTATCTCATGTATCCAAATTAACTTACAACACTGCATCTCTGCTACTGATTCCTTGTGTCAGCAGATAGCAGCGCATGCAGACATCTGCCTAATACAGGAACCCTGGGTTTATGGGGGCCATGTAAAAGGCTTGCCCACCAATGGAGGCACTACATGGTATTGTGCCTCAAATGAGAATCCACGTACATGCATTTATGCATCAAATAGAACAGATTTCACCCCCTTACCATCTTTCTGTTATAGGGATTTGGTCGCAGCCAATCTACGATTGGACAGCAGTACAGGACGGAGAGATCTTATTATCTGCTCTGCCTATCTGCCGTACGACTCATCAACTCCACCACCTACTAGAGAACTAGAGGAGCTGATAACCTATTGTAGGAATGAAGGGAAGGACCTTCTTATTGGTTGTGATGCGAACTCTCACCATACCCTATGGGGAAGCAGTGGCGTCAACGAAAGAGGAAGGGCTTTCCTAGAATTCCTACAAACAACCAACCTCGAAATTCTGAACCGAGGAAATTCTCCGACCTTCATTACATCTAGAAGGCAAGAAGCAATAGACATAACACTTGGGTCCCTATCTATCACCCAAGATGTAGAAAACTGGCATGTGTCAACTGAACCGACCTTATCGGATCACAGGTACATATGCTTCAGGCTAACCTCAACTTCTCCCGTTCTGGAAACGTACAGAAATCCCAAATCTACCAATTGGGCTTCCTACAAGGAGGACCTTTTGAGTAGACTACACGGGATTCAGAACGAACCCAGAAGCCCAGGAGAAGTAGAGCTGGCCGTAGACTGTCTACAGAGGGCCATCATCACATCGTATGAGGACAACTGCCCTCTACGTGTGCATAAAGGTAATAATAATACCCCTTGGTGGAGTTCATCACTAGATAAGCTTCGCAAAGAAACACGTAGGCTATTTAACATAGCCAAACGCACACGAACACCTGACGATTGGGAACACCACAAGATGTCCCAACAAAGGTACAAAAATGCCATAAGGCAATCAAAGCGAACAACATGGAAGGCCTACTGTGAAGACATAGAAAGTATGCCTAAAGCAGCAAGGCTCTGCAAAGTTCTCGCAAAAAACCCTAGGAGCAGGTTGGGGGCCTTACAACTTCCTAATGGTGACTTCACCACCACCAACGAGGAGGTACTTAGGCTCTTGATGAAGACACACTTCCCTGATTCTAGAGAGTTACAAAGTAACACGCCGATGATGGAGGCTCCCCAGATTAGACCTTCAACTAATGACTGGAAGGTGGCCTCCAAAGTCGTAACTTACGAACGCACGAAATGGGCGATCGCATCGTTTGCCCCTTTCAAAGCAGCAGGCCCTGATGGTATCTTTCCGGCTCTCCTACAGGAGGGACAGGAAGTACTAACTAGGCCGCTATACCACATATTACGAGGCTGCCTTGCTATGGGATATGTTCCTGTCCCATGGCGGGCGGCCAGAGTAATATTCCTCCCTAAACCTGGTAAGGACTCTTACTTCCAGGCAAAATCATTCCGACCCATCAGTCTCACCTCCTTCCTACTAAAAGTGCAGGAGAGACTGGTGGATCGGTATCTGAGAGACGGATGCCTAATGCAATACCCATTGCATCAGCATCAACACGCCTACCAAAGAGGCAAATCCACTGAGACGGCCCTTCACCAAATCGTCCACAAAGTCGAGAAGGTCCTGAACTATGGAGAATATGCTCTTGGTACGTTCCTAGATATCGAAGGTGCTTTTGACCGCACAACCTTCGAATCTATACACAATGGTGCTTTAGAGCATGGAATGGAACCCACTATTGTCAAGTGGGTCGAGTACATGCTTAAAAACAGAAATATTAAAGCCACGCTAAAGGGGGACTCCGTGAAAGTATCTGCCAGCCGTGGGTGCCCGCAGGGAGGTGTACTATCACCACTCCTGTGGTGCCTCGTGGTTGACGGACTTCTGCGGAGGCTCAATGAAGCGGGTTTTTACGCACAAGGCTATGCTGATGATATAGCAATCATCATAGCCGGAAAATTTCTCGGCACGATATGCGAAGCAACTCAGCACGCTCTGAATATCGTGCAAGACTGGTGTAACGGGGCCCAGCTATCGGTAAATCCATCCAAGACCGAGCAGGTCCTGTTCACACGAAAGCGGAAGATGGAGGGTTTGAGAAAACTATCCATCTTCAACAAAACACTGGAACTGTCCGGAGAAGTCAAATATCTGGGAGTTATCCTAGATGCCAAACTTACCTGGAACAGCCATGTGAAAAGACAAGAACAAAGGGCCTGTGCAACCTTTTGGACGTGCAGACGCACTTTAGGCAAAACATGGGGGCTGAAGCCAAGAATCGTGCACTGGTTCTACACGGCTGTCGTTCGCCCCCTATTAACATATGCAGCTCTTGTATGGTGGCCAAGAACTGAACTGGCCACCACAAGGACCACACTCGCCCGAGTGCAGAGACTGGCGTGCCTTAGCATCACAGGCGCTATGCGAACTACCCCGACGTCGGCTATGGAGCTGCTGCTTGGCCTTGTGCCTCTACACTTGGTGATAGAGGCCGAGGCCCAGGCGGCGGCATACAGGCTAATGCGTACGGGGCACTGGAAACCCACTCAGGAAAATACGGGACATACCAAAGTTGCCTCGAGACTGAGGTCGACCATTCCCATTTCCCAAATGGGAAGTGACGGTATGATCTCCTATTTTTCCTTTAGCAAACCCTACAAAGTGTATATCCCAGAAAGGGAAGAATGGCGCTCCAACGACCGTTCCTTCCTAAAACCCCATGGCCTCGTCTGGTATACAGATGGGTCGCAGAACAGGGAAGGTACTGGAGCTGGAGTGTACGGAGAAAAACCCAGGGTCAAACTCAAATTTGCCCTGGGTAAATTTCCCACAGTCTTCCAGGCAGAAATCTATGCGATAATGGCCTGCGTAGAAGAAAACCTCAAACGAGGATACAAAAGTAGACATATCTACATTTGTTCCGACAGCCAAGCTGCCATAATGGCCCTACTCTCTCACAAGATAGGGTCACGATTGGTCGAGGAATGTCGACAAAAACTCACTAAACTCTCAGCTGAGAACTATGTGAAGATCCTATGGGTTCCAGGCCATAGTGGAATCAAGGGAAATGAAGAAGCTGACGCTCTAGCGGTAGCTGGAGCGTGCGAACCTTTAACAGGTCCAGAACCAGCCTTCGGAATATCCCCAAAAAACGTGAGGCACGAGATCTGGAACTGCGCCATTGAGCGGTTCCAGCAATCTTGGACCTCTAGACAAAAGCCTAGACAAGCAAGATCCTTCATTAAGGACTACTCGCCTAAGACAACAGAATATCTTCTGAACTTAAGCAGAAGACAACTCAGAATCGTAACGGGCCTCCTAACAGGCCACGGGTACATGAACAGTCATCTCCACACTATAGGCATAGCGCCTAACCCACAGTGCAGGAAATGCCACACAGAGGAAGAAACCTCAGAACACATCCTATGTGACTGCATAGCACTTGCAGCACTAAGGAGCAAATACCTTGGCTCCCCTTTTCTCGAGTCAAAAGACATTCAGGACATGTCGAGGAAAAGGATCCTATGCTTCGCTGAAGCAACGGACCTTTTCAACGAGTCTTAGAAACCTAGGGGAGCACAATGGGCCCTAGTGGCCTAAGTGCCGGAGCCTCGGCTCCACCCCTCTTACGAAATTCAGTGAAAAATTCAGGAGACCTATTAAATGACACCCCGCTCAATGGGGTAAGTGGGGAAAAAAATGAGAGTTCACTTTTCAGTCTATAGAAGGGGGGTCCAAAATATTGTTGACAATGTTCGTTATAATTTTCAGTGAAAGTACTAATTAAAAGCTACATTCTGGAATTTTTTCAGATTTTTTAAATTGATAGTTTAGAAAATAGAGGGGGGGGCGCTTTTTTAACGACTTTGGAAAGTAAATACATCGTGATTAAAGTTCTGATACATTTTTTGTTACATTTTAGGAGACCTTTCTAATGACACCCCACTCAATGGGGTAGATAATTTTTTTTTTTAAAACATTTTTCATTTTATGGAAAGGAAATAAAATATTTTTTTTTACAAAAATCTTATCATTTCTGTTTTTGGGTCATTAATCCACGACCGTATACCAAATTTCATCTTATTATCTCAAAATTTTTGAAGACGAACGGACGGACGGACGGACGTGGAGAAACTATAAGGGTTCCTAATTTTCTACGTAACCCTAAAAATGATCATCAGAAAATGAAAGAGGGTGCAAAAGAAAGTTTTATTTTTATTTACAAAGGGGGATAGGGCGCTCTTTTCAGAGTTTTCGCCGGGGCCGCAGCAACCTCTGGGTAACTTTGACCGCATGATCAATTAAAATCCTATAGTTGATCAAAGACACCCTGAGCACAGTTTTCCTTAGCCATGTTGTCATTTTTGAGGTTAGATTTTTTTAAATTTTTTTTATCAATGTTCGGTACAGACCTCCTGACATGCTGTGATTACATTTTTATGATTATTATAAATAAACAAGTTATCACAACCTTGACAATTATTAAAAACGAACAACCGATAGAAATATTATGCGATGTACTTCGAACAAAAAGTTCAAAGTGAACCCATAATTCAGTTTTGATTGAATCGAAGTGAACCCATAATTCAGTTTTGATTGAATCGAAGTGAAGAATATAATACTTTTTTATTTTTTGTATTAAAACATTTTTTACCTTTCAAAAATGTGTCTATTATTTTATGAAATGATAGGAAATGGGGCGAGGCAAGATTGCATTTTTTTAAGGGAGGCGCAGTTACATAAAGTTTGGAAACCACTGCTTTACATAGTTGTTATTTTTTTCTCAAAAAATATCGTATAGATCGAACCTCTATACTCCGTGATGTTAGTTTCTTCGGTTTCTACAAATGTAAAGTAGTTGGGCATGAATTTTTTACTAACCTGAACTTTATGTGGATCCTTCTAAAATTTAACGTATTGCAAAAGTTCCATTACAATAATAACATTACAAGAGAAAATCCTTTGCATTACAAGTTTATATATTTTTTCAACTTTTTATTAATACATATCTTTTATGTATACCTACATATATCACGATTCTATATTATTTTCAAACATACCCTTATACTTGTATTCGTTTACTTGAAATAAAAAATATATTTACCTTCAAATAAATTTATTGTAATGTCTAGAAATGTCAACAATACTTTTTGTAAGCTGAAAATAAATTCTAAAAAATATTGTGTTTACGTACCTGCGGAAGTAAATAGAAATAGAATATTTGAATTAGATAAAATATGTCTACGGTTTTCAATTTATGGATATATTATATTCATAAATTGAATATAATACATTTCTATTTAACAGTTTTGTATTCTTTGTGTTGACAGTTCCACTACATGTACCTACATATTTTGTACTATCAGGATAATTCATTACAAACTAAAATTAAATTTGTATACCAACAACTGATACATAATAAAATATATAAATAAACAATGTATTATATAAAACATAATGAAAAGTGATTTCACAATGCTTGTTTGTGCTAAATTCACCAAAGGGAGTTAATTATCGATGAATTTTAATAAAGGGTTATATTAAATTGCACTATACAGGGTGTTCCAGACCACCCGTCCACTATGTTTTATGCCCAAACTATTGAAGATTTATAAAAAAAGTTTTACTATGTATATCGACCCTAAAGAATATCAAGAAAATATTTTCAACCCCCTAAAACTGCGCTTTAGGGGGTAGTTTGGGGGGTACAAGCCCGTTTCTCAGTAAAATCGAATGGAACGGTATATTCAAAAGGACATAATTGTAAAGACCATAAAAAGAAACTTTTGTAAAATAAAAATTTTAAATTAAAAATTATAATTTTCAATTTTCCATTTTAAAATTTTGATTTTTAATTTTCTTAACAAAAGTTGTTGTCTTTTTCAGATAAAGTACTAATTGATGTACCATTGTACTTAAATTTTTTGAATTATCGCTAATTGAACTTTTACATTTTTTATATGTCGCTTTTGTCACATTAAACTATCAAAATCTTAAATATCCATAGATCATTAGAAAGGTCATTATTTCTACTTTCTAAATTTAAAAAAAGAATAAAATTCCATTAATATTCAACGAAATTAGAGCACTTTTAGTAAAACCCTAAAATTTGAGATCAAGTCGCCATATTTTCAAAACAATTGAAAGTATGAAAATTTTTGTTTTACAAAAGTTTCTTGCTTTTTTATGGTTTTTACAATTATGTACTTTTGAATATACCGTTCCATTTGATTTTACTGAGAAACGGGCATGTACCCCCCAAACTACCCCCTAAGGCGCAGTTTAAGGGGGTTGAAAATATTTTCTTGAAATTCTTTAGGGTCGATATACATAGTAAAACTTTTTTTTATAAAACTCTATCTTCAATAGTTTGGGCGTAAAACATAGTGGACGGGTGGTCTGGAACACCCTGTATATTAGACAGAATTCACTTTGAACATCGAACATACATTTTAATACGTTTTTTAATGCATAAGGAGAATATTTAATCGTTTTACACGGTGCTCTGGAAGCCAACTTAAAAATTTATTACCTTTGATTTTTTTGCACAGTTCAATTCTAGTATTCAGGGAACATTTTAAGACCAAAACGAAAAAAATCGCCTCTCCGCTTTTTTTATAATTCATAAAATAATAAAAGTAGTTTTTCAATTTATTATTTTCACTAAATATATTTATTATTTGTACAATCATTTGGTTGTTTTACCTGGAAAGTTTTCCGGGAGTTTTGAAAATTGGTAATTTTATAATTTCGATGTGCTCTTTCCGAATTTCAACATTGCCACTAATAGTTTTTTGACAATATCTCCTAATAATAATCTACCATGTTTAAAATATAGAAAATTGTACAAAAATCACATTAAAAATATGAAATCTAATGGGACGAAAGAGGGGAGGTTAGTGTTAAAGTTAGGTCAAAATATAGAAAAATGTAAAAATCATAATAAATACATCAAAAATATGTTATTTTTATGTTTGACATGTCCAAAATCAGGTCATGAACACAGGATTTATTTTTAGTGGAAACTATTTAATGTTATATAATTTGTTTTAAGATCAATATATTTATTTAATATTTAATAATTAATTATACGTGCATTTTATTTGTTATAAGTTAAAACGATTAAATAAAAAATATTTATTATTAATAAATATAGTGTAGGTATTTAAATACAAGCCTTTAATAAACACTGGTTAAATATTATAATTAACTAAGTACCATTTGTTACATTTTCATTTTTAAGCAATTTTGTTAGAAAATACCATTGCAATTTTTTTTCTTAATACGTACATCTTACCTGATTATTATTTTCTAAATCTATGAAAGTAACATATTTTTCAATGTCAAAAAGGCAACAACGAATAATGACTACAATTTTAGGAAGCAAATATATTATTTATCTTTGTAAAGAAATATTTTACTACTTTTTCTTATATAAACTTTTGAATTCTCAACAAAAAAAATTCTTAATAAAATTCACGCAGCACACCATATTCTTGAGGATATCACTCTACCCTTTTACACAATTTTGTTAATTTTTATTTAGGACAATTTACTAGCCTGACAACCAATAAACCAAGTTTCATTAATATCGATTCAGTAATTCATGAGTTATGCATGTTATAAGGATTCAGGACATACAGACACACAGGCATGCAGATACGTAACAAAAAATGTTAGTTTTGACCTGAAACAGAAAAATCAAGTGAAAATTTTGAAATCGAAGAATACAATTCTATCTTCTTTTAGAAATAATCGCATTATTTCCCATATCCTTCGGATATGGCGAGGAAATACAATAGTTTTCATGGAAAGGGTGAATCAAATTAAAAGTAGAATTTATACCAGTTTTATAACTAAAGGCATCATTCAATCTAGCGTACTATGAAAACTGAAACAAAGCATATTTGTGCTTTTTTCACGCGATGATATTATAGATTGGCGAGCAGCACGCAAGAGAGAGAGAGAGAGTGACCTTTAGAGGTTGCACTTCACCCGACCCGACTTGACCTAAACCTAGATCCGTCCTGCTACAATATAAAGCTATCTATCAATGTTTTAGTGGCCATACCTTTCTAAATGTGATGCCTTCAATATATCTATATCTTGCATCTACAGGAGATCTGGATTTATATTAACTTTTTCATTTCAGTTTTTTAGGGTTCCGTAGAAAATTAGGAACCCTTATAGTTTCGCTTTTTCCATCCTCAAAAAATTTATACATAAAAAGATGTAATTTGGTATACGGTCATAGATTAATGACCCAAAAACAAAAATAATAAGATTTTTGAAAAAAAATAATTTTAAACCCCCTTCCATTGAATGAAAAGTGTGTTTAAAAAAATTCATTGAGTGAGGTGTCTTTAGAAAGACATCCTAAAATGCAACAAAAATGTATCTAGGACCTTTTGATTTTAACCCTTCAATCACGATGTATTTGCTCTTCAAAGTCATTAGCAGAGCGTCCCACCCCTTTATTTTCAAAATCTGAAAAAAATTTCAACATATAGCTTTTAATTAGTACTTTCACTGAAATTTATAGGTAACGAATACTGTCAAAAATATTTTGTATCCCCCTTCTATAGATTGAAAAGTGAACTCACATTTTTTTTCACTAACACCATTGAGTAAGGTGTCATTTGATGGGTCTTCTAAAATGCAATAAAAAATGTCAAATGATTTTTTGATTTTAATCTTTCAGTCACGATATTTATGCTTTTCAATTTCGTTATCATAGCGTCACCCCTCCCCCTTCGATTTTCTTAACTATTAATTAAAAAAATCTGAAAAAAATTTAATACTATAGTATGTTTTATTTAAGTTTACAGTGGTTGCCGGGGAATTTGACCGTACGATCTGTGATCCGAGCCGTCAAATCCCAGGCAACCATTGCAACAAACTTAAATGAAACAGACTATAGTCTGCACATTTTTTTAATCCATACTCAACAGTATCATATTTAAAAATTTTCGTGCATAGCACATATAATATAGTGTTTATAGTAGAATAATTCTCAAAGTATGTAGTAGATAGCTATTATTATACATATACAATCAATAAATCAAAAATTAGTTCAATCACCAGAGAATTGACCTATAGTAATATTGGAGCACGTTTTACTTAAATTGTGTTAGTTCCCCTCCCTCTCGCCTCTCCTATAACTCTCAAGAAATTCATAATGCTGTCTAAAATCAGTTTTTTTTTAAATATCGAGAACATTGAGTTGTATGTCCGGTATCATAAAGGGGCTAACAAAATTTGCTAGCTAGCAAACACTTTATAATGATGTATTATTTTGTGATAATATCTATGGATTTACTATGGAATTTAGAACAGTGATACTTCAACGTATTGTAACACAGTTGGCGACTCTGACCGTATAATTTTCATAATATCACCACTGTTTTAATACCGTTGGTGTTTATTTACCACGCGTGCACGAAACTCCATGAAACTCCAAGATAACTGTCATATACGTTTGATACCTCATTTGAGAGTGCTTGCTAACTCCTTTATGATACCGGACATAACACAGGTTTTTTTTTGTAGTTAGTTATATATATTTTTAATGTACCTTTAAAAATTTCATCCTGCGAAAAGTTATTTCATATTTCTAATGCACTAACAATAAGTCTTTTTTATTATGTACATAGATGTACATTCCACAGAAAATCGCACAAAAAAGACATGGCTTACATTGTAAAATTAACGAACGTATCCTACCAGTCTTGAGGCTTCCGCGGTGATCTTGATATGTATCAGCTTCTGGGTGTAAGCCGCGTCGATTTGATCGTGTTATAGAAACCAAGATCTGGAACGCATCCTGACAGCATAAAACTTAAGCAATGGGTTAAAATTAACCAAAAATCACAAAAAATCTGATAAATAGAATGCCTAAAAAACAAATAAAATTGGTTTAATATCCAGAAAAATTGATACAAATAAAATTTAAGCTGCTAAATTTTTAGACTTTCGATAGTGAAAAGGAAATTTTAATTTGACTTGCACTTTTCAACACTAACAATGATGCAATATAATATAATATAATATAATATAACAAACCTACAATTCAATTTTAGAAAAAAATACAAAAGTGCGGCAAACATGTACGTTTTCTTGAAATATTGGCATCATAACACATATTTCCAATTTTTTGTAAATTTTTTCACTATTTCTTTCGGAGATATTTTTTTTAATATAGACCGTTAGCGTATTTTATATACCTTGAATTGTCAACTATTATTTTATACTTCACTCAAACATAAATAAAGTATCGCACCGCATAAAAAACATCCGCAAATAATAGACCTGACTTTTAAGAAAAAATATATCTGTATTTACAATATGTGATCTGATAAAGTGATAAGTTTTTTTTCATCAATGAAAGAGATTATTAACTAAAGACTCCTCACTCTGGTACAACGTGTTTAGAATATAGTATAGTTCATCGAGTCAATAGTCACGAAACTGATAAAATAAGGTTTTAAGATAAACGAATTTGAAAATTGCGACGCTTACTAGCACGAAACTTACGAATTATTTTTAAATAACATTTATCTTTCGTAAAATATATTAAGATTTATGTCCGATATCATAAAAAGGTTAACAAATTTGCTAGTTAGCAAGCACTCTCAAATGAGGTATCAAACATATATGGGTCGTTTCAAAATTTGTTGCAGGTAAACGTGTCCCGGAAGAAAAAACATTGATTATTGTTAGTTACATTGAAACTTAGAAAATATTATGGAATCAATAAACAATGCACCCTATTATAAAACACCTTTAATAAAGACAAATAAATCCCACTTCAATTTTTCCTTTTTTTTAAGTAACATAGTCGACAAAAACGGTAACAGAGTTGTTTTCTATATAAACACATGCTGTCAATTCGTGTCCCACGCTACTATGTAGAATGTTTATAGGCCGCAAACTTTTTTTACATTCAATTAATTTATTACTTTAAAATGTGACCTTATTGCAAATTTTATAACAATGTGCTAAATGCATGTTTGAATCTTCAAGTATTAGTAGATATTTTTTAATGATTTTTTTAAGTTTTGTCCCGCGCTCTGTATGGAATCGTAGCTCCACTATGTTACTATAGCATTTTAGGATTTAAAAAACAGATGGCGTTATAATCAGCTCACAATAACTTTGCAACAATGTGTTGTTACCAGTATTGTTATTCGCCGCGGGGTGAGGGGTGATACGAGCCAGCCAGTTGGTCACGAGACGTCAAACTTACCGCGTGTGTTTATTGTGTGTCCGCTCTGTTACCGACAAATTTTAGTAAATAATCGCTATTTTCAATATGATTTTATTAAATATCAGTAGTTTAAAGGGGATAAATCTTATATTTGGAACCAAGTTTTTGCTAAACACTTAATTTAGAGATAAATACCTCACGAATCGACAAATTTACCACTCTGTTACTACACAACTCTGTTACTAGCTCATGTTAACAGAGTTGTAGAGTAAGTAACAGAGCAGTAATTAGTTCTGTTCAGTGGCGTCGCTAGTGGGGGTGACACCCAGGGTGGAAATCGAGAGTATCACCCCCCCCCCCAATAAAAAAATTTTTTTTGCACATTAAGTGAGTGTCACCCATTGTGAGTTTTTAACGTCAGAAAAAAATATTTTTTTAATAAATTGGACGGTTATCACCCCTTTAACTTTAATTTACCAAAAAAAGTCAATTGGCAAAAATTTTTTTACACATTTTACCATTTAGCCATTAAACCCAGAAAAAAACAAATTTACCTGCAAAACTTCGCTACTAACTACTATAAGTCAATATTAAGGAGTTATTACAAGTGTCAACATAGAAAAAACTAGTGTATAAAGAGTTTTTTTTTTTTCATTTTTAAAATCTTATGAAGCAATTATCTGCATGAAATTTTGAAACGACCCATATGACAGTTCTGTTTGAGTTTCCTGAAGACTTTGACACGCGTTATTAAAACAGTGGTGATATAAAATTATTTTGTACGTTCACAGTCGCCAACTGTGTTACAATACGTTAAAGTACCGCTGCTCTATGTTCCATAGTAAATCCATAGATACTTTTAATTACAAAATTAACACCTTATTTGTGAGTGCTTGCTAGTTAGCAAATTTTACTAGCCACTTTATGATACCGGGCATTAGATTCGTAAATGAAGGACATATACTTATATAAGCACTTCACATTTTACTTCCGTGTTCGAAAAAATGGAAGTATTGTAATACCGTCGAAAAATCGTGTCCGAGAAGAGCAGATTCTGATTGTACTACCTTCAAAACGTAAAGAAAAGTTGATTTCCATATGGCAGTTGTGCGTCTGTGTTTTGATGTAGAATTTTCTTTCGTTCACGAAAATTACTGTAAATATGCACCGATTTGAATTATTTTTAGAGAAAATGTCTCAGTGAGTACTCCAGATCTATTGATTTTGGTGCTTATCGGATTAGGAGTTTCGGAAATATTCGAAATTTTGTACCTATTATCATCTAAAAAGTGAATATTATCTCACCAATTTTGATAAGACTTGGTACACTTGTAGTTCAATCCAATCTAAGGGGCACTTATTTTATAAACGTGCCAAAATAGCCACTCGAGGGATGAAAACAACCCTCAAAGTTTTAATTTTAAATACTAATAAAATCATATTGCCATGATGGAAACAAACGTAGTTAAATTCAAATTAAAGATTATTGTTAAATATATTATAGAACATGGGAGTCATATACATATATGGTTCTCCATACCGTTTTTTTGCAAACCATTGTGGCTATTCCAGTGATACGACTATATATGAATTGGTACATATGTATAACAATTCTTCATCGTACTGTGTAAATTTGATTAATGTTCCGCAATAGAAAAACGGTTTGAAAGCTATGAATGAGAAAATATGTTTCGTATCTAGGAAATACATAAGAACATCCTTTATATAACAATCACTGCTTACGGTGCGATATGTGTAAATTTGTGAAAAAAGGTTCTGTGTATAACAAGGAGATCCTTGTAAAAAATTGTGTTGATGTAGGATACGATTTTTGGCATCAATAATAAATTGATTTATTTGAAAACGCGTTGATTTGCAAAAATACAATTCTATATATCACATTTTATGTGTATATAAATTCAAATGTTTTATGATTATTAGCATGACATGAAATATACATTCGTGATTTATTTCTTCGTAATCTTTCACTTCGTTATGATATATTTTTTTGTATTTTAAATTTATTCCATAGCTTACCTACAATTTACTTTAACCTTCATGTCAGCAAAATGGTACAGATATAATAATTAATGTATGAATTATTATTATTACCAAAATTTATTTGAACTACATAAGATACTGGTATCAGTCTTGGGTACTATCTCAATGTTGGGTAATTTTTAATTAAATGTACTGAATTAGAAATACTTGTTGATATTTGATTACTGCCATTACTGAATATTTATCTATACAGGGTGTTCGCGGGAACCGAGTGATCATTGCTAACTTTGTTATTATTGGAGCTAGAAGATCGGTTAAATGGGCAAAGTATCAGTATTTTTTCCGGGATGAATAATGGCGGTGTCAAAAAAACAATTGAATGTCAAATTTCAGAGATATATTGAAATATAACAATTTTTTAAATGGAACACTCTGTATGTTATTATTGAATTTTGTAGCTGAGGATGTTCTCTTTATAAAAGTGCAATACATATATGATGGTAAAATTCATAGAAAACAAGTTATAACAAGTATAAAATTAATAAAAAATATCGAAAAATAGTGTGCTATGAAGGTTTAATAAAATACAAACAAATGATAAAAAAATTTAAAACAATAATTTCAGATATTTGTGCCTTATTTCGCAGATTTTTAACATTTTTGAGCATTATTCATAAAAAAATATAATTAATTATAATAAATAATTTTTTTTTGTTATTAGTTAAAATCAAAAACATTTAAAATTTGCGAACACATGACATAAAAACCTTAAACTATTGTTTTAAATGTTTTAATCATTTGTTCTCAATTTATTAAAACTTCATAGCACACTATTCTTCGATATTTTCTATTAATTTTATACTTGTTATAACTTGTTTTCTATCAATTTTACCATCATACATGTATTGCACTTTTATAAAGAGAACATCCTCAGCTACAAAATTCAATAATAATATACAGGCTGTTCCATTTAAAAAAAATTATATTTCAATATATCTCTGAAATTTGATATTCAATTGTTTTTTTGACACCGCCATTATTCATCCCGGAAAAAATACTGATACTTTGCCCATTTAACCAATCTTCTAGCTCCAATAATAACAAAGTTAGCAATGATCACTCGGTTCCCGCGAACACCCTGTATACATTTAACTGTCTTACATACCCGAAAAAAATATCTGTCGAGATCTACTCAGATCTCGACAGATATGCATTTTGAGGCATTATATATTTCTTTGGTTTTTGATCTGTGGAGACTTGCAAAGATCTACAACGGTCTACAAAGACCTAAAATGATATACAAAGATCTGTGAAGATCATTGTAATGTTGAAAATCACGATCTACAACGATCTTTGTAGATCGTTGTAGATCTTTGTAAGTCATTGTAGATCTTTGCAAGTCTCCGCAGATCAAAAACCAGCGAAAAACATGATGTCCCAAAATGCAGATCTGTCGGGATTTGAGTAGATCTCTGCATACCTACAATTTTTTCCGAGTAGCGTGATTTAATGATAATTAATCATTTTGTTTAAAAACAGTGAACAAATAATTATCGCTGTTCGGCACACTACAAAGAAGAGTGTATTTTGTTATGTAAATGCTTTACATTGTTTTAAGTTTTATAACTCTTTATTTCATAACATTTGTGAAAAGTACTTCTCATTTTGTAATCATGACCATGAGCAAATGTTTTATTCTATATTTTGATGATCATATATGTATGTGTTTTTGATTTATAGTTATACCGGGTGTCCCAGATAACTTTTCCAGCATGGGGATCTCAGTATCTATAAGATATACAGGTTTGGTTAAATGAGATCAATTATTTGTAAGAAAGGGGTGAGTATTACTACACAAAAAAATATTTATAATTCAATGTGGTTTAGGCGGTATACCCAAAAAACTGAAAATTCGGAATTTCTTTAAATGGCTATAACTTTTTTGTCAAACTAGATAGGTACTTTTTGAAGACGGTTTCTTAAAGCACTTTTTTGTGTAGAATCGATTGGTGTATTTAGATTTTTTATATCACTTTTAGTTTCCGAGTTATGAGCCCTAACTTTAGTTTATCTTATGGGCCGCTAAGTTGGCTATGATATATTTGAACGTGTTTTTTACTCTACTTTACAACGATATGTCACTTGCCACACTTATTGTCGAAAAAAAAAATATAATGTATTTTTTTAAATAGTTCATTGTTTTCAAATAGTCATTTGTTATTTTGTTAGTTGTTATTGTGATTTTTGTTTACAATTTTTGTTTTTCATGGCTCACTTAAAAGTTGGTAATAAAATACTTCATAAATATCACTGGCATTTAGTACATTATTTATTTTCGATAATAAATATGGCAAGTGACATATCGTTGTAAAGTAGAGTAAAAAACACGTTCAAATATGTCATAGTCAATTTAGCGGCCCCTAAGAAAAACTAAAGTTAGGGCTCATAACTCGGAAACTAAAAGTGATATAAAATATCTAAATACACCAATCGATTTTACACAAAAAAGTGCTTTAAGAAACCGTCTACAAAAAGTACCTATCTAGTTTGACAAAAATGTTAGAGCTATTTTAAAAAATTCCGATTTTTCAGTTTTTTGGGTATACCGCCTAAACCACATAGAATTATAAATATTTTTTTATGTAGTAATATTCACCCCTTTCATACAAATATTTCATCTCATTTAACCAAACCTGTATCTCTTATAGATACTGAGATCCCCATGCTGGAAAAGTTATCTGGGACACCCGGTATAGTGATTAAGTTTACAATAAATGAACTCACAATACATTATTTACAATAAGTTCAAACTGATTAAGTGCTCTGTGTATGTGTGAAATAGTACAACAACTGGAGACCACAAGTGTGTCTACGAATGAGCCAGTGATTTGGAATAGTCCGAATATATATGTATCCTTTTATTCAAAGGCTTTACCATATTTCAAAGAACAGCAGAATTTAACGACACCAAACAACAGGTCAGTTAAATATTTCAATTATATACAGAGCATAAATATACAGTCCACTATACGAGGGTTACGTCAAAGCAGTATAAAATAGTTAAGATATAAACTCCATTAATAAAAAAATAAAATAAAAATTTTAATATTGTCTCATAAAATCGTATTTATAATTTTTTCAATTCTCGATTTGTCAAGATTCATTTTTCATTTTGTATAGGTATTTTATATAAATACGGTTGGTATTTACAAAGTATAATTGGCAATTTTAAAAAGTGGTCTATTTCTTCACAATACGAAATGATATGTCACTTAACACGCCCTTTACAATCTGAACAATAGCGTCGAGTAATATTGAAAATGTTATTTCAAAAACGTGAACTTTGACCATACCCAAGAAGACCTATTCTTATTTTTGCAATTTCTCATTCTACTCGGCTATTTATTTTACCAGCTGACTTTTTATGACTTATTTATATGTTTTCATAATGTTTGTCGACGTAGAACCCGTAGTTGTATGCAATATTTTTCAATTTAGTTCGCCTAAAATCAAATATTCGTTTTTCGCACAAATTCACAACAACTATCGAATAAACAAAACAAAAATACAAAGAACTGTCATGTATATGAAAAATATATGTTTTGAAATAATATTACAATTTTTAAGTTTTTAGCGCATTTAACTATTACATAATTAAGAGCTTGTATTTAAATGCACTTGTTTTTAATAATAAACACTTTTTATTTAATCAATTTTTTGCACTTGAATTCAATTTGGACCTTTCAGATTTAAAAATTACATATTTTTGATGTATTTATAGTGATTTTTACCTAACCTACTTACTAACCTCCTGCCTTTGGCACAAATTTGATATTTTTAATGTGATTTTCTATATTTTAACCTAACGTAAAAACTAACAACTAACCAACCTCCTTTCGCCCCAATAGATTTGATATTTTTAGTATGATTTTTGTGATTTTCTATATTTTAAAAGAATAAAATATTCGCCTTATGCATTAATAAACAAAAATTAATTATTAAAATTTAAGTTCACGTGTATAAAAGTGTATACTATAAAATTTTAAGTGCAAAGTATTAAATTTATGTTCAAAGTGAATACTATCTAAAATATAGTGCACTATTTGCTAAATAGCAAAAACTTTCAAATAGGTTAATAATTCTGTGGTAATATCTATGAATTTGTTTTTGAATTTAGAGCAGTAAAACATTAACTTATTACACAGTTGGCGTCTCTGATCGTACAAAATAATTTTCATAACTGTTTTAATACCGTTGGTGTTTATTTACCACGCGTGCGCGAAACTTGTCAAACACTTTATGAAACTTAAAAGGAACTGTCAGATAAATTTGATACCCCAATTTGAAGTGCTTGAAACATAGTAAATTTTTTAGCTAATTTTTAAACCTAGACATAAGTGTAACATAGTAGAAATAACGAAAAAATTGATCTCATCTTGCAATAATCTGAGTAATTCTCTTTTCGGCTTTGTGTGAACCTATTTTTTTAATATTAGGATTTTTTATTTGAGCTGGACTTTATTCAAAATCCTTAAATCAATTTAATTTTAATTTATTAAATTATTTTCAGTAGAAACCGGTTATAGCCACATCGGTTAATACGATGTATCGGTTTTAACGACTTAAAATAAAAGTCCAACTGAATCCCTTATAATTGTATTTTTACCGGTTATTACGACTATCCGCTTTTTACGACCAATATGACCGGTACCTTCAATGTCGTTATAACCGGTTTCTACTGTATAAATACCTATCTAAATAAAACGGGCAAGTGCGTGTTGGGCACGCACATGATAGGGTTCCGTAGTCATTCTCACTACGATTTATAAAAAGTATTTTTCAAAATTTTCGTGACTGAAGGGTTAAAAGCAAAAAGTCATTTGACTTACATTATTGCATTTTAGGAGACCTATCAAATGACACCCCACTCAATGGGGTAAATGAAGAAAATGTGAGTTCACTTTTCAATCTATGAAAAGGGGGTCCAAAATATTTTTGACAATGTTCGTTATAATTTTCAGTGAAAATCAGGGTTGGCAAAAACCCGGGTTTTTTTAAAAAAGCCCAGCCCAGCGGGTTTTATTGGGTTTTAAAGCTGGGTTTTTTTGGGTTTTATTGGGTTTTTTAAATTAAGTAAAGACATATAAATATATATTTTAAACACAAAAAAAATGTATTCAAATGATAATGATGTAATTGCGTCTAAAAAAGAAAATTATCCTCAGTATTTTCATTATATAAAAAAGGTCCTTCGAATTTCCAAATACAGTTTTCTATAATATATCTTTTTTGAATTGCCTAGTAACAAAATTAAAAAAAAATACCATTTTTAATATGTTATTTAACTGTTCGAAATGGTTTCCGGTTTTTTCAAGACCTATTTTGAAACTCGACAAACATAATTAAATGTTTATCTGGTAATGCCCAGTATTATTGAATAAAAGATTTAGCAATAAATACGTAAAAATATTTAAATAATTTAATTTTAATTTAATATTCAAAGTGGGTCTGAAAGACAAAAGATAATAAAGAAAACCATACATGACTTTCATGTTCCATAATATTTTTCTTATACTATTTAAAATATTTTTAAAAATATTAGTTCTGTAATATCCTCAATAACAAAAAACAAAAATGTAGAATAAGAATATGAAAATTTGAATTAACTTGCATTAGGAAACGTCAATTAGAAAATGTAATATTTTATTATTTAAAATTAAATTTTGAGCATGTTTTTCTCTCTTTTTAATAGCTGCTTTCGATCTATAAATAAATAAATGTCCTATCAGTTCAATATTAGGTACAAAATTTCAAATATTTCCAAAACCCCTAATCCGATAATCCCAAAAAATCAATAGGTCTAAAGTACTTACTAAGACAAACATTTTCCCCAAAAGTAATTCAAATTTTTACAATATACTTATCGTGAAAATTCTTCACCCAGACAGACACATGCATAGCCGCCATACGGAAATATCAGTTCTTTACATTGAATTTATATGTATAGTACAATCAGAATCTGCATTTATCTCGGACCTAATTTTTCGACGGTATTACAATACTTCCATTTCTTACAGAGTAAAAAATATTTAAATCCTTTATTCGAGAATGTTGGTTATTTCAGACAATTTATTTTTGAGAAACATTTTTGTCATTACAATTTTTTTATTAATCCAAAATTATCCATCCTAACTGTAGTGAAGAGTGTTAGTATTAAAAAAAATGGGGTTGCCGTCATTCTAGATCTTCTCTCATATTGTCGAAACGAGTGATATTTGATAACTTTTTTAGGACTAGACAAAAATTTATTTGTTTTAAACTTTTCAAATCAGAGTCTGTATGTATAGGTACAATTAGTTATTACCACTGTTATTTTAATTACAAATAAAATATATAGGTATGGAATGATTGTATTATAATTATTTCGTTACAAAATAAAATATTTCATTCAAATATACCCTAAAATAATGAAATTTAAAAAAAACCCGCTGGGTTTTTTTAAGTCAAGTTGCCCAAAAAAACCCGGGTGGGTTTTTTTGGGTTACCCAGTGGGGAGCCAACCCTGGTGAAAATACTAATTAAAAGCTACATTCTGAATTTTTTTCAGATTTTTTGAATCGATAGTTTAGAAAATAGAGGGGGGGGACGCTCTGATAGCGACATTAAAAAGCAAAATATATCGCGACTGAAGGGTTAAAATCAAAAAGTTATTTGACGTTTTTTATTGAATTTTACGAGGCCTATTAAATGACACACCACTCAATAGGGTAAATGGGGAAAAAAATGTAAGTTCAATTTTCAGTCTATGAAAGGGGGGTCCAAAATATTTTTGACAATGTTCGTTGTAATTTTCAGTGAAAGTACTAATTAAAATCTACGTTCTGGAATTTTTTTAGTTTTAGAAAATAGAGAGGGGGGACGCTTTTTTAATGACTTTGGAGAGAAAATACATCGTGATCGAAGGGTTAAAATTAAAAATTTCTGTAACATTTTTTGTTGCATTTTAGGAGACCTTTCTAACGACACCCCACTCAATGGTGTAGGTGATTTTTTTTTGTTGAAAACACTTTTCATTTTATGAAAGGGGGGTCTAAAAAAATTTTATTTTCAAAAATCTTATCATTTCTGTTTTTGGGTCATGAATCTACGACCGTATACCAAATTTCATCTTATTATGACAAAATTTTTCAGGACGGACGGACGGACATGGAGAAACTATAAGGGTTCCTAGTTTTCTACGGAACCCTAAAAATAAAATATAAAAAAACGATTTTAAGTGGTTATTTTTTTAAAGTCTGAAACAGACAGCCTCCATTGATGGATAATAGAACTAAAAAACAAGAAACCATTCAAGATATTTGTTTGAAAGATTCGAGAATAAAAATTGCACTGAATTGTATTCAATCTTTTCTGAAAGACACGCAGCAATTTAGAAAAAAAAATCGTTACTTGGATGATCCCAAATATTGTTACTACACCTTTTATTCTCGTTAAAACTTCTTTTTCGTTTCAGTGGTCTGTGAATTTATTTTTATTGTGTTTGTTATACACATTTATAAGATGAATAAATTTTATAATTTTTTATATCAAATAAAAAAAAATAAGATAATGTATTTACTATGTTTCTTTTGTAATTATTATTTAAAAATATATAAATAAACTTTAAACTAAATATTTTTATTTACACACATATTAAACAGTTGACTTTTTAGATTGTATTTTATTACAAAAAATGTAATAATTTTTTTTTAAATTCTTGAAACGTTTCTACGAAAACAAAATCATTAGTAGAGCTGTCACAAGTACTTCAAGTACCAAAAAGTACTGGAAAATGCAAATAAACTATTTAAAGTACTTTTTAAATATTCATTGCTGCTAAAAAACTATTATTCAAAATTAAAATAACGAAAATTCTATATAGAGCAAGAGCTGGCTGCAAAAAAGCTGGCCTATCGTGTAACAGCATGAAATGATCTTGAAAGGTTAGTACCTATACAGACTATCAATAACACCTTATACTGCTTGAGTGGAACCTGTGCAGAAATGTTTTTTTAGGGGGTAAAGGGGGGAAAATTCTAGTTTTTTGCAAATATCTCAAAAATGGTCATTTTTTCGAGGAAAATTGTAGCTTATAAAATTCTACACAAAAAGGTATCTATACTTTTTTCGTATAATCAATACTTTTTAAGTAAACTGTTAACCTAGTCAAGGGTGCAGTGAAGAGTGCCAAAATCCGAACTTTTAGGGGTAAGCAATTTTATGGTTGATTATTATAGATTTGGGGGCGTAGAATTCGAAAAAAATAACCCGGACTAGCGAAAAGTAGTGCAACACCCTTAAAAAAGGGGTTGAAGGGTGAAAACCCCGTTTTCAAGATTAACAGTTTAGGTACTTAAAAAGTATTGATTATACGAAAAAAGTATAAATACTTTTTTTGTGTAGAATTTTATAAGCTACAGTTTTCTTCATAACAAATTTCCTCGAAAAATTGATCATTTTTGAGATATTTGCAAAAAACTAGAATTTACCCCCCTTTACCCCCTAAAAAACATTTCTGCACAGGTTCCGCCCAGGCAGTATAAGATTTTATTGATAGTTTGTATAAATACTAGCTTTTCAAGATCATTTCATGCTGTTACTCGATAGGCCAGTTTTTTTGCAGTCAGCTCTTGGACTAATACAGTGTAACTCTGGATAACCGCAAACATAGGTTTAAAATATTATTACGTTTGCTTACAATATGATAAAAATATATTTTGTCATAATTTAGATTTCCTAAAATCAATTTTTAAAAATAACATAAAACCGATATTTTTTCAAGTAAAATGCATTTATTTATTTTTTTTGTTATAAATCTTCGTAAAGGAATATTTTACTACAAAACAGTTTGAACAAAATCCTTAGTTATGAAGAAAAACTATTTAACTGCTTGAATACTTTTAACTTTTTTCTTTAAAAAATAAGTTTTTCTCCGAGTGGCTGTCCGCTGCCCCTTCTGGCCTGGCACCCCGGGCGGTTGCCCAACCCCCCACCCTTAAAGCCGGCATTGATGTTATACATTAACAAAATACGCAACGTATTTTAATTAATATAAAAATTTCAAATATCAACCATTCTTTTTTCCAAAGCTTACTTGACTTGAATTGCACTCGTTTTGGCTCTTGGTTTTGACTGACGTCTCAACTCAAAGCAATTGTGATTTATATTCAATAATAAATAAAATGCCTTGTATCTTTGTTGTGTTGTTTTGACTATGTTCTGATACAGGTACACTGCGACCACTGTGACACATCTGACGTCACTCCTGTATACTGTATATCGTCGTTCCGTTTTAGATGTTATACTGGGAACGATGGTGAATTTTCTATAACGGAATGCTCTGCAATACACCGCCATTTAGAAATTTACGTCAGAATGAATACCAGATATATTCAACATTTTGACACCGCCATTATTTATCCTAGAAAAAATAGTGATACTTTGCCCATTTAACCGATCTTCTAGCTCCAATAATAACAAAGTTAGCATGCAATGATCACTCCGTTCCCGTGAACATCCTGTATAATTCAATAAATTTTTATATAACACAAATTATTGTTTATTTTTATTTTTTATTATTAAAACAAAAGGAACTTATGGGACAACCTAATATAATACCTACACTAACAATTAACAATCATATTTATTACGTAGGTAGATATCTCAAGATTCTTCAGTTTAATTAAGTAATTCATAAAATATCTTCCATTCGGCTACAGTTTGTCGACAAAATGACACATAAAGACAAACAGTTATCAACTTATTAAGATATATAACTATAACATGAGACCGTTAAGACGATTAGCGTGTATTTGGTTGCGTGACGACTGTTTTAGGGCAGAATTTTATCAACGTTCTAAATATACCCACAAGTAGAATTAGATAGAATTAATAAGCTATTAACAACACTAGGTAATTGACCTATTGTATAATTTTAATTATAGAACATAATATATACCCATTTAATCGATATATTAGAGAATTTATTTTGTATCCTTCTTGTATCGAAGTAATTCTAATACCTATATAAATCTTTACGCTGTTTGTTTTAATTGAAGGCATTATTTCTTTTTGATGACATTCAATTTTTTATTTTTTGTTATATATTTAGAAATTAAAATATATTGAGATTATACTGTGAAAATTGTAAACAGAAATTGAAAGTATTTACGATGTTATAGCACTTCTAATGACCGGTATTATAAAGGACCTAGCAAATTTGCAAGCTTGCAAGCACTCTCAAATGGGGTATCAAATTTATGTCAGTTCTCTTGAAGTTTTTGACAGATAGTTTCATACATATGAAGTAAAAAAATGGTATGTAAAGTATATTTACTAACCTTGCGTAAAAAATGGTAAAAACCGGCTTACTGCGCCTGCAACTATCTGTTAAAAACTCAAAGAGAACTGTCATATAAGTTTGATATCTCATTTGAGAGTGCTTGCTAGCTTGCAAATTTGCTAAGTCCTTTATAATACCGGACATAAGAGAACTAAATCTTGAAACGCGTTTTTCTCGAATGCACTTTTTGTCGGTTGGTTGGAAGTAACATGAGTTGACTTTTTCTCATTCGAGATTACTAAACTAAAACTAAAAGTCACTAACAATAAGTTATTTACTAGAATCTCGATCATGTAAATTATACAGTAATATCGAATCTCGATGTGACTTTTTTTACTAGAAATGTGGAATGAAAAATCTCGACTGCTCCTAGACATGCTAGATTTAAAGTCTCGAACGAAAAACTCGAATCGACATATTCTCGAGTGAGCTCGAGAAAAGGGGCCCATGTGATTACATTCCTAAGCCCAGTCTTTTTTCATTATATGGACAATAGCTCAATAGCTTATCGTATTACCTAAAATATATTTTTCATATTTTCATTATTTTCATATTTTTTTCGATTTTCAACAAAAAAAATGCAATATTTTTAGTCCGCCATTATTTATTAATATAAATGTATAAATCTAGGTAATACGTTAAAGACTATAAAATAAAAATATATTTGAGTTTTTCGATTCAAATCACTTGTATCTCTAAATATAGAAATCAAATTAAAATAGATTTTGTATATTTTTTATGAGCGATAAGAAAAATATTATTTTATTTATTTATAATACATAATTTTATAAGAATGTATGATACACTAGCGAAATCCAGCGGCATCGCTCGCGTAAACTTCGAAACTAATTAGAACCCTCCATACGTGATAGGGATGACATATTACATTTTTAGGGTTCCGTAGAAAACTAGGAACCCTTATAGTTTCTCCATGTCCGTCCGTCCGTCCGTCCTGAAAAATTTTGTCATAATAAGATGAAATTTGGTATACGGCCGTAGATTGACGACCCAAAAACAAAAATGATAAGATTTTTGAAAATAAAATTTTTTTAGACCCCCCTTTCATAAAATGAAAAATGTTTTTAAAAAAAAATTTCACCTACACCATTGAGTGGGGTGTCGTTAGAAAGGTCTCCTAAAATGCAACAAAAAATGTAACAGAAATTTTCAATTTTAACCCTTCGATCACGATGTATTTTCTCTCCAAAGTCATTAAAAAAGCGTTCCCCCCTCTATTTTCTAAACTATCGATTTAAAAAATCTGAAAAAATTCCAGAACATAGATTTTAATTAGTACTTTCACTGAAAATTATAACGAACATTGTCAAAAATATTTTGGACCCCCCTTTCATAGACTGAAAATTAAACTTACATTTTTTCCCCACTTACCCCATTGAATGGGGTGTCATTTAATAGGTCTCGTAAATTGCAATAAAAAACGTCAAATAACTTTTTGATTTTAACCCTTCAGTCGCGATATATTTGCTTTTTAATGTCGCTGTCAGAGCGTCCTCCCCCCTCTATTTTCTAAACTATTGATTCAAAAAATCTGAAAAAAATTCAGAATGTAGCTTTTAATTAGTACTTTCACTGAAAATTATAACGAACATTGTCAAAAATATTTTGGACCCCCTTTTCATAGATTGTAAAATGAACTCACATTTTTTTCATTTACCCCATTGAGTGGGGTGTCATTTGATAGGTCTCCTAAAATGCAATAGTAAAAGTCAAATGACTTTTTGATTTTAACCCTTCAGTCACGAAAATTTTGAAAAATACTTTTTATAAATCGTAGTGAGAATGACTACGGAACCCTATCATGTGCGTGCCCAACACGCATTTGCCCGTTTTATTATTCATTACCTATAAAAAAACGTAAATATCTCGGATAAAAATTGTAAACACGAACCCCCTCTACCCTCGCCATTAGGGGTTGAATATCGAATTTTTTTATTGCAGATTATTTTGCCCGACTCCACCATTATAACGTAAGCAGCTATACAGATAAACATATCAAAAACACAAACCCTGTCTACCCCCGCCATAAGGGTTTGAATGTCGAAATTTTTATTTTAATAAATTACTATTTTGTCCGAATAAATCAACCTTCGTCCCCGTCCCGTGCTATTAGTGCTTGAATATCGAACTTTCATTTTTAATTGAATATTAATTTGTTCGAATTTACTTTAATATCATGAATAGTTATGAAGATATACATATCAAAATTTTACCCCCCCCCCCCCTATCCATTCCCATAGGGGTTGAATTTTTGTAACTGATATTTGTCTTGTAGAGTACCTACTTATGCCATGTTTCATTCGGTGAATACACAAAAAATATTTTACAAATTTTTCCATCCTCCTAACACCTTAGGAATTAAATTTTGATAAATGCTGAAATAATTATTTCATTATTTATATTGTAGAGTATGTTCGATAAGTTTCAACTAAATGCGAACTAAAAAAATTTTTATATAAACTTTAACACCCCGTTTTAACAGGGGTCGAATTTCGAAAAATCCTTTCATACTGGGTGCATAAAAAAAAGGTACCTACGAAATTTCACGTTTCTAGATCCAAGAGTTTGGGCTGTATGTTGATATATGAGTGAATGAGTGGTTAAGGTAGTTGGTCCGTAAACATGTTTTCGTCAGATTTTGTTTAAATTGCACAGAAATATTCCCTAGATTAGTATCTGAAAAATAGCCCATTTTATTAAAATTGACCATCTCAAAGTCATGAAAAACGATCTCAAAGTTTATATTTTTAATACAGCTTATATGAACTAACCGTACACTAACGTAACGTTTTATTAGATAAAATTTAAACGTAGCGTCAGATTTTCATAAAAAACTGACATGTTGTATATTTATATGAAAGAAAACAGTATACAAAAAATTGGAATTATTGACCATCCCGTTATTAAGATTTAACCAGATTTAACTACCAAACCATCACATAAATTACAGTATTGTTGACAATGTGGCAACAACATATTCATTTGATTATAGTAAAAAATACACGAAATAATGAAATAATTTTTTACAAAATATGATAAGTGGTTTGAAGGGAATTATAATCGATTTCATTAATTATTAATATTTTCTGTGGTAGTTTAGATGATAAAATATAATCATTTGACAAGTAGTTAATAGTAGATAATGTACAGCGTTGCCATGCTCATTTCTCTAAATTAAAAATATGTACTCATGGCCTAATGTGATCACATTATGATGGACCAACTACCTTAAGGAAAAACTCTTTTATAGATATAGATTATAAATCATATAAATAAGATTGGGAATAATTTTCTTATAAAACCTCAATATTTGCTTTAAAACAATAGCTTCTGAATGGTTTATATATCCGTAAAATAGCAATATAAATTTCGTATACCTATAGTTATAAAAATCTTAACTTTGTTTCTAACATATTCCTATAATAAATTCATGATATAAAGTAAATCCGTAAGTACCTCTATATAAAAATATCCTTCATATACCAATACAATTTTTATTTTATTGGCCTATAAAGTAATTTTACACAGCACTTTATTTAACAATAATTTACAACACAAAAGTAAAGGTTTTTTCATAGTACCTACTTTAAAGAAGATAATTAACGATTTCAAAGGGTTTTCATAGAATCCATTCTTCACAGTAAAATCTTTCATTAATTATTATATTATAAGGATTCATTTGATTACATTTACGAACCATTTTCAAAAAGGAAAAGGGAAATAAAACTAGTCTTTGTTCTAATTAAATATTATTGATTGTAATTTTACACTAGTTAGTCTAAATACCAATAAAATTAAAGCTAATTACAGGCCATATTACACGCATATTTTTTAAGAGGCTAATTTTCGATTGTTTTCGATTTTTTATTATTATTTTGTTTTAATTTAAGAATTCTATTTTTGCCTGCTCAATTTCGTTAATAGATTACATTTTCTGTCCAATAAATGATAAGGACTGATTTTAAATAACATTTAGTTTTTAAATTACAAATTCTAATTATTTTATTTTTATTTTATATCATGTGTTTTTTAGTTTAATTAGCTACCTTTTTGTAACTTTTCAAGCAAAATCTTTGGAAAACTCCCTCACAAAGAATTTTTGGACACATGTGCACTTAATGTTTCTTGCTTAAAATAACGTCCTCGATCTACTGTTCATTTTTTTACACAAGTTATAAATCACTCTGTATTTTTATAAAAATTTAATATTTTTTTATAAAAAATTACAAATTTCCGTGACAAAAGAAAAGAGCGAAGTTAAACGTAGAACAAAACGATATTTTTCGGCACATGAAACATTGACAATGAGACAAACACTATGGTATTGACAAATGACTCTTTCTATTGTTTTGTTTCGACGTCTATAGATAGCAAACTGTTGGTTGTGGTAATACTTCAATGATTTGTTAACCCTAATACTTTTCGACTAGGGTAAGTCGGGAGGAAATGGCTATAGTTTTTACTTTGTTCAATAAAACAGAAAATTTACGATGTAGTTAGTTTTATTTCAATAAAATAACTACAAACAAAAATCATGTTTTTAAAAAATATAATGAACTTCAATGAAAATTATATCTTAATAAAAGAAAAACACTAAAATATAATTTTCTATCTAGGTCATCCAGGAGAGATGGCCCACAACCTTTTAAGAATTTTTTTTTTGATTTCCTCAAAAACTGAACTTGCCACATCTTTGGAAAAGTTTTTTTATATGAAGTACAAGATTCATGAAGGCAAAAACTGGGTAATGCTGCTAAGAAGTTTGAAAAGCACAGCTCTAAATCAGTTATCTTATAGACCAGAAGTTATTCTTACACATCCCCCTTTTTTTAAATAATGTTTTTATTTATAGATCCCCTTACATATTTAAATTCTAGAAATCGTAAATGTACTACAATTTTGTTGAAAAAGTACAAGTACTCTCTAATCTTGAATTAGCGAGAAATCACTAATTTTTATTCACTAATTAAATTAGTTAAGAGTCCTTTACTATGAAATAGTGACTATTCACTTCCTGAATTAGTGAATAGTCACTTCTTGAATTAGTGAATAGTTACCTCCACTAGTCACACTCATTAGTACATTTATGTGTTTTTTTCACTTTCTATAACTTCCATTATTTATGTCTTAGCTTATTTAAGTATTTAATTATTTTTAATGTTAAATTAACTCACATTTAACTTAAACACTAAATATATAACACTAAATCTATAGCTACAATACTGTTCTATGTAATTTTAAACATATATTTAAACAAACTACTATTAAATACTTAAAGATTATTCAAACAGAAACGTAAACGATACACCCCGATCGTTTTCTACCACTTGACGTTTGTATAGGTTAAATATATGCCACAATGGCACCGATGGCGCCACTTCCGACTCGAAATCACTATTATTTTAGTGAAATGTAAAGCGACTAATTGAATTAGTGAAATAACCACTAATTCAAGTTTAAAGAGTAAAAAACAAAAAAAAAGGTCCTTGCAATTTAATAAGGATAAATATAGTTGAAAAGCAAAAAAAAAATATGTATACAGTGAAACTTGAATAAGTGGGACTTTGATAAGTGGGAAAGTCCTATAACTCGAATTCATAATGAGTTCACTTATACATCTACACCTCTATAACTGAGTAAATGGGACACCTCTTTAAGTGGGATAAAATAAATGAGATTCCAGTTATCCTAGTATCACTGTATAAATAAATACAGTTAAAGAGCAAAATAGCAAAAATTTTAAAACAGAAAAAAAACAATAGACCCTTAAAATAGTATAGACCTTTTTTAAACTTCCATAGACCCCTAAAAAGTCCACCTGGACCCCGTTGAATATCCCTGTTTAGATGAACCTCATTAGTCTTTAGACAATGCTATATTTTAAAACAGAAAAAACAATATAACCCTAAAATACATATTATAGACCTTTTTTAAAACTTCCATAGAACATAGACTCCCAATAGGTCCGCCTGGACACCGTTGGGAATCCCTGTTTAGATTGACCTTATTAATCTTTAGACAATGCTATAGTTTAACCTTTTGTAGCTCAAGATCTTAAAAATTTAAATTATGTTGATAAAGAGGCACGTTTAGGCATATAAAAAAAACACGTATTTTTCAGAAATTTAAAAATATTTATTTTTAATTATTTATTTGACTTTTTTGGGAGTGACATTACTGTGAGTTAATCGTAAAAAACACTTATGTCGTATGGCAGGATTTGAAACAATTATTTAGTTTGTTGTAGCATAATGCTACACCGCATTTTTCGCAAATTGTTTGTGAAACGCCATACACTGGGGAAACTTACAACCATAGGTGGGCATTAACTCGTTAATCCGTTAATCGTTAGTTAACGAAGTTAACAAAATGGTTAACGAATTAACTTTTAAGTTAACTCAAACAAATGTTATCGCTTTTGTTAACTTCCGTTAAATTCAACTTCCGTTAACTTATTGTTAGTCCGTTACAATGGTTTGTTTGATATGAAAAATACATAAGAAAGTTATCGAAAAAGCAAAAAAAAAGGTCTTCAAACATTCTGGATGATTAACTTTATAACGATTAACTTTAACTTTCGTTAAATTTTCGAATTTTCGGTTAACTGTAACTTCCGTTACTTTTTCGGAATTCTAACGATTAACGAAGTTAACTTTTCGATTAACTGTGCCCACCTATGCTTACAACGTATTATTTTTTCTACCCAAATCGGTCAGTAGCCGATCTAGTACTACCTTACTGCCAATAGTTACGTAATTCAATAGGTTATGCCATCTGTGAATTTTACTTGATACAACATAAGAACAAACTATTAAAATAAACCTAATAACAAACTCAATGTTGTTTTATTTTCTTGAGGAATAATACAACGACACATTACATAAAATTAGTGTAACCGAATTGAGATACATGCCAATAAATTGGTATCTGAAGCGGAATATATTTGTAAGTTATTCAGTGGTATGTAACGGTAGTGTTACACATATTTGGATGAACTAAATATATGTATTTAGTACGTATTTTAGCGGGATTATTGAAGTTTGTTACAGAAATGTCACATGGGACTACAAAGGGTTAAAACAGAAAAAAAAACAATAGACCTCTAAAATATTATAGACCTTTTTAGCGAATTTTTCGAAGAAAAATATAGCTATTGCTATCACCATCATGACGCAACTTCGGAAAAAAAACTATATATCTTTATCAAACTTGATCTCGAGATCACGAAAATGAGGTTCGTTAAAAACTTTATGTATATATATATATATATATATATATATATATATATATATATATATATATATATATATATATATATATATATATATACATATGTATATCTGCCGTTTCGAGTGGACTCTCTAGCCTTCCAGGATTACTTCCGATCTTTTTGAAACTTGGTTAAAAAATTGATCTCACGAATACCTCGGTTAAGTTCGTTAGTCAGCGAAATTCCTTTATGGATTTCAAAATGGCGGCCGTTCAAAACCGAAAAAAAATCATATCTCGGGTATTAAATATCGGATAGATAATATCAAATATGTTTTGGAATCCTCTCAATAAAACAAAATTATTGTGTCTCTTGTGATTTTTCGGTATAAGGTACCGTTTGGTTGATATTTTAAAAACAAAAAAAATATTGTAGAGATTGTAAACTAAGAATGCCGAGTTCGAGTCCCGATGTGGAACTTTTTTTTTACAAGTTTTTTATTTTATTTTTTTGTTTATTATGTAGAGTAAAAAGTTAATTATCAATAAAAAATTTCAAAGCCAACTTTTTTTTACACATTTAATTATTTTTTATTTTATTTTTTTATCAAATAAAATTCGCTTACCGCGGTGGTTGCGCGGACAGAATATTTAAACTTCCATAGACGCCGTTGAGAATCCCTGTTTAGATGAACCTCATTAGTCTTTAGACAATGCTATTTTTCATGCACTTAAGTTTTAAAAACAAATGTAAATATTTAATAAGTAAACACCTTCTTCGGTGTTGTTAAACAGGTGTCAAATTACGTTAATTTTTAAACCTACACATTTTCGTAAAGAGAACAAATAAATAACTTTGTAGCGTTATTTATCTTTGTGTGTACCTTTATATAATATCCGTTTAATAAATCATATAAAAATAAACAACGGTCCGATACATCGGCAACGTTTAATCTCTTGAGCACACGCAGAAACTCACGTAATAAATTTCAACAATTTTATAAATGTTATTGTATTCGATTAAACATATCCCCGGTATAAATAATGCGAAAAGTTTTGTTTGTATTCTAAAATGTTTAAATAGGCTCGTTTAAAATAACGTTTATTATTTAACATAAAAATCTTGTTTTATACAATTTATTTATACTTTTAAACTACATTTTAGATATTAGTAATAAATATTGAAAATATTCAAATAAAATATGCTTGTATTAAAAATGGTATAGTTAGGTTGACAAGGGGAACCCTTCTGAGGGCCGCTTTCGATTTTCTTCATATTTAAATATGTTGTAAAAAGGGGTCCCCTGATAACACCTATACCCGGTTTTGGGTGCAGACGGGTAATAGTTTAAAAATTATGACCCAAAATATATTTTAATGTTGCATGTATACCTATATGTTAAGTCTATTTATACAAGCGTCTGTTGGTTATGATAATATACCGGTAACCATTATTGTTGCTAATGGTTATATGGACAATTATGCCATAAGAATTATTAATAAATAAATGTATAAATTGTTTAAATATTCAATCATGTGTCCAAATGTCCTTAGTGTAATATGTTTTTATGTATAGTATATTTACGATAGACACCTTCCAAAATGTTGTCAACCGTTCATAAATAAATAAGTTACTTGAGCATAAATTATATATATCTTTTTATTTACAATCCCAGTTTTGAATTGTTTATCAACAAAATTAAAAAAATTAAATTAAATTGCACATTTTGAAAAATAAACATTGAAAACAAATAAATTCATAAGATATTTTACAGGAGAATAATATATTTAAATAATGTCACTGTTTGCAATTAAAAATTAAAATAAAAACTTAAGAGGACTCGAACCACGGGTGCATTGGTTACCGGTCTATTTTCATAACCGCTAGGCCAACAGACGCTTGTATAAATAGACTAACATTAAAATATATATTTGGATCATAGTTTTTAAATTATTACCCGTCTGCGCCCAAAACCGGGTATAGGTGTTATCAGGGAACCCTCCTTCATAACATATTTCAATATGAAGAAAATCGAAAGCGGCCCTCAGAAGGGTTCCCCTTGTGAGTTAAAAGTCAAAATAAAGCCCAGAGAACCCCTTGTGCTCTTTAAATGAACTTATCTATGTATATAGAATTGCAATGACCTTTTTCTTACTTTTGACCATATTTGTACTTTTTCAACAAAATTGTAGTATATTCATATTTTTTAGAATTTCTATAAAGAAAATCATCCTTTTAAATGGGATCTATGTAGAAAAAAGGTTGAGAACCCCTGGTATAGTGTTTAAATTTATTTAATTTTACGAAATTAAATAATAAATAATCATATGTATTTAATGAAAGCAAGAAAATTTTACTTTTACTTCAAATCTGGGACCTGAACCTGAACTCGAACCCGAACCATAAACCCGAAAAAAACATTAAAAGTCAGCGAACCAGAATCTGAACCCGAACTTTTTCGTGGATATCCGGTAACCCTATTTTTTTAAAAGGTTCAAGAAATGATTTATAATATGTTATCGATTTTCCTCCATTGATTTTTAAAAGTGATTGTAAAATGTAAAAATTAGAAAATATGAAAAGTAGAGATTTCAATCATGTATTTTTATTTTTGCTAGTTTTTTCTAGGATTATCTTCGTCCCTTCATTGTTTTGACAAATGTATATTATTATATTTATAAACTACTAGCTGACCCGGCCACGCGTTGCTGTGGTTAACTTATACTTTAGCAACATGTGGTGGTTATGCTATTAAATTGTAGGTTATATGAAACGTTTGGAAGTTTGACATAGCGCCATCTATTGAATACTTACTCAATCCAGTCAACAGATGTCACCATCTGTTAGAATCGTTTGGAGCTAACAGATAAAGACAAATAATTTACAATAAAATAATATTGCGATCATAAATTGAGATGTAAGCTATCCTATCTTTCAAGTTGGATCAAACTGCACACGGTGTACAAATTTGATTAAAATCGGTTAAGTAGTTTAGGAGTCCATCGCGGAGAAAACAATGTGACACGTAATTTATATATATTAAGATAAATATTATAATGTAAATTTATTATAATATGATTGACATATTTAACAGAATTAAAATTTACAAAAAAAAGATCTATGATCCACGTGCACCCCCCTCCCTCAAAATCTAAAAAATAATAAAAATAAAAATTTTAATGGAACATATATGGTTCGCCATATACCGATATTTTAAATTTGAAATTGAGATGCATAGAACTAAAATGTTTCCCCTAACATATTTTCATTATTTCATCTCTAGCTGCTAAATATCAAACGTATATATTTTTATATTCTCTATGCACAAAAGATTAAACGATTAAAACTGACTAAATCCGATGCAATACGACTATTACACAATCATAAAGGAAACAGCTGATTAGCAGAACACAACTGCATCACATATTGTACATTGTGCATAGGCGCCGATGTTAAAAATCTCAGAAAATATGAAAAATTAATATTTAAATTTTTCCCAACTTTAATTTTTTTAAATGACGCTTATGTATATAATATGATGCCCCCTCCCTCCCCATTCAAAAGTTTCGGTGAATAGTAAACATGTTCAAATTGGAATTTTCTCTGATAATTTTAATCTCTAGAGCAGTGGTTGTTAACCAGTTAACATGTTACAAGTGCTCCGCGAAATAGTAAAAATAGATAAAGATAATAAAAAATTAGATAATCCTATTTAATCTTTTTTATGTTTCACAGAACAATATATATTGTTACTACACCTTTTCCAATTGTATTTCAGAAAGCATCAATTGTATTTCAGAATAGTCAATTGTATTTCAGAAAGCATCAATTGAATTTCAGATTAGTCAATTGTATTTCAGAAAGCATCAATTGAATTTCAGAAAGCGTCAATTGTATTTCAGAAATTATCAACTGTAGTTGTGAGCTTTTCAACATTTATGAACATTAAAACTAAATAAAACGGGCAAGTGCGTGTTGGGCACGCACATGATAGGGTTCCGTAGCGTCATTCTCACTACGATTTATAAAAAAAGAGTTATTTCAAAATTTTCGTGACTGAAGGGTTAAAATCAAAAAATCATTTGACTTTTATTTTTGCATTTTAAGAGACCTATCAAATGACACCCCACTCAATGGGGTAAGTGGGAAAAAATGAGAGTTCACTTTTCAGTCTGTAGAAGGGGGGTTCAAAATATTTTTGAGAATGTTCGTTGTAATTTTCAGTGAAAGTACTAATAGTTCAAGAGCTGATAACATATTTTTCTGCCCCATCTGAGCACTAGGCAGACTTACGGAAAACATGAATTCATGTGTTGTACATTATGGGAAAAAAAGTCCCAACCTCGACACCCGGGGATAAAGGGGTTAAATTCCTAAGTGAACATGTAAAGAAAAAGTGTATGTTTGCCCCATGTGAGCACAAATAAAATGACTTCAGGGAGTTAGTTTATGAAAAGTTAGATAGTGAAAGTGCAATGGGCAGACGCGTAGGGCGGGGATAAGGGGTAGACAGACGCACTCAAACATGCAATATTTTTTTTGAAAATTGCCCCATTTGAGCATTGCTGATTTTTTTAGGGATGGCAGTTTTGGATCTATAGATGACCGTAAAACAAAGGCAGACGCGTAGGATGGGGATAAGGGGTCGGCAGAAGCCCTTAAACATGCAATTTTTTTAATGAAAATTGTCCCATCTGTGCATTGCTGAATTTTTTATGGATGATAGATTTTGATCTGTAGATGACCGAAAAAACACAGGCAGACACGTAGTGTGGGGATAAGGGGTGGACAGACGCAATTTACAGTGGCAAAGGGATGTTACAAATTTAAAAAATGTATATCTCCGGTACTAAATATGGCACCGATGATAGCAAATGTGTTTTAGGATCCTCTAAGTAAGAGGGAATTTTAAAAAAAATTGCACTATTTTTCTCTACCAAGTAACTGAAGTTTTCAGCTAAAATCGTCGTTTTCGTTTCGTGAGTAGAAATGTACAAATGAAAAAAAAGATTTCAAAAATACAAATGTCCACTTTTCAATTATTTCAAATAATTAAAGTTTGATCGATTTTTACCGAAACTACAATGAATGTTGTACCGTCGGCATTGTATCCAAGTGGATGTTTTATTACACTCAACGCACTATTAGTTGTATTTCTGAAATTTCTTGGGACAAAAAAACATTTAAAGTCATTTGCTCGTTATTACGAAAGTTGGATATTGCACATTTTTAAGGAAATTTTTGCCCCCCCCCCCCCCCCCAAAAAAAAAACAAAATCTCGCCCCTGCAGGTGAAATGAGAAGTCGGCGCCTATGTGCATATGTGTTATCTACTCCACCAGTCGAACGAATGGTTCTCTACAAATAGTGGTTCTGTTGGAGCGGATGTCAAACAATGATCCTCGTATGTCCGTCGAGTGATTATTGCAACAGTGAATCATTGGAATATAATTTCTGTATGATTGTGTGTGTTATATGTAATCCTTTTGTGTTTGATCAACGAGTAAGTTACAAGCCAAAACGACTTAAAAAGTAAAAATTTCTACATTTTGGGATTTTCATAGAAATGTTTTTCATAAAGGGTCAGGTTACTATGTCTGGTACATGAAAAAACGCTGCACTTTTTGATTGGGATATGCCACTTTCTGTGGTCATACATAAGGTCAAAAGAAAGATTTTGAGATAGGGAGCCACTTTAAAATCCGTGTAGAACACTGTTATATCGGCTATCAAAGATGGCCCCCAACGGTGTTTTAAAATTAACTTTATCTCAGCTCCTTGTCATCCGATTTCAATTTTTTTTTTGTTTATTTTAAAGTTCTCATTGCAAAGATTATTTTTGTCATTATTCATTTTTCTCTAAATTTTAAGTGTCCTCCTCAATTTTGGAAAATCTGAAAATTTTATTTTTCTTACGAACTTAATTGTTACATAACTTTTTTGTTGTGCCCAATATCATTTTTTACTTCGTATATAAAAGAAAGATAATTTTTTCAGCATTTCATTGACGTCAAGATAGTATTGTTTAAATGAACGAATTCCTTAAACTAAAAAAAAAATAGACAAATTTTTGATCATTTTATTAAATTTTATTTGAAAAAGTTCATAATAGAATAAAATGTTTATAACAAAAATTGTAGAGTACATTATTTTCTACATTTTATGTTCCATTATTTTTTTTTATCTCTTACCAAATAAGAAATATATATTTTTAAATTAAAGTTTAATTTTTTTTCAATTTTTTTTTAAGTTCATAATAGAATGAATTTTTTATAACAAAAGTTGTAGAGATCGTTATTATCTATAGTTAATGTTCTATAATTTTTTTTATATTTGTCATCAATAAGCCAGAATAGTTTGTTTTATATAAGGAGATATACGTACAATTTTTTATTGTATAAGAAATTTCAGTGACATTCATGACAGATTTTACAATTTTTTAACTGTCCCATATGAAAAATTTGACCCCAACAAAAAATTTCAAATAAAGGTATACTTAACATAGAATAATCCAAAATTAGTCCATTTTTCTTAGTTTAACTCGCAATTTTCAAAGAAGTTATTCATTAAAATAGCATTATCTTAATATTAATGAAATGCTGAAAAAATCATGCTTCTTTATTATATGAAGTAAAAAAATGATAAAAAAGTTATATAGGAATTAAGTTCGTAAGAAAAGTGAATTTTTCAGATTTTTTAAAAATTGTGGAGAACCCTTAATATTTAGAGAAGAATGAATGACAAAAATAATCTTCTCAATAAGAACTTTAAAATAAACAAAAGAAAATTTAAATCGGGTGACTAGGAGCTGAGATATCTTTGATAGCCCATATAACAGTGTTCTACACGGATTTTAAATCGGCTCCCTATCTGAAAATCTTCCTTTTGACTTTGTGTATGACCACAGAAAGTGGCATACCCCAATAAAAAAATGCAGCGTTTTGGCTTTATTTGCCACGTACCAGACGTATTAGGTATACACTTATTTAAAAAAAATATTTACAGCACGTGAATGTTCTTATTCATACTTCAACTTGCTACAGCAATATCGCGCGGTCGAGAAAATTTCATTTTGTTGAGAACCAGAAGAAATTAGAAGACAGTTAGAAAAGATAAAGTATCAAATAAGCGCGAAACTTCGGTAAGAAGATCCACTAAAAAATGTTTCACGGAAATAGATTTGATACACTATGGGTGCGTGTACTTGAAAGCAGTTATACTTTATTGGTGTGATTGAAAAAACAACAATGAACAATTAGCCTCAAATTATATATTACTTTCTAATTTTAAAAAATCTTTGGGTCTGAAAAAATATATTTGAACTAAGAAAATATTTATTTCTCTGTAATTACATACCTTTATACAGGGGGAACCGGTTTGGGATACAGATATTTTAGGAGCTGATTCCCTGACTCATTGTGAGTAAGAAATTGTGCAGGAAGTGGGGGTCTACAGTCTGAGTTACAGACTATTTAAAAAATTTCCTTCAGAGTAGTTCTTACAACAAAGATTATATCATAACTTCTAAAGTAACGTATCTAGAGCGATCAAAATGAGTTAGTTTCATAGGTAATTAACTAACATATTTTTCAGTATTACGGTTATTGCTATCCGTATTTCTATTTCCCAGTTATAGCTCATCAAAGTCGAAAAAAATTTTTTTTTTGTTGAAATTTTTTATGAAAATGACATTTTTCTCCAAAAAGTACCCCTAACATGTTTTTTTTTATCATTTTTTGGTATATTATAATGTTACCTAAAAATTCACTATACAAAGTTTGGACGTGGGTCTTATAGTTTTCCAGTTATTAATTAATGACCAAAGTGACTATTTTGCTACCAGCCCTATTAAATGCAATAGTTAATAAATTTATTTTTTATAACTACATAATTTTATTATTTATTATTATTTACCATAAAAATAATTATTTTCGGGAAAACTAAGACCCATGTACAAACATTGTGTAGTGAATTTGTAGGTAACATTATGACGTACCAAAATAATGATAAAAAATGTAACGTGTTAGGGGTACTTTTGGAGAGAAATGTCATGTTCATAAAAAATTCAACAAAAAAAGATATTTTTCGACTTTGATGAGCTATAACTCGGAAATAGAAATACGGATAGCAATAACCGTAATACTGAAAAATGTTAGTTAATTACCTATGAAACTGACTCATTTTGATTGTTCTAGATACGTTACTTTAGAAGTTATGAGATAATCTTTGTTGTAAGAACTACTATGAAGGAAATTTTTTAAACATTCTGTAACTCAGAGGGTGTTAAAGATAGACCCCCACTTCCCGCACAATTTCTTACTTACAATTAGTCAGAGAATCAGCTCCTAAAATATCTGTATCCCAAACCGGACCACCCTGTATATTATGTACTTAGCTTCCTCCCTAGACATTTTTAAATTTTAAATTTGTATTAATTTGATAAGTTTTTTTATTTAGTTGGGGGCGGGGAAGCATGATCCATATACCAATCTCCATATATCCAAAACCGCTTATTCGATTAGTACTAAAAATCTATAGGTCTAATGTACTGAGACAAACATTTTTATAACTTTTCTTTACGTTAGTACAATTAGAATCTGTCATTATCTCGGACACTATTTTTCGACACTATTACAATACTTCCATTTCCTTTGGAACATGGAATTAAAAGAAGCTATCATGGGTGCTACGAGACTTTCTTTTACATTTACGCTGTACAATATACGTGTATCTAATTATATTTAAAGAATCTCTCTATCTAATTGATAAAAATATAGAAAAACATAAATGAGTGGTATAAATTATGGATAATAATATTCTCTGCAATTTTAATCTAAAGCATTTTTTTCTAATTCGTGCCGTTTTAAAATTAATTAATAAAATTCAAAAATTAACTAGGGTAACCGTTTCAGGTTTTCATCCGAGACGAAAAATTGATCCTGGATATAAAATTTTACCATAATCGGCTTGACAAAAAAATATCCTACCATATTTTGCCTACAGGTTATTAACGACTTAATTTTGATTTTCAAATGCATTTTTAGCCGTTTTTAATTTAAAAAAATATTTGAAATTTGGCACGCTTATTTAAAATCATAAGTAGTATATTCTCACAAGATTGTATTAAAATCCATTTACTATTGGTAATGTTATACAAGAAATATATTAAAATGCTCATTTTTGATATATTAAATGCTCAAATCGATAGGATTTTTAACTATTCAGTTTTGTAGGGAAATTCTTTGATATTTAAAAAATATACGAGAGAAAACATAAAAATGTCCGTTTTTTTCAAAAAGGTAAAAAAATTGCCTTCCGGAGGTAACCTAATCTAAAGATTTCAGTTATGCAATCCCTGTGTGGTCTAGAGCAAGTTTATAAAAAAAAAAACTGCTCCTCCCTTTCAGTTCCTTATTAAAAAAAATTGCTAATATATATGACTCCACTAAAAGTAAAAAATAAAAAAAATTGCTGACAAAACGAAGATTGTTTTTACGTCCTACAAAATAATTTGGTATACCTATATCACCAATTTGGCCTCATAGCTATCCAACATCGATATAGACATCGTGAAAATTCTCTATTTTCTTGATAACAATAGGTCACCTCACCATAAAGAAAAATCAACAAAAACTAACCATTATATAATAATACCTACTAGTAACTTTAACCATTAATTCTACGAATGTCATTCGTTTGTAAAATTTTTCGTACGTGATGTTCACAGCGCCATCCGCAATAGTGCGGCACTGTTGGTGAACTATCGATCTACGCGATTCCGTGACTAATTGTTATTCTGCTGACAGCCGAGCGAGCCCGAACAGATATATGTAAAACACATGCCGGAAGTTTGGACTATCTAGAAATCTTATGGTTAGTATGGGAAGGTTTATTGATAATTTTAAATGTTAATTCAATAACAAGAGAACTTATTGTCATATTACTTCTTGTATATTTTTTAAATTTTACTTCGATTCAGTATTAATGTAATGATTTTTGTAGTGAAACTTAATTAGCGATACTAGTGAATTGGGATGACCTCGGCAGTTTTAAATATGAAAACTCGGGGCGTTTTTTCACTCACCGACAAAACCGGTGAATTTGCCGGTCCGGTAGCCGGCACTGTTAAATGCTACCGGCGTTGTACTCAACAATTCGGGTCAAATATATGCTCCATTAGTGGCGTAACTATAGAAATGGGGAACCCAGACAATTTTTTAGAAAAGGGGCCTTTCCCAGGGATTTTTTTTACATTATTTCATCCCAGAATTTTGAAGAGATGTATTTAAATTGTATACGTATATGTATGTAATTTCTTCTGAGGTATAATTTCCCAAAAAGGTATTTGGTAAATTGTAAGAAATATGTAGGTATGTACGTAATCAATTCAATATATAAACTAGCTGTCGGATCCAATTTTACCCGGGGATATAAAATTAAACTATATAACGTATAATGCCGTGGGGTGCGATCCTTTAGGTCCACACAATCGACTTCCCAACATGGTATGACTAACAATACTTGAATACTGATTATTTATTGTTTCCATAATTAATATTACTATGTTATAGTTTGTAAATATTTTTTTAATATGTATATGAAAAATTTTAATGGAATTTGTCAGAAATAAAACTCACCTTTGTATTATGAATATTAGTTTTCTAATATCCTAATAATGTCAATAATACAATGCACATTTTTAGTAAAACTAATCTGACACTTTGAATAATATTTGAATTTTGAATTGCGTTTGTTTCCATGGCAACATGAATTATTAGACGTCTTTATTAGTATATAGAGCAGGGTTGGCTCCCCACTGGGTAACCCAAAAAAACCCACCCGGGTTTTTTTGGGCAACTTGACTTAAAAAAACCCAGTGGGTTTTTTTTAAATTTCATTATTTTAGGGTATTTTTGAATGAATTATTTTATTTTGTAACGAAATAATTATAATACAATCATTCCAGACCTATATATTTTACTTGTACTTACAATAACAGTGGTAATAACTAATTGTAACTATACATACAGACTCTGTGATTTGAAAAGTTTAAAACAAATAACTTTTTGTCTAGACCTAAAAAAGTTATCAAATATCACTCGTTTCGACAATATGAGAGAAGATTTAGAATGACGGCAACCCCATTTTTTTAATACTAACCCTCTTTACTACAATTAGGATGGATAATTTTGGATTAATGAAAACACTGTAATGATAAATGTTCATTTATTTCTCAAAAATAAACAGTGTGTTTTAAAACTCATGATAAATAAATATTTTAAATAATTTCTCTAGAAATAACCAACATTCTCGAATAAAGGATTTAAATATTTTTTACTCTGTAAGAAATGGAAGTATTGTAATACCGTCGAGAAATTGTGTCCGAGATAAATGCAGATTCTGATTGTACTATATAGACCGGGAGCCAGGCTACATTCCGTTTGAAAAACCGTTAGGATTCATAAGAGTTGGTGATTTACATTCAGAAAGATGTAAATGAAATTCTGAAGGTTGCCGGAAAAAAAACTCGGAACTTTTTTTGATACGAGCATTATAACGGAGTCCTTCCAGTTATAAAAAAATAGATGTTGCACCATTTTTAATTTTGATGAAAGTTTAGTCAGTTGTTATTATACGTATTAGTTAGCAAAAACTGTAATTAGAAAATTTTAAATGTTCACAGGTTGGAGGTGGTGATCGTTTTACCCTCGTAAGATATGAATATTTTATCGATTTTTAACGATTCTTCGACTCGCTATAGCATGCGTTCTAATTAAACAATTATAATGAACTTGGGGTCATTTGAAAGCCTAAAGAGTCTAGCTTCAAAATGATTTAACTCAATTTTAAGTTTAGATTATTTTCGTTGTAGATATTCGTAATAAAGGCTTTTCAATATCATTTATGAAATTGTCATTTTATCTTTTTTTCAAAATTTTCAATGGCTTTCTGGTTTAACCGAGAAAGCTGTAATTATGCGTAAGTTATGTTCACATATAGTACTCAGTACCCACAAAAATCAGTTTGATTGATGCACATTTTCTATTAAAAAAATTAAGTTAAATGTCACAAATATCACGGAAACTCCAAAAACAGCTGTTTTCGAAGCAAATAAAAGTTATGTGGGGGGCAAGATAAATTGCTGAATTTTTTTTTACAAATGCTCTTAATAATTATCTAAAAAGGGCATGTTGATTCGTTTTGTTATTTTAATTTTTTTAGCTGCCAGAAATTTAAAAATAATAAAAAAATGCAAAAACTCCAAAATTAGCTATTTTCAAAGTAAAAATAATCTATGAAGGGGGTGAGATTAAAATGGAAATTTTTTTCTACAGATGCTACTGCCCCTAAAAGCAGATTCTGATTATAGTATACCTACATATAAATTCAATGTAAAGAACTGATATTTCCATATGGCGGCTATGCATGTGTCTGTCTGGGTGAAGAATTTTCACGATAAGTTTATTGTAAAAATTTGAATTACTATTGGGGAAAATGTTTGTCTTAGTAAGTACTTTAGACCTATTGATTTTTGGGATTATCGGATTAGGGGTTTTAGAAATATTTGAAATTTTGTACCTAATATTAAACTGATAGTTCAATTGAACCTAAAGGACATTTATTTATTTATAGATCGAAAGCAGCTATTAAAAAGAGAGAAAAACATGCTCAAAATTTAATTTTAAATAATAAAATATTACATTTTCTAATTCACGTTTCCTAATGCAAGTTAATTCAAATTTTCAGATTCTTATTCTACATTTTTGTTTTTTTGTTATTGAGGATATTACAGAACTAATATTTTTATAAATATTTATATAGTTTAGAAAAATATATACCATTTCGAACAGTTAATTAACATATTAAAATGGTATTTTTTTTAGAGATGCCACGAATATTCGGCTACTATTCGGTATTCGGCCTATTCGGCTACTTTTTTTACTATTCGGTATTCGGCCGAATAGTTCTCAATATTCGGCCGAATACCGAATACCAAATCGTGAAAAAAAGCACATAATAAATATTACTCACAAAATTTTTTTTACAAAAAATCAGCATATTTAATACTTAAAATCTATCAGTGGTAAGTTATGATAAATGAATTTTTTTTTTAGTATTTGTTGTTACACAGATCTTGCTGTTACACAACAAACAAACTGCCAGTTTATTGTTTTCACTAAAAATTTCATTATATTCCCAAATAGGTGATTTTTTATTAAATGGTGCCATTTCTTAAAGCTTTTCACGAACAAACAGTAATATTTTTTAAGATATACAGTGTATTATATTAAGGTGACCATCTGTCCTCTTTTTTTATTTTTAGAAACTTTTGTCCTCTTTTTTTGTTATTTGGTATAATAAAGATGTTATCCATAAAATTACAAAAAATAAATATTTTATTTTTCTCAAAAATAATAATAATTATTGAAATTAATCATTATTGACTCAAAATTTTCGTCAATAATGATTATTAATTATATATTATTATTTCTAACTATCTGGAATTGAAAAAATAAACCCGAATTAAAGTTTATAATTTCATTTTAATTTATAAAAATTATTTATAATTCTGTTTTTGTATACATGCGAGTACAAATTTGCAAAAAAGTCCTATCAATTAAATTTTAAATTTTTATAAAATGTTCAAGGTCCAAAAATTATGTGACCTTTTTCCTAGGAGTTTTCTGAATGGTAGGGAGGGTAGGTACCCCTATTTTGTCCTCTTTTTTATTTTTATAATTCTAGTCACCTTAATTATATCTTTAAAAAACAATCAATATATGTACCTACACACTTTTTTTGTAACAATCAACAAATAAATAATGCCTGTTGTGACACGACCTACTCGCAAATGAAACAAATATGCCCACGAAATGCACTAAGTATCACCGAATATTCGGCCGCCGAATATTCGGCGCTTCGGCCAAGAGCCTAGCCGAATATTCGGTATTCGGTATTCGGCCAAATCACTATTCGTGGCATCTCTAATTTTTTTTATTTTGTTACTAGGCAATTAAAAATAGATATATTATAGAAAACTATATTTGGAAATTCGAAGGACCTTTTTTATATAACGAAAATACTGAGGATAATTTTCCTTTTTTAGACGCAATTACATCAATCAACATCATTTGAATACATTTTTTTGTGTTTAAAATATATATTATGTCTTTACTTAATTTAAAAAAACCCAATAAAACCCAAAAAAACCCGGTTTTAAAACCCAATAAAACCCGCTGGGCTGGGCTTTTTTAAAAAAACCCGGGTTTTTGCCAACCCTGATATAGAGACACTTAAATAAGGGATGCGCCAACGACTAGTCAAGATGCGGATTGGTCGAACACTGTTTCCTTTATAATTCTATATCCGATTTCCGTTATTTAAAAATTATGATTTCCGGCATTTCCGTTTTTAAACGTCATTTTTATTTAAATACGAAAATTTACGTCAAATTTATTTTAAAATAAGTAATTTGAAGCAAACTTATCAAATTTACTCATAAGTTTGTATTACTTACGAATGTTTACATTATCAAGTAAGTATTTTTATGTAGGTATCTTGTTAATAGTCTACAAAAAATCCAACAATCATGAAAATGTAAGTAAAACATAACCTTGAATTTAATTTTTTCCAATTTAATACATAATACTGTGATTCTATAATAAAAAAATCGCGGATTTGTCTACAAATATTATTTTTCATAAGGTTCGTAATGTTTTTTTAGGTAATCATCGCGAAATCGATATTACAATATATAATTTTAACAGCTGTCAAAATCTACAAATTGAAAAAATATTATAATTACTGTAAAAATATCTTTATTATCATTATATGAATGTGGATTTATATTAAATGAAAATTAACATATACATTACATCAATTTTGAAGTGTATTTAAAATATAATAATAAATTAAACATTTTATCTTATATTGTATTCCAAATATTATATTGTATTTTAAAAAACAATTTTTAAAACTACATAGATGTATCAAAAGAATTTTACATAGGGCTTAAGTACCTGGTGTAAACATAATCTGGAATAGAAAAGGTAAATTAGGTATAACGAAATTAAAAAAATAATTTATCATACATAACCTGATTTATAAAATAATTAATGAGAAAAATGTAATGCAATTTTATTATATATATTGTACCCAGATAAATGTTTTGATTGATAAGTATTATAATAACTTAATACTATTAACATTTCAGTTTGAATTATTATTTTTCGTTAAATGTAAATATTCAGTAACTGTCAAAATAATTATTTTTTTGATTTTTGTCTTCTAACGCCATCTATAAAATACCGTTATTTTTGCACAATTTCCGTGTCCGTTTTCAATATTGTCGGCGGAAGTTTAATAAATTTGAATTATTTCCATAGTTATATTATAATTTCCGGAACATTGACTTATCCCTTATTAAAGTGTCCCTATTAGTATAAAGGTCGGAACGCACTAGAGCGGCGCGACGCTTCACTACACTACACTTCATTTTTTTAACCAATCGCACGTAACGCACCGTGCAGCGTAGTGTCGTCCATGTGCGACTAGGTTCATTTAAAACATTAAATAGAATATTTTGTTGCGACGCGTAGTGTAGTGTAGTGAAGCGTCGCGCCGCTCTAGTGCGTTTCGACCTTAAAATTCAAATTTTGATGGTGGTTTTCATCCCTTTAATGGCTGTTTGGACCCATATAAAAAATAAATACTGAAATACACGTTTTATTATTTGTATTGTATAATATTTATTCTAAGTTTCGACTAAATCCGATCAAGAAAAAAAAATAAAAATGAAAAAAACACCCTTTTTACCCCCGTAGGGGTTGAATTTCAAAAAAATCCTTTCTTTCAGATCATATTCACGTCAAGATGCTTCGATTAGCACCCCAACGAAGTCAATAGCATTTTTTGTTCGCGAGATTTCGTCCCGGAAAAAATGACACGTACGTACTGTAAGAGATCAGCATATAGGGACCCCTGTTTTTTCGTTTTAAGACCACTGATAAAGAAATACGTGTGAATCACGATAAGAGTGGGGGGAGATGAACGTTGGAATTGAAAAACGAAGTTAGTCGTGTAGGAGATATTGACATAGAATGGCGGCTCAGATAAAATTATAAAGAATTTAAAAGAAAAGAAATAGTAAAAAGTATATTGAAGAAGTGAAGTTAAGTGTTAAAAGAAATAAGTAATAAATGAATCTACGCAACGTTTAAAGAAATATATAGTAAAGTTAAAACTACGTAAAGTGAAGATTGAAGTTATTAAAGTATTTAGTGTTGTGAAAAAGGTGTTTAAATAAAGTATATAAAAAATAGTTAAATATTAAAAGGAAGAAATCGACGGAAATATATTAATAAATTATTAAAATAAAGTTTAAACAATAATCAAATAAGCAACGATAAAGAGTAGTGAGAAAGAAAGAGAAGATACGAGGTTGAAAGTCAAGTGCGAAGGAGATAGACAATATGAAAAATAAAACGACATAATATAAAATCGACGACAATTAAAGTATTTAAAATCTACAATAGAAAAAGTTATTTAAAATCTACGATAGTAAGAAGTATTAAAATACAGTTAAAAGTAAAAAGAAGTGAACGAAAATATAAATAAACAATATATAAATTATCAACAGTTAAAATAAATAAAATTTAAACAATGAACAACATAGTGACAAAAGCAAATATAAATAGAGTGTTGAAAAGAGAGACAGTGAGATGAATAATAGTGAATAGAACAAAGACAGATATATACAAATATAAAACTGAAATTATAAATGAACATATTTGAAAACGAAACAAAGTTTGGTGCGGAAGAATAACTTGGAAAGAATCATCGGCGTCTGGAAAGGAAATGTAGTATTGAGAGATAAGTTTATAAGATATTATTAATAAGAATTTTGATTGTTATAATAAATGTAAATTTAGTTTTTTTAAGATTTATGTATTAGAAAGAAAGATATTAACAAGGGAAAGAAATAATAAATTTAGAATAAAAGATTAAAGAAAACAAGGAATTCCATAGAAATTTAAATAGTTTAGTTTTTTGTGTTTATTTAAGAAAAATATAGATGTTAATGAAAAGAGACAATAAATTCAGTTCATTAGGTTTCCTCAATTTTTTATTTCAAATCCCCAAACATTAATTATTTAGTTTTTTTTTCAATTTTTCTTGTAACAAGGTTGTGGTAGACATTGAGATGCAAAATTTTATCATACCCACGAGGCACAGCATGTTACAGATTGGGGGCTCGCCAAAACGGGATTTAAAGAGAAAGAGAGGGGATTTTTGGACTGAATTTGTTGAGGAAAGAAAGTAGTTTTTAGAATAATAGGAATTTTGAAGTTTAAATCTATTTTGAAAAGTAAAAAGCATCATTTCATGATGGCTGAAAGTAAAAATTTAGGAGATGTTGAGGAGGATTTTGATATTAGTTGGTGGAGGGAGGTAAAAGAAATCGCTTTAGAGTTAAGTAAAGAAATGAAAAGCTTAAAAAGTGAAATGACAAAAATAAATGAAAACAATTATGAAATGAGGAAAGACATGACACAAATAAATGTTAAAACTATTGATATAGAGAAAAGTAGGGAATTGAATAGTAAGGAAGTAGAAAATAAAGGGTTAGAAAGTAAGATAGGAGATGTAAAAAATAGGACAGAAAATATTAGAGATTTATACAATGAAGAAATTTTTGAGTACAAAAGACAGGTAAAATTTGAAAGTTTAAAAAGGGGAGAACATCCGATAGAGTTCATTAATAGACTAGAAAAACATATAGAGTTTTATTGTTATTTTATGGGAGATAAAGAAATTTTAGATTTGGCAGAAAAAAGTTTATGGGGGGAACATTTAGATTGGTACAAAGCAAGTGCGAAAAACATAAGGGATTTTCAAGATTTTAAAACATGGTTTAAAAGGTTATTTTGGTCAAAGAACGAGCAGCAGAAATTATTAAGAACGCTGTACAACACACAGAATTATAAATTTTCCAAATTAAGCAGGCGAGAATATTTTTTAAAACTTTATAATGAAGCAGGATACATAGAACCTCCGATAAAAAAAGAAGATAAAGTCAGTATGATATTTAAACATTTTGAACCTTTTATTTGGACGTTATTAAGAATGGTAGATAAAAACGACATTACAGAAATATATCAAATTTTAGAGGAGTCAGAAATAATATATCCTAGAAACAATAGTAGATTAAAAGGGTGGGAGAAAAATTACAATTCGGAGATAGGAACATTATATGAAAGGAATTATGATAGGAAAAGAGAACAGAGAGGGGAGTTAAAAGAAAATCAATTTATTAAAAGTGGGCAAAATTTTGAAAATACAGAAAATTTATTCATAGAAAAAGATTTTATAGATAAAGAATTAACAAAAGAATCAATAAAGGCAGAAGACGAGGGCGTCATAGGAAAAGATTTATTAAATAAAGAAATAGTCACAGAATCATTAAAGGTAGAAAACGACGGCGTCATAGGGAAAAATTTAGTAAATGTAAAAGAGCTAGATATAGTAGAAAATGTAGAATGCAATAAAATAGAACGGGTAGAAGGGAATACAATAGTTAAAGAAAAAGTTGTAGAGTTAGGAAATGAGAAAAATGATTGCGACAAACAACCAGAAAGTGAGCAAAAGAATTATAATACCGAAATAGATAATAAAGTTAACGACTTAGACATTGAAGAATTAGATTTAGAAACATTATTTTTAATAGATGAGGTTTATTTTGGGGAAAAGAATGAAGTAGAGTTAGGTGATAGAAAAAACGATTTTGAGAAAAAGAATGAAATAGATGATAGGAAAAATGATATTGAGGAAGGTAGAGAAAAAGTTTTAGAAATTCTTGAACAAATAAAATTAAATAACAAAATTGGAAACGAAATAGGTGTAAATGAGATAGTTACCAGAAATAATAAAAGCAAGGTAGATTTTCAGAATATATGGAGGAAAAATTTAAATATTGACAAAGATATGAACCGAATGTTACGAGGTAGGGCAAAAAAATATAAAATGATGAAATTTAGAGGCAAAGCTAGGAAAAAGAAAGAAATTTTGTTAATGGATAGGAAGTTATTGATAAAGGCGAGGGAAATTTTAAACAAATTTAAGTTTAGTAAGAAGAAAAATGTAAGATTTAGGGTAGAGAGAACAACGAACAAAATTGATGAGAACAAGAATTTTAAACATGTAAAAAAAAAAATATGTATGAAAAATATGAAACATTATTATAATATTGTTAATGAACTTGAAATTTAAAATAAATAGAGATATTTGATGTTAGATATAAGTTAGCATGTAAGTTTAGAAATGTAAAAAGTGTAAAAATAGGTCATGTAAGTAGATAATAAGAAGGGAAAAATTTTTCATATCTTTCAGGATGGAAAAAAATTTCCATACCTTGCAGTGAAAGAATTTTTGTTTAGGGGGAGGGCATTCTGTAAGAGATCAGCATATAGGGACCCCTGTTTTTTCGTTTTAAGACCACTGATAAAGAAATACGTGTGAATCACGATAAGAGTGGGGGGAGATGAACGTTGGAATTGAAAAACGAAGTTAGTCGTGTAGGAGATATTGACATAGAATGGCGGCTCAGATAAAATTATAAAGAATTTAAAAGAAAAGAAATAGTAAAAAGTATATTGAAGAAGTGAAGTTAAGTGTTAAAAGAAATAAGTAATAAATGAATCTACGCAACGTTTAAAGAAATATATAGTAAAGTTAAAACTACGTAAAGTGAAGATTGAAGTTATTAAAGTATTTAGTGTTGTGAAAAAGGTGTTTAAATAAAGTATATAAAAAATAGTTAAATATTAAAAGGAAGAAATCGACGGAAATATATTAATAAATTATTAAAATAAAGTTTAAACAATAATCAAATAAGCAACGATAAAGAGTAGTGAGAAAGAAAGAGAAGATACGAGGTTGAAAGTCAAGTGCGAAGGAGATAGACAATATGAAAAATAAAACGACATAATATAAAATCGACGACAATTAAAGTATTTAAAATCTACAATAGAAAAAGTTATTTAAAATCTACGATAGTAAGAAGTATTAAAATACAGTTAAAAGTAAAAAGAAGTGAACGAAAATATAAATAAACAATATATAAATTATCAACAGTTAAAATAAATAAAATTTAAACAATGAACAACATAGTGACAAAAGCAAATATAAATAGAGTGTTGAAAAGAGAGACAGTGAGATGAATAATAGTGAATAGAACAAAGACAGATATATACAAATATAAAACTGAAATTATAAATGAACATATTTGAAAACGAAACAAAGTTTGGTGCGGAAGAATAACTTGGAAAGAATCATCGGCGTCTGGAAAGGAAATGTAGTATTGAGAGATAAGTTTATAAGATATTATTAATAAGAATTTTGATTGTTATAATAAATGTAAATTTAGTTTTTTTAAGATTTATGTATTAGAAAGAAAGATATTAACAAGGGAAAGAAATAATAAATTTAGAATAAAAGATTAAAGAAAACAAGGAATTCCATAGAAATTTAAATAGTTTAGTTTTTTGTGTTTATTTAAGAAAAATATAGATGTTAATGAAAAGAGACAATAAATTCAGTTCATTAGGTTTCCTCAATTTTTTATTTCAAATCCCCAAACATTAATTATTTAGTTTTTTTTTCAATTTTTCTTGTAACAAGGTTGTGGTAGACATTGAGATGCAAAATTTTATCATACCCACGAGGCACAGCATGTTACAGTACGTACATACACACACACACACATACACACAGACATTTTTCTGAAAATAGTGTAAATATACTCTAATACCCTTGAAACATGAAAATATGTTAAAATTTTTGATTTCGATTTTCGGACCAATTACAATAACTTCCTATTGGGAAGTTAATAACCCAGGAAAATAAGGTGAATAAAAGGTCACTGTGCGAAGAATTTTTTTCCAAATATCTCGTAAACTATTGGTTATACGGCAGTTTGAGTTATTATGAAATTTTTTCTTTAGCTAATTTTACATAAAAAAGACCTATACAAAATTTCCGTAGACGAGATATACTACGTCTAAAAAAAATTAGAGTAATGCGTTGTGACTGTTTATGTCGAGTGTTGTAAAAATTATAGGAAGAAATTAACTATTGATTAATGCAAGATACATCGTATGCGTGATTCTCCTACGTCTCAATACTCTTCGCCTTATATTATAAGTATACACTACTGTACGAAACATGTAGTAGAGTACGTGCCTTACTCAAATTTTTCTCAGACGTATAACACGAGAACTATTGATCTTACGGAAATTTTGTACAAAACATTTTTGTGTAAAATTAGCTAAAAACACACAAATTTTATAATAACTAAAATTTACAAGATATTTGGAAAAAACGATTTTCGCGACCTTTGACCATGAATAATTTTTTTGCACACACGTAATGGACTTTTCACACGTTATTCCTTATGCCTAACTAATGTAAAGATAATTCCGTTGAAAAAACTTCAGTTGGATTTTTTTCGCAGCAAAATTCTTATTTTCCTGGGTTTTATAATTTTGTTCAATAAAATAATAAATGGAATTAGAAAAATCCAACTAAAATTATAGCTTGGAAACAAATTCAGTTACGTATGCGATATTTGCTGATCAGCGAACAATTTGTTACTGGGCTTTCGAGTGAAAATTAAAAAAAATTCAATCATTGCCATTAAATTTTAAACAGAATAGGGGAAGGTGGGGTAAGACGGGGACCTTAAGGTATTTCATAAATAAAACCCTTTATTTTTGATTGCACATTGTAGGAACTTTTATTAAGAAAATAATCAGCCTTTCTTCCTTAAATTCTAATCAGTGAAAACAAAAAAATATAATTCTTCTTATAGAAATATCAACTTGAAAAAAAATAACTAATTTGCACCATCTTGCCCCACCTATAGGGCAAGATGGGGTACCCCCTTGGGTAAGATGAGGTACAGACTCATAATACAAGCCGAGACAGTACAGACATTCTGTATCTTCGTTCTCAGAACTCATTAGCTTTCTTGGTTTTTTTAGATCTTTTATTTGTTTTTTTTTTTCAATTTCTTTTTATTTGTTACCTTTGGTTTGGTTTCTTACTGTTTTGTCTTTCCTCTAACTCTGTTTTATACGGAGACGCAGTAATAATAGCTGTTTTTCCTCTTCTTCGAACTTGTCTTGGCCTTTTTTCGGAAATTCGTGGATACGGCATTAATTGTTTCGGGCTAAGCAGATCGAATGTTGTGTTATCCAAAGAATCATACCTACCCCATCTTACCCGCAAGTAGGTACCCCATCTTTCCCAAACTGGATTCCCAAATTGTATTTTTTTTTTTGAGGTTATAAATCGAAGCAAACCGGAACGAGTTAATGTCATTATAATAGTAAAATAAACAAATATCAATAAAAAAATATGACATACATCTTGTACACCATACATTTTGAACAGTCACGCACTTTATATACCTCAAAAATTAGATGTAACCACTAAAAATTTTAAAAAATATTTACAAAATCACAAGGTGCACACTTTCGACCAAACTATTTGTGACATTAATAACTTCTGCTAAATAACGTCACATGGCCATAGAAGAACATTTCTAGCTACATTGTATCATCAGTTTTGTTACGGTCCCCATCTTACCTCGCTACCCCGTCTTACCCCACCTTCCCCTAGTACAATAATTTGAAATGTACAAGTCTTAATTTTGAATCTATTTTTAAAGGGTAAAATTTACAAAAAACGTTATTTTTAAGCTTATTTTTTTAACTCTATTTACATATACAGACGCTGAAAAACATTCCCTTCTTTATAAGCCATACAATTATCTTAAAAGCACTATTATTCATGGCCAAGGCGAGCTTTTCTCGTGAAGATAATTCAATTTAGGGAAATTTATACATCTCTCATTTAACACGCTCATTCGGGTGGAGGTAATGTATGCAGACCTCATAAAAGCTTTTAATAAAGTCTCTCATGAAATACTAGCAGGAAACTATTTTATATCTTCTATAATTAACACAGAAATTTACGGTAGACGGAAAAAGTCAGAAAAATGCAATGAAAAAAATTCGTGCGAAAAAATATCTAAATATAATCTAAAGGCTGTAGCCGGGTACGCATGCATAATCGGCCTTGGCATGGATTCGGCAATTTTTTTTTTAATTCACATTCTATGTAACATTCAACCTGACCAATTATTAGCTTCCAAAAATCTGTAGTTTTCGAAAAAAAAAGTTTTTTTTTATTTTTTTTTTTTTGATAATCCATCAATCGAATTCGATGGCGCTTGTGGTGTATTATAGAGGTACTTATGACTCATCAGAAGTAATTTTATTATGGTACTCTACATAGTAAACCAGAAAAAAATATTAATAAAATTTAAAAACACTATGTTATACTTCGAGGGCAATCACCATTTTTTTATAAAATATACCTTGTACATACCCAAACAACATAATAAAATCCCAAACTGATATGAAGGGTATAACATACTCGTATAAATTCGCATACGGTCGTATTGGCGCGGCGCAGGCGTGATGCGGGTGGACTGTATTGAGTGCAAGTGTCTTAATACTTTTAAAATATCTCTATTTTGTTGCTGAACTAGCCCGGAGAGATCCAGGGAATTTTAAGGGGCCCATGGCCTGACAAAGATAAAATATAGAGACCGTAGCCAGGAATGTATGGGAACTGCCATTGAATCAATTATGCTAATTTTTTCTCATAGGTTGCTTTTTAAGAAACAAAATCGCCCTAGTTGTATTTGTGCTTCAAAATTTTTGTTTGCTAAGAACATTTTTATTTTGAAAAAAAATTCTATCTATAACTTATAATACAAGAAGAGTCGTTAGTTCGCAGCGGCAATGTGATTTATTGCTACTAAAGATGATTATAACATTTCAAAAACGATTTTGTTTCTTAAAAAGCAACCTATGAGTAGCATAATAAAATTACCTCTGATGAGTCATAATATAGTGATGAGTCTATTATACCACAAGCGCCATCAAATTCGATTGATGGATTATTATCAAACAAAAAATATTTTTTTCGAAAACTACAAATTTTTGGAAGCTAATATTTGGTCAGGTTGAATGTTACATAGAAAGTGACTTTCAAAAAAAATCAGCCAAATCCATGCATAGGCCGATTTCGCATGCTTACTCGGCTAATAAATTCTATGATAAATACAAAGAAAGCAGAAATAAAACAATTATAATATAACCATTGCTCCCACAAGGGGGGTGCTGACTAGAATCTATGCAGGACAAAACAACCGAACATATTTATGTATGTATTAAAGAAGATAATAACCTATTTTGTATAAAATACTGATTTTCGTTTTGTCTATCTACTTAGAGCAAAAAAAATATCGACACATTTTTTGTTTAGTGGCAGAGAAGCCCACCTGAGATCCTGGAGTGGGGGCCACGTTAGGATGTGGGAACCATAAATTAACAATTCTCTTTAAATTTTAAGTAACTGCACTCTAATTTTAATGTATGTTTCTTTGTATGACTTGAAGTAAGGACAACAGTAATTTTCAGCATAGTAAAACCTAATAGTATTTGAGAGGAATTGGGGATTTTGGTATATATTGTATCTGTAAAAAAAATTACATTTACTTGATCTAATTTTTCAATATAATTTTGAATATAATCATAAATTAATCAGTTTTCCATAATATTGCGTTGAATATTGTTTTCCTTATTTTTTCCGAAATTTAAAATTTATGTCTATAGTAGATGAATCAATTATATTTTTTTAAAGGGTGAACAATTGAAATTCAATTTAATAAAGATTTTTTGTATCTCTATACATACAGGGTGTCTAAATACCAGGGGACACCATGGGGATCTCGGAAACTATAAGAGATAGAGATTCGGTTAAATGAGAGAAAAGTTACCTTTAAGAGGGAACAGTTCAATGGTGCATTTACATTTTACACAATTTTCATAGCTTACTAGATATTAGCCAAAAACCATTATACTCAGAAATCTTTCATCGTGGATATTTCTTAAGCGACTTAAGAACGTTACGTTGTAGAAAGACCGATCCAGCCCGTTTCGTTCACGAACCGCCATATAACTTTTGATAACTGGTACACCAGTTACGAATTGACAATGCATTTGCTCAATGTACACAGGTTTACGTCGACTGGAACTGTAAGAAAAAACAAAAGATGTATTCCGGCCGCATTTTTGAAGACTGGTAAGGTTCCAGGAAGTTCCATTTCGGTTATCAAAAGGATGTTTCTATGGTGTCCTATGCCCCTAAAAAGAATAAAGTGGTCGTAGTAATGTCAAGCCTACATCATGACGATATAATTGATAGCACCACAGGAGACCAGAATAAGCCAGAGATGATAACATTCTACAATTCTACTAAAGCTGGAGTAGATGTTGTCGACGAACTGTGTGGTAGTTACAATGTGTCGCGTAATAGCAAACGCTGGTCTATGCCCATTTATTACGGGATGTTGAATATAGCTGCGGTCAATGCAAACATTATTTTTCGTGAAAATCTGGGCAAAAACACCAAACGAACAGATTTCATCCGTAACTTAGGCCTGGCTTTAATTTACGAACACCTCAAGTTGCGAAGAGACCAAAAGAATATCCCAACATATATACATCAGAGGATCTCTTCCCAGATCAACCAACCACTTTCATCAACTCAAAATGTTCCTGGTCGTTATCTTAGATGCGGAGATTGTCCAAATAAAAAAGATCGAAAGTGCAAGCTGTGGAAAGGCTATCTGTATGGAGCATGCAACTTTTTTTTGCAAAAACTGCACTGATTTGAACTCTTTGAAAATATAATGATTTTTCATAAGAATCAAGTTTTACAGCCAAATTTGTAAACAGGTATGTCATATCCTGCCACATACTCCTTGTTACATTTTTTCACCACACTCTCGCCGGGTGAAAATGTCACTATTGGATACAATTTTGTTACAATTTTACAAGAATTAATGACAAAAAAATATTGTATTGTACCACATTAACACGTTATGATTCAAGCAAACCGTATGTATTCGATACTGAGTAACGGGTGCGCCATCTAGTACCGAGTAACGAAACGTTACACACAAATACATTTCGTTACTCGCATTTTTCGTACCTAATATACTGTTCTAGTATACGCAAGTACCGTTGATGGCATTGATGCGTGTGTTTTATGGATGCGCGCGCTTATTCGGTGAATTTAAAAACGTACGTTACAAAGAACGATGATTGTTTAAGTAAAATATAATTTGGAGTCCAAGCTTTTTACTATTTATTAAAGGTGTGTGTGTGTAGACAAAGTTTGAGATTAGAGCAGAAACCAGGTAAGAAAGTATTTTTTACAAATTAGAAATATGTATGTTTTTGTTTTTTATTAACGCGTATTTTCACGTTTTTTTCGTTTCTATCTTAAAAGAGATATTATAATAAAGACGCTCTAAAGAGATTTAATTGTTTCTTGGTTAACAAAAGCTGTTAATTATCTATCTATATAGTATCATATATATAAATTCCGTCAACAGTTCACTTGTAATTAAAAAATAATTCTACACTATACCTATTTTAAATCAATCAAACTAAATTTAGAATAATTGGAACATAAGTCTGATCAATTTTGCATGGAAACAATAGAAAAATCCATTAAATGATATATTATTTCGGAATGAGATTTTAGCTTTTTTGCAGATTGCAGACATATCATTTTATTATTGACTTTTTTTTCAGTGCATTTTTTTTACCGCCAAGGCCTCGTAAAATGTACACGGCCCAGGGCCTCGCGTTGGCTAGCGCCGGCTCTGTGTACGCGTACGCAAATACGAGTCTATTCGTTGCTCTAACATAATATAGCATGTTATGAGGTATCAGAAGTAACGAGTGACGAAAACGAACCGAACCGAATGGAACCGCGTATGTGTGAAACAAGGCTTATTCGCCGTTTGGTAAATCGTATCGCAGAAAACAACTTCAAAGCCATATATTAATAATGTAATTATATTATTAATCTTTAATAATGTACATATAGAGAAATATTTCACCATTAATATCAGCAACAGAGTTTACTAATATTTTTTTGGCGGGGTCGAAATTACTGCATTACAACGAAATATACCAACGAGAAGAATAGTTGGTATTTTGTAGCGTAGCGAATAAATGTTTCTTCATATGATTTGGTTACTGATCTAAACAAGCCTCTACTTGTATATGATGAAAGCTTAATTCGAGAGTGAAGCTTTATTTAAAATATATTAATTACACTGGTTTACAAAATAAAAAAAGTTTATGCATATTTGACGAGACCATTGTATCCTTATGTATTTTGACCTCCTGAATCCGAATCTGAGGTCCGTTGACCTTGGTTAGGTCAATTTCAAGGTCATTTCAATGTCAAATTTTTAAAACTCGCTAAATGAATCTGGTAAAAGGTATAAATAGCTTTTACTGATCGCTGATTCTGAATTTGATGTCCGTTGACCTCTACGAGGTCAGATTCAAGGTTATTTCAAGGTCAAAGTGGGAAAAAACGCTCAAAAATTCTGACAAAACAGTAAATATAGGTTTTTGGAGTCGCTGAATCAAAATATGAGGTCCGTATACCCCTACAATGTCGTTAGTTTCAGGGTCATTTTAAGGTCAAATTTTTAAAAATCGCTCAAATGAATCTGGTAAAAGTGTAATATGTAGTTTTTTTTGTTCTCTGATTCTGAATTTGACGTCTGTTGACCTCTACGAGGTCAGGTTCAGGGCCATTTCAAGGTCAAAGTGGAAAATCCGCTCGAAAATTCAATTTTTCAAAATTTGACATTGAAATGATCTTGAAACTGACATTCTAGGAGTCTACAGATCTCAAATTTTGATTCAGCAACCCCAAAAACCTATATGTATTGTTTTGTCAGAGTCTTTGAGCGTTTTTTCCCACTTTGACCTTGAAATGACCTTGAAACTGACCTCGTAGAGGTCAACGGACGTCAAATTCAGAATCAGCGACCAAATAAACCACATATAACACTTTTATCAGATTTATTTATAGCGATTTTTTTAAATTTGACCTTTAAATGACCTAGAAATTAATGACATTTTAGGGGTCTACGGACCTCAATTTGGATTCAGCGTCCCCAAAAACCTATATTTACTGTTTTGTCAGAATTTTTGAGCGTTTTTCCCACTTTGACCTTGAAATAACCTTGAATCTGACCTCGTAGAGGTCAACGGACATCAAATTCAGAATCAGCGATCCGTAAAAGCTATTTATACCTTTTACCAGATTCATTTAGCGAGTTTTAAAAATTTGACATTGAAATGACCTTGAAATTGACCTAACCAAGGTCAACGGACCTCAGATTCGGATTCAGGAGGTCAAAATACATAAGGATACAATGGTCTCGTCAAATATGCATAAACTTTTTTTATTTTGTAAACCAGTGTTATCAATGGCCACGTGGGGACGAAATATAATAAAATATATTAATGATGGGATTCATTAATACTTCTTGAAACGTGTATGTTACAGTACGAATCGAATAAAACTTATTTTATAATTTTGGTACAATCCAGAAATAAGTTTAAAATTGCCTTTCTTTTCTTCACTATTTTGCTGTCGGTAGTATTTATGAATTTGTTATGTATACATGTTTGTGCGTTGGTGTTTTGTGCACGTTTGGGGGTTTAAGACGGACACAAGAAGGATGGGGATATTGCTGATGGGCCGATCATCGTAGGGTTAGACTAACTAAGGGGCCAGGAATTACGGAAGTTTAGGGGATGGGGACACTAGGGGTCAATATTACCTTAATGGACATAGAAACTTGCAACTTGAAGATCTCATTCATTTTCAAACGGGTATTTCTTAGTACCTACCTGTTTACCAATTGTTAAATAACTGTTATTGAACTGTTATTGTTTTATTAATCTGTTAATAAATTGTCTTTTGATTAACAGTAAAAGTTTTTCTATAAACTTTTTTTTTGCACAAATGTGTATATGGGTTACGAAAAATGTTTATAATTTATATAAGGTTGTCACCATAAAAAAGTCAATTATTCATTTGTTTGGAAAATGGTGACGCTTTAACATTATTGTGGGATATTTTATAACAATAAGATTTAAGCATTTCTAAAGTAAAAAGCTAACTGCACCGGACTATACTAGAAAAGACGCTTTCAGTTAAACTGACTGATATTAAATATCTACATACTAATAAAGAGAATGTTAATGTAAATTCATCAAGATAAATAATATCTTGATGAATTCCACTAATTTCCAATTAAAAGTATCTTCATTGATAAGTAAGTTTAGCAATAAACTATTGAATTAATAGCATATCTTCCAGTTGTTTAAAGTGTTATATTGTATAACAGACAAAACTGTTTCTAAATGTTATAACGGGTGAAATATATGGAGTTTTATTGCTTTTGCTTACATTAGTAAATTAAATTAAAACATGTTTTGCAACTAATATTTACAATTAATATTTTGTTATTTTAAATGATCCGTACAGCTCCCAATCAAATCACAAGAGAGTTTCATTTAGCTTACCAGACACACAAACAAGTGAACAGTTATGAAAATAACAACAAAGAAAATAATGATATTTCAAGTATGCAATTAAAGAAAGCTACAATAGAAATAACAGTTATCGAAGAGAACAATACGAACAACGTTATCTGCAGCAATCACAGATCAGAGACTACATTTGTTAAACCGATGCTCAAACGCCAGAAAGAAATCACCATGAGTGACTCCACAAACGAATTATTTAGTTCCCAATAGCAAAGGTATTATTTATCTGGATGCTAACATTCTCTTTATTAGTATATAGATATTTAATATCAGTTAGTTTAACTGAAAGCGTATTTTCTAGTAGTCTTTGATTACCGTTTAAAGTAATCGCTTTATTCATATTTGATGTCAATGTAGACTTTCTGAGTCAAGCTTCTTTTCATCGCTCAAAGAGCTGAACTTGACCCAGAAGACGTAAGATCTACTGATGTAAGATCTATCACCACCTTATCATTTTACTGCTGCATGTTAAGCTCGTGTTTTTCTAATAAAAATATGATTATTTTAATTATAAAATTGTTTTTATTAAAATAGACATGCATATAACACAAGTAACAAAGAAAATATTTCAAATCATTTGACACAACGGAATGAATATAAAATAAACCCATGAAGTGGTGTCGAGTGATTGAAGAATAGTAGTTAACCGGTCATAAACGTCCCACGATGAAAAGAAATTCCAATACCGGGGTACAGCTGAGCATAACACTACTGCACAGCTGTACTCAAGACTGTTGGGTACCATGTTCAGATAGATGGTGTGCGATCTTAGATCGCAACCTTCACGCGGTGACCCTGTTTAAACTAAACTCAGCGGATCTAAACTGGGAAGTCGATAAACATCCCCCAATCCAAGGTGTAAGCTATCGTGGTGATGGATCAATGGCACAGGGTTAACGTGTCATGAACGATGCACTTGGGAAACCGGGCGAAATCCCATTGTATTCAGTCTTACCCCGTATGAAGCTGTCCGGGGAATGACCCATACTTGCCTCACTACTCGTGGGAACTACATGGAATCACGAAAAAAAGAGGGCTGCCCACCGGGGGACCTCAACTTCGATGCTGAAGGTCTCTCTGGGGAAACCAGCATCGAAACGACACGTCCTCAAGAAGCCCCTGAAAAGAGACTACTAGAGAATATAAACATACTCCCACCAAAGGAGAAGAAGGATCGAGAGGCCGGATACTAACCATTGGTTAATGACAGATATCTCATGTATCCAAATAAACTTACAACACTGCATCTCTGATTCATTGTGTCAGCATATAGCAACGCATGCAGACATCTGCCTAATACAAATGAGAATCCACGTACATGTATCTATGTATCAAATAGAACAGATTTCATCCCATTAAAAGGGGAATCCGTGGAACTATCAATGAAGCGGATTTTTACACACAAAGCTATGCAGGTGATATAGCAATCATCATAGCCAGAAAATTTCACGGTACAATACGCGGAGCAACTCAACACGCTCTGAATATTGTACAAGACTGGTGTGACGGGCCTCAGCTTTCAGTAAATCTATCCAAGACCGAGTAGGTCCTGTTCACACGAAAACGGTAGATGGAGGGTTTGAGAAAACTATCCATCTGGAACTGTCCGGAGAAGTTAAATATCTAGGGATAATCCTAGATGCCAAACTCACCTGGAACAGCCATGTGAAAAGACAAGAACACGGGGCCTGTGCAACCTTTTGGACGTGCAGACGCACTGTAGGCAAAACTTGTGGGCTGAAGCCTAGAATCGTTAACTGGTTCTATACGACTGTCGTTGACCCCCTATTAACATACGCAGCACTTGTATGGTGGCCAAGAACAGAACTGGCCACCACATGTGCCACACTCGCTCGAGTAGGAGCAGTAGTGTACGGAGAAAACCCAGGGTCAAACTCAAATTTACCCTGGGTAAATATCCCACAGTTTTCCAGGCAGAAATCTTCTCGATAATGACCTGCGCAGAAGAAAACCTCAAACGAGAATACAAAAGTAGACATATCTACATTTGTTCCGACAGCCAAGCGGCCATAATGGCCCTACTCTCTCCCAAGATAGGGTCACGATTGGTCGAGGAATATCGACAAAAACTCACAAAACTCTCAGTTGAGAACTATGTGAAGATCCTATGGGTACCAGGCCATAGTGGAATCAAGGGAAATGAAGAAGCTGAGCGTACGAACCTTTAATAGGTCCAGAACCAACCTACAGAATCTCCTCAAAAAACGTGAGGCACGAGATCCGGAACTACGCAATTGAGAGGTTCCAGCAATCTTGGATCTCTAGACAAAGACCTAGACAAGCAAGATCCTTCATTAAGGACTACTCGTCAGTTTTTCGTACAGAATTTCTTCTGAACCTAAGCAGAAGACAGCTCAAAATCGTAACGGGCCTCCTAACAGTCCACGGGTACATGAATAGTCATCTCCACACGATCGGCCTAGTACCTAACCTACAGTGCAGGAAATGCCGCACAGAGTACAGAGGAAGAAACCTCAGAACACATCCTTTGCAACTGCATAGCACTTGCAGCACTAAGGAAAAAATACCGAGTCAACATACATTCAAGACATGCCGATAAACAGGGTCCTATATTTCGTTGAAGCAACGGACCTATTCAACAAGTCTTAGAAACCTCAGGGGAGCACAATGGGCCCTAGTGGCCTAAATGCCGGAGCCTCACTCCACCCCTCAATACAAAATACAACCCATGAACTTAAAAAAATATTAGTTATATTTATTATTAGATTTTATTGATTTTAAAATATGAGAACCTTTTTTTAATGTACATTATGCACTCAAAATTCAAAATAAATTGCATTACACAAAACTTAAACAATAATGTTATGACAAAAAATTCTAAATAAAGATTTGCGCATCCGAATAATGCACTCAAGTAGCGCTCGCTCAGCCGGCCGAACGCATGCGTATTAGAATCATTACGGTATCGAATGATGTTTGAGCGGGACGCGGAACTAACTATCCTGGAGCGGGACGTCTGGCAACCCTGACTGCGAATATGGTATTGTCAATTCCTATTTTGATTCCGTTTTTTTTCTGATACGTATAGATATGTACAATGTACATTTATTTGCTAGTAATTTTTTCTGGTTCTTTTTTTATTTATTAATTGCTTATATATCATTTGTTGGCCCTTTGAGGGAGGGGGTAGACCGTGATGAGTCAAAGCTGATTGTTACCAATTTAAAAATTTTAAAAACTAATTGTTGCCAATTCAAATTTTATTCAAAAAATGATTGTTTCAATCTTTCGACGACATTGCACTATCGGCCAGGTGACCCCGTTCTGTGGCCAAAAGTCTACTTTTGAATTTGAGAAAACTAATTAGACCACTGCATTCGGTATTAGTTGAACTAGTTATGATGACAATTACATGTTGATTAATCAATCTTGTTCAAATGACAATGGCGCAATGTCGAAAAATGTACAAAAAACTCAATACTGAGGAAAGAATCTCTCAATAGAGTATCTTCATCGACACGTAAGTTTAGTAACAATAATGCTATTGAATTAATAGCAGCGTTAAATACTTGATGTTTCTTGTCTTCAAGCTGTTTAGTTTCTGTAAGCAACTGTTTTATTTTAGCAACCAATACTTGTTGGTTTGGAGAAGTTGCACCGTGTATTGATATTGTATAACAGACAAAGCAGTTTCTAAATATTATTACGGGTGAAATATATGGAGTTTTATTGCTTTTGCTTACATTAGTAAATTAAATTAAAACATGTTTTGTAACTTGTAACTAATATTTACAATTAATATTTTGTTATTTTAGATGATCCGCAGATGATTCACAAAAAAATGTATATTGATTTTAATAAATCTCGAATAATATGACGGTGGTTCGAAACATTCTAAAGCCAATAAATATAATGCGTTTTTCAAGCATTTTTGTTTTGTTTTATGTTTTTGATATACATATATGTTTAATATATATATGTATATATATATATATATATATATATATATATATATATATATATATATATATATATATATAAGTATAATAACACTGGTCAACAAATTGTATAAATTTTCAGAAACATAGCCACTATGTCTGTCATTTGACATATCAAAATTTCAAAATAATCGTAAAAAAATTGTCCGAATTATGGTCGGTCAAAAATGCACACATTGTACCTTCAGAGATCAATGCGATAAAATGCCTGATTTCTTAGAACAGCATTATAAGGAATAGTAATATTGATTGATATTTTTTTTTCTGTAATTCTAATGATTGTAACAGTACATTACTCTTGATATTAAATATCCATCCACCCTTATCAATCAACATAAAAAATTGTCTTTTCAATGATTTTCTGCTGATTGGTGCGTTTGGTCGGTCGCGCTGAAAGCTCCAGCAGTAGTCCGCCATCATGTGGGTGTTCCATTTCCCTTGGTTTCATTGTTTTTATATCCTGGTGAAATCTTTCTCCTTGCTCTTCACTGACATCACCAAGGTTTTCTGGGAATCGGTCCAAGTAACTGTGCAAAATCATTGAAAAGACAATTTGTTGATGATTGATAAGGGTGGATGGAAATTTAATATCGAGACTAATGTACTGTTACAATCATTAGAATTAAAGAAATAAAAAATATCAAACAATATTACTGTTCCTTATTATATATCTGAAGGTACAATGTGCGCATTTTTGACCGAGTCATACATTATTGACCACAATTCGGACAATTTTTATACGATTGTTTTGAAATTTTGATATGTCAAATAGCAGACCTAAGGCTTTGTTTCTGATAATTTATGTCATAATTCAGTGGAAATTTTGCAAATCACAGCACGTCAAAGTTCGCGAAATGACCAATTTTGCATGAAAAATCCGTTTTTTTTTTTGTTGAACGTGTTTTTTTTTTCATTTTCTCGTGGAAAATGTACTTGAAAATGTCTTGAAATATTATTTTAGTGTACATAGCAAGTTTTAATTATCTCTTCAATGAAATTTTTGAATAAAAAATGACGGTTGTAATTTTTTAATTTTTGCATGTTTGAAAAAACGATTTTTTCCAAATATCTCGAAAACTAGACCTAGGAAAAAAAATTATGGTTACTTTCGGAATCAATTATCCAAGAAAACATTATCTTAACTTTGCGCCAAAACAATTTTTCTTCTGTTGACCAATGTAACATTAAAAATGAAATGTTGATATTTTTTCTTTGATTTTATCTCGAAGGGTGGTCATACATACTGGCACGCAGGCGGCCATATACCCAGGCATGGCCCTGCATATATTAAACATGACAATTAATAATGGCTACCGTTAATAATGGTAAAACTTAATAATGGTTACCATTTTTTTAGATTTGTGTCCTTCAAACTTGACTGAATTAGACCGAGAATGGAGACTTTTAAGAAATACAACTCTTAAACATTTTAAAATTTTTGGTTCCATGTTTATGAAATTAAAAAGGCGACAATACACAAATGTTTCCTTTGTTGAGCCAGTTAGTGAGAAAATTGTTTGTACTACCATATAGTAGTGCTAATGTCGAGAGACATGTTTTCAGCAGTTAATTTATTAAAAACTTTAACTCGCAATAAACTATCAATAAGGAATACTACATATCAAACGATTTATCAGCGAGAGCACTGATTAACTTATACCTACTGAAGATAATTAATCATTATAAACTATTTAAGCAAAGAATGTATTCTTTCAATGAATAAAATAGTAAAAAAGTCATATTATTTTTATATTGTTATATTTTAACCAGTGCTGTGGAGTCGGTACAAAAACCTACGACTCCGATTCTTTACTGTACAATTTTTTTTTAATTCCATTTTCGGCCAAAATTTTTTTGAGTGAATTTCGGTGATTCTGATTTCAGTCAGAATTGAAAATTTCAAATCATTGTACGTCAAAATTCAAAACGAACAAAAACTATTAAGTGTGTAAAGAAGTAAAAACCATTATTTAATTAAATGAGTCGGAGTCGGTACCTTATTACTGATTCCGACTCCACAGCACTGACTTTATCTCTTAAAACATTCAAAACCTTGTATTAGTAAGTAGCCTTTGTAGTAAATATTTCGCAACTCAAACTACTTTTACTTTAGAAAAATAAGAAAAAATTGCTCTCAAAATTATTGTACTGAAGATTCTACATTAATTGATACTAACACACTAGAATCTCAAGTGGATTCTCAATTATAATCGCATTTAGGTTCAAGTTAATTTATTTATACGAATAAAGGAATTAAAAATTTATAATTAAAAACTTATTAAAGACTTATCATGATTCGTTTTTCAATTTGATTCTGCTTTCACATTGAGTTCCTTATAAAAGGAGGTAAAATATTTGTTATCCAATAAAAAAAAATTATGAGTATTACATTCTCATTGTGTGTTCAAACTTAAACAAATATAGGTGGTAGAACTACTAACTTTTGAAATCATATCTTCTTCCGAGATAACCATCGAACAAAAATCTAGCGCTACATCTATAACAACACAAAACACGTCCATGAAAAAGAATTGACATAAAATATAGAGAATGTTCCAAGAACACAGAATAGAAAATACCCTGGTGAGTTCCACAAACACAATACATAATTTTCAATTAAAAAAAATATATTGGTTTGTGATTTCGGCCCAGTGCTCTGAATGTCAACGTGAAGAAATTCAAGCAAGCGCGGGTAAACGGTGAAAAAAAACTAATTACCAAATTATTTAAAAAAATATATGTAAGAAAGTAGCACAAAAAATACTTTATAAATTGAGGGATTTGAAGCAACAAGGAGTTAACTACAGTTTTTATAATTTGTGGGAAAATAGAAAAAACTGTTTAAAAAATGGAGAATGTATTTAAATTGCTTTTGTCTTCGTCCAATTATTATTTGTCACCGACCACATGTTTTGGCCAAATTCCATTGAGAAATTCGTAAAATTCGCAATTCTAGAGTCAATTTTATTCTGGAGTTAACTCCTTTTTAGCCCTAATAGTTGAAAATTATTATTTTTAAAGTAATGAAGCATTGAATAAGAACAATTTTCAAGAAAATTAGTTTATTTCAAGAAAGAACACAGTAATGAGTGTACTGACACTACTAACTAAATTCTAAGCCCAAAAACAACGAGTCAGCTGCTGGAGTTAACTCCATTTTGACCCAAGCGAATGAAGCAGCTAACTCATTCTAGCGGATATCTTGAGAACTATCAACGGTAGGTAACTCTTAGTTGAACCAAACGAAAGAATGTTTTTTCCCCCAAGAAACGGTTGTTAACTCTGTTTAGCCTAAAAATGGAGTTAACTCGTTGTTGCTGCAAACCCCTCAATTGTGAATCACTAACATGGACATTGGACAAATATCAACTATATAGTAGATACTTGTATCAACAAGTCATATTGTGTGTGTTAAAAGCGATTGGTGTTTAGTTTTGTTCTAATATACATTAATAGCTAATACAAACTTGTCTGGAATAATTTAAAAGAACCTCACACGTTTTATTATTGGAATATAGAAGGATATCTAATAATTCTTTGTTTTAAACTGTTATAACCATCTTAGTTAATATTGAAAAATTAGTTAAAAAAACTGATTTAAGAATTAGATAAAGAAATATATATTAGAAAACAGTACAAAAAGACGTTAAAAACTGCGAATTACTAATATGGTATCAACTAAATATCATATTATTCGAGTCATTTTGTTTGTATGAAAAGCGATTGGTATTATTGCATGTGTATAACATTATAATATATACATTAAATAACTGATCTACAGTTGCCAGGCCCGGATTTACAGGCAGTGTAGGCACGTGCCTACAGCGGCAAAATTGAAAGAGCGGCAAATTTTGAAAAAAAAAAGGATTGTGTGGTTTTATGAAACCACGGTAAAAGTGAAACTTTTTTTCACATTATAGACATTGAACTAAAAATTTTCGGAATAATAAATTCAAGCACTCAAAATTGAAATAAATCCATAAACAACAACATGCATCAGCAAAAAGTTCTAATAATTCTAATAAATTCTATATAAAAACCAAGATCTTTTTTCCTTTTTCTATAAGCACGTGCTCTGTCGGCGTTCTGTTTTTTACGGCGTAAAATTAATTCATCGTCATTCATTTTTGCACTATTCTTTCTCGTTGATCAGTTTTTTGGACTCACTAGCTGTGTCGTTGTTTACCAAAAGCAAATAAATAACAACATTTACATTAAACACTGACAAATTACAATACAAACTTACTAAATATGTATAATAGCACACAGTACATAAACTGTCATACAATGAATGGCTGCTTGTTCCGCGCATGCGCAGTCCAACTGTAATGCGACATGCAACACACAGACCAAAAAGTTTGAGACGATGTAATAAAAGTTTCACTTTAAAAAGGTTTTCGTACTTTCTTTTTAGTAATTAATAAACTTTTGAAAAAAGTCTTTAAAATTTCTTTACTGAACTTTTCATATGAAAACCTAAAAAAAAGGTCATCGATATAAAAAAACTTTACTTTTTTATTTTTATTCAACCAAAAATTTTTCAAAAACTTCTCGTACCATACATAAGTGGCGGCAATTTCCGCAACTGTCTAGGGGCGGCAAATTTTGTAAATCCGGCCCTGATAGTTGCGTGGAATCGTTAAACTATTATGCTGTTATACTATTACTATTTTAGTTATGATTTCGCACACATACACACTTGACATGCTTCACGTCATCCAGTACCAGAAGAAAGGACTACCGCACGCTCACATCCTGGTCATCCTGAAAACCTGAGAGAACCAGATCAGGTTGATCAGTTGGTGAGAGCAGAGATTCCAGATCCTGAAACAAAACCGGAACTACACAGTATCGTAACAAATACTGTGATGCATGGACCATGTGGTGCAATCAACCCGAATGCACCGTCGTACGTGAAGGAAAATGTAGTAAGGGATTTTCTTAATCATTTGCAAGTATGTGTACAAGGGCCATGACTGTGCATGTGTTCAACTGCATGGAAATAATGCGCAGTTGAACTGGCATGAGATATGTGATTTCCAAGATTCCAGATACGTCAGTGCACCGGAAGCCATGCGGAGACTTCTGGAGTTCAATTAATTAATAATGGAATTCTCTATAACGAGAAATTCCAATAGAGGCAGTTGCGGCCTCATCGCAAATGCATCTAGACTTCGAATCAGGTTGATCAGTTGGTGAGAGCAGAGATACCAAATCCTGAAACAGAACCGGAACTACACAGTATCGTAACAAATACTATGATGATGCATGGGCCATGTGGTGCATTCAACCCAAATGCCCCGTGTGTACGTGAAGGAAAGTAGTAAGGGATTTCCTAAATCATTTTCAGAAAAAAAAACAGAGGTCAACGTGAACGGGTACCGGAGAGACAACGGTGCAGCGGCAGTGATTCGAGGCAGCAGTCTGGACAACCGGTTCGTTGTCCCCTATAACCCGTTGTTGCTGACGATGTACAACTCCCACATCAACGTTGAGATCTGCTCACTGTAAAAAGCGTGGAGTACATTTGCAAGTATGTGTACAAGGGCCATGACTGTGCATGTGTTCAACTGCATGGAAACAATGCGCAGTTGAACTGGCATGAGATATGTGATTTCCAAGATTCCAGATATGTCAGTGCATCAGAAGCCATGTGGAGACTTCTGGAGTTCAATTAATTAATAATGGAATTCTCTATAACGAGAAATTCCAATAGAGGCAGATGCGGCCTAATCGCAAATGCATCTAGACTTCGAATCAGGTTGATCAGTTGGTGAGAACCGGAACTACACAGTATCGTAACAAAGACTATGATGATGCATGGGCCATGTGGTGCATTCAACCCAAATGCCCCGTGCGTTCGTGAAGGAAAGTAGTAAGGGATTTCCTAAATCATTATCAGGAAAAAAAGGTCAACGTGAACAGGTACCAGAGAGACAACGGTGCAGCGGCAGTGATTCGAGGCAGCAGTCTGGACAACCGGTTCGTTGTCCCCTATAACCCGTTGTTGCTGACGATGTACAACTCCCACATCAACGTTGAGATCTGCTCACTGTAAAAAGCGTGGAGTACATTTGCAAGTATGTGTACAAGGGCCATGACTGTCCATGTGTTCAACTGCATGGAAACAATGCGCAGTTGAACTGGCATGAGATATGTGATTTCCAAGATTCCAGATATGTCAGTGCATCAGAAGCCATGTGGAGACTTCTGGAGTTCAATTAATTAATAATGGAATTCTCTATAACGAGAAATTCCAATAGAGGAAGATGTGGTCTAATAACAAATGCATCTAGACTTCGAATCAGGTTGATCAGTTGGTGAGAGCAGAGATTCCAAATCTTGAAACAGAAGATCAGAGACTACATTTGATAAACCGATGCTCAAACGCCAGAAATAAATCACCATGAGTGACTCCACAAACGAATTATTTAGTTCCCAATAACAAAGATATTATTTATCTGGATGCTAACATTCTCTTTATTAGTATATAGATATTTAATATTAGTTAGTTTAACTGAAAGCGTATTTTCTAGTAGTCTTTGATTACCATTTAAAGTAATCGCATTTGTGTCAATGTAGACTTTGTTTCTGAGTCAAGCTTCTTTTCATCGCTCAAAGAGCTAGAACAAATGTTTGAGAGCATTTGACAATAAGTTGCATTGTCAGGTATATGCGTTACAAATTCAGAATTAGTTTGACTGTTTGAGAAGTCCGTCATTAACTCATCTGTATTAGCGTCTTAAGTAAGATCTATCACCATCTTATCATTTTGCAGCTGCATGTTAAGCTCGTTTTTCTAATTAAAATGTAATAAAAATATGATTCCAATACCGGGGTACAGCTGTACTCAAGACCGTTGGGTACCATGTTCAGATAGATGGTGTGCGATCTTAGATCGCAACCTTCACGCGGTGGCCCTGTTGAAACTAAACTCAGCGGATCTAGACTGGGAAGTCGATAAACATCCCCCAATCCAAGGTGTAAGCTATCGTGCTGGTGGATGAATGGCACAGGGTTAACGTGTCATGAACGATGCACTTGGGAAACCGGGCGAAATCCCATTGTATTCAGTCTTACCCCGTATGAAGCTGTCCGGGGAATGGCCCATACTTGCCTCACTACTCGTGGGAACTACATGGAATCACGAAAAAAAGAGGACTGCCCACCGGGGGACCTCAACTTCGATGCTGGAGGTCTCTCTGGGGAAACCAGTATCGAAACGACACGTCCTCAAGAAGCCCCTGAAAAGAGACTACTAGAGAATATAAACAGACTCCCACCAAAGGAGAAGAAGGATCGAGAGACCGGATACTAATCATATACAATGATTACAACAATGACAGATAGCTCATGTATCCAAATAAACTTACAACACTGGTTATCTGATTCCTTGTGTCAGTATATAGCAACGCATGCAGACATCTGCCTAATACAGGAACCCTGGGTTAATGGGGGCCATGTAAAAAGCTTGCCCACCAATGGAGGTACTACATGGTATTGTGCCTCAAATGAGAATCCACGTACATGCATCTATACATTAAATAGAACAGATTTCTTCCCATTAAAAGGAGAATCCGTGGAAGTATCAATGAAGCGGGTTTTTACACACAAAGCTATGTAGATGATATAGCAATCATCATAGCCAGAAAATTTCGCGGTACAATACGCGGAGCAACTCAACACGCTCTGAATATTGTGCAAGACTGGTGTGACGGGCCCCAGCTATCGGTAAATCTATCCAAGACCGAGTAGGTCCTGTTCACACGAAAATGGATGATGGAGGGTTTGAGAAAACTATCCATCTTCAACAAAACACTGGAACTGTCCGGAGAAGTAAAATATCTAGGGACAAAAACACAGGGCCTGTGCAACCTTTTGGACGTGCAGACGCACTTTAGGCAAAACTTGTGGGCTGAAGCCTAGAATCGTGAACTGGTTCTATACGACTGTCGTTGGCCCCCTATTAACATACGCAGCACTTGTATGGTGGCCAAGAACAGAACTGGCCACTACAAGTGCCACACTCGCTCGAGTAGGAGCAGTAGTGTACGGAGAAAACCCAGGGTCAAACTCAAATTTACCCTGGGTAAATATCCCACAGTTTTCCAGGCAGAAATCGTCTCGATAATGACCTGCGCAGAAGAAAACCTCAAACGAGAATACAAAAGTAGACATATCTACATTTGTTCCGACAGCCAAGCGGCCATAATGGCCTTACTCTCTCCCAAGATAGGGTCACGATTGGTCGAGGAATATCGACAAAAACTCACAAAACTCTCAGTTGAGAACTATGTGAAGATCCTATGGGTACCAGGCCATAGTGGAATCAAGGGAAATGAAGAAGCTGAGCGTACGAACCTTTAATAGGTCCAGAACCAGCCTACAGAATCTCCCCAAAAAACGTGAGGCACGAGATCCGGAACTACGCAATTGAGAGGTTCCAGCAATCTTGGATCTCTAGACAAAGACCTAGACAAGCAAGATCCTTCATTAAGGACTACTCGTCAGTTTTTCGTACAGTATTTCTTCTGAACCTAAGCAGAAGACAGCTCAAAATCGTAACGGGCCTCCTAACAGTCCACGGGTACATGAATAGTCATCTCCACACGATCGGCATAGTACCTAACCTACAGTGCAGGAAATGCCGCACAGAGTACAGAGGTAGAAACCTCATAACACATCCTTTGCAACTGCATAGCAATTGCAGCACTAAGAAAAAAATACCTTGGCTCCCCTTTTTTCGAGTCAACATACATTCAAGACATGCCGATAAACAGGGTCCTATATTTCGTTGAAGCAACGGACCTATTCAACAAGTCTTAGAAACCTCAGGGGAGCACAATGGGCCCTAGTGGCCTAAATGCCGGAGCCTCACTCCACCCCTCAATACAAAATACAACCCATGAACTTTAAAAAATATTAGTTATATTTATTATTAGATTTTAAAATATGAGAACCTTTTTTTAATGTACATTATGCACTCAAAATTCAAAATAAATTGCATTACACAAAACTTAAACAATAATGTTATGACAAAAAATTCAAAATAAAGATTTGCGCATCCGAATAATGCACTCAAGTAGCGCTCGCTCAGCCGGCCGAACGCATGCGTATTAGAATCATTACGGTATCGAATGATGTTTGAGCGGGACATTTGAATTCTTGAGCGGGACGCGGGACTAACTATCCAGGAGCGGGACGTCTGGCAACCCTGACTGCGAATATGGTATTGTCAATTCCTATTTTGATTCCGTTTTTTTTCTGATACGTATAGATATGTACAATAGGGTGTCCCGAAAAATTTTTTTTTTGTTTTCCTTAACGCAAGACCTCTTGAAATTTGTGTTATTGATCGTAGATTACCAAAATAATTTTAAAAATAAAATTAAACTATATCTTTAGGGTTCTACCGATTTTCAAAGTTTTGAAAATTCGTCATTTTTATGGTAATATTTCGTTATCCTTAATTTCGGCTCCTGAACTAAATATATAAAAAAAATATTACTTTTGTTCTATTTAGGTGTAATACATACACGACGTTTCGATTTGTATGCAACAACACGTTACCAGCGACTTCGAATTTATTAGGTTTCAACCTGCAAATTACCTCAAATTTTATCTTGTTTCGAGGATTTTACTCGCGAGTGTTTTCTTCGTACCACAGTAATTTTTATGCTATAAAAGTACAATTGCGATTATTAAAGTGTTAAAAGCGGATTTTGTGAATTTTAAATAATGAATTCGAGGCGTAGTGAGACTAATTGTGCTATATTGGGACCATGCAAAGAACTTGACGATCGGCAGCTACCAATTATAAGGGACGCCATTAAATTTATTTTATTTGTCAAGAACGAACTGAAATTGAAGTATAATAGCAAAGATCCATCCAATTCAGATATATACGCGATTGTTTATGAAGAGATCAACTATATTTGGACCAAAGCTTTGATTCCAATCGTAACTAAGGAACGAGTTATTCAATTACTTAAATCCTATTTTGAAAAGATACCCCAAAATCAAACGAAACGATAGTTTTGAAAACAAACTGAAGTGTTTTTTGGAGTCATCTGAGAAGTTTTTCAATTTTTTTGCTTGTAAATGCACTTCATTTGAATCTTGTTCGTGTTTAAAACCTAAGAAAGTTCCCATCAACGAGAGAAGAACTAACACCGGTTGGAAAGGTGGCGTGATTCAATATTTAGAGGAGTATTTGGAGAGACCGTTACAATGGTGTGTTTGTATGCTTCATGCCAATGAGTTACCTCTTCGTCATTTAATTTTGACCTTAGATGGTTGCACTTCGGGTCCTAGAGAATATTCCGGACCTATTGGTAAACAATTAGCTGATTGCGAAAATAAAATGATAACCCAAGTGCGTGGCTATCCAACTCGTGCGGTTCACAATACCACGATGTCTTTTTGTGCGGTGGCTGGTAATTTGTCTGACTTGCCGAAAAATGTGGTCGATGAACTAAGTACGGATCAAAAATATCTTTATGAGATATGTCAAGCTGTATCAACTGGTTTCTGTACTCCTGAGCTGGCAAACCGTCAACCTGGAAAAATGATGCGCTCGAGATGGTTTAGTTTTGCTAATCGTATACTCAGACTTTACGTAAGTACTCTTAATCCATCAGAAAATTTGCAATTGCTTATCAACTACGCGGTTAAAGTATACGCTCCGATTTGGTTCCTAATCAAGCAAAAGACGAATTTTAAGGACGGAGCCAAACATATTTTTCAACTGACTACACATATGTACTCTTTTTACCCGAAAATCTGATATCTGTTATGGATTCTGTTATAGAAAGATATGCTTTTTTTGCGCACCCAGAAAACCTACTTGAATGTTGTTTGATGATAGAGACCACATTCGGGAGCTGGCATTGGAAAGAATAATAAAAGCTAGAGAAGCTAAAAGTAGCACTAAACGTAGGATATTTAAACCACCGAAAATTAACTTCTCTGCTACAGATTACACCGAAATTATTATGTGGCACGAGAGTCAAGTTACAATACCGCCAGTTAATCAACATATTTCTAATGAGGACCTTCAAATCATGGTAAAAAAATAAGAGCTTGGGAATTTTTGACTTTCCTTGTCACACACAATCTGTGGAAATATGTTTTAAACTGGTAACAGAGGCCTCACAAAGTGTAACTGACGCTACTTCTAGAGATGGCTTCATTAGAACCAGGTTGCAATCTCTAGCAGAAATGCCAAATTTTGGACACAAAAATAAGTTTAAATTCTAAGTTTTTTTTCATTGATTATAAGCTATATTTTGTTTATTTTGTTTTCTTGTGCTTTGTTTCATTAATTTTTATAATAAAATACATTTTGAACTTGATATTTGTATTATTTTAGGCATATGGTTTAGTTAGGTCTGTAAAAACGTAAAATTTACAAAACTTCAAAGTGCGGTAGAGCCCTAAAGATGACATGCAATTCTGGTTTTTGAATTTTTTGCGTAATCTGTGTACAATTACACAAATTTTGATACCTCTTGCAATAGTGTAGCTCAAAAAAAATTTTTTTTAATACATTACGGGACACCCTAATGTACAATGTACATTTATTTGCTAGTATTTTTTTCTGGTTATTTATTTATTTATGAATTGCTTATATAATTCATTTGTTGGCCCTTTGAGGGAGGGGGTAGACCGTGATGAGTCAAAGCTGATTGTTACCAATTTAAAAATTTTAAAAACTAATTGTTGCCAATTCAAATTTTATTCAAAAAATGATTGTTTCAATCTTTCGACGACATTGCACTATCGGCCAGGTGACCCCGTTCTATGGCCAAAAGTCTACTTTTGAATTTGAGAAAACTAATAAGACCACTGCATTCGGTATTAGTTGAACTAGTTATGATGACAATTACATGTTGATTAATCAATTCTTGTTCAAATGACAGTGGCGCAATGTCGAAAAATGTACAAAAAAACTCAATACTGAGGAAAGAATCTCTCAATAGAGTATCTTCATCGACACGTAAGTTTAGTAACAATAATGCTATTGAATTAATAGCAGCGTTAAATACTTGATGTTTCTTCTCTTCAAGCTGTTTAGTTTCTGTAAGCAACTGTTTTATTTTAGCAACCAATACTTGTCGGTTTGGAGAAGTTGCACCGTGTATTGATATTGTATAACAGACAAAGCAGTTTCTAAATATTATTACGGGTGAAATATATGGAGTTTTATTGCTTTTGCTTACATTAAATTAAAACATGTTTTGTAACTTGTAACTAATATTTACAATTAATATTTTGTTATTTTAGATGATTCACAAAAAAATGTATATTGATTTTAATAAATCTCGAATAATATGACGGTGGTTCGAAACATTCTAAAGCCAATAAATATAATGCGTTTTTCAAGCATTTTTTTTTTGTTTTATGTTTTTGATATACATATATGTATAATATATATATGTATATATATATGTATAATAACACTGGTCAACAAATTGTATAAATTGTCAGAAACATAGCCACTATGTCTGTCATTTGACATATCAAAATTTCAAAATAATCGTAAAAAAATTACTAAAAAAATAGCTGACCCGACAGACGTTGTCCTGTCTTAACTATGAATATTGAATTCATAGTTACCACTGCAAAGCCCCCCCCCCCCCCTCCCCATTTCCCAAAGGAGGCTTTACAGTCCCCACTGTAAACCGTAAAAAAGTGGGAACTCTATTTTAAAAAAAGGGGGGGGGGGCGAACCCCCCCCCACCCCCTTTTCCCATAGGAAGCTTTACAGCCCCCCACCACCACCACCACCGTAAAAAAGTGGGCACTCTCTTTAAAAAAGGGGGGGCGAAGCCCCCCCCCCATTTCCCATAGAAGGCTTCCTATATTTCAAGTTGGATCAAACTGCACACTGTGTACAAATTTGATTAAAATCGGTTAAGTAGTTTAGGAGTCCATAGCGGAGGAACATGTGACACGTAATTTATATATATTAAGAAGAAGATATATGTATATTTTGTATATATATGTATAATAACACTGGTCAACAAACTGTATAAATTGTCAGAAACATAGCCACTATGTCTGTCATTTGACATATCAAAATTTCAAAATAATCGTAAAAAAATTATCCGAATTATGGTCGGTCAAAAATGCACACATTGTACCTTCAAAGATCAATGCGATAAAATGCCTGATTTCTTAGAACAGCATTATAAGGAATAGTAATATTGATTGATATTTTTTATTTCTGTAATTCTAATGATTGTAACAGTACATTACTCTTGATATTAAATATCCATCCACCCTTATCAATCAACATAAAAAATTGTCTTTTCAATGATTTTCTGCTGACTGGTGCGTTTGGTCAGTCGCGCTGAAAGCTCCAGCAGTAGTCCGCCATCATGTGGGTGTTCCATTTCCCTTGGTTCCATTGTTTTTATATCCTGGTGAAATCTTTCTCCTTGTTCTTCACTGACATCACCAAGGTTTTCTGGAAATCGGTCCAAGTAACTGTGCAAAATCATTGAAAAGACAATTTGTTGATGATTGATAAGGGTGGATGGAAATTTAATATCGAGACTAATGTACTGTTACAATCATTAGAATTAAAGAAATAAAAAATATCAAACAATATTACTGTTCCTTATTATATATCTGAAGGTACAATGTGCGCATTTTTGACCGAGTCATACATTATTGACCATAATTCGGACAATTTTTATACGATTGTTTTGAAATTTTGATATGTCAAATGGCAGACCTAAGGCTTTGTTTCTGATAATTTATGTCATAATTCAGTGGAAATTTTGCAAATAACAGCACGTCAAAGTTCGCGAAATGACCAATTTTGCATGAAAAATCCGTTTTTTTTTTGTTGAAAGTGTTTTTTCCATTTTCTCGTGGAAAATGTACTTGAAAATCTCTTGAAATATTATTTTAGTGTACATAGCAAGTTTTAATTATCTCTTCAATGAAATTTTTGAATAAAAATTGACGGTTGTAATTTTTTAATTTTTGCATGTTTGAAAAAACGATTTTTTCCAAATATCTCGAAAACTAGACCTAGGAAAAAAAATTATGGTTACTTTCGGAATCAATTATCCAAGAAAACATTATCTTAACTTTGCGCCAAAACAATTTTTCTTCTGTTGACCAATGTAACATTAAAAATGAAATGTTGATATTTTTTCTTTGATTTTATCTCGAAGGGTGGTCATACATACTGGCACGCAGGCGGCCATATACCCAGGCACGGCCCTGCATATATTAAACATGACAATTAATAATGGCTACCGTTAATAATGGTAAAACTTAATAATGGTTACCATTTTTTTAGATTTATGTCCTTCAAACTTGACTGAATTAGACCGAGAATGGAGACTTTTAAGAAATACAACTCTTAAACATTTTAAAATTTTTGGTTCCATGTTTATGAAATTAAAAAGGCGACAATACACAAATGTTTCCTTTGTTGAGCCAGTTAGTGAGAAAATTGTTTGTACTACCATATAGTAGTGCTAATGTCGAGAGACATGTTTTCAGCAGTTAATTTATTAAAAACTTTAACTCGCAATAAACTATCAATAAGGAATACTACATATCAAACGATTTATCAGCGAGAGCACTGATTAACTTATACCTACTGAAGATAATTAATCATTATAAACTATTTAAGCAAAGAATGTATTCTTTCAATGAATAAAATAGTAAAAAAGTCATATTATTTTTATATTGTTATATTTTAACCAGTGCTGTGGAGTCGGTACAAAAACCTACGACTCCGATTCTTTACTGTACAATTTTTTTTTAATTCCATTTTCGGCCAAAATTTTTTGAGTGAATTTCGGTGATTCTGATTTCAGTCAGAATTGAAAATTTCAAATCATTGTACGTCAAAATTCAAAACGAACAAAAACTATTAAGTGTGTAAAGAAGTAAAAACCATTATTTAATTAAATGAGTCGGAGTCGGTACCTTATTACTGATTCCGACTCCACAGCACTGACTTTATCTCTTAAAACATTCAAAACCTTGTATTAGTAAGTAGCCTTTGTAGTAAATATTTCGCAACTCAAACTACTTTTACTTTAGAAAAATAAGAAAAAATTGCTCTCAAAATTATTGTACTGAAGATTCTACATTAATTGATACTAACACACTAGAATCTCAAGTGGATTCTCAATTATAATCGCATTTAGGTTCAAGTTAATTTATTTATACGAATAAAGGAATTAAAAATTTATAATTAAAAACTTATTAAAGACTTATCATGATTCGTTTTTCAATTTGATTCTGCTTTCACATTGAGTTCCTTATAAAAGGAGGTAAAATATTTGTTATCCAATAAAAAAAAATTATGAGTATTACATTCTCATTGTGTGTTCAAACTTAAACAAATATAGGTGGTAGAACTACTAACTTTTGAAATCATATCTTCTTCCGAGATAACCATCGAACAAAAATCTAGCGCTACATCTATAACAACACAAAACACGTCCATGAAAAAGAATTGACATAAAATATAGAGAATGTTCCAAGAACACAGAATAGAAAATACCCTGGTGAGTTCCACAAACACAATACATAATTTTCAATTAAAAAAAATATATTGGTTTGTGATTTCGGCCCAGTGCTCTGAATGTCAACGTGAAGAAATTCAAGCAAGCGCGGGTAAACGGTGAAAAAAAACTAATTACAAAATTATTTAAAAAAATATATGTAAGAAAGTAGCACAAAAAATACTTTATAAATTGAGGGATTTGAAGCAACAAGGAGTTAACTACAATTTTTATAATTTGTGGGAAAATAGAAAAAACTGTTTAAAAAATGGAGAATGTATTTAAATTGCTTTTGTCTTCGTCCAATTATTATTTGTCACCGACCACATGTTTTGGCCAAATTCCATTGAGAAATTCGTAAAATTCGCAATTCTAGAGTCAATTTTATTCTGGAGTTAACTCCTTTTTAGCCCTAATAGTTGAAAATTATTATTTTTAAAGTAATGAAGCATTGAATAAGAACAATTTTCAAGAAAATTAGTTTATTTCAAGAAAGAACACAGTAATGAGTGTACTGACACTACTAACTAAATTCTAAGCCCAAAAACAACGAGTCAGCTGCTGGAGTTAACTCCATTTTGACCCAAGCGAATGAAGCAGCTAACTCATTCTAGCGGATATCTTGAGAACTATGTATCAACGGTAGGTAACTCTTAGTTGAACCAAACGAAAGAATGTTTTTTCCCCCAAGAAACGGTTGTTAACTCTGTTTAGCCTAAAAATGGAGTTAACTCGTTGTTGCTGCAAACCCCTCAATTGTGAATCACTAACATGGACATTGGACAAATATCAACTATATAGTAGATACTTGTATCAACAAGTCATATTGTGTGTGTTAAAAGCGATTGGTGTTTAGTTTTGTTCTAATATACATTAATAGCTAATACAAACTTGTCTGGAATAATTTAAAAGAACCTCACACGTTTTATTATTGGAATATAGAAGGATATCTAATAATTCTTTGTTTTAAACTGTTATAACCATCTTAGTTAATATTGAAAAATTAGTTAAAAAAACTGATTTAAGAATTAGATAAAGAAATATATATTAGAAAACAGTACAAAAAGACGTTAAAAACTGCGAATTACTAATATGGTATCAACTAAATATCATATTATTCGAGTCATTTTGTTTGTATGAAAAGCGATTGGTATTATTGCATGTGTATAACATTATAATATATACATTAAATAACTGATCTACAGTTGCCAGGCCCGGATTTACAGGCAGTGTAGGCACGTGCCTACAGCGGCAAAATTGAAAGAGCGGCAAATTTTGAAAAAAAAAGTATTGTGTGGTTTTATGAAACCACGGTAAAAGTGAAACTTTTTTTCACATTATAGACATTGAACTAAAAATTTTCGGAATAATAAATTCAAGCACTCAAAATTGAAATAAATCCATAAACAACAACATGCACCAGCAAAAAGTTCTAATAATTCTAATAAATTCTATATAAAAACCAAGATCTTTTTTCCTTTTTCTATAAGCACGTGCTCTGTCGGCGTTCTGTTTTTTACGGCGTAAAATTAATTCATCGTCATTCATTTTTGCACTATTCTTTCTCGTTGATCAGTTTTTTGGACTCACTAGCTGTGTCGTTGTTTACCAAAAGCAAATAAATAACAACATTTACATTAAACACTGACAAATTACAATACAAACTTACTAAATATGTATAATAGCACACAGTACATAAACTGTCATACAATGAATGGCTGCTTGTTCCGCGCATGCGCAGTCCAACTGTAATGCGACATGCAACACACAGACCAAAAAGTTTGAGACGATGTAATAAAAGTTTCACTTTAAAAAGGTTTTCGTACTTTCTTATTAGTAATTAATAAACTTTTGAAAAAAGTCTTTAAAATTTCTTTACTGAACTTTTCATATGAAAACCTAAAAAAAAGGTCATCGATATAAAAAAAATTTACTTTTTTATTTTTATTCAACCAAAAATTTTTCAAAAACTTCTCGTACCATACATAAGTGGCGGCAATTTTCGCAACTGCCTAGGGACGGCAAATTTTGTAAATCCGGCCCTGATAGTTGCGTGGAATCGTTAAACTATTATGCTGTTATACTATTACTATTTTAGTTATGATTTCGCACGCGCACACATACACACTTGACATGCTTCACGTCATCGAGTACCAGAAGAAAGGACTACCGCACGCTCACATCCTGGTCATCCTGATAACCTGAGAGAACCAGATCAGGTTGATCAGTTGGTGAGAGCAGAGATTCCAGATCCTGAAACAAAACCGGAACTACACAGTATCGTAACAAATACTGTGATGCATGGACCATGTGGTACAATCAACCCGAATGCCCCGTGCGTACGTGAAGGAAAATGTAGTAAGGGATTTTCTTAATCATTTTCAGAAACAACAGAGGTCAACGTGAACGGATACCGGAGATACCGACGGAGAGACAACGGTGCAGCGGCAGTGATTCGAGGCAGCAGTCTGGACAACCGGTTCGTTGTCCCCTATAACCCGTTGTTGCTGACGATGTACAACCCCCCCATCAACGTTGAGATCTGCTCACTGTAAAAAGCATGGAGTACATTTGCAAGAATGTGTACAAGGGCCATGACTGTGCATGTGTTCAACTGCATGGAAACAATGCGCAGTTGAACTGGCTTGAGATATGTGATTTCCAAGATTCCAGATATGTCAGTGCATCAGAAGCCATGTGGAGACTTCTGGAGTTCAATTAATTAATAATGGAATTCTCTATAACGAGAAATTCCAATAGAGGAAGATGTGGTCTAATAACAAATGCATCTAGACTTCGAATCAGGTTGATCAGTTGGTGAGAGCAGAGATTCCAAATCTTGAAACAGAAGATCAGAGACTACATTTGATAAACCGATGCTCAAACGCCAGAAAGAAATCACCATGAGTGACTCCACAAACGAATTATTTAGTTCCCAATAACAAAGATATTATTTATCTGGATGCTAACATTCTCTTTATTAGTATATAGATATTTAATATCAGTTAGTTTAACTGAAAGCGTATTTTCTAGTAGTCTTTGATTACCATTTAAAGTAATCGCATTTGTGTCAATGTAGACTTTGTTTCTGAGTCAAGCTTCTTTTCATCGCTCAAAGAGCTAGAACTTGACCCAGAAGACGAGTAGGTATCACAAATGTTTGAGAGCATTTGACAATAAGTTGCATTGTCAGGTATATGCGTTACAAATTCAGAATTAGTTTGACTGTTTGAGAAGTCCGTCATTAACTCATCTGTATTATCGTCTTAAGTAAGATCTATCACCATCTTATCATTTTGCAGCTGCATGTTAAGCTCGTTTTTCTAATTAAAATGTAATAAAAATATGATTCCAATACCGGGGTACAGCTGTACTCAAGACCGTTGGGTACCATGTTCAGATAGATGGTGTGCGATCTTAGATCGCAACCTTCACGCGGTAGCCCTGTTGAAACTAAACTCAGCGGATCTAGACTGGGAAGTCGATAAACATCCCCCAATCCAAGGTGTAAGCTATCGTGCTGATGGATCAATGGCACAGGGTTAACGTGTCATGAACGATGCACTTGGGAAACCGGGCGAAATCCCATTGTATTCAGTCTTACCCCGTATGAAGCTGTCCGGGGAATGGCCCATACTTGCCTCACTACTCGTGGGAACTACATGGAATCACGAAAAAAAGAGGACTGCCCACCGGGGGACCTCAACTTCGATGCTGGAGGTCTCTCTGGGGAAACCAGTATCGAAACGACACGTCCTCAAGAAGCCCCTGAAAAGAGACTACTAGAGAATATAAACAGACTCCCACCAAAGGAGAAGAAGGATCGAGAGACCGGATACTAATCATATACAATGATTACAACAATGACAGATAGCTCATGTATCCAAATAAACTTACAACACTGGATCTCTGATTCCTTGTGTCAGTATATAGCAACGCATGCAGACATCTGCCTAATACAGGAACCCTGGGTTAATGGGGGCCATGTAAAAGGCTTGCCCACCAATGGAGGCACTACATGATATTGTGCCTCAAATGAGAATCCACGTACATGTATCTATGTATCAAAAAGAACAGATTTCATCCCATTAAAAGGGGAATCCGTAGAAGTATCAATGAAGCGGGTTTTTACACACAAAGCTATGCAGGTGATATAGCAATCATCATAGCCAGAAAATTTCGCGGTACAATACGCGGAGCAACTCAACACGCTCTGAATATTGTACAAGACTGGTGTGACGGGCCTCAGCTTTCAGTAAATCTATCCAAGACCGAGTAGGTCCTGTTCACACGAAAACGGTAGAGGAGGGTTTGAGAAAACTATCCATCTTCAACAAAACACTGGAACTGTCCGGAGAAGTTAAATATCTAGGGATAATCCTAGATGCCAAACTCACCTGGAACAGCCATGTGAAAAGACAAGAACACAGGGCCTGTGCAACATTTTGGACGTGCAGACGCACTGTAGGCAAAACTTGTGGGCTGAAGCCTAGAATCGTGAAATGGGCCTATACGACTGTCGTTGGCCCCCTATTAACATACGCAGCACTTGTATGGTGGCCAAGAACAGAACTGGCCACCACAAGTGCCACACTCGCTCGAGTAGGAGCAGGAGTGTACGGAGAAAACCCAGGGTCAAACTCAAATTTGCCCTGGGTAAATATCCCACAGTTTTCCAGGCAGAAATCGTCTCGATAATGACCTGCGCAGAAGAAAACCTCAAACGAGAATACAAAAGTAGACATATCTACATTTGTTCCGACAGCCAAGCGGCCATAATGGCCCTACTCTCTCCCAAGATAGGGTCACGATTGGTCGAGGAATATCGACAAAACTCTCAGTTGAGAACTATGTGAAGATCCTATGGGTACCAGGCCATAGTGGAATCAAGGGAAATGAAGAAGCTGAGCGTACGAACCTTTAATAGGTCCAGAACCAGCCTACAGAATCTCCTCAAAAAACGTGAGGCACGAGATCCGGAACTACGCAATTGAGAGGTTCCAGCAATCTTGGATCTCTAGACAAAGACCTAGACAAGCAAGATCCTTCATTAAGGACTACTCGTCAGTTTTTCGTACAGAATTTCTTCTGAACCTAAGCAGAAGACAGCTTAAAATCGTAACAGTCCACGGGTACATGAATAGTCATCTCCACACGATCGGCATAGTACCTAACCTACAGTGCAGGAAATGCCGCACAGAGTACAGAGGAAGAAACCTCAGAACACATCCTTTGCAACTGCATAGCACTTGCAGCACTAAGGAAAAAATACCTTGGCTCCCCTTTTTTCGAGTCAACAGACATTCAAGACATGCCGATAAACAGGGTCGTATATTTAGTTGAAGCAACGGGCCTGTTCAACAAGTCTTAGAAACCTCAGGGGAGCACAATGGACCCTAGTGGCCTAAATGCCGGAGCCTCACTCCACCCCTCAATACAAAATACAACCCATGAACTTTAAAAAAAATTAGTTATATTTATTATTAGATTTTATTGATTTTAAAATATGAGAACCTTTTTTTAATGTACATTATGCACTCAAAATTCAAAATAAATTGCATTACACAAAACTTAAACAATAATTTTATGACAAAAAATTCTAAATAAAGATTTGCACTCAAGTAGCGCTCGCACAGCCGGCCGAACGCATGCGTATTAGAATCATTACGGTATCGAATGATGTTTGAGCGGGACATTTGAATTCTTGAGCGGGACGCGGGACTAACTATCCTGGAGCGGGACGTCTGGCAACCCTGACTGCGAATATGGTATTGTCAATTCCTATTTTGATTCCGTTTTTAGGGTTCCGTAGAAAACTAGGAACCCTTATAGTTTCTCCATGTCCGTCCGTCCGTCCTGAAAAATTTTGTCATAATAAGATGAAATTTGGTATACGGCCGTAGATTGATGACCCAAAAACAGAAATGATAAGATTTTTGAAAATAAAAATTTTTTAGACCCCCCTTTCATAAAATGAAAAGTGTTTTCAAAAAAAAAATTCACCTACACCATTAAGTGGGGTGTCGTTAGAAAGGTCTCCTTAAATGCAACAAAAAATGTAATAGAAATTTTTAATTTTAATCCTTCGATCACGATGTATTTTCTCTCCAAAGTCATTAAAAAAGCGTCCCCCCCCCCTCTATTTTCTAAACTATTGATTCCAAAAATCTGAAAAAAATTCAGAATGTAGCATTTAATTAGTACTTTCACTGAAAATTATAACGAACAATGTCAAAAATATTTTGGACCCCCCTTTCATAGACTGAAAATTGAACTTAAATTTTTATCTCCACTTATCCTATTGAGTGGAATGTCATTTAATAGGTCTCGTAAAATGCAATAAAAAACGTCAAATAACTTTTTGATTTTAACCCTTCAGTCGCGATATATTTGCTTTTTAATGTCGCTGTCAGAGCGTCCCCCCCCCCCCTCTATCTTATAAACTATCGATTCAAAAAATCTGAAAAAAATTCAGAATGTAGCTTTTAATTAGTACTTTCACTGAAAATTATAACGAACATTGTCAAAAATATTTTGGACCCCCTTTTCATAGATTGAAAAGTGAACTCACATTTTTTTCATTTACCCCATTGAGTGGGGTGTCATTTGATAGGTCTCCAAAAATGCAATAATAAAAGTCAAATGACTTTTTGATTTTAACCCTTCAGTCACGAAAATTTTGAAAAATACTTTTTATAAATCGTAGTGAGAATGACTAGGGAACCCTATCATGTGCGTGCCCAACATGCACTTGCCCGTTTTATTTTATTTTCTGATACGTATAGATATATATGTACAATGTACATTTATTTGCTAGTAATTTTTTCTGGTTCTTTTTTTATTTATTAATTGCTTATATATATCATTTGTATCATTTGTTGGCCCTTTGAGGGGGGGGGGGGGTAGACCGTGATGAGTCAAAGCTGATTGTTACCAATTTAAAAATTTTAAAAACTAATTGTTGCCAATTCAAATTTTATTCAAAAAAATGATTGTTTCAATCTTTCGACGACATTCAACTATCGGCCAGGTGACCCCGTTCTGTGGCCAAAAGTCTACTTTTGAATTTGAGAAAACTAATTAGACCACTGCATTCGGTATTAGTTGAACTAGTTATGATGACAATTACATGTTGATTAATCAATTCTTGTTCAAATGACAGTGGCGCAATGTCGAAAAATGTACAAAAAAACTCAATACTGAGGAAAGAATCTCTCAATAGAGTAGAGTATCTTCATCGACACGTTAGTTTAGTAACAATAATGCTATTGAATTAATAGCAGTGTTAAATACTTGGTGTTTCTTGTCTTCAAGTTGTTTAGTTTCTGTAAGCAACTGTTTTATTTTAGCAACCAATACTTGTCGGTTTGGAGAAGTTGCACCGTGTATTGATATTGTATAACAGACAAAGCAGTTTCTAAATATTATTACGGGTGAAATATATGGAGTTTTATTGCTTTTGCTTACATTAAATTAAAACATGTTTTGTAACTTGTAACTAATATTTACAATTAATATTTTGTTATTTTAGATGATCCGCAGATGATTCACAAAAAAAATGTATATTGATTTTAATAAATCTCGAATATTATGACTGTGGTTCGGAACATTCTAAAGTCAATAAATATAATGCATTTTTAAAGCATTTTTTTTTTATGTTTTTGATATGCCTATGTATAATGCCCGGTCTCTGTGTGGGTAGAAACATTTTTCAGACATTAGAATTTGCGTTCTGTTATTTCCTACCGGGGTGGGGCAATTTCCCACTATGTCAAGGTGGGACAAAAAAGCATCGCTGATGATTCTAGGCAGTTTTTGGAAGGAAAAATCGATATTTTCGAGAAAATAACATGGTGAATTTACAAAATGTGGGAGTGGCAAAAAAAGTTATTTTAGTGGTTTCCTGGGTATTTTGGACCAATCTGTTATAAAAATAGGGGGTTACCATTTAAAAAATACGAAGTGGGGAGCGTTCCCTCCGGGGGCAGATCCTTCTCCACAAATGGCATCGCCATGTGATAGATGGGAAAAAATGCTAACATTTTTGTCTGAATCATTTTTCCCTATTATACTTCCCTGGCGAGTTACGCAGGTGTATCCATCTTTTTTCAACAGCCTGTATAACACTGGACAACAACCATTCTGGCGCAAAGTTAAGATAATGTTTTTTCCAAAATTGTATGAATTGTCAGAAACAAAGCCATTATGTCTGTCATTTGACATATCAAAATATCTAAATAATCGTAAAAAAATTGTCCGAATTATAGTCAATAATGTATGACTCGGTCAAAAATGCGCACATAGTATCTTCAGAGATCAATGCGATAAAATGCCTGATTTCTTAGAACAGCATAATAAGGAATAGTAATATTGATTGAAATTTTTTATTTCTGTAATTCTAATGATTGTAACACTACATTACTCTTGATATTAAATTTCCATCCACCCTTATCAATCAACATAAAAAATTGTCTTTTCAATGATTTTCTGCTGACTGGTGCGTTTGGTCGGTCGCGCTGAAAGCTCCAGCAGTAGTCCGCCATCATGTGGGTGTTCCATTTCCCTTGGTTCCATTGTTTTTATATCCTGGTGAAATCTTTCTCCTTGCTCTTCACTGACATCATCAAGGTTTTCTGGGAATCGGTCCAAGTAACTGTGCAAAATCATTGAAAAGACAATTTTTTGATGATTGATAAGGGTGGATGGAAATTTAGTATCGAGACTAATGTACTGTTACAATCATTAGAATTAAAGAAATAAAAAATATCAAACAATATTAATGTTCCTTATTATATATCTAAAGGTACTATGTGCGCATTTTTGACCGAGTCATACATTATGGACCATAATTCGGACAATTTTTATACGATTGTTTTGAAATTTTGATATGTCAAATGGCAGACCTAAGGCTTTGTTTCTGATAATTTATGTCAAAATTCAGTGGAAATTTTGCAAATAACAGCACGTCAAAGTTCACGAAATGACCAATTTTGCATGAAAAAACCGTTTTTTTTTGTTGAACGTGTTTTTTCCATTTTCTCGTGGAAAATGTACTTGAAAATCTCTTGAAATATTATTTTAATGTACATAGCAAGTTTTAATTATCTCTTCAATGAAATTTTTGAATAAAAATTGACGGTTGTAATTTTTTAATTTTTGCATGTTTGAAAAAACGATTTTTTTCCAAATATCTCGAAAACTAGACATAGGAAAAAAAATTATTGTTATTTTCGGAATCAATTATCCAAGAAAACATTATCTTAACTTTGCGCCAAAACAATTTTTCTTCTGTTGACGAGTGTAACATTAAAAATAAAATTTTGATATTTTTTCATTGATTTTATCTCGAAGGGCGGTCATACATACTGGCACGCAGGCGGCCATATACCCAGGCACGGCCCTGCATATATTAAACTTGACAATTAATAATGGCTACCGTTAATAATGGTAAAACTTAATAATGGTTACCATTTTTATAGATTTGTGTCCTTCAAACTTGACTGAATTGGACCAAGAATGGAGACTTTTAAGAAATACAACTCTTCCTTTTACAACCGAGGACATCAAAATTTTTGGTTCCATGTTTCTGAAATTAAAAAGGCGACAATACACAAATGTTTCCTTTGTTGAGCCAGTTAGTGAGAAACATGATTGTACTACCATACCGGGTGTCCCAGATAACTTTTCCAGCATGGGGATCTCAGTATCTATAAGAGATACAGGTTTGGTTAAATGAGATGAATTATATGTATGAAAGGGGTGAGTATTATTACACCAAAAAATATTCATAATTCTATGTGGTTTAGGCGGTATACCCAAAAAACTGAAAATTCGGAATTTCTTTAAATGGCTATAACTTTTTTGTTAAAGTAGATAGGTACTCTTTGTTTGCGGTTTCTTAAAGCACTTTTTTGTGTAGAATTGATTGGTACTTTTAGATTTTTAATATCATTTTTAGTTTCCGAGATACAAGCCCTAACTTCAGTTTGTCTTATGGGCCGCTAAGTTGGCTATGGCATATTTGAACGTGTTTTTTACTCTACTTTACAACGATGTGTCACTTGCCATATTTACTATCGAAAAAAAAAAATTATAATATATTTTTTCAAATAGTTCATTGTTTCAAATATTCATTTGTTATTTTGATTGTTGTTATTGTGATTTTTGTTTACAATTTTTGTTTTTCATGGCTCACTTAAAAGTTTGTAATAAAATACTTCATAAATATCACTGATATTTAGTATTTCGACTTTTTTTCGATAATAAATATGGCAAGTGACATATCGTTGTAAAGTAGAGTAAAAAATACGTTCAAATATGATATACTCAACTAAGTGGCCTATAAGAAAAACTAAAGTTAGAGCTTGTAACTCAGAAACTAAAAGTGATATAAAAATTCTAAATACACCAATCAATTCTACACAAAAAAGTGCTTTAAGAAACCGCAAACAAAAAGTACCTATCTACTTTAACAAAAAAGTTATAGCCATTTAAAGAAATTCCGAATTTTCATTTTTTTGGGTATACCGCCTAAACCACATAGAATTATGAATATTTTTTTGTGTAATAATACTCACCCTTTTCATACATATAATTCATCTCATTTAACCAAACCTGTATCTCTTATAGATACTGAGATCCCCATGCTGGAAAAGTTATCTGGGACACCCGGTATAGTAGTGTTAATGTCGAGAGACATGTTTTCAGCAGTTAATTTATTAAAAACTTTAACTCGCAATAAACTATCAATAAGGAATACTACATATCAAACGATTTATCAGCGAGAGCACTGATTAACTTATACCTACTGAAGATAATTAATCATTATAAACTATTTAAGCAAAGAATGTATTCTTTCAATGAATAAAATAGTAAAAAAGTCATATTATTTTTATATTGTTATATTTTAACCAGGGCTGTGGAGTCGGTACAAAAAAGTACGACTCCGACTCTTTACTGTACAATTTTTTTTTAATTCCATTTTCGGCCAAAATTTTTTTGAGTGAATTTCGGTGATTCTGATTTCAGTCAGAATTGAAAATTTCAAATCATTGTACTTCAAAATTCAAAACGAACAAAAACTATTAAGTGTGTAAAGAAAAACCATTATTTATTTAAAGGAGTCGGAGTCGGTACCTTTTTACTGATTCCGACTCCACAGCACTGACTTTAACTCTTAAAACATTCAAAACCTTGTAGTAAGTAGCATTTGTAGTAAATATTTCGCAATTCGCAACTCAAACTACTTTTACTTTAGAAAAATAAGAAAAAAATGCTCTCAAAATTATTGTACTGAAGATTCTACATTAATTGATACTAACACACTATAGAATCTCAAGTGGATTCTCAATTATAATTGCATTTAGGTTCAAGTTAATTTATTTATACGAATAAAGGAATTACAAATTTATAATTAAAAACTTATTACAGACTTATCATGATTCGTTTTTCAATTTGATTCTGCTTTCACATTGAGTTCTTTAAAAAAGGAGGTAAAATATTTGTTATCCAATAAAAAAAAATTTATGAGTATTACATTCTCATTGTGTGTTCAAACTTAAACAAATATAGGTGGTAGATCTACTAACTTTTGAAATCATATCTTCTTCCGAGATAACCATCGAACAAAAATCTAGCTCTACATCTATAACAACACAAAACATGTCCATGAAAAAGAATTGACATAAAATATAGAGAATGTTCCAAGAACACAGAATAGAAAATACCCTGGTGAGTTCCACAAACACAATACATAATTTTCAATTAAAAAAAATTGGTTTGTGATTTCTGATTTCTGTCCAGTGCTCTGAATGTCAACGTGAAGAAGTTCAAGCAAGCGCGGGTAAACGGTGAAAAAAAAACTGATTAAAAATTATTTAAAAAAATTGTGCCGTGGTAGAAAATATACCACCGACACATCTACAACTACCGTCAGTACACCCCTGTCAGACCGCATGGTGTTGACAGCGAGCGACAGCCCTGGCGAACTAATCTCCCAGCATACAGCGCACCCAGCTGAACCAACGTGCCGAGCGCTCATTGGTGGAACGCATCACGTGGTTCCTCACGACCGGTACCTGTGCATAAACAAGACTAGCATTTTTCTCTCAATGCTTAACCGTCGCCATGAAAACACCTACAGTTTATTAGAGCCGAATATTTTACAATAACGATGATTAATTTATAATCAATTATTATTTTTACTTCTACGGGAGAATTGTATTTGTGCTAGTGTTGTGTATACCTCAAGGTACTGTACTTTTGCTTTTATTATTTATTTCATGTATTATAAATATTGCACCACGTTTTCTGTGGGTTGCCATTTTAAAAATTTCAAGTAGGTAGTTGGTAATTTATTAATTATAAAGCACGCAATACAATTTTCGCCGATTAGTATACATTTTAAAATTCATTCTTTCAATTACATATTTAAAATTATTTTACTCATACATATTACGTACATCATAACAATCGCAGTTTTTTTTATATTTCATTTAAATTACAATAGTAGAGCATATTTTTTTTATACATTCCTGTAATGGCTTAAAGTCTTACAGCTTAAAATTTCGTTTATATTTAAACCCGTGACAAGGTGCACGAGGTACATTTTACGCCTACGTATGGGCCAAAATTCGCGTTTACGAGTAAACAAGCGAATATCTGTATTTCTCATTCTACGCTCAGTATTTGTTTTTTTTTTATCTTTCATTATTCAAAGTTCTTTATTATAATATTAAATTAAGCGTAACTATTTCGCTCTTATATTTATTAAATTAAAAATCTTATTCTACGTTTATTATTCAAAAATATTTTGGCTATATTCTAAAGATTGGTTTCAACCAATCTCAATCAAGTTCAATCATCTATTATAATTATTATTCTTACGTCACGCCGACAAACAACTTATCGCAGGTTCTGACTTTAAATTTTCCAAATTCAAAATGGCGTGTGCATTTATGTAAAGATTTCGAACGTTTTCAAAATTTATTTAGCTTTTGTGGCTCCAATCGCCCAGGAGTGTTTCAACAAACACGTGTTTCGCTTATCTTTATAAAAAAACTCATGTTAACATTATATTTAAGACATAGAATTATTATTTCATTTCATTATTCTCATTTTGAAAATATATATATTTATTTAAACTTTGATCTGTATTTTCTTTGCTTTTTCCTATTCCAGTTCTCTCACCTAAAGATAGACTAGGGGGTTACCGCCTGGAGTCGAAAAGACGGACGTCACGTGGACTCTGCGTATAAAATCTCTGCTGTTTATATCTGGCATCTATAATTTTTTTTTTCTCGATCATAAATAAATAAATTTCATTACTATTCTATATTATATTCATTGGGTGGACTAGGGGCTTCCCGTGGGACTCTCGAGGGACTACAAAAATCCTATAGTGGTAGCAGTTTTACTTTTAGCCAGTTTTATTTCTCTTTTCCATTAATTCCGCTACCAAAGCTGCCTCTGACTGGACGTATTGACAAACCCCCCATTTTGTGATTTTAACAATACTGCGAGGCGTAAGCCGCGACAAACAGTCCAGGTTGTGACTATCACTTACTAACGATAGCACGCACAACACCACAAAAAGCGACGAAGGTGGCGCAAAATATATGTAAGAAAGTAGCACAAAAATACTTTATAAATTGAGGGGTATGCAGCAACAAGGAGTTAACTTCAGTTTTTATAATTTGTGGGAAAATAGAAAAAACTGTTTAAAAAATCGAGAATGTATTTAAATTGCCTTTGTCTTCGTCCAATTATTATTTGTCACCGACCACATGTTTTGGTCAAATTCCATTGAGAAATTCGTCAAATTCGCAATTCTAGAGTCAATTTTATTCTGGAGTTAACTCCTTTTTAGCCCTAATAGTTGAAAATATTTTTTTTAAAGTAATGAGGCATTGAATAAGAACAATTTTCAAGAAAATTAGTTTATTTCAAGAAAGAACACAGTAAGTGCACTAACACTACTAACTAAATTCTAAGCCCAAAAACAAAGAGTCAGCTCCTGGAGTTAACTCCATTTTGACCCAAGCGAATGAAGCAGCTAACTCATTCTAGCGGATACCTTGAGAACTATCAACGGTAGGTAACTCTTAGTTGAACCAAACGAAAGAATGTTTTTTCCCCCAAGAAACGGTTGTTAACTCTGTTTAGCCTAAAAATGGAGTTAACTTGTTGTTGCTGCAAACCCCTCAATTCACTAACATGGACATTGGACAAGTATCAACTATATAGTAGATACTTGTATCAACAAGTCATATTATGTGTGTTAAAAGCGATTGGTGTTTAGTTTTGTTTTAATATACATTAATAGCTAATACAAACTTGTCTGGAATAATTTAAAAGAACCTTACACGTTTTATTATTGGAATATAGAAGAATATCTAATAATTCTTTGTTTTAAACTGTTATAACCATCTTAGTTAATATTGAAAAATTAGTTAACCCTTAGTGTACATACGGGGTCAGGCTGACCCCACATCTTTTTTCTTACCTGAACATCATTCACAGGTAAGGGTCCCCGATATTATATACCTCATATTAAGGAACCGACATCCCTCCCCTAAAAGTGGGGAGCATAGCCAGTCGAGTTACTGCGTCAATTCAATCGTAGCAGCCGTACGAAGTAGACGTGGGGTCAAGTTGACCCCCAGTGTGTACAGTTAAGGTGTTTTGGGAATTTTGCTTTCATCTAAATTTCATCATCTTCTACTACAGGTAAGTAAATGTTAACGTGAAATATGTCTAGAATTTCGACCACTACAACAACACTAAAGGAGGCACGGATGTTTTCGACAAATTGTGTCACTCTTATAGTGTCGCGCGAGGCACAAAACATTGGCCACTAAGATTTTTCTTTGGAATGCTCGATCAAACAGCAGTTAACAGTCGAATTCTTCATACGTGTCATACGATGAATCATGGAAATAAGATAGAACAGAGACTATCTGGAAAAGAAAGCCAGAAGCGAATTGCTTTACATCTTGTTACTCCGTTACTGAAACGCCGTTTACAAGAAGCACCATCGCTGCGAACGGGTATCCGGAAAAGCATCGAAATGATATTGACTACTGATCCAGTACCGATTCCGGAGATCACACGTCCAACATTCGAAAAAAGAGTTCGATGCAGTCTCTGTACTCGATCCATGGACCACAAGACGAAATTAAAATGTCCTTCTTGCTGTCGACCGATGTGCGATGACCATCGCGCATATTTATGTATCGATTGCGGCGCAACAGAATAAAAATTTTAATATTTAAGAATATTTTCAACAAAAAATAGAAATTATAATTTTTTTTTCATAAATAAAACCGATTTAAGAATATCGAAAAATGGCCAACTTCATCTTTCAAAATAAATATACTTTTTGAAACGGTTGCAAAGCGGACTTTATTTTCTTTAAAGCATGAACCCTTATCTGTAAAACCCTAAAAGATTTTTTTTCAAAACTCAAAATTGAAATTTTTACACGATTTTTTTAAGAAACAGTACTTTTTTTGCGTACCATCAACTTTGAGCACGTTTTTTAATTACTATAAATGTATTTTTTGGAAATCTAACTTCACGGCCTTAAAGTTCGATCGATTCACTGCAAAAATTGACTTAATCTTTTTTCCGAAAAATGCATAGTTACCGAGATATTCGAGGTCAAAAATGACTTGGGGTCAATTTGACCCCATGTGCACGAAATGATTCGCTGTGAAGGTGTGCACACTAAGGGTTAAAAAAACTGATTTAAGAATTAGATAAAGAAATATATATTAGAAAACAGTACAAAAAGACGTTAAAAACTGCGAATTACTAATATGGTATCAACTGAATATCATATTATTCGAGTCATTTTGTTTGTATAAAAAGCGATTGGTATTATTGCATGTGTATAACATTATAATATATACATTAAATAACTGATCTACAGTTGCCAGGCCCGGATTTACAGGCAGTGTAGGCACGTGCCTACAGCGGCAAAATTGAAAGAGCAGCAAATTTTGAAAAAAAAGGTTTTCGTACTTTCTTTTTAGTAATTAATAAATTTTTGAAAAAAGTCTTTAAAATTTCTTTACTGAACTTTTCATATGAAAACCTAAAAAAAGGTCATCGATATAAAAAAACTTTACTTTTTATTTTTATTCAACCAAAAATTTTTCAAAAACTACTCGTACCATACAGAAGAGGCGGCAATTTTCGCAACTGCCTAGGGGCGGCAAATTTTGTAAATCCGGCCCTGATAGTTGCGTGGAATCGTTAAACTATTATGCTGTTATACTATTACTATTTTAGTTATGATTTCGCACGCGCACACATACACACTTGACATGCTTCACGTCATCGAGTACCAGAAGAAAGGACTACCGCACGCTCATATCCTGGTCATCCTGATAACCTGAGAGAACCAGATCAGGTTGATCAGTTGGTAAGAGCAGAGATTCCAGATCCTGAAACAGAACCGGAACTACACAGTATCGTAACAAATACTGTGATGCATGGACCATGTGGTACAATCAACCCGAATGCCCTGTGCGTACGTGAAGGAAAATGTAGTAAGGGATTTTCTTAATCATTTGCAAGTATGTGTACAAGGGCCATGACTGTGCATGTGTTCAACTGCATGGAAATAATGCGCAGTTGAACTGGCATGAGATATGTGATTTCCAAGATTCCAGATACGTCAGTGCACCGGAAGCCATTCGGAGACTTCTGGAGTTCAATTAATTAATAATGGAATTCTCTATAACGAGAAATTCCAATAGAGGCAGTTGCGGCCTCATCGCAAATGCATCTAGACTTCGAATCAGGTTGATCAGTTGGTGAGAGCAGAGATACCAAATTCTGAAACAGAACCGGAACTACACAGTATCGTAACAAATACTATGATGATGCATGGGCCATGTGGTGCATTCAACCCAAATGCCCCGTGTGTACGTGAAGGAAAGTAGTAAGGGATTTCCTAAATCATTTTCAGAAAAGACAGAGGTCAACGTGAACGGGTACCGGAGAGACAACGGTGCAGCGGCAGTGATTCGAGGCAGCAGTCTGGACAACCGGTTCGTTGTCCCCTATAACCCGTTGTTTCTGACGATGTACAACTCCCACATCAACATTGAAATCTGCTCACTGTCAAAAGCGTGGAGTACATTTGCAAGTATGTGTACAAGGGCCATGACTGTGCATGTGTTCAACTGCATGGAAACAATGCGCAGTTGAACTGGCATGAGATATGTGATTTCCAAGATTCCAGATATGTCAGTGCATCGGAAGCCATGTGGAGACTTCTGGAGTTCAATTAATTAATAATGGAATTCTCTATAACGAGAAATTCCAATAGAGGCAGATGTGGTCTAATCACAAATGCATCTAGACTTCGAATCAGGTTGATCAGTTGGTGAGAGCAGAGATTCCAAATCCTGAAACAGAACCGGAACTAGACAGTATCGTAACAGAGACTGTGATGCATGTGCCATGTGGTGCAATATCCAATTACACAAGTATATTTTATGATTCTATATTTATTATTTTGATCTTCTCTTCTTTTTCCATAGACCACTACATATAAATTCCTTTATAATACACATTCAACCCAAATGCCCCGTGCGTACGTGAAGGAAAGTGTAGTAAGGGATTTCCTAAATCATTTTCAGAAACAACAGAGGTCAACGTGAACGGGTACCGGAGATACCGACGGAGAGACAACGGTGCAGCGGCAGTGATTCGAGGCAGCAGTCTGGACAACCGGTTCGTTGTCCCCTCTAACCCGTTGTTGCTGACGATGTACAACTCCCACATCAACGTTGAGATCTGCTCATCCGTCAAAAGCGTGGAGTACATTTGCAAGTATGTGTACAAGGGCCATGACTGTGCCTGTGTTCAACTGCATGGAAACATTGCGCAGTTGAACTGGCATGAGATATGTGATTTCCAAGATTCCAGATACGTCAGTGCACCGGAAGCCATGTGGAGACTTCTGGAGTTCAATTAATTAATAATGGAATTACCCAATGCCCCGTACGTTCGTGAAGGAAAATGCTGTAAGGGATTTCCTAAATCATTTTCAGAAACAACAGAGGTCAACAGGCTGAGTAGGCTGGAGCCTAGTGCGGCAGATTTTATAGGCGGCAAATTTAGTGCCAAATTTTTTTTTATGTCTTACAGAAATTAAAATGATTCATATTTGTATACCTAACCGCGTGGACTACGGAATTATTGTTTAGGATTTAAAATACACCTATATAGTTGAATTAAGTAAATACAAACACGATTAGTTATCTTTTTAATAAAAAGCAAACAACATTTAAATTCCTACCTAACAAAAGTGAATCAGAGCAAAAAGTAAAAATAATTGTTGTTCTATTTAAATTTTAAAGTTAATTATTGAAAACAAAATAAACAATTGACAATTAAAAGAATACCGCCCTTTCCCTCTGCCCAGCGTCTAGTTACTAGTTGGTACGCTCTCTCCTTGCCGCACGCTGCGACACGGATCCCGTATATACATATATTTCGATATTTTCTAAACTATACGACCGAATTGGATGCTGTAAAGGGCAAATTATATCTTCATTAAGTACTCATGACAACGAAATCATTTATTTCGATAAGGATTAATGTTTTGCAGGTCATAAGTCCACGTAAACAGAACCCAAATATTTTTAGTTTTCTTTGTAACATAAAAACAGTCGTGGCATAAATACAAAATATACAATATGCGAGTATACGGTGTCGCGGACTTTATTGTAGATCTTTTGATTTTATACAATTCTTATAGTAGGTAAGTAATCATAGTATATTATAATAAATTATCCGTAACGAATCAATTAGACGTACTTTAACTTAAATAGCTGTTTCGGAAGCTTTGCAAAGAAATATCGTTTTTTTTTTTTTGTTATATCATACTTAAATGAATTTATTGTACTTATGTTAGAGTTAGATAAGTATTCAATGTCTTCTATTTCAGTTCTTGGATAAATTATTAGAATGAGTGATGGAATAAAGCGACTTAGTGGAGCTGAGTATAAAAAGAAGGTCAAAATGAAGAACAAGAACAGGTTATCCGTAAAACGATAAAAATTGACAGTTTTTTTTAGTGGAAGTAGTTTTGAAAGACCAGGAACTTCAACGACATGCATTGACACAATACAATCTGGAAAATATGAAACAGATTTGAACTCGGCGACCCAACAACAACAGCCATCTGTTGAACAATCTACTTTTGAAAAAACGGATGTTTTTGACAAAGAAGCGGTAGAACAATCATCAATAAGTATAACAGTTGATGATTCGTCTCAGAATCAGACGTTAAGTAATGACCAAGTGCAAACAGTAGTAAATCTAAACAAAAATCTAGCTTTGTGGGAAATTAACGATACCTTAAGGAAGATTATCGCAAGGTACGGCTTTGATCAAAACAATTCTTGTGACTTCTCTAAAAGTGAAAAAATATATGCTGATCAGCGCCGTTTCTTGCCAGTGAGTATCTTCCAAAGAAAGATGAAAAATAATGAAGTGAATGACCGAAATTGGCTGGTTTATTCTGAAAGTAAAGGATCTGTATATTGCGGGCCCTGTTTGGCATTCGGTCCATTGGAGAATAAGACTCAGTTTGAGAACGATGGATTTAATGACTGGAAAAATGCAGAACACCGAGTAGCTCAGCATGAAAACTTTGCGCGTCATAAATCTAGTATCCTTAGTTTGAAAGAAGTGAGATGGTCGAGTAGCCCCCCTAGCATAACATCTAGTTATTTAGTCGGTGCCAGTGGTCATTAGATACGTTTTGAAAACAGGTGAACCGCGTGAAAGATTTATCAAGTATTTGTCCTCAGTGGGACATAAAGCTGAAGAAATGTTTTCTGCCATTATTTCAGAACTCAAAAAACTGGGCATAAATATTGAAGACTGCCGTGGACAATCTTATGATAATGCCGCGAACATGTCTGGTATGTACAATGGCTTACAGGCTAAAATTCAGAGCCAAGCACCTTTTGTTTTTTTCGTTCCTTGCTCTGCCCACTCTTTAAATTTAGTAGCAACTGCGGCTGCTGAATCTTGCACAGAAACTTGTCGCTTCTGCATGTTGCTTCAAGAAATCTACGTTTTTTTTGTAAGTTTGACACAACACTGTCAAAAATTAATGAAATTAATCGGGAAAGGGAAAACGCTAGGGGTGTCCACTCAAAAAATATATCGATATTTATATTCGATGTAAAACATCGGATCGATGTTTATCGATATATCGCTAACAGCCGTATTCATAGTTCCACCTTAAGGAATAAGGATCCCTTGTTACTCTATTTACCTTCCTTGACAACGAAGACGTCCTTATATCTCAAGGCAGTAGAGATGGGAAAAATGAGTCTTTTTAGTGACTCGAGTCATTTGAAACAATTCAGTAAAAAGATTCGTTCCAACTGATTCGTTCAATGAGTCGTTCACTTACAAAAATGAATTGGCGAGTGACGAGTCATTTGAATCGTTCAGTACAGTGAATCGTTCGTATGGGACTTGTATACAAGTGGAGTGGTGAGTGCAAGTCGGTACGACAAAATCCGAACGTATACGATCACTGACAGAATGGATAAATAAATACATTGTTACTTTTTGGCCGCCGTTCGTTGCTTGATATATCAGTGGCGTACAAATTATGTTTACTTTTGTTCATTATTATAATAATTGTGTAAATTTATCATATTACTTAAAATAACTGTTGCTGATAGTTTTATTTTGACTTTGATATTTAATATAACCTTTATTCTCAGACGTTTTATCATGCTAATCTTTATAGATAAATTTATTTATAATGTCAGGTATTATAAATAATTCGCTCGAAAACAAATGCTAAAATTAAAATGCATTAATATTCTCGGGATTTTAGAGTAGTGGTAATAAATGTGTAATAACACACATTTTAAGAATTACGGCTATATAATCTAAATTGTTTTTAAACAATTTTACAATTCAAAATAATACATATGTATCTTAAATACACGAATGATACGCCGCTGCCATCCAGAGCTAAACTGTAACAGTTTCTTTCCTTGCAACCAGGGATTCGAACCGGCACTATTTCCCGAACCGGTTCGGTTCCGGTTTACACAGAAAATAAAGTTCCGGTTTTCGTTCCGGTTCAATATTTTATTTTTTTATTATTTCGGTTACCGGTTCAATGTACCTCCGAACCGGTTCGAACCGGTTTTTTTTTTTACTTTTGTGAATTATTCAAACATAATAATTTTAATTAAATTATAATTAAACCTACCCTATAATTTTTTAAATTAAATAAATATTTTCCTACATACCTTTACTTTCCAGTTTTGTGTATAATGTATCGATACTTTTTATGGCTTATTTTTTTATTTGTATTAATAATAAATTTATTGACAATTAATATTTAGACTATGCTCAATGCAATTTAAAGGCCGTAGCAGGGTAAGCATTGAAAAAGTGCCCCCGCGTATTTTCTAATGAAATTTGGAATTTTTTTTCGGGTAGATATCATGGGTTCTGGAAGTTTATATTTTTTTCACAGATCTTCTGGTTATGTCTACAACATATATTTTTCCAAATTAATCGATAAAACCATTCAAAAAATTTTCTCAAAAACTATTAAATAAAAATGGCTGAAAATTTCAGAATATATTATTTTTTTGTAACCAATTATAACAAAACTTCATTAGAAAATACACTGGGGCAATTTTTCAATGCTTACCCTGCCACAGCCTATAAAGTGTATTTTAAATAGCACTTTTCATGTTTTTCTGAACATACCACTTTTCTATCAATCTTTCCCATTTTTCTTGTATATTAAGACTTTTTCTGGTAGCAGGCCAATTTTTAAAGATGAACATAAAGTTTTTTTTATTAATTTTTAAATTCTGCAGAAAACTCAAAAGTTAAACTAAAAAACACGAAAATTACAAGTATTCTAATACTTATACTACATTTGTCAGTGGTGCTAACTATAAGTGATTGCAAAAATTATTTTACATTTGAAACAGAATAATAAATATATTTGAATTATTTTGAATAAAAACAATCGCAATGAAAAATTAAACTTCATTGAACCGGTAAAATTAAACACTATTGAACCGGTAACCGAAAGTTTGTTTTTCGGTTCGGCTCCGGTTCAGGTTCAACGTCAAGTTTAAAATTTCGGTTCAGGTTCAGTTCCGGTTCGCCCAAAAATTTCGTTCCGGAACCGGTTTTCGGTTCGGGTTCGGGTTCGGTTCGACTCCCTGCTTGCAACAATTCGAATTTAAAAAGTTGTCTCTGGTTTAGTTGTTGAAAAATACACTTCTACAATTACATTTATCGAGAAATATTTTTTAATTGATTATTTTATTAATATCAATAATAACGATTGTTTTCTTTCTAAATATTTTAACTAACACAAAAAATAGTGTACGAATCTATTTTCTTTTATATTTTACAATATAATAAAAAAAAAGAACGAATCTTTTTTAAAATACTGACTCGAGTCGTTTCGTTCACCAAAAAGAATCGTTCAAAAAGAACGAATCGTTCATGAATTACACATCTCTACAAGGCAGGTCGCTACCTTCCTTGAGGAAGGCTTGAACATAGACATAAACCGTAACGCTAACTTTGCGTGTATAAACATAACCTCTAAAAGTAGTTGCACATTTCAGTCAGTAGTTTTGTGCTGTCATCACCGTTTTAGACAAAACTAGACAAAGTGAATAAATTAATATTTCAATATCATGGATAACGAATATTTGAACAATGATGAAGAATTCGATGAGAAGTATCTTGATGAAGAGTTGAATCTGTTGCCGCTTCCGAATGGTGCATTCGTGATATGGAAAATCCCATTACATTTTACGAAGATGTGCGTTTTCGGAAACAGTACAGATTCAACAAAGAAACTGTGGTAGAAATACTTACTACCTTTAATATATACGCAATTAATCAAGTTTAATAACCGTGGACTGCCGATTTATCCGTTGATGCAGCTCTTGATAGCACTACGTTTTTACGCTACGAGTAGCTTCCAGGTATGTAAATTTTGTTCTAACAATTTTAACATGTTAAATAAATAGATAATTAATTTACATTGCAGATGGTCAACGGAGATTTGCGAGGCTACAGCCAAGCGTCGATATCGAGGATTGTTGCGCGAGTCTCTAAAATACGAGCGTCACACCTAGGTGAAATAATTAATTTTTCTAACGAAGAAAAACGTCCGTCGGTAATAGGGTGCATAGATTGTACACATGTACGGATTGCCAATCCTGGAGGAAACAATGGAGAACTATTTCGAAACCGAAAAGGTTGGTTTTCGTTGAATGTGCAGGTATATTTTTTTGTGTAAATAAAGTCGTGTTTCACGCCAGACAGAGGCGGATTATCCATAAGGCAAACTAGGCACGTACCTAGGGCGCGAGATTACAAAGGGGCGCGTGTGCGAAATTTTTGAAAAATAAAAAAATAATTGTGTCAGTAAGTACCTAATATACCTACTTACACAATATAAAAAGATTCTTGTGTGCAAAAAAAAATGATGTGATAATTATTAACAAACGAAATATAGACGCAACAATAGAAAATATTTGAATTTCGGAAATTTCATTGTTATATTTAATATGAAAAGTTACGTAACAGTGGAAGGGAGGGGTCAAGCTGAATGTTATATAGCCGCTAGAGGGGCGCCGATGAAGTGCTTGCCTATTAATGCCTATAGCAGTGATCACAGAGAGCAGTTAAGACAAATAGCAGTTAACAGTAGCAGTTTGCTTAGATCAAAGTTTTTATCTTTTTTTTTATCTATAGGTGTTTCGAGTACTCAATTATATTTACAAAAGGGGGTCTTATTATGCGACAGGTATATAATAGCACGTAAAAGTGAAATACATAAATATTAATGAATGCCAAATTATGAAATTTTTTATTTGAAAAATAAATATAATAAAAATAAATATAAGTAGGTACTTACTTGTACTTCTTATCAAATATCAACCTACTTTACTAATACATTGAAACAATATAACTAATAAAAACAAAAAATAATATTTTCTTGTATTTGAATAAAAATTAGCTTTAACAACTTCAAACTTTTTTAAATACTTTGAAAAGTTCTTTGAAACAACACTGTTCTTAATAGCAACGAAGCGATCACAATAGCAGGCCCACCTCTACGGAATGAATTAAGTGCATTATTAAATTAAATGCATTATCGATATGTCTATCTTTATTTGGTGCACGGAAAATGTTTTAAAAAAACAAAAGAAGTTTTCGAATTTCTACAATTTCGCTAGTAAATATTAAATTAATTGTTTTTATGTTTGTACAAATCATAAGAAATAATACCTTTTACTAACAATACTAATTAGATAATTCTTTAATTATACTATTTATTGCAGCATTTTACAAATATTCAAACGTTTCTATGTAACAAAAAAGGATTGTGTGGTTTTATGAAACCACGGTAAAAGAGACATTTTTTTCACATTATAGACATTTAACTAAAAATTTTCGGAATAATAAATTCAAGCACTCAAAATTGAAATAAATTCATAAACAACAACATGCACCAGCAAAGAGTTCTAATAGTTCTAATAAATTCTATATAAAAACCAAGATCTTTTTTCCTTTTTCTATAAGCACGTGCTCTGTCGGCGTTCTGTTTTTTACGGCGTAAAATTAATTCATCGTCATTCATTTTTGCACTATTCTTTGCTTTTTCCTCGTTGATCAGTTTTTTGGACTCACTAGCTGTGTCGTTGTTTACCAAAAGCAAATAAATAACAACATTTACATTAAACACTGACAAATTACAATACAAACTTACTAAATATGTATAATAGCACACAGTACATAAACTGTCATACAATGAATGGCTGCTTGTTCCACGCATGCGCAGTCCAAACGTCAGCGACATGCAACACACAGACCAAAAAGTTTGAGACGATGTAATAAAAGTTTCACTTTAAAAATTAAATAAAGATATTAAAATTCATGAATCTGAGTTGTATTTAACCCTACTTCCATGTATTCACGCCGCCAATCCCTCAACTGTGCATCCCAGTACAGTCACTCCTATTTTTAAATCATTTTATTTTGCATATCAAATTGAGCATATTAAATAATTATGAATAAGTTAATAATTTGCATGGTTTATTATATAGGGCAGTGGCTGGACCCAAGCATGAAATACTAGACTTTGTTGTACGGCATCCAGGTTCAACTCACGATGCAGTGATATTCGATCGGAGTGGCCTGCGTTGTCGACATAGGTAAGCACAGTTAATCGAAAAGTTAACTTCGTTAATCGTTAATCCGTTAATAAAAAAGTTAACTTCGTTAATCGTTAATCCGTTAATAAAAAAGTTAACTTCGTTAATCGTTAAAGCGTTAAAATTACGAAAATGTAACGGAAGTTAAAGTTAACCGAAAACTTGAAAATTTAACGAAAGTTAAAGTTAATCCGTTAAAAAGTTACCATCCAAAATGTTTTCAGACCTTTTTTTTAGCTATTTCGACAACTTTGTTATGTACTTTTCATCAAACAACCAATGTAACAGACTAAAGTTAACGGAAGTTGAATTTAACGGAAGTTAACAAAAGAGTTAACATTTTTTTGAGTTAACTTAAAAGTTAATCCGTTAACCATTTTGTTAACTTCGTTAATTAACGATTAACGTATTAACGAGTTAATGCCCACCTATGGTTGTCGATTTGAACTTGGACATTTAGATGGAATTTTGCTTGGCGACAGTGGATATGCGTGTCGCAATTATTTAATGACACCTGTTTTAAGACCAGAGACAGACGCAGAAGTTCATTACAATACTGCACATAAAAGAACACGTGTTGTCGTCGAGCAACTTTTTGGAATTTGGAAGCGAAGATTTCCATGTTTACAATACGGACTGAGAACAAAATTGACCACATCGGTCACAATTTTTTAAGGTGTATTTACACGGGTCGATTTCCGCCGTGCGACTAGTCACCTACCAAATCGCTTGACTAGGCCGCACAGCAACACCATTTTCACAGTCGATAAAAATCGCTTGCGGTTAGTTCATTTGTTTGAAAATGTTGACCAGAACAGATGAACGAAAACACCTTCATGCGGCGAGCGATCGCATGCGGCTGATCATTTTCACGGTCGATTTAAATTTTTAAATCACCCGCCGCATGCGGCCTGTCGCCGCACGGCAAAAGTCGAAAGATGGTCTACTTTGACGCTTTCGATTTTAGTCACTTGCGGCCTTGTCGAATTGCTATTTACACGGTCGATTTTCGCCGTGCAGCCTAGTCGTTCGGCGAAAATCGACCCGTGTAAACCCGGCATTATTTGCGCTACTGAAGTTTTACATAATTTATGCGTTCAATATAATCTGGGTGAAATGGTTGAAGATTTAAATCAAGATATGTTTGAAGACGTTGTAAACCGAGATCAAAATGGCATAGGACTTGCGCACAGAAATGCATTTATTTTAAAACATTTTACATAAAAAAAATAAATATAATAAAAAAATAATAATAAAAAATATTTTTATTGATCTGTGTTGTTCCGCAGTGTCTCTTCTGCCTTTAAAAGTTTTAAAATCACAATTTTTCATCCGCTTCTGCAATTTTAATTTTTGTAGCATGAAGGTCCCGCTGCTACTGGATCGCTTCTCGGATTTTGATGAGTCTTAATTTTTTCATCATGAATATTCTAAAAAATCAATTACTTTACCATTGGTTTAATAACGTAATTAACGTTATTAAAATGACAAGGAAACCAAAGTCATTAACTAATATTAATCCAATTCATTACCTGCATGTTTATGATATTAATTGATAGATTTTCTGTGGGAACGGGACTTTCTAATTGGTTGGGGTTTTCAAAAGGAATGGGATTTTCTAAGTGAATGGGATTACATACCAAATTTATATTATCTGAAAAGTGAAATATGATTAATTTGAAATAAAAATAAAAACTGTATTTACAGCGCTACATTCTCTCTCGTAAACGGCCGTACTATCGAAGTTGGATTCAACTTCGACATCAACATTTGTATTTGTGGCATCTATAAATGCCATCACCGGGTCATTTAACTTTTTTAATGCAGGACCGTTGGTGTCGGACTGCTGTGTTTAGTTTTCGTTTTCTGAAATGATTGATTAACATTATAATTAAAAATATATATATAATAAAGTGATCAATTATTATCAACGAAGTTATTGTTATTTAAGTTATTATTTACCTCTGTTTCAGGTTATCCCAGCATTTTTTCAGTTGTTTGCTACTCCGAGGTGTAAAACCTTCGCTGATATATTTTTTGGACACTCTCTCCCACGCATCTGCCTTGTCTTTAAGATCAGACGCACCTGTTTTTTTTATTTTCTATTGCCATTTCTTCCGACACAAACTGTGCCAGAAGCATCCTCTCCTGGTCCGTATAATAAATGTTTGTGTTTTTCTCCATTACCATTGAATAACAGTTAATAATATCGATTTAAAAGTCTCTAATCACTTAACACAAATAAACTACTAACCTTTTTGCTGCAAAGTATGAATATTAATCAATCTATTATAATTTGTTTGTGGCAATTGTAACTATATTGTATACCTATGTGACAATAATATACACAGAACATATAACAATATAATATACATAAAAATCAAATTTTCATACATGAAATTAGTTGCACTAATTATAAAACGGCACTACCACTAGTAGGTTACTAAAAGTTACTAAAATATTCGTTCCTCCTAGAAGGTAGCCTTGAGATCGGACTATGAAACGAGGGAGCCTTGGATATCTGAGGAGCCCTTGACCAAGGTTTCCTCAGAACTTGAGATAAGAAACGATTATGAATACGGCTGTAAAAAACGTCGATATTTTTTCACTACCGAATACTTTATACAAAAGTTTAATATTACCTTTTTCCAGTTTGTGGTCCTTGATTTTGTATGTGTGAATGTAAAATCAGAGACCAGAGTAACACAGCTAAACTAGTAGTGCAATAATAGTGATTTTCTATGAGTGTTACTTGAATAGAATTGTACTACTAAGATAGTGGTTAGATGAGTAATACCTACATTTGTAAGTGAAATAAAAACGACAAATTAATAGAAATATTTTATTACATACCACAAAACTTCAAAACAGTAAAAAAAAGACATATTTAGTACTATGTAGCCTTAATCTAGGTACCTGCAAAAACTTACTTTCACTTTACCTATTTAAGACCAATGCTCTTTAGACAAACTTTGCAAAAATAAAAGTTTACGTAATCTTTTACCTTTCATTCTATTAACGCGTCTAGAAACGCACAAATTAGAACATCGACAGTGTTTCTTATATTCTCAGGTCAGTGCACAAGAAACCATGTGGAGACTTCTAGAGTTCAATTAATTAATAATGGAATTCTCAATAACAAGAAATTACGATAGAGACCGTTGCGGCCTTATCGCCAACGCGTCTAGAAACGCACAAATTAGAACATCGACAGTGTTTCTTATATTCTCAGGTCAGTGCACCAGAAACCATGTGGAGACTTCTAGAGTTCAATTAATTAATAATGGAATTCTCAATAACAAGAAACTGCGATAGAAACCGTTACGGCCTTATCTCCAACGCGTCTAGAAACGCACAAATTAGAACATCGACAGTGTTTCTTATATTCTCAGGTCAGTGCACCAGAAACCATGTGGAGACTTCTAGAGTTCAATTAATTAATAATGGAATTCTCAATAACAAGAAACTGCGATAGAAACCGTTACGGCCTTATCGCCAACGCGTCTAGAAACGCACAAATTAGAACATCGACAGTGTTTCTTATATTCTCAGGTCAGTGCACCAGAAACCATGTGGAGACTTCTAGAGTTCAATTAATTAATAATGGAATTCTCAATAACAAGAAACTGCGAAAGAAACCGTTACGGCCTTATCGCCAACGCGTCTAGAAACGCACAAATTAGAACATCGACAGTGTTTCTTATATTCTCAGGTCAGTGCACCAGAAACCATGTGGAGACTTCTAGAGTTCAATTAATTAATAATGGAATTCTCAATAACAAGAAACTGCGATAGAAACCGTTACGGCCTTATCGCCAACGCGTCTAGAAACGCACAAATTAGAACATCGACAGTGTTTCTTATATTCTCAGGTCAGTGCACCAGAAACCATGTGGAGACTTCTAGAGTTCAATTAATTAATAATGGAATTCTCAATAACAAGAAACTGCGAAAGAAACCGTTACGGCCTTATCGCCAACGCGTCTAGAAACGCACAAATTAGAACATCGACAGTGTTTCTTATATTCTCAGGTCAGTGCACCGGAAGCCATGTGGAGACTTCTATAGTTCAATTAATTAATAATGGAATTCTCTATAACAAGAAACTGCGAAAGAAACCGTTGCGACCTTATCGCCAACGCGTCTAGAAACGCACAAATTCGAACATCGACAGTGTTTCTTATATTCTCAGGTCAGTGCACCGGAAACCATGTGGAGACTTCTAGAGTTCAATTAATTAATAATGGAATTCTCTATAACAAGAAACTGCGAAAGAAACCGTTGCGACCTTATCGCCAACGCGTCTAGAAACGCACAAATTAGAACATCGACAGTGTTTCTTATATTCTAAGGTCAGTGCACCGGAAGCCATGTGGAGACTTCTATAGTTCAATTAATTAATAATGGAATTCTCTATAACAAGAAATTACGATAGAGACTGTTGCGGCCTTATCGCCAACGCGTCTAGAAACGCACAAATTCGAACATCGACAGTGTTTCTTATATTCTCAGGTCAGTGCACCAGAAACCATGTGGAGACTTCTAGAGTTCAATTAATTAATAATGGAATTCTCAATAACAAGAAACTGCGAAAGAAACCGTTACGGCCTTATCGCCAACGCGTCTAGAAACGCACAAATTAGAACATCGACAGTGTTTCTTATATTCTCAGGTCAGTGCACCGGAAGCCATGTGGAGACTTCTATAGTTCAATTAATTAATAATGGAATTCTCTATAACAAGAAACTGCGAAAGAAACCGTTGCGACCTTATCGCCAACGCGTCTAGAAACGCACAAATTCGAACATCGACAGTGTTTCTTATATTCTCAGGTCAGTGCACCGGAAACCATGTGGAGACTTCTAGAGTTCAATTAATTAATAATGGAATTCTCTATAACAAGAAACTGCGAAAGAAACCGTTGCGACCTTATCGCCAACGCGTCTAGAAACGCACAAATTCGAACATCGACAGTGTTTCTTATATTCTCAGGTCAGTGCACCAGAAACCATGTGGAGACTTCTAGAGTTCAATTAATTAATAATGGAATTCTCAATAAGAAGAAACTGCGAAAGAAACCGTTACGGCCTTATCGCCAACGCGTCTAGAAACGCACAAATTAGAACATCGACAGTGTTTCTTATATTCTCAGGTCAGTGCACCGGAAGCCATGTGGAGACTTCTATAGTTCAATTAATTAATAATGGAATTCTCTATAACAAGAAACTGCGAAAGAAACCGTTGCGACCTTATCGCCAACGCGTCTAGAAACGCACAAATTCGAACATCGACAGTGTTTCTTATATTCTCAGGTCAGTGCACCGGAAACCATGTGGAGACTTCTAGAGTTCAATTAATTAATAATGGAATTCTCTATAACAAGAAACTGCGAAAGAAACCGTTGCGACCTTATCGCCAACGCGTCTAGAAACGCACAAATTAGAACATCGACAGTGTTTCTTATATTCTAAGGTCAGTGCACCGGAAGCCATGTGGAGACTTCTATAGTTCAATTAATTAATAATGGAATTCTCTATAACAAGAAATTACGATAGAGACCGTTGCGGCCTTATCGCCAACGCGTCTAGAAACGCACAAATTCGAACATCGACTGTGTTTCTTATATTCTCAGGTCAGTGCACCAGAAACCATGTGGAGACTTCTAGAGTTCAATTAATTAATAATGGAATTCTCAATAACAAGAAACTGCGAAAGAAACCGTTACGGCCTTATCGCCAACGCGTCTAGAAACGCACAAATTATAACATCGACAGTGTTTCTTATATTCTCAGGTCAGTGCACCAGAAACCATGTGGAGACTTCTAGAGTTCAATTAATTAATAATGGAATTCTCAATAACAAGAAACTGCGAAAGAAACCGTTACGGCCTTATCGCCAACGCGTCTAGAAACGCACAAATTAGAACATCGACAGTGTTTCTTATATTCTCAGGTCAGTGCACCGGAAGCCATGTGGAGACTTCTATAGTTCAATTAATTAATAATGGAATTCTCTATAACAAGAAACTACGATAGAGACCGTTGCGGCCTTATCGCCAACGCGTCTAGAAACGCACAAATTCGAACATCGACATTGTTCCTTATATTCTCAGGTCAGTGCACCGGAAGCCATGTGGATATAACAATTAAATATAAAATATTTCTCAATAAATGTAATTGTAGAAGTGTATTTTTCAAATACAATTTAGTGATGTGCGATTGCGAGATGTTTCTACAATCGAAACAATCGTCATCGACTAAAATAACAATCGATTGAACAATTATCTCGCCTTTAGATTTTACAATCGTGATGTTCGATTGTTCAACTCGATTGTAGTAGGGAAGCGACATACAATTGCGAGATATTCTTACAATCGAAACTATTTCTATCGTTTAGAATAACAATTTGTTTCGAGTAGACAGTACTCGACGTTCAGTCTGTCGAATTTAGTCGGTTATCATTGCAATAAATCCGTTATAATACTGAAACTAATCAATAATTAAATTTGGTACTTATATTAATGATTAATGTCTTTTTTCTCTTTATTATACTTTACAAAAGTAGATTTTAATTTGTTACAAAAATGCTATTTCATTATTAACCGAAACTGTCAAAAGATAAGTGTTCTAATACAGTAAGAAATATATCATAATTCATAAGCATAAAATTCAATCATCGACTTCAAATATCGATTGTTGCGATTGTCTGACTCCGACAACATTCGTTCCAATAATCGATTTAAATTTTAATTCGATTATTGGAACGAAATCACTCGTCGTGTCACATATAAATTTTAAAATTTATATGTGACACGACAATCGAGTGTTTTCGTAACAACATTCGAGAGGTTTCGAGATATTTGAACAATCGAGACAATCGACTAAAACATCTCGCAATCGCCCATCACTAATACAATTATGATAATGAACAAAAGTAAACCTAATTTGTATGCCATTAATACGTCAAGCAACGAACGACGGCCAGAAAGTAACAATGTATTTTATCGAAATCAAAAAAATTGGCAATAATATGCAATCCATCCTGTCAGTGATTGGATACGTTCGGATTTTGTTGTACCGACTTGCACTCACTTGTATTCAAGTCCATACGAACGATTCATTGTACTGAACCAATTCAAATGATTCGTCACTCGCCAATTCATTTTTGTAAGTGAACGAATCAGTTATAACGAATCTGATTACTGAATTATTTCAAATGACACGAGTCACTAAAAAGACTCATTTTTCCCATCTCTAATACAAATGCTATGGATAATGTCGGTCAAAAAATCTACCTGTATCTACCAGAACACCATTGATATAATTTCATTTAACATGAAACCCAAATAAACTCGACGAATTCAGCCATATCGAATATTCTCCTATATCTACAGCTATGAATTGTCAAACCCAGAATGATAATAGTATATATAGTTATTATGTGTAAGGTTTTTATCTATTTGTGTTTACTCACTTATTGTAACTATCTTCATAACAATGAATAAAGAATCACTTGCATTGTACCATTAGTACTTAGTAGTCTTCATTTTAAAAGCTCCCGCAAGAACTTGTATGCCCCTCCCTACATCTACAAATGAATCCATTCGAACAACTTTCCGGATACTTTATTTAATATCTTGTATACCCAGAGGCGGATTATCCATAAAGCAAACTAGGCACGTGCCTAGGGCGCGAGAGTACAAAGGGGCGCGTGCGCGAAATTTTTGAAAAATAGCAAAAAAATAATTTTGTCAGTCTGCACTACTTACACAATATAAAAAGATTCTTGTGTGCACAAAAAGATGATGTGATAATTTTTAACAAACAAAATATAGACGCAACAATAAGAAAATATTTGAATTTCGGAAATTTCATTGTTATATTTAATATGAAATGTTACGTACAGTGGAAGGGAGGGGTCAAGCTGAATGTCATGGCCGCTAGAGGGGCGCCAATGAGCGCTCTCAACATTTAATCCGTCTCTGTGTGTACCCATTGTTATACAATTATTAATCTTTTTTAACCCTGCGTTAGTCGCATTCGATCTGAGAGATACATACGATATTTATTTAGACGCCATTAATTTACGGTAGCAGTGGAGGGGATGGCACTCCGTCTAGTCTCGTAACGTAAGGGTGATTTTGGTTTAGTAGTAATCTAACTTTGCTATGAGGATTTTTTTTGTCTAATACAGCTAATTTGTATCTAGTAGTATATTGCGACTATTTACGTAAGCAATACAAAACATTGGACCTCAGATAAGAGAACACGGTTGACGAGGTACCAATATGGCCATGTGAAAAACATCTTTGCTTAGAGCATGCAAAAATTTCATGTGAGGAATGTTTTTCTAATAAAAATTAATAGAAGATTAATAAAAATAAATATTACCATATTAAACTTATTATAATCTGATTTTTGTATGTCTTGTTAATTTATTGGAAAAATAATTATATCTGTGAACAGTTTTTCAAAACTTTTGAATAAATTACTTTAAAACAATATAGAATAATTTAATCTTCCTATTACTCAAAATCAATATTAATTTTTTTGTAAACCTGATTTTTAACTTATGTTGTATCTATGGGATACATTGCGACTCATGAGATTCCTTAACGTATTGCGACTAACGCAGGGTTAAGACATTCTGAAATCTAAATTTTTTGCAGTCTTTTTAGTCAAACAAAAAACCCGCCGGGACCAAAAATTGTATACACACCCACACACACACACCTACACACGCGTTTTTTTTAAATACTTTAAACATACTGTAGTGACCATAGGTGGGCACAGTTAATCAAAAAGTTAACTTCGTTAATCCGTTAATAAAAAATTACCTTAGTTAACCGTTAAAGCGTTAAAATTCCGAAAATGTAACGGAGGTAAAAGTTAACCGAAAATTTAACGAAAGTTAAAGTTAATCCGTTAAAAAGTTAACCATCCAAAATGTTTGTAGACCTTTTTTTAGATATTTCGACATCTTTGTTATGTACTTTTCATCAAACAACCAATGTAACTGACTAAAGTTAACGGAAGTTGAATTTAACGGAAGTTAACAAAAGCGTTAACATTTTTTTGAGTTAAGGGAGTGTCCTGCTTTATGAGGCCAAAAATAAGCGTTTTTTGGGGAATTTTTTTAGGATAGAAAAAAATAAGCTAGTGAAGCAAACTTTTCAGGTTATTTTATTGCATATTTAAACGTGAAAAAAAATTTATTAAGACAAAAATATTTAAACGCAACCAATTTATATGAAATTTTGTACAACGCCTTGCAATCGCAGTCTCCAATCGGCGGGAAAGATGAAGCTAGTAATTTTTGTCTGAGACAAAAAACCCAAAGTAAGTTTTAATTTTTATATATTTTTCTTCTATATGAACTAAGAAAACCCAAAAAAAATTTAAATTAAAAAAAATGTCAGGTTTGAAAAAAAAAGTGCTTTTTGCAAGAAAAAAAATCATTTCAACTTGCTAAAAAAGTTGTTTAGAATTTTTTTTCATGAATCTTATTAGTTCATATGGAAGAGAATTTAAAACTGAAGGCAACAAGCTTTGGTTCATTTTGATTGGTCGTTTAGTTTTCTTGCAATCACACCCGCCAATTTAAAAAAATGATAAAAATTAAAACTCGAGAAAACACGCTTCAAAGTTGACGGTCAGAAAAAGCAGTTAAACCGAGAAGAAATATATCATTATAATTTGTACTATAGTTTGACCAGGCGCTTATACAAATTCAAAGTATTGTTTTAGACGATAATTGAATCTTTTCAGGTAGGTACATTGTTCGGATTTATTCGACCGAGGGGAAAAGCGAGCGCTCAAAATGCCTGACCGCTTGTATACCTTCTGGACACTCCACTGCGATCAATGCTATATTTTTGAAAATATTTCGAATTTGCCTATAAAACTTTACAGACATATTCTTAGATATATTAGGAAGAGATTTAAGCAATAAAAAAAATTGATTTTTTGAGACTCATAAAGCAGGACACTCCCTTCTTAACTTAAAAGTTAATCCGTTAACCATTTTGTTAACTTCGTTAATTAACGATTAACGAGTTAATGCCCACCTATGGTAGTGTCCATAATGTATAAAAATATGCCAACATTTTTATACATAATGGTCACTACAGTATGTTTTTATTAACAATAAAAATTAGTTAATAATCTGTGAAAAACTAGTTACTCACTTTGGCTTGTGAGCAGCATCAACACGAATCTTTACGAGCGCCAAATGAAGCGAACAATTCCCATCTCTTTTGTGTACATGCCATTTGCGTTTGTGCAGCCGCCTATCTCCCTCTAACTGGAGCGTTTAATCGACTACGGGATGTAAACAAGGCTACACGTCCCATTCATCATAAAAATACTCGCGGCCAAGTTTCTCCTACATATTTTGCATGGGGGTGATTATAAAATCACTAGAATATTTTTTTTGTGAAAGATTACCTAAATGTTTTTTTTTTTTATCGAAACCTTTCCTGATTTTACTACACATCATTTTCGCCATGAGGTCTGTGTATCTGTTTGTCAGTAGACGCTGTAACTCAAATACGACAAATCGTAGAAGGTTGAAATTTTATATTTAAGATTAATTTTTGTCTGAGAAGAAAACCTTATATTTTTGAAAACGATATTTGAACCGAAATCGGATGTTTACTGATGTCATTTTTTTGTTTTTTCGAATTATTTTTGAAACGGTGCATATCTCAGAAGAAAATTATAAGATTAAAAATTATACATACAATTATAACCTATAATTTATGTTCTATTCATTTTTTCGAAAAAAAAATTGTTTTTATTAATAAACATCAGTTTTTATTTGCATTTCAAATGGTTCATAACAGAGAAGAAATTTCTGCCATGAGTATCATGGGACTTTTTTATACGTATTACAGAGATTGAACAGTATACGTGTTTGCCATAGGTACCATGGGTCTTTCTTATACGTAATACTAAGAGTAAACAGTGTGGGTTATTCTAAATAATTTTTAAATCTTTCTGGCTAAATCATAAATCTTGGGAATAAATGCATGGGGAATATATTGTAGATAATAACATAGTCGACATTTTTTTATAAAAACATTTTTGTCAAAAATAAATCGAAAGTTAAATTTTTTTTTTATAATAAATTTGTCTTTTGAGACCTGTTGGTCTCTTTTAGACAGCTTTTATACGTGTTAAAAAAAATTTTTACAAGAGTAAACATCCGTTTCCAGTTTAGTAATTACGTTAAACAAAATTATTTTCATACATAATGTATAAAATACATACTATCCCGTTCATTTATACCTTTTATTACTTTGTCAGAAATATGTTTCAATAAAATAATAATCACGTACACTGTTCACTGTCAGTATTACGTATAAGAAAGTCCCATGGCACACATGGCAGATATTTTAGTAAAAAATACAAATGCCAGTTATAATTTCAATTTGTATAAAAAAAAACTATCATTTTTAATATGTAAGTACTGTCAATTGAGTAACTTCTGCAATCTCCATTATAATTTTTATACTATCTACGCAATATTTGAGGGGTTTGCAGCAAAAACGAGTTAACTCCATTTTTAGGCCAAACAAAGTTTCTGGAGGAAAAAATCATTCTTCGTTTGGTTCAACTAAGAATTACCTACCGTTGATAGTTCTCAAGGTATCCGCTAGAATGAGTTAGCTGCTTCATTCGCTTGGGTCAAAATGGAGTTAACTCCAGGAGCTGACTCTTTGTTTTTGGGGCTTAGAATTTAGTTAGTAGTGTTAGTACACTCGTTACTGTGTTCTTTCTTGAAATAAACAAATTTTCTTGAAAATTGTTCTTATTCAATGCTTCCTTACTTTAAAAAGAAAATCATTTTAAACTATTTGGACCAAAAAGGAGTTAACTCCAGAATAAAATTGACTGTAGAATTGCGAATTTGACGAATTTCTCAATGGAATTTGGCCAAAACATGTGGTCGGTAACAAATAATAATTGGACGAAGACAAAGGTGATTTAAATACTTTCTCCACTTTTTAAACAGTTTTTTCTATTTTCCCACAAATTATAAAAACTTTTTTTAGTACAGTATTTACTCTATAATCTAGACATCATCACAAAAATATTATTCATTATTACAACACATTATTTAAATCAACTCTAGGCCTTATTGAATAGGTATATCAAAGAACTATGTCACTGTATATTTTAGCAAATGAAAGTGCATTAGAGTCCATTAATTTTGCTAGCTATATGATAATGAATAATTAATATATAATAGATTCGTTAATGTACTACCTCATTATAAACGTTAAAGCCAAATCTATTTTTAGTCGATAAGCTCTGAATTGTATGTTAAATAAGTGATACATGAACAGAATAAATAATATGTTAATTATGTATCATTTTGAATTATTTCAACGAATTAAATTATCATAAATAGGCACATCAACAAATTATGAATAGTGGAGAATTTTTTCAATGTATAAAATTAATTATGGCGCGATGTAATTCAATACATTTAAGTTAAAAATGTTCAACACTGGGGTGTTATCCAAGACTGGCGCCAGTACCTTATGGCTTATCTAATAATAATTATGATATTGTTATTATTATAGTACCTTATCTGAAAATCAGAAATTGTAAAGGGATCTTTTGATTTATATCTAAAGTGTATACGTTAGGTTAGAGAATGATGTACCAAGGCAATTCAGCGATCAAAAAGAATTCCTAATATTCTCATAAATATATAGAAGTGATATTAATACTGCAAGTATCGAAAAATGTGAGTTCTGAAAAGCACACCAAGTGATTTCTAAAGCTCTATCATTTTTCTAAATATTTCTGTCTTAACCTCTCCACTTCTCAAAAATGGACATTTCTTAAATAAATAAATAAAACCGTAATCACATTTGACAAGATTTTTTTAATACCGTAAAAAAATATTGATATTGATACCAGCTTAACTAAATGAGGAAAAATCGAAAACTACTAGACTGATTTTCTGTAACCTGCACCCACGTGTTCTTTGAAATCTCATAACTGCTATATAGAGTACATTAATTACACTATGCAACAAAAAAAATTCACAGAAATTTGGATAGGTGATTTAGAAGATATTTGTCATGCCGAAACCGAATTCGTTGCCCAAATGATTCCATCACGTCAGGTTTTTAGATATCCGAACCTAAAAGTCGCAAAAATGACGATTTTGGCAATGTTGGAGAATTTATTACTAAGTACCGTAGTTTTTTCTGAAGTTTTCTTTCATGATTTCTAATAGTAGGTACTGTCTTTTCTCTTTAAAATGATTTTTTACATTTTACTATGCGATTTTTCTTTACCGAAATATACTGCTTTGAAGATATATGTAGTAAAGTTCATTGTATCTACTATACTACACTCTATTAACAAAAATATCATATCTTTAAACTAGTACATCTCGGCTAAAAAATTGTTCAGTAAAAAGTTTAAACTCATTTTAAAGACGAAAGATAATACTATTTGTTACCGTGACCGAAAACTTTAGAAACAATAAATTCTTTAGCATTGCCAATATAGTCATCTTTGGGACTTTTAGGTTAGAATATCTCAAAACCCTGACGTGATGAAACCAATTGGGCAACAAATCCGGTTTCAAAAACCTCCTAAATTTTCTATTCAGATCTCTGTTATATTACAAAAGTATTTTTTTGTTGCATAGTGTTATCATCCCACTGTGACTTAAAAGAGTTGAGTCGTGAATGAGGTAACTGCGCAAAAAAAATGAGCTCGTAGATTTTTTACCCGTACACTTGCTTCAACTGTTAAGCGGCGTTTCTACGAGGCAACTTTTGTTGGATAACTTATACGTTCAACGTAGTTGTTCAACAAAAGCCGCCCCGTGAAGTTCTGTACAGTTCAATTAGTACATCATCAGAAAATATTTACAGTAGAGTAGTGATGTAACGAATATTCGCATTCGCATTCGCGAATATTCGCACATTTTCAAACATTCGTATTCGCATTCGCATTCGCATTAGCACATTTTTAAATATTCGTATTCGCATTCGCATTCGCAACTGCAGTTGCGAATATTTTTGCGAATATAATATGGTGTATTAACAAATAAAAATATCGCTTTTTCATCAGAAGACCTTTTTTTTTTTAGCTTTTTTTTTCAAAATTCAACATTCGCATTCGCATTCGCGAATATTGACCAGCAAATATTCGCATTCGCATTCGCATTCGCGCAAATATCGACAGCGAATATTCGCATTCGCGAATGTTTAAAATCATACATTCGTTACATCACTACAGTAGAGAAACCGATCATAATGACATCGATGGAATCGGTCGTATTAGTCGTAAAAAGCGGATAGTCGTAATAACCGGTAAAAAAGCAATTATATGAATTTCAGTTGGACTTTTATTTTGAGTCGTTAAAACCAATACGTCGTATTAACCGATGTAGTTATAACCGGTTTCTATACTTTTATTATTTAAGTCGCTGCAGACGTTTTTTTTTTTTTAAACGCTTTGAGTCGCGTAGACTGTTAGTAAATATTTTATATAACAGCGTAAATATTCAAAGTGAGAATGTTCTAAAATTTGCGAATATACTGATAAAGAGAGGCTTGTATCGTTTTGGGTAGATTCAAATTTGTTAATTATTTATGTTAGTAAAATGTTAATCGACTCAAAAATATATTATAGTATATACCTATATATGAGCTAGTACTCTTTGTAAAACTACAAATACATGCATTTTATACGTATATTAGAGCATTATACCCAAAAATACTCGGGGATATAAATTTTATCTGCAATAAACCTATTAAACATTATTTTCTCTTATCGTTCGAAGGTTAATATGGATAATTCCATCAAAATCCGAATTTCGAAAAAGAAAATCGGCTTTACAAAATCTACTTATACTACCTGTAATGACCTATATATTTATTTCATATAAAGGGGTATAAGAAAGTAAAAAATATTAAATAAGGTTAGAATCGGTCAAAGAATACATTGTTGTATTTTTATGTTTTAAAAATGTAAATAAAACAAACACAAGTTAAGTATTTTAATTATTATTAATTGCAAAAAACTCCTTTATCTGTTATAAAATATACAATAATACCAGAAATTTTCGAAACTGCGCCACTATTTGGTATTAGTTTCCAGAAGCGATGTATTTTCTATTAAAATAAACTGCAAATCCTCATTCAAGGATGATTTTGAATAGGGTTCTATTATTTATTGTAATATTGGATGAAACGAATTCAAAAGGATTGTTGTTTATTCATTATGTTTTCCGACCTGTAGTATGTTTTATGTACCAGCATAAAAATTACCAAAATTCGACGTTATGATTTTTTTATACTTTTTTTAAACAGAAAATTTAAACCAATCGATATTTTTAAAAGAAGTTATTTGTTTTAAACTTTTCAAATCACAGCTTGTATGTAGGTAGGTACTATTACCACTGTTATTAAAATTATTAATAAAATAGGTCTAGTAGAATGATTGTATTATAATTATTTCCTTACAAATTAAAATATTTCATTTAAATTAGTGATGGGCGATTGCGAGATGTTTTAGTCGATTGTCTCGATTGTTCAAATATCTCGAAACCTCTCGAATGTGGTTACGAAAACACTCGATTGTCGTGTCACATATAAATTTTAAAATTTATATGAGACACGACAATCGACTATCGAGTGATTTCGTTCCAATAATCGAATTAAAATTTAAATCGATTATTGGAACAAATGTCAGACAATCGCAACAATCGATATTTGAGGTCGATGATTGAATTATGATCTATTTCTTACTGTATCTTATCTTTTGATAGTTTCGGTTAATAATGAAATAGCATTTGTGTAACAAATTAAAATCTACTTTTGTAAAGTATAATAAAGAGAAAAAAGACACGAATATAAGTACCAAATTTAATTATTGATTAGTTTCATTATAAATTAAAATAGTTAATAAATCTTGACTTGACAGCTTAATATAGTTAAGTAAATATCTGTACATAAAATAAATTCTAAATAAATAATAAAAAAAAAATTATTACTGATACATTTATTTATAAGTATAAATTACAAAAATGTATAAAAATACATAAAATTTTTTGCTACTTTATTATTTTCTAAATTTTTATTAAAAAATTCTCAAACTATAGACATTTTAAAGCAGCGCGGCATTGTTAAAACGTTCAAAATTATAACGGATTAAACTCGACTATAACCGACTAAACTCGACAGACTGAACGTCGAGTACTGTCTACTCGAAACAAATTGTTATTCTAAACCAGTGGTTCCCAAAGTGGTCCCTACGGACCCCAAGGGGTCCCTGGCATCGTTCAGGGGGTCCGTGGAAAATTAAAATCGATTTGGGGGTCCCTGAACAACGTCAGGGGGTCCGCGCACATTTTTATTAATATAGAAGTTAAAATAAATAACAATGAATAAATTACACTGGCCGAAAGCCATTTTGCTGCAGGGCATACAACAACTTTTTAAGGGTAATTTGGACACGCTGAATCCAAAAATGCAATATTGCAAAAAAATGTTTTTTTCGATATGCAAACATTCAAATTCGTATATATATTTTTTGAATCAATGACTTCAACCAAAGATCATTCAGAATGAACCTATGGGTCCTAATTAAACTAAAAAACCTTAAATTATATACATTCATTAAGTTATTTATGAATGTATCATTTTTTAAACGAAAAAAAATCTATTTTTTAGCAAAAAATTGGCAATTTTGAAAATTTAAAGCGCATTAACACAAACAATTTTTGCCTAATTTTAATGTTATTCACTAAATTAGTAGCTTTATCTATCTTCTTCATTGTGCTAAAATTTCAACGTAATCGAATAAAAATTGGCGAAGTGGTACTAAAATCAACTGCACGTGGCAAAATTTAGTAGTTTTTCACCCAGGGTCCGTGGGAAAGTTCTGACTATGAAAGGGGGTCCGTGGGCAAGTTTTGACTATGAAAAGGGGTCCGTGGGCCAAAAGAGTTTGGGAATCACTGTTCTAAACGATAGAAATAGTTTCGATTGTAAGAATATCTCGCAATTGTATGTCGCTACGCTACTACAATCGAGTTGAACAATCGAACATCACGATTGTAAAATCTAAAGGCGAGATAATTGTTCACTCGATTGTTATTTTAGTCGATGACGATTGTTTCGATTGTAGAAACATCTCGCAATCGCCCATCACTAATTTAAATATACCCTTAAATAATAACATGAAAAAAAAACATATCGGGTGTTTTTTTTTTTTTTTTTGTTACCCAGTGGGGAGCCAACTGTTATAAACCGATGTCGTTATAGCCAGTTTCGACTGTATACCAATAGATATTAAAACCGAGAATAGAACACATTACCAAGCATAGCTTGTTTGGGGTGTGAAATAAGAAACATCCTGTATATAAAGTTTTTATCGATTGAAACGAAGAACATTGGTACCATTAATTATTTGGGTTTATTTAAGTTTTCTTAAATCGATGAGTAATTTAAGCGACAATGTCAAGAAGAGAAAGCTGAGAAAAATGATTGTGCGTTACAGAATTAAAATATTAAATTTATATTTATGGTAGTTATTTTTATATTAACCGTTTTCTTTTAAAGGTCAATTTTTATGTAAGTAAGGGTACTCTGGAAAATTGAAGTAATTTTGTAATAGATATAATGTCAAGATGTGAATTTTATGATATAAGTTTGGTACGTTTTTTGACGTAAGTAGAGTAAAGTCGGTATAATTATATGTACCAGGCAGGTAATATGGACACCTTTTGTTGCTCCATTTTACATTTTATAAAGACAACATTAATATATATCTAAGCTTACACCTCTAAATAACTGCATCAGTTGACACGATAGTGTTTGGAGTACTGATTGAGGACAACTTAATGAAAGGACCCCGCAGAATCCTTATGGGAAAGGGGTTTCGGTCAAACTATTTGAAACTTTGGATTCTGATAGTCCTTGATGAGTAGATTAAAAGTGTCAATGGGCACTAAGTCCTAAAAACTCAAACTTTTACGACATAGCCCTCTGAAGTTGGCGATCATGCTCGCCTTTAATTTACAATAAAAAATTTTGTAGAACCTTAATTTTCGCACAAGTATTTGTATGTGTTCCCAAAGACTTATCTAATCGATTGTCATCATAAAAAAGTAAACTTTTAAATTCTTTAGCCAATGGCAGTACTTCACCAATACACATTTTTTATCTAATAAATAAGTTTTCGGGATACAATTTTTGGATTACAAAATAGCATGTCCCTCCTCGGGATTTAAGCTATCTTCATGTTTAATTTCATCATGATCGGTTCAGCATTATAGCCAACTGTAACAGACAGAGAACCGACCCACTTTCGCATTTATAATATTAATGTCGCAGCCGAATGGTAAATTTAATCACTTTACAAAACGGCTAGCCGCTTTATAAAATGGCGCCATTTTGTAAAGCGGCTAACTAACATCTATAATAGATACATTACAAAGTGGCTGAACTGTAATCCGCCAGATTAAATGATTATCATGCGTTCTACAATACGGCTGCCCAACGTTTAGCCGCTTTACAAAATGGCTTCAATTGAACCACCAGATTATACAGGCTGTTCCAGACCAACCGTCCACTGTTTTATGCCCAAACTATTGAAGATAGAGTTTGAGAAAAAAAAATTACTATGTATATATCGACCCTAAAGAATTTCAGGAAAATATTTTCAACCTCATAAAACAGCGCCTTAGGGGGTAGTTTGGGGGGTACATGCCCGCTTCTCAGTAAAATCAAATGGAACGGTATATTCAAAAGTACATAATTGTAAAGACCATAAAAAAGTAAGAAACTTTTGTAAAACAAAAATTTTCATACTTTCAATTGTTTAGAAAATATGGCGACATGATCTCAAATTTTGGGGTTTTACTTAAAGTGCTCTAATTTCGTTAAATATTAATTGAATTTTATTATTTTTTTAAATTTAGAAAGTAGAAATAATGTCCTTTGTAATGATCTATGGATATTAAAGATTTGGATTGTTTAATGTGTCATACACGACATATCAAGAATGCAAAAGTTCAATTAGGGATAATTCAAAAAATTTAAATACAATGGTATATCAATTAGTACTTTATCTTAAAAAAGATACGAAAATAAACAAGTTTTGTTAAGAAAATTTTAAATTAAAAATTATGATTTTCAATTTTCCATTTTAAAATTTTGATTTATTAATTTTAAATTTTCTTAACAAAACTTGTTTATTCACATGTCTTTTTTAAGATAAAGTACTAATTGATATACCATTGTATTTAAATTTTTTGAATTATCCCTAATTGAACTTTTGCATTTTTGATATGTCGCGTATGTCACTTTAAACTATCCAAATCTTAAATATTCATAGATTATTACAAAGGTAATTATTTCTACTTTCTAAATTTAAAAAACAAGAAAATTCAATTCATATTTAACGAAATTATAACACTTTTAGTAAAACCCTAAAATTTGAGATCAAGTCGCCATATTTTCTAAACAATTGAAAGTATGAAAATTTTTGTTTTACAAAAGTTTCTTACTTTTTATGGTCTTTACAATTATGTACTTTTGAATATACCGTTCCATTTGATTTTACTGAGAAACGGACATGTACCCCCCAAACTATCCCCTAAGACGCAGTCTCAGGGGGTTGAAAATATTTTCCTGAAATTCTTTAGGGTCGATATACACAGTAAAAAAATTTTCCTCAAACTCTAACTTCAATAGTTTGGGCATAAAACATAGTGGACGGGTGGTCTAAAACACTCTGTATATTAGCCACATGACTGATCTCATTTGCTAAAAAAAACAGTAGACGACTCTAGTTTAAACCAATAACGAGTTTTATCAATAATTTACTTGCGTTCATTGTACACTAACTATTTTTCAAATCAATTAACTAATGAATTTTTTTTTCTATAAATCTAAATGTGATTTAGTATTTCATTAATAGTTTTTTCTCTTGTCTATAAATTATAGAAGTCAGTCAAATAGATTTGTTTTGAAGTAATATGTTCAATTACGTTGTTCTATAAGTAATTAATTCACCTATCATTTTATAATACATTATTCTATTTGCAAATAATCTAGACAAAACTTTAACTAATCTAACAACCAACATAAGTCAAGCAGTACTTATCTATTTAATTTAAAACAAAGTAATGAAAAACATAGTTTCCACTGTATAAATTGAATTAACCTTTAAAATTATTTAATAATTTAATAGGTGCTATAGCATGTTATTACTTTGTACCTATATATGTATAGTGGATTGATTGCAAACTGCAAACACTTTGATTAATGATATTAACATAATTTGATAAAATTTAAAATTAAGTGTAGTTATATAATTAACTAAATTAACTTTGACATTTAATTTTGCTTCCTGCATAATTACTAACATACAGGCTCTACTAATTTTTATATAAGTTATAGTTAGCAAAAGTCTCTGGGACCGAAAATTTTTCGTGAGGGAGATAGGGGAAACGGTATAATTATTGGCCACTTAAGAAAAAAACTCGAAAGAAACAAACGGTATTCCTTTAATATATGTGATAAATGTAACATAAATACAGTAATATGTTCATTATTTAGTCATTTATTATTGGTATATGTATTACAACTACAAGTATAAGGAAAAACGAAAACCAGCATAAAATAGAAAATATCTAAAAAAAGTATAATGATTGGCCATTTTTTTAATGATTGGCATAGTATTTTTTACAATTATTGGCCGTAGTGATAGATGGTAAATTTCATAAAACTTCTACAAATTTTGCATTTATTTGTAATTGCTAATAATCTGTTACTCAATTTAATTGATTTTATTTCAGTTATTTTTTTTATTTTATAAAAATCTGATTTTCAGTAATTCATATTCGTTTATCCAGCTTTCATATTTTTACGTTTTTATTTTGTTTTAAAATTCAAAAATTAAATATCAAATTCTCGAAAACTTAAAAATTTGGCATGTTATTAGCTGTTTTATTTTAGTATTGTATCATCAAAAAATTGTATTTTTCATAAATCAGTATCAAAATTTTAAGTAATAAAAAATTATTGTGGGTGGGCAGGGGGCTGAAATAATGTAAAAAATTGTCGGGGGCGCTCATTTCATAAATTTTATCAATCTTCTCTTTTAAATTTTTTTCTATATCTAAATTTGTTTGTTCATGAACTATCATTTATGTTTTTAGTAACATTATTTTTATTATTTTTGCTTTTTAGGCATTTTGTTTACCTATAAATAATAATCAACAGGGACCAATCATTAGAAAAACTTGTTTGTGTTAACACCAGGGCTGTGGAGTCGGAGTCGGGGAGTCGGAGTCGGAGTTTTAGTAATTTTGGGTGGAGTCGGAGTCGGTAAAAAGGTACCGACTCCGACTCCTTTAATTAAATAATGGTTTTTACTTCTTTACACACTTCATATTTTTTGTTCGTTTTGAATTTTGAAGTACAATGATTTGAAATGTTCAATTCTGGCCGTAACCAGAATCACCGTAATTCTCTCAAAAAAATTAGTACGAAAACGGAATTTTTTTAAAAAAAAATTTTGTACAGTAAGGAGTCGGAGTCGGACATTAGAAAAATAAAGGAGTCGGAGTCGATGGTTTTTGTACCGACTCCACAGCCCTGGTTAACACAATGATTGCCCAGTAGAGTTTAAAATTAATATTTTAAAAATAATTAACAATTACTATCTGAAACATTTAGAAATTATAATTATTTTCAATATAAACCTAACTGCTGTTTTTAAATATTGCAAATTATTAACACAAATTGAATTTTTATCCACTCATTCATCGTTATGTAGTCTTTTTTCCAAATATCTCATAAATTATTAATTTTATGGCAATTTTAGTTATTATAAAATTTGTTCCTTAATTAATTATACACAAAAAGGTCCTTGTACAAAATATCCTTAGGACCAATAATTCTTGAGATATACGGCTGAAAAAATAAAACGACGGTTCTGCCAAAAAATCCAAGTAAATTTTTCTCGACAGGATTATCTTTATTTATGCATAAAAAATAACGTGTGAAAAGCCCAGTGCGAAATCGTGTGCACAAAAAAAATGTATTCAAGGTAAAGGGTATTGTGAAATTTGTTATTTAACTAATTTTACACAAAAAGGTCCTTTAGAAAATTTCTAAATAAATATTATAGACGTAATAAATAAAGTTTGTAGAAAAACTAAAAACTCAGTCAACATTTTTATGCAATTATACCAACTATGATTGCTAATAGTTTGATTGTTTTAAATGTCCCATTCCCAACTACAAACACTAACAAATGAGCAACGCTTCAAGTAAACAGCTCCGAGCAATTCTAGTTAAATAAACATTTATTGTTAATACTCAAATCACTCCTCCCACTATTTTTGTTTTATTGGTTTCATTATGTAATTGTAATGAGAATTAAACGGAATTTCAATAACTGTTATATTATATTATATGTAGATGCATTATGTAAGGCTATAATTCATATTTATTTATAACAATATTTTATTGAATTTTGGTTGATACAATGTTACAATAGACTCAATAGAATACAATGTATTGTATTTACATGTATATTAATTTACAGCATACCCCCACCCCTTCAAAACGATTAAATCTCCTCCTGTCATTTATTACAAAAAAATATTTTTTTTTCTTTTCGAAAAATAACAACTTGTTAAAACGTGTTTATATATCCGGAAATTCTTTGTGAGCTCAGCCTTCCAAAGATTTTGCTCAAAATTAATGTTTATTTAATAATTAGAGAACCCAGTTATGAAATTTAACCGGCTTAGTTTAATAAGTGTTATCAATTTATCAAACAGTAATAATTTAGACCATATATATTTTTGACCAATTTAAGAAAGGAAAATAATTTTTTTTTCCGATCCCTGAGTGCAATTACATATAGGATGAGGCTATTTGCACATACCATATGTGCGTGCAATAGGCTATATGCACATACTGTATGTGCATGCAATTAGCTACTTGCACATACCACTAACTGAATGTAAACTTACCTACTCTAACTTAACAACCTAACTTAATTAGGTACATAAACAATATGTGCAAATAGCCAAATGCATGCACATATATGCAAACTGCAATTATATATGCAAATATTCTTAAATATAACCCAAACATAGATAACAAATATACTTACAGTTTTCATTACCGAAAATGAATATCAGATATATTATAGAACGCCATCTATGATGACAATGCAACAATGATGATAAATTAAATAAAAAGAAAAGGATATAATCATATTAAATACTACGAATTTTCCCACTTACATTTACCAGGACCGCCATAACTTGATCAGAGTAGCTATTATTTATGTATTTACTTGCTTTTTATCTAGACTAGACTAAAATGTATGGTATGCAATAGATTCCTATATTCGAATATTGTTAACCTACTACATAAGAAAATCGAAAATGTGTTTTCACAGTTTCATTGCAGTACCCTCTATTGATCGAAATATCAACTAAAAGTTCTGCAAGTGTATGGTTTGTATCTACATTAAAACGGTTTTATAATGATAAAGAAATATCCTGTAAAAAAATGTCATCAAGTTTTTAGATATCTGCTTAGGTCCTTTTAACTTCAAAATACTTATAGATATCTGTATCAGTATTGATTTGGTTGGAAAATGTGCATAATTTGGTGTCCAGTAAGTTTATTGTCTTCAATTCACCCTCGGGAAAGTTCATCGCTAGTAAATTCACCGCAAAAAATTATATTATTAATTCTATTTATTTATTAGATTAGGCTTGTCTCGTTGGGGGTTTTTAGGATGAAAAACAACCCCCCTATCTCACGTAGCAGCCTATATATTTTCGATTTTAATAAATAAACGTTATATATTGTTCATTCACAGGGCTGGCTCGTTCATATAGGCGAACTAGGCGGTGGCCTAGGGCGCTCGTATTGGAGGGGAGGCATCGAAATTCAAAAATAATAGTATTTTTAAGTTAAAATTTCTTTAGACGCGTTATGCGATTTTTAGTAGGGGATGAAAATGTGAGTTCGGTTACCAAACTGATTTCAAGTTTATTGCTTTATTATGACATATTTTTCTAATAAAATACAAATCATATTTTCTTTATAAATATTATTTATTTTAATTAAATAGCTAATATTCAATTTATTTTAAAACTATACTAATTACAATATGCACTTAAAATTATTACGGTCATTAAGATAATATTAGGACGCACTAATACAAGTCTAGTCAATGCGCGTACCTACTTGTAATTATATTTCATATTTTATTTTTAATTAAATTATTACAACGTTATTTTTTTGTTTATACTCTTTAAGATATTATGGAATAAAATAAAATAATACTCCTCGATATATTATTCAGTAAATTTAAAGTTTGTATAGCATATATTAGTTCATTTTAACATTTAATTATAAATACCAGTGGAGACTACATAGGTTACGGCTATGGTCGTTTTATTTAATTTTATATAGAAATGTTAAGCAAAATTTAACAAATTATAATGCAGATTAGAACCGATATAGATACGTGATAACGTAGACCACATTTTGATTGTTGATAACTAAGTCTGTAAGTTCGTGGCAAACGGGTCAGTCCTTATTTAAATTGACCACGAAATAAACCTTCTCACACAAGTGCTGGCTGCCAAAGTTGGGGGAAAACGCAAAGAAGCGGACCTACGTGGAAAATTTAGTAAATGGGATCATGGTACATGGTGGTCCAAGATCCATGCTCCCGCGCTGTTAATTTGGCGGAACCTAGGACCCCGGAACGGCTATCAACGAACCACAGATAAGCTATTACCTCTATTTTTCATTTGTCTATATTTATCGGCCCACAAGCATTGTGTAGTTCCCTACACGACAAGATATCGTCAATACCAACTGACGACAAATTATTATTTTAACAAGTGCTGTAACATTTCTCACCATAACCTCTGAACCGGTGCAAGACTTGGAGTTTTGTGTCACTATAAGATTGCCAAAATAGTGTTACATGTTATTTCTAGGCTGTATTGATTATTAGTTATAAGAATATTTGGAATCTCATTTTATTTTATTTTTGTATTCGCTGGGTGCGTGACCCCAGCGCCATCTAACGATACAACTTACGGTGGCTCTTTTGAGAAAATAAACATGTATTGGATGTTAAATAGTTATTGAAAAAATAAAATCAACTTGGTAAAAATTTTTTTTCAATGTGAAATGTGATATATTACACAGAGTGAATATTAAATTAAAAAATTTTCCGTGGGTCAGCTAAAAACAGTAAGTAAAATAAATACAACAACTAAAACAAGTCTCAATAAGTAAATAAGGTTAAGACATCTGTCAAGATGTTTATTTAATTTTGCAGATAAAAAATGGAATTGGTGTTGAGAACGGGTTTTCAATCTATCACACATAATATTATATCATTGTTTGTATTGTTATAAACTTTATTTTAATTGTTTTAATATTTCAGATTAATGAGACACGATTTGTGACAGATGTCAAGTGTGATTGTGTTTATTAAATTATAAAATTATTATAATTAATTAAATTATTACTCCGTTTTCTTACACGATATACACATGTATATGATATTAATACGGTTGTAGGTTATAGTATTACTTACTTTTTTTTTCGCTGATTTAATTTCCACTTGGCAACCGGAAACTTATAAAATTTACAATTACTATTTCTACTAGTATTTTTGCAATCGACTACACAACAACTTTGATGACCCATTTTATTTTATTTATTTAATTAAAACTGATACACGTGTTATTTTTATGGTCATAAATAATAAAAAGCCACCCGTAGTTCTGTATTGTCCGCAGCGGGCGCTGACATCACTTTTGTGTCCCCCACTATGCCTTACGCACCCAGCGAATTCGTCATTTTATTTTTGTTGTTTAATTATTGTGTAAATAATATTTGAATATATGTTTAATATTTTTTTGAATACATTGTCTTTTAGTACAACCGAGATAATTTCGTGATTCAATTAATGGTTTATTTTCTTGATATATAAGGTAGATAAGAATCACGTGGCGCCCAAAATTTTATACTTTATTTATTTTATTGATATTTTACCCAGCCCATCTCCACTAGAGCTAGGGCACACTACCTTTTTGTCACCTTCATAATTAGGTACGTGACAGCTTCTCTTGTTGTATGGTACAATATTTTGTTCGAAATTAATTTGACCAGCAAAGTTTGATCTCAACGCTGCTTCAAATGCTCTTCTAAAATCAAAAACCTTTCTCAAAAGTTGTAGAAGTGATTTGGGTTACAAAAGAATGCTGGTACAATCAAGAGAAATTTCAGAAGAAACTAATACATCATTCGCATCAGAATCGAATCAAGTCCGCTTAAGAAAAAAAAAGATAATTCAATTATGAAGCTGAAGACGAACCCATTTACGATGAAAAAGACAAGTTCAAAATAAATTTTTATTTTGCCGTGTTGGATACCGCAATAAATTCAATAGATGATAGGTTCACTCAAACAAAGAGTACTTACAATATTTTTTGATGTCTTCTTAACGTTCATGAGGTGCAGAATAAAACTTCCAAAGCTGTTCTGGAAGACTGTATAAACTTGGAAGAATCTCTTAGGATGTTGATGCAACGGAGTTATGTGATGAATTGCAAGCCATTTCAAGAAGAATAGCAAACAACACTACACCACAAGAAGTTCTCAACTATATTTGTAAAATATTATTTTTCTTATACTAGCAGGCAGCAGGTGATTTGCTGAAAAATCTTGTTTTAATATACTAACAATAACAATGTAGTTCTACTCAAGTAAAACTGAAAATAACGTATTTATGAGACATTTAAAATTATTTTTGAACTTCAACGAGTGAAATAATCCAAATATAAGGCTTGGAATTTATGACTTCTTAATAAATATTGCATTTTACGAACGCCAATAACATTAAAAAATGTTATATATTTTTCGACTTTGCGCCATTGTCATTTGAACAGGAATTGATTAATCAACCTGTAATTGTCATCATAACTACTTCAAATAATACTGAATACAGTGGTCTAATTAGTTTTCTCAAATTCAAAAGTAAACTAAACTGCCTACTTGCGCCTATAACGAAGCTCCATTATCAGTAGCAGCAAAACTGCCACTGAATAGTTGCTTAAAACGGACAATACGTCGCATTCGACAAAAGGATTTTTCCAAATGAAAACCCTCATTTACGAGAAAAACTAAGTATTTATGAACAGTTTAAGGTGACTAGTGAAGGTGACAACTTCCTTTTATTTGAAAATTTTCTGACCGATTACACAGTAAAAAAATTTTCGTAAAATTTAACACTTAAATGAGTGTTAAAATTTGCGTGTCAAATATTTCACATTTTTGTGTGTTGAATCAACACACGAGGCAAGTGTACTTTCATCGACTCAATTGTTAACACATTAAAATGTTATTAGAGATTCAAATAACACTTTATGAATGTTACTCTAAAATCAACACACAATTTGTGTTAAAAATCTTTTCCAAACAGCGACAAGTATCAATAACATTTTTAAATGTTAATGTAACACAGCGAATGTGTTAGTACGTTCATAAATAACACATAAAAAGTGTCGTTCGGCACAATGCGCGGGAATATAACCTATTCTACAACCCAGTGATGTACAGTGATGTGATTGTGTAATATTAAATCTTCTTTTGACCTTGAAAATATTGTTAATATTTATATTAATTAATTTATTATAAAATTGGTGTTGTTATTTATAAAAAAAAAAAACGTAAGTACTATGAAATTTCATCTGTGACAATTTGATAGTCTTAATATAACCTTAAATTTTTTACACTCTACAAGTGTTACAAACAACATTTTAATGTGTTAAAATTGACGAGCTCATCCGGACTAATTCTAACACTCTCGTATGTTACTTTTAACATGCAAGTGTGTTATTTCTTCAAAAATAAAAAGTCGAGCCAAAGTAACACTCACTGCGTGTAAAAAAATCAGTAACACTCATTTAAGTGTTAAATTTTACGAAAATTTTTTTACTGTGTATATTATTAATATTTGGCACAAAACAAAATGTATTGCTACTATCTCAAAATTCTAATTGGTATTCGGATGGAACATTTAAAACATGTCAAAATCTTTTTGGTCAATTTTATACTATCCACATCGTAAAAAACAATAAATATTTTCCTCTAATTTATGCCTTGTTACCCAATAACAACCAAACATATACATACTTTTGGAAAAAAATTGAAAAATTAAAAGAGTTGGAGCCAAATTTTAACTCAACAAGTATACTAACGGACTTGGAACGAGCTGCTGTTAACGCATACATAGAAGTTTTTCCTACAATTTCCATAAGACTATGTTATTTCCATTTTAAGCATTTTATAGGAAAATTCAAAATTTAGGATTTAAATCGAATTATGACTTAGATGTCGATTTTGCTAAACAAATATTGTTGCGCTGGCTTATGTACAACAGGAAGACGTCGAAAAAACCTTTGTTCATTTGGCATCAATAATGCCAGGTATATGCGAAGGTTTTCTGGAATATTTCGGAAAAGAATTTGTTAGTTATGTAGATGTTCGGGGAGCTAAAAAAACCTGGATTCTTTCCTATAAATATGTGGAATATACTGTGGTTTTGTAGAATTAGTCCATACAAATCATCCATCGATATGGCATTTTTTTTAATTTTCTTAAATTAGAGCAGGGTATGAAAGAAATGATATACCAACAATTTTTGAGGCAGACAGCGGTTCATCCACAAAAAAAATATTTAGATCAGTGGGACATGTAGGCTTTCTAGGCAAAATTTAATCACTATTGATTTGAATATTAAAAAATATGACCATTCACATATCTTATAAGGGAAAAAGCAACAGAATTACGTTTTCAAACTTTGTATAATGGACCGATATTTTTAGCACAACTCACGAAGTGGTCGCGCTTATATGCCCGATTTTCCGTCCGTCCGTCTGTCTTCCATTGCGAGATCTCGGCTCTCTGACCACCTAGAGACCTCGGATTTCGCTAAATGGTAGGTCTCAAAATATTTCATATATGGCTTCATGTACCTCATTGCACTTGGGATTGATTCACGAATAGATTGGGAAGGGTATTTATTGAGTTGTGTCCATCAAGTAGGTTGCTCGGCAACACCCACGTGTGGGTTTTGATTAAAAAATATATAATCATTTTGGTTGAAAAAAAAATACAAACATTTTATTCTTTATCATTGTGCAACTGCGATTTTATCTTGTAATAAATGTGTTGATTTATATCTTAATGATGCTGAAAAAAATGTTAAAACTGTTTGTTTCACAAGCTTATGATTTATACATAACTATTTTTTCACATATGATGTACATTCACCGATTTATGTTTTTTGATAATGTTCGTAAATAATAAATATGACCCACTCGACAGATATAATTGTTTTGCATTTAAAAGTTATTTGTGTACCTACTATAAAACGATACATCCATTCTAAAAAAATATTTTAGAGCAAGTATGTATGTAGGGGAAAGTACTCTTGAGACGGCATACTTTACGAGATGGCATACTACCCTTTATTTCAAAAAGTAGTTATTCTATTAAGATACTTGGTGGTGCTGTATGACAAATAAATGAAGCGATTAAATATTTTGAAACAAATTAAATGTTTTTTTAAATTATTCACAAAGTGGTTGTGTTTGATATATTTTTGTGTTCAAATAAAATTGTTTTCAATTGTTTAAATTTCGTTCTATAATTAAAACTATTTTAAATTTGGTAAGTACAACAATTTTATATAGTGTGGTATTACTTTCTTAATATCATAGTTATATATATTTTGTATTAATACTTAGATTAAATATAATTTAAAAAATATATTTCGTCAACAATTACATGTCATGTAAGATGGCATACCCATTATACTTAATATGCCATCTCAGAGGAATGGTAATATAATGTTGACTTATGGCGTTTTTTTTTTTAATATTATTTCCAGGTTATAAAACATATCGTTAATGATGGCGCCGTATAATAGAAAGTCCTTAAGGCAATCATATTTCTCCGTTACCATCTGCCCCTCCGAGAAAATGCCTTCGTAAAAAGAAACACGGTGCCCTTAAGATCTTCTACCAGATCTTTAAGAAATTAGCAATCAGATCGTTCTCAGGGATAAAAAACTATAAGAAAATCTAAACGATTTGTAAAAAAATGTATTTAAGTATCTCCTGATTCAATCAATCAGTGACAACACGGAAGATTCTGTATCTGACAATGAAGATGTAGCATGCATTTATTGTAACGAAATATTTAGTCGTTCACGACCTCGTGCCAATGCCAAATTTGTCAAAATTGGTGCCATGTAGAATGTATTGTTTACCAAAACAGCAAAATTAGTAATTTGTGACGTATGCGACACTCTTTCATAATTTATAATATTTTTTATTTATACTTCATAACAATATGCCATCTCACGTGACCCGTGTGGTGAGATGGCATATTACGGATGTTTTTTTTATTGTTTAATTACACCAAAATGATAATAGTTATTGTTATTATTGTTAATGGTAATAATTAACGATTAATTGAATAAAATAATAGCTGCATTTAACTTGTTTTATACTTCCAATTTTTTTCAGAATTAAAGGTTTTCCAAAAAGTATGCCGTCTCAGAGTACTTTCCCCTATATGTATTATATGTATAATCAGCAGAAAAAAATGCCTAACATACATTCCGAAACAAATACATTTTCTACAATCAAATGTAGACAATTTTTATGAATGTGAGTTTTTAATGCACAATGGAATGAAGATTTCTACAAAAATTACTGATAATATTTTTGCAATCGACGAAAAAGTTGTCATTATTAATAAGATAATAAATATGTTGATAATACAAACAAATGTATTGTTACCCCTTTTCGTTACATTAACAGTTTGTACAATTATCCCATACAGTCGAAAAAATTAGGAATTTATTTTAAAAGTTCTTGCCTCGCTACAATAAATGTATGAGTTTTCTATTTAAATAGGGTTTTACAATATTTCCAATTCTGCATTTTTTTTACTAAATAAAAATTAAATATTCTCATTGTCAGCTATAAACACGGTTTGATAAAAAAAAGTAACTTGCCAGCTGTACCATCATTAAAAATTATTTTATATTGTAAACATAAAATAATTTTTAGAATAAATATTCAATTCAATTAAAATATCTTAATCCTACATATACATTATACATATTCATATTAAAAATATATTCATATTAAAAAACTGTTTATAAAGTATCAATAAAAAAAATTATGGAAAAATTGTAAGATAATTTCAATAAAACTTTTTTCAGTACATACACACATATTATATATTTAACATCTCCTATTGTTGTAAAATGTACAAAATAACAAGTAAAATCTGATGAAGTCTATAAAAAAAGACGAAACGTTTAACTAATAAAATCAAGTTATATTTTATATAACTATTTTTTTATTAAATGACTGATACCTCAATAACACTAAAATATTAAAACATTTTTATTTATACAATATAAATTAATAAGAAATAAAATAAAACGTTTAAATAATTTAGAACGATATGTGGGCACTACAAGAATTTTTGGAAAATAAAAAAAGAGTGTGCTGTTGTTCACTTGATATGGCTAGTTAACGATAGGCAAAGTTGTTATTGGCCCAGGGTGAGAAGTCAACAAGCATTTATATAATTACCAAATGAAAAATTCCCATACCAACGTAATTGGTTAATGTACCCCATGTCCAAGGTAAGTAAATGACTAGGTATGCTGACTTGCCTTGACCAATCAGCGCGGACGAAATGACGTCACCACGAAGTTCTTTTTAACACTCTAGATTTCAAATGGTCGCCAACGCTGTGTTTAATATTATGGCAGTTAAAATCATAAATAAATAAAAAAATCAAGTAGGTAGAAAAGAACTTCGTGGTGACGTCACAACTCACAAGTCAGCAAACCTGTACATTTACTAACCTTGCCCCATGTCCATGCACGCAGAGAAAAAAACATGGTTGTGACATGATCGCAACTACATAACTTTTTTGTATCTATAATATATTGGATACCACGGGGATGACACTCTAGTGGTAAAATCTTGAAAGTCATCTGACAGTTCCGGTTGAGGACGAGACGGGTAAGACGTAAAGAAAAGGAAGGTCTTCCAATCTGGCAACACCATTAAAAAATAAAAAATCCACGGGTTGAGACAAAACACCGAATTTTATTATAAAATCCTGTTCACATCTTATATCACCAGTTCACAGTGTTGCCAACTATAATTTTAAAATTCCGTCTAGTGTAACAAAAAATTCCGTCAAAAATCCGTCAAAAATTTTTTTTCGTCGATTTTGACTGTCAGATGACGTGGGTCACGTAGGTGAGAATTCACATAGTCCTTATTCACATATAGAAACACTAATAAATTTATTAAAGTATATCTATTCACAGATAGTATGTACTAGATGACATTGTTGATAAAACAGAACTCATCTGACAGTTTGGGGTTTTGATCGAGATTGGCAAGGGTAAGACGCAAGGGAAAGGGTAGTGGACAAACTGACAGCTGACAGAACCTGTCCACATAAATGTTAAAATCTTATTTCATTTTATATTATCATCTAATTATATTAAGTAGTTATTCTTGAAATGAAAACAAGCAGAATACCAAATCATATTCCATAAGTACTTTGGAATGGAAGATAATATTTAAATAATATTTACAACCAATAAATATTTAATTTAATTATTGTAGAATACATAATGATATAAATATAAATAATATTATTATAGTTATAATATAAACATAAATTTAGAATTTTCAGTATTAGTTAATTAATAATCTAAATTAAAATCATCGTCACTTTCGGGTTCTATGGGTGTCGCTGGAGCTGTAGATGTCGATGGCTGATTGTAACTTTGCATCGTTCTCACCATATTAATTACTTTATCTGGTAATTCATATGTATGGCAAGTTTTATCATGCCGTTTAAGTCCTGATCGTATATTTAAAATTGCATTTACCATTTGTATTTTCATTTTGTTTCTGAGTTTTGATTTTGCTATGTTCATTACACTGAATACTCTTTCAACTTCAGCATTTGAATATGGCAATAGTAAAATGGTAAAAGCAAAATCACTTAATTCTCTAAATGGGTTACTGTCGGTTGCATCTTGATATTCCCTCACCTCTGACCAAAATTCCACTGTGTCATTTGTTTTTGTCCATTTTGTAAAATGTATTGCATTCCACTGCGTTTCTATTAACGATATGACATTATCTTAATATCTCAAATAAATCAATAAAGGGCGTAAAGATTCTTTGTGGATCATTAATACATTTTTACATGATAGTAAATCGGTTTTCTTTAACACTTCAATATTGTCGGGTAACCTGAAACAACATAATATAGTTTAATGTACATCTAGCGAATAGAGTTGCTGAAACTTGGAATATATTTTTGACTTACCTGGAACGTAACTGTTGTATCAACTTGATGATAAATTTAGTGCAACGTTGGCGCAGTTCTTGCTCATCGTGTTCATTTATTGTTTTTTTCTCTTTCATTTCCATAATTTTTGATTCGAAACCATAACCAAGATATGGTTTTGGGTTCAAATAATCTTCTACAATTATTGTTATAGGATCAATATTCTGGCGCGGTATGACTACTTTGGAAACCAAAAAACCAATTAGTGTAGTCAAACCCTTAAACAGTTTACAAGGATCAGCATTTTTAGCTTCAAATGCTTTGTTCACGCGTTGCAATTCTTCCAGTATCGGACACAAGAATGAAAATAGAGCTAAATTTCTCTCGTCTTTATACATATTAAACAATAACTCGGCGGTATAATGTTTCCTGGATATTTCAAAATGGGTTTTAAGTTCAATCCACTGTTGTAAGATTCTGTCAACAGCAGAATAAATTGATAGCCAACGAGTATGGCAGGCTCGCACTATTTTTAATGGTTCGTGACCATCATTAATTAATTTGTATATTTCTTTGTACTCAGCTTGCCGAACGGAAGATTGAGCAACCCAATTGTACGTTTCAGATATCATAAAATCCAAATTCCTTGGCAATGTATCTTCTGAAGCATGAGATGTGGCGAGTTGAATAGAATGACATACGCATCGTACAAGAATTAATCCTGGGTTATCGTTTTTAAGTTTTGCATATACGCCATTATTTACTCCAATCATAACACTGGCATTGTCGGTTCCTATACCAAGAATATTTTTTAAATCCAAATTAAATTCATTCAAAGTATCTTTGACTGCACATATTATTCCATCAGCTGTGCATTCAGTTAGAGTAGCTAGTTTTAAAAATGTAGTATTTATTTTCTTTGATATAGTACTATAATATATTATAACAATTCCAAGATATTTCGTAACACTAATGTCTGTAGACTCATCTAGGAGTAAATTGATTTTACCATCTCCAACATCTCGTTTAAATCTTCTTTAAAATGAGGACTCAAAACATTTTTTATAATGTTAGAACATTTTGTACGATGCAAATGGATATTTTTAACAGCTTCAGAATCTTTAATGGCTTTTTTCATCATTTGTCCTAAATGATCGACAGTCAAAATGCTACAATGTTCAGCAATAAAAAGTGATATGTAAGCTTCACAGGATTTAGTTTTATCGAATGACAGTTTATCGTAATTTAGAGTTCTTTGTCTTGATGGTGCTAATATTTTTGCATTACTTATGTGTTTTTTCGAAATAATATGCGTTTTTAAATCTGAATATTTATTGCAACTACTTACGACACACCGGCAAAATTTGCACTCAGCAAAACATACACCTGCAGTATCTTTTTTAATAATCCACTTTTTAAAAAGTGGATCTTGTAACCACTCATTTCGAAACTTTTGGCTATACTGAGCTTTCGGCATTTAAAGAAATTAAAAAATACAAATAATGAATAGGTATAACAGAAATCAGAAACACACCTAACACACGACGAGACACGAATTCAGTTATATATGTTATTTTCATTATTGACTAACGCGCATAGAAAACTAAACAATGAAATTATTTCGCAATGTTTGTTTCGAAAATTTGAACTATAAACTGATATGTGATTGGTCATCGGTTATTATAACACCGGATCTCTGATTGGTGGTCGTTCATATTCAATTGTTTCAATATTTATGTTTGTTGTTGGAATGTAGATATATAAATTTATTTAACATTTATATTATACATTTTTTATTATTCAATTTTACCTAGAAAAAAACTACTTTCCGTTAAAGAATCCGTTAGCCGTTAAATGAGATTTTCTCCCGTTTTCTCCATACCCGAATCCGCTAGATCTAACGGAAAATCCGTCAAGTTGGCAACACTGCCAGTTCAAAGCAGTATAGTAAATAAGTGTTTTATCGAGGGTATCTTTTCGGAAAAACTTAAATTGGCAATAGTTTAACCACATTATAAAAACGGTGACAAAAAATAAATGTCTAACTACAGACCTATATCTCTAATATGTAACATTTCCATTAAGGTAATAAATAATATAAAACGGGTGGGCCATGTAAAATTTTAAATTTAAAAAGTCAATAAAAAAAAACGGCTTGATATTTTTCAAAGGTCTAACATTTATTTGAAAGGTTGTTTTATGAAATTCATTTGTGGAAAACAATTTCGGACATATGATCACCACGGCTGAGTTTACAGCTTATCCGATCCACCCAATTTTGGAGTACTTTCTCGATGGTTTCAGGCCTTATGGCAGCAACAGCGGCTTGAATCTCGATCTTTAGATCTTGAATTGTTTCTGGATGGTTGGCGTAACATTTATCTTTAACAGCTCCCCACAGAAAATAGTCCAACGGAGTTAAATCGCAGCTTCTGGGAGGCCAATTCACATCACCTCTTTTGCTGATTATGCGATTTCTCACAGTTTGGGTTGAAGACTCACCACTTTGGAAAAAAGTTTTCAATATTTCCCAGTTTTCTTCTAGCGAATAGCGACCCATTTCGTAAATTTTAGACGTTTTACTGAATATCTGTCAGTTTCCGAATGGTATTTGACGTTTCCAATATCGAAATATAGATAGTTCAAATTTAAAACGCTAGATGGCCCACCCGATAGAATAACAAACTATCTAAATAAGTTCAATATGATATCAAACAAACAATATGCTGTTAAGAAATAATGCTCGATAAACACTGTATTGTTCTATATGATAAATGAAATCCTAGATTGTTGGAATAGCAAGAAACTCTTAGTTGCAGCTTTCTTCGGTTTATCAAAAGCTTTTGACTGTGTTCATCACAAATTATTACAAGAAAAATTAAATGAATATGGTATAAGAGGTAATCAAATCTATTGGTCTTGTACCTCAGTGACCGGCAGCAATGCGTTCAAATTGAGAAACATAAATCAGACATAATAGCTATTAAAAGTGATCTCAAGCTTTCAAAAGCCAAACAAATTGATAATAAATATTAATTTGTTAAAGTCAAATAAATAAGTTATAATACTTAAAAAAACTACACATGTACAACAGCTGATATTTGGTCATGATTTTAAAAATATCACAGATGAATGATATAAATAATAATGTGTTTGAAATTTCGGATGAAATATTAATATCAACATTAACTGATAATGGTTCTAATTTTGTTAAAGCATTTAAAGATCACAAATGAAAAATACAATAGTATAATATCAATATCTGATGATTCTGAAGAAGAATTAGAAATTAACTTTCCATCCATTGAAACAAATAACAATTATAAAATAAATTTACCAAAGCATAAGCCACACATTAAATTTGATCGCAACAACTGATTTAAAAAAAATGTATAGAATCTAATACAGCTTTGCGAAATAGACATATTAGCATTTTACATAAATCCAATCAACTGTAGAAGATGGCAAAACTACCTAAATCTTCCAAAATTATAATAACAAATGTAGGACATACATTTAGTATGCCAGGAGACACTAGATAGAACTTGTTTTATGAAAATCTTAAAACAATACTCCAATAAGTGAAAAAGAAAAAAATATGTCAATAATTAGATATCATGTATACATCAATGACACTGAATTGCCGTATCTTGATGTAATGGAACCAATAGCTAATACTTTAGATATACTGCAAGGGGAAGATAATATTTTCTATGGTTCATTATAACAAAGTCTTATATCATTAATAAATAAATTATAAAAACTACAAAATGTGTGCATTGAAAAGTAGGTATCAATAAATATTCAGTCATGTAGGTATTCTTAGCGATGAGGATAGTTTTGCTGCAGCAGTAGTTTGTCCTCAATTTAAATTAAGGTGGTACAACGTAATAGAAAAAAATAGTTCCAATTTCAAGAGATATTTTTATTGTTTTTATTATAAAATCAAAATTTGTATGTGGCTCGCCTAAAATTTTTAAATTCCAAATTAGCTCGAGCCAAGTCAAAGGTTGGGCACCACCGCCTTAAATTATATTGCATTGTATAATTTTCAACAAATAAAGATAACCTAAAAAATTTCTTGTTCTTACAAAAATCACCAATTTATTTATTTTTAATATATTTATCAACAATAAAAGAAATGGTTCTATAAGTCCTATTACTTAAAAAATCAAAGCTTTTTTTATCACTCAACTTTTATTTTAAACATATATTTTTTCCAAATCAATCGGAGCATCTAACCAAAAGCAAAACGTTTTCAAAATTTTCGAAAATTGTTTTTTTAAGCAAGAGTAAAATTACAAGTTTGTTATTATACACTATTACAAGGGAGTTCAGCTTCTTTGCAAACCAAACTGTTTAGTTTAGGCCATTGATAAATACATTTTTTTAAAGAAAGCTAAATTGTAGCTTTTAAATTCAAACAATTAAATTTCGTGTACTTACGTCTGACTGGCACCAAGTCGACGTCACCTACAACAATATCTGTAATCACAATATGAATTCAATAAAAGATACGAATATTTTTTTAAAATACCTTGTAGTCGAGTTTATTAAAATAAAATAAAATAATTTATACAGGGTGTTGAAAAAAATTCTTATCTAAAAGTCCCAAAAATGACTATATTGGCAATGTTAAAGAATTTATTATCAAGTAGGTAATTTTTTTCTAAAGTTTTCGGTCACGGTAACAAATAGCATTACCTTTCCTCTTTAAAATGAGTTTTAACTTTTTACTGTACTGTTGAGCGCCATTCCAAAAAAAAATAAAAATAAAAAACATACAGTTACTGATTCTGTAATGCGAAAATATATTGAAGACATTGACAGCAGAGCAAAGAAGAAGAATTAATTGCGTCAAAAGTCAAAACTTGATAGCACAAACACAAAAAGAGGCAGAGTGGCAGAATGACGTCCTGCACCATTTTTTTATGTCAATGTACACAACAACCAAAAACCTTCCAACTAAATATCAAAGGCTAGTTATGAACTAGCGACAAGAACAACACTCACTGAAGAGACACGCATGACACCCACCTCAGGAAGAAATTTGAAACTCTCCGACTTGCACTAGAACACCAACCTTCCCTCGGTATTGTGTTTAATAAATCCCCAACGTTGCGTAAACGAAACATTTTTAAAAATGTGTTTTTTTTTAATATCTCTTTGATGAAATTACTTTTTTTGCTGCTAACAACGTTACACAAACTGTTTTAAACTATTCCACACTAAGTAATAACTTCCGTTTTACAAACGTTTAGTAAACGCAACATTTTGTTGAAAAAATACAAAAAAAAACATGATTTTTTTTTAATTCAAAACCCGTTATTTGAGAATATCTTTAGTAATAAAATGCAGTTAAAACATCAAAATAATTTTTTTTCTACCCTTGGGGATTAATGGGTTAATGTTCGATGAAATAGCACTTTCAGAAGGCATTCATTATAATTCTACTGGGGGTAAAAAATGGAAACAACCGATATCATATTACTTTACCCATAATACAATTCCAACTCAGCACTTAAGGCACATTTTGATTGAAACCATACAAGCTCTGCATGTTTAAAGGTAATAGCAACTGTTTGCGATCAAGGGGCTACCAATGTAGCTGCTATTACTTCATTAACATTATATGAGCAGCCATATTTTTTTTTAACGAACAAAAAATTTGTAACTTTATTTGATCCTCCCCATCTTCTGAATACTACTAGAAATAACTTTATGAAGTACAATGTTTTATTTGATAGTGACAAAATTGCGAAGTTGTCATATATTTTAAAAAATTTCAGTTAAATAGAAGCCCAATTGAAACCGGAACATTTCGAATTAAATAACAAGTGCAAAATGAAAGTTAAAATTGCTGCTTGGCAACTCAGTTATAAAGTACATTGCGGGATATTGGCTTATGCTTATAAGAATAATGATATGCACAAGGCAATCAATACTGCAGAGTTTGTTGGAGACATCGACTAACTTTTTGACAGCATGAATGGTAAGAATACAGCTTTTGACTATGGTAAGGTTTTATGTAGTGCTGTAACTCACCGTTCACCTTATAAGGCTTTTTGTGAGGAAATGCTAATAAAAGTTAGTGAATGGAGGTTTTTTCATCCTAATGATCCTCACATGTTACCCCGTAATTCTCCTAGGTGTCAACAAGGTTGTTTAATGAGCATACGGGGTATGTTTATCAGAAAACAGGTTTTAAATACATGCTTCCCCATAATTTTACCCAAGATGCCATTGAAAATTTGTTTGGTGTAATACGACAGCATGGCATTACCAACACGAATCCGATGTGTTACCAATTTATTGCTGCTTTCAAATCTAATATTTTGAATGGGTTGGCATCTCCAAAAAATAAAAATTGTGAATCGGATGATTGTCAAATTTTGGATAACTTAAAGGGTTTTTTGGGTAAAGACAAAACACCATCTGTTTGAACCAACACTTTTGACCCACAAAAAGTGCCGACAAACATACTATTTTCTGATCTTACAGATGAAGAAAAACCTTATTGTTTATTCATTAACAACACACGCGTAGAGCATAACAACATAATAAAGAAAATAATATTAGAAATTTATATTTATTAATTTAATTTGTCACTTTAATTTCTAAACTTATCAAAATTTATTATGTAATTAATACTATAGAAATGTGAATTATTGCAATTTTAACAAATATATTGCATTTATTATTTTAATAATTAATTGTTATTTCAATAAAATTGTTTATATTTTTTATTTTGTTTATTGTAATTTATATAAATCAGTAAGTAGTTTTAAAATCAACAATTTAAAATCATATTGGTGGGAGTTATAAATTTATTATTCTTGGATTTTTTTATAGTGCGTATATTTTTTTATACATTCTGTTAGTATAAAATTTATTAATTCTTTTTATTTTTAGTATACATACGAATTATTTTACTTTTATAGTAAATATAGTACAAATATAAAATATTAGCCCCAGCCCCCATTTAATGTCCGGTTTAGAAGTAATAATATATTTTTTCAAAAAAATAGTTTTTATATTACTCCACATAACAATTCACCACTACCGCGGCCGCAGCTTTGAAGACGAAATTAAATGAGGACCTTATTGTAGGAGGTTGATAATTTAAAAAATTATAGATTATAAATTCATGTCCCCCACATGTTATCACGGGCCTCCGTACTGGAAATTGTTGGTGGACCCCGTAAGAATTTTGTTTCCAATAAGTTTTTTTTTTTCATAAAAATTAATGCAAAAATTTGAATGACTTTTAGATTTTTGGATTAGAAAATTTAATTTCTATCACTGAATTTTTTTCCCGCCAATATTAAAAAAAGCTAGAAATAACAAAAAATTTAATAAATGACACAAAGAAAATTACAAATTTTATATTTACTACAAAACGTTCGATTGCTGGAAAAAGGCTGTTGAAAAATCTACAATCCATCGCGAAAATATTATAATAGATAAATATATGTATGTTCACCAACTACACTAAAAAAAATAATGCAAGAATCAAGTGTAGCTCTAGAATTCTAGATAAAATAATATTTACTAACATGTCTTACTTTTCATTCGTGGACATGCAGATGAAACATCAAATTTAATTCAATTTTAAGGGTCAAAACTACAGATGTTCCAGTCTTAAATAGTTGGTTGCAGAGAACGGAATATAAATCGCTCTCTTATGATATAATAAATGATATTATTAATTTGATATCATCTGAAATTGTCCGAGTTATTTGTAGTTAAAGTTAAAAAAAATGAAATATTTATCAATTATGTTAGATGAAACGTCTGATATTTCTGTAAATGAACAAATTTCATTGTGTTCGTTCAGTTAATGACGATAAATTTGAAATATAAGAATATTCTCTGGGATTCTATCTTACTGAAAGGACTGATGCTAATAATCTCTATAAAGTTGTTATTGATATGCAAACAAGATTAGATCTACCAATAAATAAATAATTTAAGAGGACAATGTTCAATAATTCAAATATTTGTAAATAGGCTTAGTAGTACAATATTTTTATTATTGCGAATTTGAATTAACGAATCATATTTCTTCTTTCAATAACATGGCTTTTAAATATTAACCATTCAAACATCTAGAAAAGTCACTTACCTCGTTCGGCACTTATTAGAAGGAGTGTTCAAAAAGAAAAAAAAAATTAAATTGCACGCTCTGCAAGAGCGCAAGGGAGATTTCGAATGAGTGAAACTGTTTACTGTATAAACAATACACCAAAGAACCAGAATCTCAACTTCAATTAAAAAAATTGATGAAATGTATGAATATTTCAAACAATTTTTTCAAACTTACGATGTGAACGATTCCCTGCCCCAAAATACCGCGGAAACCGCTCAAATAATTTTTTTTGCCAACCAATTTCCATCAAATACTTTAAGTAAGCATTTTAGAAATTGCTGTATTCCTGCAACTAGTACTCCAGTAGACGGTGAAATAAATAAATATAAAAATAGTGTGCTCCACAATACAAAATACCCAATAAGAGTTTACGAATGCGTGGATAGATACCTAAAGTATCTGACCGGAAAATCTAAAATTGTAGTGACAAGATCTATTCTCGCCTCGCGCGCTCTCAAAACCAAGTCCAACACGCTCTGACTGAAAACTACCCATCAGAGATCAGATCAGGCTGGCCCGGCCCGGCCCGAATTTAGCCCGACCCGAATTTCGGATCGGGCTTAATTCTTGTTTATAATTCTTACTTGAAAAACGGAGAAACTGTGGTTTCTTAGTCACTTAAACTAAAAATACACCTTAACCACAAAATTTATGTCACTCGACACGTGTTTCGAGACACGTGTGTCTGTAATCGTTAGGCTCCTGATGAGGACTTCTTGTGAAGTCGAAACACGTGTCGAGTGACATAAATTTTGTGGTTAAGGTGTATTTTTAGTTTAAGTGACTTGTTTATAATGTTTAGACAGGGTCGGATCGGACCTTATCATAGTATAAATCGAACCGGGCTGGACGGATTTTATCTTAGTATTATAAATTGAACCGGGCTGGGTCGGACCTTACGAATAAATAAAAATATTATTTTCTCAAAATAAAACTTTTACTTTTAATAGTTGTTAAATTAATAACAATTCACAATTATTAAGAAAATTATAATTTATAATAGTCGTGTAAAAAATAAGGGCGTCCACTGTTCCTGGATTAAAACGTGTACTCTATACTCTATAGTCACTTCGATCCGAATCAGGATTCCGACCGGACTGGGCTTAGTTTTTGTTTGCAACGTTTGGACCGGGTCGGATCGGACCTTAGTAGTGATGGGCGATTGCGAGATGTTTCTACAATCGAAACAATCGTCATCGACTAAAATAACAATCGAGTGAACAATTATCTCGCCTTTCGATTTTACAATCGAGATGTTCGATTGTTCAACTCGATTGTAGTAGCGTAGCGACATACAATTGCGAGATATTCTTACAATCGAAACTATTTCTATCGTTTAGAATAATAATTTGTTTCGAGTACAGTACTCGACGTTCAGTCTGTCGAGTTTAGTCGGTTATCATTGCAATAAATCCGTTATAATTTTGAACGTTTTAACAATGCCGCGCTGCTTTAAAAAGTCTATAGTTTGGGAATTTTTTAATAAAAATTTAGAAAATAATAAAGTAGCATCAGTTCAGTGTAAAACATGTAAAACAAATTACAAGTATTATGGTAATACAACTAACCTCCTAAATCATCTGACAAGAAAACATCCGATTCAACTAACGGAGTTAAAAAATTAACAAAACCCATTCGAAAATAGCGATTTAGATGTATCTACACCAAATATTACTACTTCTAATACAGTAAGAAATAGATCATAATTCATAAGCATAAAATTCAATCATCGACCTCAAATATCGATTGTTGCGATTGTCTGACTCCGACAACATTCGTTCCAATATCACGTGTCACATATAAATTTTAAAATTTATATGTGACACGACAATCGAGTGTTTTCGTAACAACATTCGAGAGGTTTCGAGATATTTGAACAATCGAGACAATTGACTAAAACATCTCGCAATCGCCCATCACTAGACCTTAGTATAAATCGAACCGGATTGGAGTGAACCGAAAAAAAAGTTTCGGACTGAATCAAGTCAGCAATTTTTTTTTAAATAACTTCGGATCGGGTCGGGCAATTTTTTTAAGGTCCGATCTGATCTCTACTACACATACCTCGCACAACAGGGTATACCTGTATAGAGAAAATCATACAGGTATACCCTATTGATACACAATATTTAGAAAGAAACTTTGAGTTTATGCTATGCTAGCAACTACAAACCCGAATGAAGAAAGATTGCAAAAGGCTACTCAAAAGCCTAATAAAAAATTATGTGCTAAACGGTTTGCTTGACCACAAGACTAAGTGTCTCCAAATATTAAAAAAAAATTGGCAGTTGAAAAATTAAATATTTCATCATGAAAATATACACAATTAGTGTGAAAACGAGGTATTGCTTCTTATAGAATTATACCGAAAGTACCAATTGCTGTTTATGAGCGAGAAAACACAAGAGTCAAATGCGTGGAAGACGGTTATAGCTGAGATTACAGCAACACGTACGCAGTTGAATCTCTCAGCAATTGTCTATTGCTGGATCAGGAGTAAGTGAAATTAGTAAAACTTATAATTTATAAACTTACTGAAAATGAACTAATTACTTTCAACTGATGTAAACTAAATTCTTACAGATCTAGAAACATCGACAATGAAACTTAGTAAGAAAAAAAAGTACATTTCTTTTATGAGTAAATGTTCAACGATAGAAAAGTAAGGAAAAAAACAAAAATATGGAAGCTATTAAAAAACTTAATGTTTCCGTGGATAAGTTGATAGACATTGTCACAAGAAATGTCAGCATTTAACATTTATTCTGCAAAAAAACTGTGGTTTAATAAGAAGTAGAACGCATTACCTCTCTAGCAGAACCGCCGCAGAGAATATCGTTAATCGTCTAAACCACGCCTTCCCAGGTCAACAATATCCATTTAAGCTAAGGTATAATCACCGTAGCTATGAGTTAGATATACCCCAGAATTACTCCTTAATTGGGCAGCTAACCGCCGTAAACACCTCCGTACAATACAGAGGCCTCAACGTATGGGGCGACATTAACAACGCCGACACCGGAAGAACTGGTCCATACTGGATCCAGGGACCCTCCTTCTTGTCGCACTCGAACGAGGAAGAAAAAACCTCGCTGAAGTCCAAGATATTATAAGCACAACCTACTATCCGGAAAAACCAAGAGTTAAACTACACACCTAATTTTGCTGACGAAAATCGTTATGCCTGTTTGAACAGGAGAGTCAATGCACTTCTTACTAAAGCTTATAACGATAATAAAGATCCATAATTACCCGAACTAAACAAGATATCACATAGAGCACGCCAAGGTATATATTTAAGTTTCTTTGATCACCCATCTCAATACGATCTTAAACCAAGATACAAGACATCAGGAGTACACCAATTGGACCTTTGCAAATTCCGCATTACATTATAATTATATTATTGCTTTTGTACTTGTTTGTTAAGTATTTAAAAAAATGTTATTCGAGAAACACACAATTGGTGCGAAAACGAGGTATTGCTTCTTATAGAAGCATACCGAAAGCACCAATTGCTGTTTTTGAGCGAAAGAACGCAGAAGTCGGCAGCATGGAAGACGGTTGTAGCTGAGATTACGGTAACCTGCAGGCTGTCGAATTTCTCAGAGATTCCGTAAAAAAATGCATGACGAAAATTGAATCTCTCAAACGTCACTACAAAGCCATTAAGGATTCAAATAGCAGATCAGGAAACAAAAACATTAAGTGGAAATTTTATGATGTAAATTTTAAAATTGTATATATAATTTGTTACATGCTTAAGTAGTTAATTTAAACTAAATTGAAATGATATATTTATAGGCGATCGATGAATTGTTTTCGGAACAGCCATGGGTGACTCCTTTGTCTGTTGCTGGTTCAGGAGTTGGTGAAAATGGTAAAACTTATAATTTATAATCTTACTGAAAATGAACTAATTACTTTCAACTGATGTTAACTAAATTCTTACAGAACTAGAAACATCAATGGTAAAACCACGTAAGAAGAATGTACGTAGGAAACTAAAAAAAACAACACGAAGAAAAAATGGATGCCAACAAAAAACTTAACGATTCTGTTGATAAGTTGATAGACATTGTCACGAGAAATGCCAACATTTAAATGTTTATCATTGTAATGTGTAACCATCTTTTCCGCAAATACGGGGGTTTTTAGTTGGTTAGAGTCCGACACACCAGGTGGGCTTTGTCGGCCTCCTGACGGTGCACGATGCATTTTTCTCCCCAGAAAAAAGGAAACATATACGATGTGTCACATGCCATACTTATTATCGAAAAAAATTAAAAACTTTTTTTTTTGTAACAGTAATTAAGTAATTGTTATTATTTTGTGTCGTTTTCTAAATGGCATTGGATGCTTTTTAATTGTAAATGGCATTTTCTTAAATAATTATTTCTTATTTTAATGGAAACTATGTTCATAATTCATAATAAAGGAAAGGTAATGATAGTATACCCATATTATTATTATATAATAAATTGAATTTACTGTTAGTATAAAATACCAGTTTTTACAATTAAGTTATTTAAAATTGATTGTTGTTATCATTAAAATTTAACAATTAAAAAAACTATTGAAAAATACAATGATGTATTTACATAATAGCTTAGGCTGTGTAGGTAAACTGTATCACATAGGAATATTTACCAGAATAAAGCCAAATAGAAACGTACCTTTGCCTCTTGACGAAAAATTTTCAAGTAGGTTAAGCGAATTACAAAAAATGGAGGTAGTAGAAAAAGTTAATCAACCATTAGAATAGTTCCATGGGCGTAGGCAGTGTGGTTGCCCCACCCCCTAGCTTGTGGACAAAAAGTAATAAGTAATTCAGTATACATTGTCTAAACAGGGATATTTCTAGATTTCTATGATGTCCATTGGATTTTTGAACGTAAATTTATATTTTGGATCCAGAAAATCAAATATCAAAGTTTTTTTTAAGCACAATCTTTTGTTTTTACATGTAAATAAAATTTCAGGGAAAATTTAAAATAATATAAAAACACCTAATAAGACCATATAATCGTTAAGATCTTCACTGGAGCAGCGATTTTCCGATGAAAACCTTCCAGCTTTATCATTGTTATATTTACACCCTAGTTCTATGATAAATATGACATTGGGGTCAGTCCGCGGTAATCGTTACCAGATAGTTAAAAAAATATTTTACGAAAATGAATACTAAAATATAAAAGTAACAGGCTATTTAACATCAATTTTCATAAACCAACAAAAAATTAAAAAAAATTAATTAATTTTCAAAATATTACAAAAAATTTAAAAAATTTTCGAAAAAGACAACAAATAATGTGAAATCGCAATAACTTACTTGACTATAAGTGACGCTCGTGGCAAACTATTAAAAGTCTTTGACAATTACATATCAAACGTGACGTTTGACCGAATTAAAAAAAAATACCCTCACCAACAATAATGACTAAGGGTAACCGCATTTATTATAAATTTAATGAGTCTATTGATGTATTTGATAAATAATTGTTATAAGTATTAGTTCATAATATCAATAAGCAAATAAACACTCAAATAGTACTCTTATTGTATCCTTTTATTCAACGTGTTACGACCGTCACAATTTTCTGTCACAACCGTCACAATGTTTATATAGATTAAATAGATAGCGTATTTACCTGATGTTCTTGTGTAACTAAAAAATAATTTATTCGTAACATATTAAAGTATGATTATTATAAAATAACTTCATTATTTTCGCTAAACTTTCGGGTTTTTGGATAGAGGTTGCAAAACTTGCAATAGTTGGCGTCACAACCGTCACAGAGCTTTGAACGCTGACAATTTTTTGTAAAATAAATGTAGACTTTTTATTCTTTCAATATACATACATGTATTGCATTAAGATCTACAGAAAAAAGGTAAAACCATGTTAATAACTAGTATTATTTAGAAATTATGAACTCCAATCCGAGTTGAAATGTCACGACCGTCACCGCGGACTGACCCATTGGAAAAATTTAAAATTAAAACGCAATGTTTTTGGCAATACTACCATTTAGATAATTTTGTTTATGAAGCCGAATTGTGGTATAATCTGTGGAAAGATAGAGAAACTAAAAATCAAAATCTCAAAGAACTTGACTTTGTAGAGATACTGAAGGATGCTGAGAATGTCTTCCCAGAAACAAAAAATGCAATCCTCATTGTTCTGGCACAGCCGTGCACAACATGCACAATAGAAAGGCCTTTTTCTTGACTGCGACGCACATAGGCGGATTTTCAAATATTTGCGTACAAAACTCCAATATACGAAGTCAGCCATGAAAGTCACGTGACTTAATTTTTTGAATCTGATTGGTTTCTTACATTCAGTGACGGTCCTTATAATATTTTTAACGGATGTTTTGACTACTATCTACTATAATAAAGTATCGTCTTCTGAACAATTCACTCCACAAGTCGTGACGTCACAATCGCCATTGTCGCGTTCCAAATAAACAAATTTTGACACGTGAATCTAGCTTTGCTGATTTTAAAATCAGTTTTATTAAAATTTTCTTTGATGTTTGAGTTTATAAATAATATTATAGGTTCATAAAGCTATAAGGTATGTATTACAAATATAATTTTCAAACAAATTGATTATTTAACCCACTTGACACAATTCAAAAAATACCCTTGCCAATCGATTTGTAAATTAATCCCGAGTCCAACGAGGTACATGAAGCCATATATGAAACATTTTGAGGAGGGGGGGGGGTCAAAAATTTAAGAAAACCGCCTGTGTGCGACAGGTTAAAACATGGTAGAGATCTACAATGTCTGAGTATATACTCAACGGTCTGTGTAGGTTAGTGTCCACAGAAAAACTGTAAGTGAAAACAAAAAAAAATTTAATAGAAGTACTTAGAAGATTCGCGGAAGATCCACGGAAATTAATTTTGACCTGATTTTTTTAAACTAAAATATGTTACATAAAAAAAAGTATAACATGTGAATTTATTTTTGCCCCCCCCCCCCCCCCAAGTAAAATCCTGGCTACGTCCATGATTAGTTCTTATGTTCTAGTAAAAAAAAAATAATGAAATAAGAGTGCTTAGATCCCAGAGATCTTAACAAAGCAATAAAAAACGGTATGGAGAACCATACATGACTATGTTCTATAATATCTTTTAAATAATTTTTAATATACGAAAATATGTTTGTACCTTAGATGCTACTTGGCAAATTCCCTTAGATGATGAAAGTACAGACTTATGTGGGTTAGATACTCCTTTTGAGTGGTTTAAATTTTACAGATTGGCTTATGGAATATACATGTATATAATTAGACATTCCCCAAAAAAGCTACAAGTAAAAATAAAATAAAAAGTCAATCTATTTTAAAAAATTAAATAAAGCTTGTATAAAACACACTTTGACGCACTTCTCCAATATTTAAAAAAAGAAGCGCCCATCTTAAAAAGAAACACATAAGAAAATCTATTACGCAAATAATGGAAAGTGATAAATTATTTAAATTGAAATTAATACCACGAACATTTTTATACAACGACAGGATATTGCAAAACATTGAACATTTTTGTGAGGAATGTAAAATTTTTATTTTATCACAATTAAAAATGTTTAAGTGGACTCAAAAGAAAAGACCGTTTTTAGCATTGTATAAGAAAAGTCCCAAGTGCTACAGATTTTAAAAAAATAAGGCTTCCTTTTCAACGTACGTAGTAGCGAACATTAGCTAAAGTAAATATCAATTAGTAAATAAACATTTGAATACTATATCTAAAAGTATTTCATTCATGAATGAAATGTATATTGATGTTCAATGAAATATCAGACACCGAACTTAGAAATAAGGAATATACAAGTATATAATTAGACATTCCAAAAAAAAGTTAGGAGTAAAAAATAAAATAAAAAGTCAACCTATTTAAGAAAACACACATTGACGCACTTTTACAATATTCAAAAAAAGAAGCGCCCATCTTAAAAATGAAAAGAAAATATCTCTTCAGCTTATAAATATAGGAGGAAAGACATAGTATCTCTTCACAACATAACAGATGTTGCGAAGAGATACTCTATTACCTAATCTTCGCAAAATAACAAACCGGGTTGGTTAACTGGTTAAATATTTCAAGTAATGGTGATCATGTCCTTGATGTTATAATATTGCAAAAAAATAATAAAATTATAACGTCTGATGACCTGGATGATATTGTGTATGGCTGCGTCGCGGGCATGGGAAAGATTCGGCACTGGATGGATTCAGTCGGACTCTCCCTGGCCATCGAGAAGATGAAGGCGGTCTTGTTCATCGGGAGGAAGAAAAGATAGAGTGTCTCTCTGACTTTTGGTGGGCACACCATTAGGACACAACCTTACATTAGGTATCTGGAAGTTATGATCGACCAGCTGAGCTACAAAAGTCCCAAGTGCTACAGATTTTAAAAAAAAATAAGGCTTCCTTCCCAACGTACGTAGTAGCGAACATTAGCTAATGTAAATATCAATTAGTAAATAAACATTTGAATACTATATCTAAAAGTATTTCATTCATGAATTAAATGTATATTGATGTTCAATGAAATATCACTAACACCGAACTTAGAAATAAGAAATAATAATGGAATATACATAAAATAATAGGTTGGCAATCTGAATGGCAGCACTGCAACTTCTTCAGACCGCTGAAACGTATTAAACAATAATTAAACATCACGAAACTATTGACGCTGAGTGCGGAATTTTACAGAAACCGAAACGAAACGTTAAAATTTGGTTCCTTTTCAGTACTTTTTCAATTACTGGGATACATGTATATAATTAGACATTCCCAAAAAAAGCTAGGAGTAAAAAATAAAATGTCAACCTTTTTTTAAAAATTAAATAAAAGCTAGTAAAAACACACTTTGACGCACTTCTACAAAAAGAAGCGACCATCTTAAAAATGGAAAGAAAATATATCTTCAGCTTATAAATATAGGAGGAAAGACATAGTACCTATCTCTTCACAACATCTGTTCTTATGACAGTAATTTTCAAATTTTATGTGTTGCATATTTACGAAGATGTTCGGGAGTTTATTATTTCAAAAAATCCCGATGAAGTAAGCATATTTTCGATGATTAACTTAATTAGAATATACTTATAAGAATAAAATATCAACTGTGACATACAAGAAAAGGTGTATTCTTTTGATTGAATTTTATGATTTGAATTACCTACAAAAAACTAAAAATAACATTTTGAATCGTGAACCAACTACGGTTTTTATGATTTCAAAATTACTCTATCAATTTGAAGAAGTAGTTTCTAGACAAACAGATACATTACCTATTCTTCGTAAAATAACTAAACGGGTTGGTTAACTGGTTAAATATTTCAAGTAATGGTGATCACAATGCCCTTGATGTTATAATATTGCAAAAAATAATAAAATTAAAGATTGACTAAAACATTTTAATCAATTAAGCAATACTATTAAATAATCTTTGTGCAAAATAGGATCATAACACATACACTTGATCATTTATTACAAAACTTTCAAGTCATTGAAAGGAATAGTTGACGAACACATAAGAAAAAAAACTGGCATTTAATTTTCTGGCGATTTTTTTGTGCTCTTTCACGATGACAATGTACTAGCTCACTTGTTTGTAACTGTCACAGAATAAGTAGTCAATTTACGCTATGAATTGCTGCCTCATCCACTTATATTTTCCAGATTTGGCCCCCTGCGATTTTCGTTTGTTTCCAAACATGAAAAAACGGCTCGTTTTCATTTTTGGAATTATTTTGCAGACAAATCATATTTTTCGGGTAGTTTAAGAAAGTTTAAATCTCACATGTTAAGAAATAAATAATACAAATTGAGAAAAAAATATGTTAAAATATATATACAAATTGTTCTTTTTGAAGTTAATTATTTCATTTCGAAAAACTCTTCCATACTCCTATAAATAAATAAAAATCATTTTGTATTACTTTAAAGAGAGGTGCATTTTATTTTGTTACAAATGGGAATACGAAGGTACATCGTCAGCTGTGAAATTCATACTGAAAAGTGAGGATTAGTTAACAGATACTAGATACCAATCCATTCGAAGAAACTCCGCCATATTCTGATGACAACGACTGGCCATTTCGTGGCTTCTTTAATAATATTTATGAACATGTAAAGAAAATAGATGAGTTGCAAAACAGAAAATATATATTTCGCAGCAATTTTATTTTAATATTTGGTTGATCGAATATGATCCAATTATTATTATTGGATCGTATATGAGCAGGTAGAATCATAAAACTAACGTTGTTTCCTAACAACGTCCTCATGACACGTGCATGATCTTTAAAACTTGTAACATTGATATTATAATATCCATTATATTATTATAATAAAGTTTAAACAAGTTTGAGATTATATTGTATTCACATTATTCTAAACTTGTACGACTTGTACGCAAATATTTGTGAAAAAAATCACTTGACTTTTTGTGTTGTTAATGGTATATTGAAATTAATTTGTTGACCGTTTGATTAAGATTTTATGTTTAGACAAGTTTCTGAATATATTGCATTTACATTATTCTACACGGTTACACCAATATTTAGTAGTAGTTAGACAACAAGTAAATACTTGCTATAAATAAAGCATTACTAATAACTTTGCTACAAGATGTCGTTTTTTTGTTATTATTAAATTATTAAATACATAGAATTGTTGATGATTCAGCACTGTCGTGCCAAACTTGAACCGTAGATTGAGAAAAATATTTTATGAAAAAATCTTCCAATAAACATGTGTCCGGAAATTTGAAAAAATAAAGTAAACAAGAAAACGACAAAAAGTCTTCAAGATGAGCCAACAAAAAAAAATAAAAGTCTTCAAGATCAAAAAAGTACTTTTTTTACTCACAAAATAGTAATTAGTTGAGTAATTAGGTAGATCCCTAAGCAGTATTAGCCCAGGACCCCACAAATTCACGAAAAATTATGTATACATAATGTATAATTAAACTGTATTATAGTTAAGTACATTTTTTATTTATAGGTCGTTTTTTTCAGAAGAAACATTAAAAAATATAAATTAATTCAGGTCAAAGAGTAAAACTACTGAAACTTAATTATTTCGATTCATAACATGATATCTACAGTTAAAATCAATGCCTACATATTAAGATACTTTGAAAAGTTATCATGTTGCATAAGTGTCATAATTCACCACCAATTAAATTTTATATGAATATGTCGATGGAAATCGAGTTTCATCAATTCAGTCGAGTTATATGTTATATGTGCTTCATATTTCATTGTCGATATTTTATTTAAATAATACCTATGTAAGTACCTATTTTAATATTATACTACTAAGGCTCACCCTTTTACTAGCACTTTCACCCTTGTTGCTTATCAACAAATTCTCTTCAATAGCTTCCTCCTCCTTAATGATCTACATTCCCAAGACACCACTTCCTACTTTGCTCAACGATTTAAGAATGATGCCCAGAAAATGGATTTCCTTACTAACCTACTGAACTGCTACGTTCCTCCAGAACTTGAAGTTCTTCTAGCACAACTTGCTCTCACTGAAGATCCTCAGAGAAAACTCATGTCATTTATCCCATCCTTCGCTGGATTCGACTTCCAATTAGATTTCGGACATATCGTTCCTCCTTCTATGATGATTCTTGCTCATCACCTCATTGCTTCTGTTAGGACTAATTCTGACCCAGAAAATATATATAATATTATAACTGTAAATGAATTAAACTTCACCCCAGCCCACTTCCTTGGTGCCTATTTTAATCTTTCTAAGGCCCGCTTGACTCCTTCTGTGTATGAAAACAATACATACGTAAACCCATACGAATTCCTCCTTGCTTACAGCCCAGACAATTTTGAAAAACTGTGCGAACTACTGACCAACGTTTCAAGTTTTTTCGAAAAATAAATGAAAAACACAAAGACTTTCAGCTCCATACTCGGCTCTCCTTCCGGAATCTCGATTATGTTCCACTCACTATGGCCCACCACCCTGCCAACATGGCACTTCCTCTCTCCAGTCAATGTGACGAGCCTCGACGAAACGAACGAACTATCTGACGTAACGTACGCTAAACACGTCCGCTTCCTTGTTCCCGGTCCAGCATTCAAGTCAAAACTCACCGCTGCAACACCCGATATTAACAAACACCTGTATCTTGTTGGCGATAAGCCTTTCGACTCGACAACACCCACTTTCAAATACGAACTTTTCTCCAAATCTCTGCACTCCGCACCTGATGTTCTATGGTTTCAACCATACCAGAAGAATCCCAGTGCTCTCAATTATGCACTGACCCTTGGTCTACTAATAGAAACTGGCGATATTGATGGTACAACCATTCCTACTCCCAATATTCAATAAAATCAAACGGTATATGGATAAAACGAAGAATCAACAAGGAAGCATATTAAGCACAAAAACCCTCGACGTTAAGTACTTCTGTTTTACTGTATAATAAAATAATAATGTATATGACTGCCTACTGCAGTAATAATATAACGTTCAACCATTTCAACGAATTATATTGTTAAATCAAGTTAAATGTAACTTATTTCAATTCTTATTATGAGTCACTTTTACGGGTAGGTATATATTATTTGTAGCAGAAACATCCGAAAGATACAATGCTGGAACATTGCATAAACACGATGTAGATAGTAGAATAATTCTAATACGAATGAATTCATAGTTTTTGAGTTTCTTACTTGTTACCATTAATTAACATAGGTTAAATTCAAATATCATGTATTGTCGTCTTTCTGATTTGCGACAATGTAAAAAATAAACAACATAGATACGTAGACTAAATTATTAATAATGTTTTCAGTTTTCCAGGATAAGTAAACGACAACGACGTAAAATAGTGGAATAATTATACAACGAAGTAGTGGATTTGTTTTAATTCTAGCAGAAATAGAAAACACAATGTATATGAACAATTGCTTTTCCTAATTAATTTGGTTGATTTAGGTATCAACACCACTATCGTAGCTATCAACGTTTTGTTATCTTTGAGATACTATTATTTCGACGTACGACTTTTCAATATAGTATTGTATGAGATCCGTTATAAACGATTGCACTGTGGTATCAGATTATCTAATCCTGATCCTGATCTGGTTTAACTTTTCTCGATGACCGTAGCATGGCTTCCCTGCTGAAAACGGCTCATAGATTCTTATAAAAAAAATTGTATGAGAAAACAGTGTGTATCTGTCACTGGAAACCCTCATAAATACTCATAAAATAAAAAATAGTCGAAAAATGTTATGCTCATTAAACCCTCATAAAAAATCATATTTATGAAATTTTCTTATCAGAAATTCTATGAGAAATGCGCAATTTATAAGATTCTATAAGATGATTTTTTTTCTTACTTTCTTGTAATGTATGAGAATTTATAAGATGATTTTTTTTTTGTGGTGTATGAGAATCAATAAGAAAGTTTGTTTCTTGTGATCTATGATTTGTTTCTTTCTTGTGATGTATGAGAATCAATAAGAGAGTTTCTTTCTTGTGATCTATGAGAATCAATAAGTCGTGTTTCTTTCTTGTGATGTATGAGAATCAATGAGATGTGTTTCTTTTTTGTGACGTATGAGAATTTATAACGGAGTTCCTTTCTTGAGATCTATGATTATCAATGAGATGTGTTTTTTTCTTGTGATGTATGAGAATCAATGAGAGTTTCTTTCTTGTGATCTATGAGAATCAATGAGATTTTCTTTCTTGATGTATGTAAATCAATGAGTTTCTTTCATGTGATGTATGAGAATCAATGAGAGTTTCTTTCTTGTGTTGTATGAGAATCAGTGAGAGTTTCTATCTTGTGACCTATGATTATTATCAATAAGATGTGTTTCTTTCTTGTGATGTTGAGAATCAATAGTAGAGTTTCTTTCTTGTAATCTATGAGAATCAATAAGATATTCAGATACAACATTTTAAGATATGTAGGTAATTATAAGATAATCAATTTTACATTTTTCAATACAAAGAATTCAATACAAAAATTATGTTGTTGTATTATAATCATACTCTTAAACTAACACCCTTTTGAATTAAAAAAATAATAAAAATAAACATTTATTTGGCTTAAATGGTTATAGTTTTAAATGCTGGTTTTTTTAATTATGTAGATGTTTTTAACTATTTTTATCTACTACAGTGATACCTGAAAATAAATGGAAATAAAATTAATATTTATGTCATTGGAGAAAATATGTTTTCAAAACTTCCATTAACTTAACTTACTTTTTTTCTGCTAATCGTAGATGAACAGTTCCTTTAATCTTTTTTGTATTTTTCTTCTGGATAGTATTTTCTTCTTCCAATGCTGTGTACAGTAATTTCTTTGGTGGGAATCTTGTGGCTATTTTATTATTTAAATCATCTAGAATCTAGTGAATCTATGACAAAATTTAAGAAATGTTAGAAAGAAACAAAAACTGTGTGTGTTTAAAAATGTGTAATATTAAGATGACCAAACTTATTCCTTTAGGGAGTTTTGAACTTCTTTTTCGTGGACAGTACTCCTTTTTAAACTGCACTCCCAAACTACTCCTTTTCGTAATTTTAAACTCATTTCTACTTCCAAAAACAAAAACGATTGCTAATACTTCATATTATTTAAAAACTTTTTTTGGAACGCTAAAACAATAAATATCCAAGATTATATACCGGCACATACTTATTAACATTTTGTGACTTACCTTCTGTAAAAATAATAATAAAGTATTCGGTTTTTCCCCGAATTTCACTTCAAATTTAAGTTTATTTGCGATGTAATTAATTCTTTGATTAATATTTACTGCTTTTGATTATCCTGTTTTCACAAGTTTTATGTACGCGAACAGTTTAATAAATATATTTTTAAGAATAATATTAATAAACAACCCAAAGAACTGTGAGATCCGAGCGTTCACACGCTCGAAGCCAGTATAATCCCCTCCACAATTAGCTACAATGTCTAGTCGCTTAAGACGGTTTCGCACTATATAGACACAAACACGATATTTTAAAAACTTCGTATTTAAAAATACATAGGTTTTGTTTTAATTGTGTTTGTTGTGTGTTTTGTCTTAGTGAAAAACCATCTTTATTCGACTTCTTACCAAAAGGCAACGTTGATAGCTATATGTACTATGTACTTTGTATACGACACAGTGGCTCGCCCGGGGGGGGGGCAGGTGTTACCCCTGCCGAATTGGTTAATATGCATTGTTTATTTTAACAATTGTGATGCATAAAAAATAAAAATAACATACAAAAAAAATTACCCCCCCCCCCCCCCCGAAACATTCAGTTTTCTTAAATTCTTTTGAAAAAACATCAGTTCAAAATACCTTCCAAAATTTAACTCGTGTTAATGGTCCCCCATAAAAAATCCCCCCCCCCCAAAAAAAATCCATACAAGTTTTCCTTTAAAAAATAGAAAACAATGTTTGTCCTTAAGTTTTTACTTTCAGTTCAGATGTTTCTTATTTAACCTCATAAATATAATTAATTATTTTTCACCATTCAATGCTGATGTAATCTTACACACTCTTCATCTTTATTCATATACATATATATATAAAGGGGTATACGAATTTATCAGAAAACATTCTACTTATTAAATCTCATATAATAAATTTTATACTACAGACAGACACAACATTAAGTTATGCATATACAATAGTTGACAAAATACCTATAAGTTCTCATAAATCTTAATAGTTTTGTAAGCTATGCTCATAAAAAGTGTTATTTCCATGAGAAAAAAGATGGCATTTGTCACTGGAAATACTTCACTATTATTATAAAATTAAAAGTATTCATTTAAATAATTTATCAGCAATGCACTCATAGTACCTTATAGAAAGACACAACTTTTGTGTATTTATGTGATAAAAGTTCATAAAATGCACTTATCCGTTCATCAGCAATTGCTTATAGAACTTCATAAGCATGTTAACATTTTTTATGGATTTACCTGTTAAAAGATTATAAATTCATTATTAGTATTTTACTTATAGTAGCTGATAGATATTATGTTAACTTTTTTATGGATTTACCGGTTAAAAGATTATAAGTATTTTACTTATAGTAGCTGATAGATATACTGAGTAATTTTCTGTTAACACCTCATACATTTATTGGTTACTTTCCTCATAAAACCACATACACGTTTCATTCTCATTAAATATGATAAAAGTTTTATAAGTATTTGCTGATAAATATTCGACTTCAAAAAAGGCTCATTGATTCTCATATATTGACCTATGAGCAAACTTTTCGTGGCTCGTAAAATCCTCATAAGTTTATAGATTCTCATAAAATTCAAGCTATTCCAAGCAATATTTTTATAAGAATTTATGAGTTTTTTTCATTAGGGTTTCCCCCACTTCATACCTTTGCATGAAATTACCCCCCCCCCCCCCCCCGTGATCCGCAGTCCCGCTACAGTTCGCATTGTCATTCTAATGTAACAAACACTTTTTAAAAATATAAAAATAGGTAACAATCAATATTAAAAGTATAACGGTCATTTCTTAAAGCTTGTTTGGACTAGTATGTCCGAAAGATGAATAAATTGATTAAAGCTATTGGGAATGGATTCAGTACCCAACCCAAGTTCGACACGCGTCTGTTCGGTGCATTTTGATCATGAATCATTTAACAGAACTTGTTTGAAAACTAACATAAGTTTAAGCCAAGTGCATTACCCAAAGTATTAACTACTATCAAATTATTTTTTATTAATTTTATTTGATACAATAATGGATAATATAATAAGTAGAATCAATTTTTGTTACATAATTTTTTATAAACTTATGAATGGTTGTTATTTATCTTTAAAAAATTATCTATTGCTGTTGTTAATACACTATTTTTAAAATGTATAACTATGTTAAAAAATATAATATAATTTTTGTTAATAAATTAAATCTGTTAAAAAACTACTATGAAATCATTTTTATTTATTTAAGATACAATAATGGTAGAATGAATTATTTATTGTTACAGTTTTTTATAAAGTTAGGAATAGTTGTTATTTATCTTTAAGAAATCGAATTTATTAATAATTATTTTTTTAAATTTAGTGGTACCGAACGTCGCACAAGTGTAACCAATCAAATCTAGGCACATCAGTAACCATAGTAATCAATCAGTCCCTCTCCGCAATTCGGCTTCACCCCCCTCGCCTATAAAGCTAGTTTATGCTCTGTCCCTATATTCCTATGTCCATGATTTATTAGTATTTGATATTCAAATTGTGATGGTAGTTTTCAACCTTTTAATGGCTGTTTAGACCCATATAAAAAATAAATACTGAATACACGTTTCATTATTTGTATTGTATAATATTTATTTATAAGTTTCGAGATTTATTTTTTTTTTCGTTATCCAATATTCCATATTTATTTCAAATAAATTTCAATATTATTCCATTCAGCCCCGGGCCCCGATTTTTTGCATCGCAAAGTCTGAAACTGAATCAATCCAATCTGCAGCGGTAAAAATAAAAACGAAGAATCAACAAGGATGCATATTATGCACAAAAACCCTCGACGTTGAGTACTTCTGTTTTACTGTATAATAAAATTATAATGTATATTGACTGCCTACTGCAGTTATAATATTATAACGTTCAACCAGTTCAACGAATAAATTTATATTGTTAAATTAAGTTAAATGTAACTTTAAATTCTTGTTGAATCTCTTTTACAGGTATATAATATTTGTAGCAGAAACATCCGAAACAATGATACAATGCTGGAACATTGAATAAACACGATGTAGATAGTAGAATACGAATGAATCATATACATACCTATATTCATAGTTTTTGAGTTTCTTACTTGTATTACCTATATATCAAGTATTGTATTTCTGATTTGCGACAATATAAAATAGTCTGCCTTGTAAATGCACGGTGCTTCCTCGTGTTAATTCATCAAAGGTAGTTAATTATTGAACAATATAAATAAAAACCGATAAAGTATTCAGATCAACTGCCTGTCATTGGTTAACCATTTAATTTTCATACGATTTTAATAAAAAAATTTAATTTGACATTTTTCTTAATACGCGCCTGGTTATTATGTCGTATATTTTGAATTTTTTGACAATTTCAATCAAAATCATTATTTTTCTGCTATACGAATGTCAAAATGACATTTAAAACGTCAAAGTGACATTTAATATGTCAAAGTAAATAGCAGTTTTAAAAAAACAAATGACGATTTTCTTAAGTCAAATTGAGATAGATCTTTGTAAGGGAATATTTTACAACAAAAAAAGGTGATCTATATTATAGAGAATTGAATGCTCTACAAAAAAGGTTCTATAAAATTTTCACGTAACATGTGTCTTTCTTGAGATATCTTCAAAAAATAAATCTTTTGTGATGTCACCCCTCCCCCTTACACACAAATTTAATTATTTTGAAATGGGACCGTCCTCAAGCCAGTCCCAACCAACCAACCAAGTTTCATCAATATCGATTCAGTGGTTCATGAGTTAAGCGTGTGACAAGGATTGGGGGACAGACACACAGCAGACACACACACACACACACACACACACACACACACACAGACAGACAGACAGACACGGAACAAAAAGTGTTTGTCTTGACCTGAAACGGATAAATCCGGTAAAATTTTTAAAATCGGAGAACAAATTTTTTTTCTCGTTTTAAAACGATAACGAAGCTTCTCGTATCTTCGATATTGCGAGGAAGCAAAATAAACAACGTAGATACGTAGACTAAATTATTAATAATGTTTTCAGTTTTCAAAGATAAGTCAACGACAACGACGTAAAATAGTGGAATAATTATACAACGAAGTAGTGGATTTGTTTTAATTCTAGCAGAAATAGAAAATACAATGTATATGAACAATTGCATTCCTAATTAATTTGGTTAATTTATGTATCAACACCACTATCGTATTTCGTTATTTCGATGTACGGCTTTTCAATATATAGTATTGTATGAGATCCGTCATACACGATTGCGCTGTAGTATCTGATCTGGTCTGGTTTAACTTTTCTCGATGAGATGACCGTAGCATGGCTTTCCCCCACTTCATACCTTTGCATGAAATTACCCCCCCCCCTCCTTCCCCGTGATCCGCAGTCCCGCTACAGTTCGCATTGTCATTCTAATGTAACAAACACTTTTTAAAAATATAAAAATAAGTAACAATCAATATTAAAAGTATAACGGTCATTTCTTAAAGCTTGTTTGGACTGGTATGTCCGAAAGATGAATAAATTGATTAAAGCTTATTTGAAATAATAATTAAAACTAGCCGTTGGATATTATTTTACCCGGGGATATAAAATTAAACTATATAACGTATAATGCCGTGGGGTGCGAATTTTTAGGTGTGCTTTAGGTCCACACAATCAATTTCCCAACATAGTATGACTATCAATGCTTGGTACTGATTATTTATTGTTTCCATAATTAATTATAGTTTGTAAATATTTTTTTAATATGTATATGACAATTTTTAATGGAATTTGTCAGAAATTAAACTCACCTTCGTATTATGAATATTTGTTTTCTAATGTCAATAATATAATGCACATTTTTAGCATAACTAATCATGAACTAATCTGACAAGACTGGCAACATATTTTGCGTGTTCCGATATGCACTGCGAGTACTGTGACCTCATAACGTCACTCATGTATACTGGATTATCGTTTCGTTTTAGATATTATACTGGATATACCCCCATTTGAAAGTCAAACGTCAAAATGAAGACGTGATATATTTATAACAATAAAGTGGCCAGATTCATCGAATTTCTATGCGGGATATCTGTTTTAATACTCTTCCGCACATATAAATATAATAAATACCTCAAATATTATTTTCAATAATGAAAATTATAGCAATTCTAATTTTTTTTATTGTTGCATCAATTTACTTAACTATATTATTAGTCCAGTCAATAGACAATTTCGTATAGGGGTGGCGCTAGAAAAAGTACGTTTTTTTTTTCAAGAAATTGGTAGATTGCAATTAGTCCAAGTAAATTAGATATTTAAGAAGAAAAAAATCATAAAGTTTTGATAATTTGTACACGTACTCTCAGAAGGGTTCGGAATAAGAGCCCGAAAAGTTCCCACCTAAATCGTGGATGGAACATCCCCTTTTACGTGTAAAACTACCCCCGGAGTGAATTTTATTCCAGTTTTTCCCATTTTTCATCCGAACTACCGCTCGGAGAAAAAAATATTATAGGAATTAAAGATTAAACATAAAATTTTACGTAAAAAATGTCATATGCACTATTCGGCTAATCCTCAGCCTACTCTCGCATCCAATGCTCAAAGTGAAGGGTAGTTTTTGGAGCGCAAGGAAAAATCGGTATGACAAGATTTTTCACCGTAAATATTTCCATAACGGCTAATTTTACCAAAAAGTTGATAAGGATAAAAATTGTAGAACTGAATCTCTTCTATAAGATCTAAGTATCAGAATTTTATTTCAAACGTTTTTTTATTGATTTTTTACCTTTTTACACAAACGTAAATTACATTATTTTGAAATATTTTCCATAGAATAGAAGTAAACATTTTCGCGCGTTTTTCTTTTTAGTGATTTACCATCGTAAGTCTATTCTACTAAAGTCTTGTATATTTTTGCAAATTTATTTCTGTTTTTTGTGTAGAAGTAGCATTAAGTATGAACTACCTGTTTATTCATTCAGAATTTAATTATTTTATACAGGATATCCGTTAAAAGGACTTAAGGGACAAGCACATACACACACACATTGGAAATATAGTTTTTTTTTTAAATATAAATTGGAGTTGTCCCACTTTTTTTATTATAAAATTATATTCGTATAAAATGATGGTATATGCATTTGTGAAAAAAGGGAAAAAATCAATAAAAAACGTTCGAAAAAAATATTGTGTTACATGAATCTCATAGAGGAGATTCAGTTCTATAATTTTCATTATAAACATTTTTTTGGTAAAATTAGCCACTATGGAAATATTTACGGTGTAAAATCTTATTATACCGATTTTTCGTTTCGTTCCAAAAACTACTATTCACTTTGAGCATCGAACGCGATAGTAGGCTGGAGATGAGCCGAATAGTGCATATGACATTTTTTACGTATAATTTAATCAGGTATATTTAATTCTTATTATATTTTTTTCCCAAAACGACGGTTCGGAAACAAAATACTGTATAAGACTTTACGAAAGGAAATATTTTTAAATCCATAAAGAATTAGTTCGTTTCATAAGTTGGTTGTCCAATAGAAACACGCCGCCATTTTATTAAAACATATATGCAGTTTGTCGACAACATTACTATTGAGTATTACACTGAAGCAAATCTTGGCAGACAGTTCTCATAGGTGCTACAAAATTTGGTTAGAAAAAAATGTGGAACATTTTAATATTTATTTTCAACCCAGAGGCACAATTTACAACTTCCATCCTCAACATTTTATCTCACAACTGCCAAATGGGTTGCAGGAAACGATAAAAATGTGTTAAAATTGGGTTGCACTGCTGAACTATGTGTTTCAAATACCATAGAGAAGGTTGCCTTAATTCACCAACTGAAGAGGAATTAATTCAAGAAGCCACCACTGACCAATAAAAATGTACAAGACTTATGTGGAATAGACTTTCGAAGATAAGCCACTAATTGAAAAATGCGCGAAAAGCTTAACTCAATGGGTTCTATGGAAAATATCTCAAAATAATGTAATTTACGTTTGTGTAAAAAGGTAAAAAATCAATAAAAAAACGTTTGAAACAAAATTCTGATACTTAGATCTTATAGAAGAGATTCAGTTCTACAATTTTTATCCTTATCAACTTTTTGGTAAAATTAGCCGTTATGGAAATATTTACGGTGAAAAATCTTGTCATACCGATTTTTCCTTGCGCTCCAAAAACTACCCTTCACTTTGAGCATTGGATGCGAGAGTAGGCTGAGGATTAGCCGAATAGTGCATATGACATTTTTTACGTAAAATTTCATGTTTAATCTTTAATTCCTATAATATTTTTTTCTCCGAGCGGTAGTTCGGATGAAAAATGGGAAAAAACTGGAATAAAATTCACTTCAGGGGTAGTTTTTCACGTAAAAGGGGATGTTCCATCCACGATTTAGGTGGGAACTTTTCGGGCTCTTGTTCCGAACCCTTCTGAGAGTACGTGTACAAAATATCAAAACTTTATGATTTTCTTCTTCTATTTGGCAAATTTTAATCTAAATACCGTGGACTAAATGTATAGAACATGGTGATAACTTTGTTCTATAAGCGATTTATTGGAAAAAATTCCAATAAATTGCTACAATGTCCTGTTTACACGCTACGATAAATCGTAACGATTCTCATCGTTACGATAAATTGTTACGATTTATCGTTGCGTGTAAACCAGCCTTTAAAGTAACATTTTTGAAGAATAATATTTCTTTATTTACAAACATCGAGAATTGTTTAAGAATTTTATCTATATTCCAGCTTGTGCAGTATAATTTGGTAAGTAAAACTATATGTTGTTTGTTAGTTAAAACATAACCTATAAGAAGTATCATATTTTATAATTGCAAATTGTCACCTCTTGTACCATGAATCACAAACACACCCTGTACCATGGATCACTGATCCAAGGTACATGATGTTAATTATAATGATCTTTTTCAGCTTATAATACCATACCACGGAGTAAGACACGGCGTTTTTCTGAGGCAAATAGGTTTGAAAAAAATGTCTCCAAAATGTGAAATATGGGTTTTATAGCGCATGTCACATACATTCCAAATCTTTTTGAATTAAAATCATAGCTGCTTCGATGGTTAAAATATCGACTTTCAATGATTTTGTTATAAAAACATGATTTTTCGACTTCTGTACTTACCGTTCGTTTTACCCTTCCTCAAATATTTTTGTTTGAAAGAGACAAAAATTATTAAAACAAAACACTTTCATTCTTAATATTTACATAATTTTTTAATTTTATCTCATTTTATACACATTTCCTCTACTTTGTTTAATAAATGAGAAAAAAATTAGTTGTGCACAATTATAATAATTAACTTCTTCATTTCTACTTCAAATTAGACTCATTTCCCCTACTTTGTTTAATAAATGAAAAAGTTTATCTAGTCACAATTATAATGATTAACTTCTTTTATCATTATATTATAAAAATATACCCATCGCAGAAATAAAAGCACCACTTAAAATACGAGTATATTAACTTGAAGGATATTTAAGCGGATGTTCTTTTACACAAAGTCGACTTCCTGTTCTTTCCTAATCCTCTTCTAATTTCTGGCGTCTTTGACAAACGATTTCTAAGACTTATTCGTCTTAAAAATCGTTGTTCGTTCGCTCTAATGTTCATTTTTATCCTGCCTTCTTGTCACTTTTATAAATCATCGCATACTTGATTCATTTCATTTTATTCATTGAAATATTTCACGAATTGGCAGATTGTTATGATTTTTTCAAATACTCAATCATGCAATTTATACCATTCATATATTTCAAAATCACTTTATCCTTCACTAACCAACAAAAAAATCTTTCCTCCCGGGAAAAAATTGTAGATCTGCAGAGATTTACTCAGATCTCGATAGATCTCCTTTTTGAGACATCATAGTTTTCACTGGTTTTTGAACTGTGAAGACTTGTCAAGATCTACAATAACCTACAAAGATCGTTGTAGATCAGCGATGCACGGCGTTTTTCTGAGGCAAATAGGTTTGAAAAAAATGTCTCCAAAATGTGAAAAATGGGTTTTAAAGCGCATGTCACATACATTCCAAATCTTTTTGAATTAAAATGTAGCTGCTTCGCTGGTTAAAATATCGACTTTCAATGATTTTGTTATAAAAACATGATTTTTCGACTTCTGTACTTACCGTTCGTTTTACCCTTCCTCAAATATTTTTGTTTGAAAGAGACAAAAATTATTAAAACAAAACACTTTCATTCTTAATATTTACATAATTTTTTAATTTTATCTCATTTTATACACATTTCCTCTACTTTGTTTAATAAATGAGAAAAAAATTAGTTGTGCACAATTATAATAATTAACTTCTTCATTTCTACTTCAAATTAGACTCATTTCCCCTACTTTGTTTAATAAATGAAAAAGTTTATCTAGTCACAATTATAATGATTAACTTCTTTTATCATTATATTATAAAAATATACCCATCGCAGAAATAAAAGCACCACTTAAAATACGAGTATATTAACTTGAAGGATATTTAAGCGGATGTTCTTTTACACAAAGTCGACTTCCTGTTCTTTCCTAATCCTCTTCTAATTTCTGGCGTCTTTGACAAACGATTTCTAAGACTTATTCGTCTTAAAAATCGTTGTTCGTTCGCTCTAATGTTCATTTTTATCCTGCCTTCTTGTCACTTTTATAAATCATCGCATACTTGATTCATTTCATTTTATTCATTGAAATATTTCACGAATTGGCAGATTGTTATGATTTTTTCAAATACTCAATCATGCAATTTATACCATTCATATATTTCTGTGGTATATTAAGTAATATTAAGTAATTATAAATTATAGTTTCAATATTATTGTATGTTATGTAAATACTAGGCTATAAATAAGCTAGCAATAATTGTTAAACACACTTCTTGTATATACTTTCATAGAATAAACTTTAAAGCAAAGTACAGTGTTATTATTAAAATGTAAAAGATACTACAATTGGCGACGAGGATAAAAAAGGCTACAAAGTATCTAATCATTAATGAATTTAGTGAAGTTGTAAGTGTGATTCGAGTTTTTGTGTTATTGTTAATTAAAAGATGGCGACGGCAATAATTGGTAGTGTTGCAATATTCGATCATGTGGAACATAGTTGGAAAATACATAAAAATAAACTAGAGCAATTTTTTATATCCAATGATATAGTAGATGAAGCAAAGAAGCGGGCGATTTTGTTAAGTTCGTTGGCTGAATCTACGTACAAATTATTGGATGATTTGTGTTTTCCAAATGAAGCTACTAACACTGAGTATATGAATATTATAGCGGTAATAAATAATCATTTTACGCCGGTACAAGCTACTTTTGCAGAACGTCTGAAGTTTTTTGCGGCCAGTAAAGTGTCAACAGAAACTTGCCGTGAATGGGCGGCAAGGGTACGCAATTTAGCCATCGGATGCTCTTTCGCAAATAATTTAGATTTTGCGTTGTTAAATAAGTTCGTGTTAGGTTGTGAAAAGGGACCTGCACGAGACAAATTATTTATGGAAGATGCAAGCACGTTAACATTTGAAAATGCGATAAAGATCGCAAGTACCATAGAATGCTTAAAAAAGCAAGGTGATGAGGAACAGGCAATCCAAGTAAAGATGGAACCTGTATTCAACACAAAAACACGAACAACAGAGGCACAGAGAAGATTCAAATCGAAGCCCCCGCAAACTTATAAATGTAAAGTTTGTGGGCTAAGTGGAAATCATACGGCCGACAACTGTAGATACAAAATGTATGCATGTAAAAAGTGTAACCAAAAGGGACATTTAATGAAAGTGTGTCCTCAAAAGAATAAGCAAAATGTGCGGTTTTTATATGAAGAGGAAGAAGTCAACGAGGAACCAGAAGATACGGAAATATTTAATTTGAAAAATAAAAGTTTCTGTAATCCATTAATGATAAAGGTAGAGTTAAATAAGATTTTAATTACTATGGAAATCGATTCGGGGTCATCAATTTCAGCGTTACCGTATTCTGTTTGGCGTAATAAATTTAGTAATTGCATAATTTTATCAACAAACACAATTTTAACAAGTTATGATGGTTCTAAAATCAAACCAGTTGGATATATTACGGCTGAAGTTAAACATAATGATAAAGTAAGAAGTTTGGATATTTTTGTTATTAAAAAAGCAACAACACCAATTTTAGGAAGAAATTTTATGGAACAATTTAACTTATCTGTACATAGTATAAATGCAGTGAGTGTTGATGATAGTGATGTGCAAAAAGTGATTACAAAATATCCAGAAGTGTTTACTAATAAATTGGGTGAATTTAAAAGACATACAGTGAAGTTGCGGTTAAAAGAAGACGCTACACCTAAGTTTTTTAAGTCACGCCCTTTACCGTTTGCATTGAAATCAAAGGTCGAGGAAGAAATTGAAAAATTAGTGCAATTAGGAGTGCTTGAAAAAGTGAGTTATTCTAGGTGGGGTACTCCCATTGTGCCAATTTTGAAGAAAAATAATAGAGTGCGTATATGCGGTGATTTCAAAGTGACTGTAAATCCTCAGCTTTTGACGGAGAAGCATCCCCTGCCACGAATCGAAGAGTTGTTTACACGCCTGAATGGAGGTACTGAATTTTCCAAATTAGATTTAAGTATGGCGTATCAGCAAATTAAGTTAAATGAGCAGTCTAAAGATTTGACAACTATATCAACTCCTCTAGGTTTATTTAGATATACACGTCTTGTCTTTGGTCTGGCCTCAAGTCCAGCTCTGTTTCAGTCCATAATGGATTCTTGTTTCTCGGGATTGCCGGGAATTATGTGTTTTATGGACGATATTTTGATATCGGCAAGAAACAGAACTGAACATATAGAACGCCTAAACTTAGTTTTTAGTATCTTAAGAGAAAATGGTTTTACCGTGCAAAAGGAGAAGTGTGAATTCTTTAAAAAAGAAATTAAGTATTTAGGTCATATTATTGACAAAAATGGACTTCACACTTGTCCAGAAAAAGTTAAAGCCATTCAAGAGGCACCTGAGCCTAATAATATAAAAGAATTACAATCATTTATAGGATTAGTAAATTATTATAGGAATTTTATACCAAACGCTTCAATAATTATGAAACCATTTTATGAATTGTTGAAAAAAGGTAGTCATTTTAATTGGGGTAAAGAGCAAGACAGTGCTTTTCAAAAAATTAAATTAATTTTAGGATCGGAAAAAGTTTTAGCTCACTACGATCCCAAGTTACCTATTAAGTTAGTAGTAGACGCGAGTGCACTAGGGCTAGGAGCAGTATTAAGTCATACTATGCCAGATGGTAGTGATAGACCCATAGCGTTTGCTTCTCGTACATTGAGTGCCAGTGAGAAATCATATTCATCTATATGTCGAGAAGCAACGGCTATAATTTTTGGTATAAAGAAATTTCATCAGTATATTTATTTAAAAAAGTTTACTCTAGTTACTGATCACTTACCGCTATTGGCAATTTTTGGTCCAAAAAAGGGAATACCAATAATGGCGGCAAATAGATTACAGAGGTATGCTGTAATACTAAGTGGGTATGATTACGATTTAAAACATGTAAAATCAGAAAAAAACATAGCAGATTTTTTCTCGCGCGCACCACTATCTGACAGTAATACCGAAAATGTTAGTGAATTTAAATATTTAAATTATATAGAGGAATTATCCTATTTACCAATCACATTTAAAGATATTGCAAAGGAAACAAAAAATGATCATATCTTAATAGAAGTAAGTAAACTAATTGTAAATGGGTGGCCTAATAAAATAAGTGATAATTTTTTAAAACCTTATTTCAACAAGCGAAATGAGTTGTCATTAGAAGATGATTGTATTTTATGGGGATATAGAATAGTTATACCTGAAATATTAAGAAAAAAGATTTTAAGCGAGTTACATAAAACACATTTTGGTGTGTGCAGAATGAAAAATTTAGCTAGAGCTTATTGTTTTTGGCCAAATATAGACAAAGATATCGAGTTGTTATGCAAATCTTGTCCAGAGTGTCAAGCTTACAATAGTGCACCACCACGTGCTGAGTTAATTAGTTGGCCTTGGCCAAATGGACCGTGGGAACGTGTTCATGCGGATTTTTTGGGGCCAATCAAGGGAAAATATATGTTAGTGGTAATTGATGCATTTTCAAAGTGGCCAGAATGTTTTGTTATGAATAACATAACAACTGACGCTACTATTAGTAAGTTAAGAGAAATTTTTAGCAGATTTGGCATACCCAAAATATTTGTGTCAGATAATGGAACACAATTTTGTAGTAATAAGTGTAAAATATTTTTTGAACGTAACGGCATTGAACACCGTACTACAGCTGTCTGTTATCCGGCAACAAATGGGCAATGCGAAAATTTTGTGAAGACTATAAAAAATTGTATAAAGAAATTTATATATAGTAAAATTAATAGTGGAGCTCCAGTAGATCTAAACCAAATAATATGTCAATATTTATTACACTACAGAAATTCAATTCATACTAGTACAGGTGTATCACCTGCACAATTAATGTTTAATAGAAATTTGCGTACAAGGTTAGATCTTATGAAGCCTCCAAACTGTCAGAACAGAGAAAATAATTTTGATATAAATAAAGTAAAGCAAAACGTTTTACATAAGCAATTGCAACAGCAAAATGATTATGGAGGGAGAGTGAAGAGACCTCTAAAAGTAAATCAAATTGTTTATGTCAAAGATTTTCGATGTCCAGGCAAAATAACATGGGTACAAGGTAGTATTAATAAAATATTAGGAAAACGTTACTATTTAGTTAAAATAAATAATTGTACAAAATTATGGAAAAGACACATTAACCAAATCAAAACTGGTACTTTTCAATCAGATAAAAACGTTGAATTTTCTTTTGATGTTCAAGATATTCCTATTATCAATGCTACTGATAATTCTAATGGCAGAGAGTGTAATAGTTTTGATTCGGGTGAATGTTCTCGTACAATTTCTGAGCAGGGTAGTTCTACAATACACGACAACCATCGTTACGAATTACGAAGTAAATGTAAGAGTGATTCTTGTAAAACTTGAGAGGGGAGTATTGTGGTATATTAAGTAATATTAAGTAATTATAAATTATAGTTTCAATATTATTGTATGTTATGTAAATACTAGGCTATAAATAAGCTAGCAATAATTGTTAAACACACTTCTTGTATATACTTTCATAGAATAAACTTTAAAGCAAAGTACAGTGTTATTATTAAAATGTAAAAGATACTACAATTTCAAAATCACTTTATCCTTCACTAACCAACAAAAAAATCTTTCCTCCCGGGAAAAAATTGTAGATCTGCAGAGATTTACTCAGATCTCGATAGATCTCCTTTTTGAGACATCATAGTTTTCACTGGTTTTTGAACTGTGAAGACTTGTCAAGATCTACAATAACCTACAAAGATCGTTGTAGATCAGCGATGCACGGCGTTTTTCTGAGGCAAATAGGTTTGAAAAAAATGTCTCCAAAATGTGAAAAATGGGTTTTAAAGCGCATGTCACATACATTCCAAATCTTTTTGAATTAAAATGTAGCTGCTTCGCTGGTTAAAATATCGACTTTCAATGATTTTGTTATAAAAACATGATTTTTCGACTTCTGTACTACCGTTCGTTTTATCCTTCCTCAAATATTTTTGTTTGAAGGAGATAAAAATTATTAAAACAAGACACTTTCATTTATTCTGAATCTTTTAACGAATTATGTTACTAATATAAAAGTTATAAAACTTATTTAATTTTTGGGATTAATTTTTGTGACATTAATTATGTCACAAAAATATTTGAAAACATAAAATATAATCTTATAAATGAAAACATGGACTATCTAATTTACAAATGAAGTGAGGAGAATTCAATAACTGCAGTCAATTTTACGACGTTCCCAAAATTTCATAAAATCTTTGTGCACCGATTCCCCAGGCTGTTCAAACCAGACACCTAAATTACTGTTTTCTAAAAATTATAAACATTGCAGTAAATGTTTTAATATAACATGTACTTCTAGAGTTTCTGTTAAATTAGTGTTTTTCAAAGACTTTTCAAGTTCTTGAATGTAACTACATAAATTCTCAATTGGTTCAGATTGTCTCGGTTAGGTGTAAATTTTTCGAATCACAATTTTTCGAAACACAATTCTTCGAAACACAATTCTTCGAAACACAATTTTTCGAACAACATTTTTCGAAACACAGTTTTTCGAAACACAATTCTTCGAATGAACAATTTTTCGAAAAATTTATAAAAGCGCGGGACGCTATAGAGGCAAATGCATGGAAAAATATCTTGTGTATGAATTGATAAAATATATAAGGGTAGAATTTTTTTTAATTCATTTAAAGCTATTGTAAGACGGCAAGTAGGTACACCCCTGTAGTTTCGTTTTAAAATCATTTGTTGAAGATAGCTACGTGTGAATCACGATAAGAGTGGGGGGAGATGAACGTTGAAATTAAAAACGAGTTTAGTCGTGGATGAGATATCGACATAGAATGGCGGCTCAGATAAAGTGATAAAGAAATAAAAGAAAAGAAATAGTTAAAAGTATATTGAAGAAGTGAAGTTAAGTGTTAAAAGTTATAATAAAATAAATGAATCTACGCGACGTATAAAGAAATAAGTAATAAATGAATCTACGCGACGTTTAAAGAAATATAAAGTTTAAAACTACGTAAAGTGAAGAAAGAAGTTATTTATTGAAGTTATTAAAGTATATAGTGTTGTGAAAAAGGTGTTTAAATAAAGTATATAAAAAATATTTGAATATTAAAGTAAAAAGATTTAAAGAACGAGTAAAGAAGAAGTATTATTAAAATAAAATTTAAACAATGTAAAAAATCGACGACAATTAAAGTATTTGAAATCTACGACAGAAAAAGTTATTTAAAATCTACGATAGAAAATATTATTTGAATTCTACGATAATAAAAAGTATTAAAGTGCATTTTTAAAGTAAAAAGAAGTCAACGAAAATATTAATAAACAATATATAAATTATCAACAGTTAAAATAAAGAAAATTTAAACAATGAACAACATAGTGACAAAAGCAAATATAAATAGAGTGTTGAAAAGAGAGACAGTGAAATGAATAATAGTGAATAGAACAAAGACAGATATATACAAATATAAAACTGAAATTATAAATGAACATATTTGAAAACGAAACGAAGTTTGGTGCGGAAGAATAACTTAGAAAGAATCATCGGCGTCTGGAAAGGAAATGTAGTATTGAGAGATAAGTTTGAATTATAGTTAATAAGAATTTTGATTGTTATAATAAATGTAAATTTGGTTTTTAAGATTTATGTATTAGAAAGAAAGATATTAAAAAGGAAAAGAATTAATAAATTTAGAGTAAAAGATTAGAGATAAAAAGGAATTCCATAGAGATAAGTAAATTTGTGTTAAATTTAATAAGAATAAATTTTTGTACTGAAGAAAAAGAATATGGTAATAGAAAGAGACAATAAATTCAGTTCATTAGGTTCTCTCAAATTTTATTTCAAATCCCCAAAATCTAATTATTTCATTTTTTTCAATTTTTCTTGTAACAAGGTTGTGGTAGACATTGAGATGCAAAATTTTATCATACCCACGAGGCACAGCATGTTACACTATACATATGCCTTTATAAGCGCCCCACTCTTTTAATGGTCTTAGTCATTAAAACCTAAGAATTAAGTGACAACTGAATATTTATTTTTGACTTTTCAGTACATTTTTAATAAAAAACATTTATTTATTTATTATTATTTAAAATAATATACCTAAGTTTTTTTTGATCATTGAAAACTATGCTGGATCCCTGTAAATTAAATATTACCTTTATATAACCTAACCTAAACGGGCACTAACCTAATCTACTCTAAGCAAACCTAACTAAAAGTAACTATTACTCTAACCGGGACTAAACTAATCTATTCTGACCAAAGCTGACCTAACCTAAACTCTTTATTCTTTTTCATTTCTACCATTATCAAATTTTGTGTAAAACTTACCTAACTTAAAAAATCCAAAACTTATTTTTTTCGAAAAATTGTTCATAATCTAATTATTTCATTTTTTTCAATTTTTCTTGTAACAAGGTTGTGGTAGACATTGAGATGCAAAATTTTATCATACCCACGAGGCACAGCATGTTACAGATTGGGGGCTCAACAAAACGGGATTTAAAGAGAAGGAGAGGGGATTTTTGAACTGAATTTGTTGATGAAAGAAAGTAGTTTTGAGAATAAAAGGAATTTTGAAGTTTAAATTTATTTTGAATATTGAGAAAAGCATCATAGACAATTTCATGATGGCTGAAAGTAAAAATTTAGGAGATGTTGAGGAGGATTTTGATATTAGTTGGTGGAGGGAGGTAAAAGAAATCGCTTTAGAGTTAAGTAAAGAGGTGAAAAGTTTAAAAAATGAAATGACTCAAATAAATGTTAAAATTAGCGACATGGGAAAAAGTACGGAATTGAATAGTAAGGAAGTAGAAAATAAAGGGTTAAAAAGTAAGATAGGAGATGTAAAAAATAGTACAGAAAATATTAGAGATTTATACAATGAAGAAATTTTTGAGTACAAAAGACAGGTAAAATTTGAAAGTTTAAAAAGAGGAGAACATCCGATAGAGTTCATTGATAGACTAGAAAAACATATAGAGTTTTATTGTTATTTTATGGGGGATAAAGAAATTTTAGATTTGGTAGAAAAAAGTTTATGGGGAGAACATTTAGATTGGTACAAAGCAAGTGCGAAAAACATAAGGGATTTTCAAGATTTTAAAACATGGTTTGAAAGGTTATTTTGGTCAAAGAACGAGCAGCAGAAGTTATTGAAAAAGCTGTACAATACACAGAATTTTAAATTTTCCAAATTAAGCAGGCGAGAATATTTTTTAAAACTTTATAATGAAGCAGGATACATAGAACCTCCGATAAAAAAAGAAGATAAAGTCAGTATGATATTTAAACATTTTGAACCTTTTATTTGGCCGTTATTAAGAATGGTAGATAAAAACGACATTACAGAAATATATCAAATTTTAGAGGAGTCAGAAATAATATATCCTAGAAACAATAGTAGATTAAAAAGGTGGGAGAAAAATTACAATTCGGAGATAGGAACATTATATGAAAGGAATTATGATAGGAAAAGAGAACAGAGAGGGGAGTTAAAAGAAAATCAATTTATTAAAAGTGGGCAAAATTTTGAAAATACAGAAAATTTATTCATAGAAAAAGATTTTATAAATAAAGAAATAGTCACAGAATCATTAAAGGTAGAAAACGAGGGCGTCTTAGGAATATATTTATTAAATAAAGAAATAGTCACAGAAACATTAAATGTAGAAGACGAGTGCGTCATAGGGAAAGTATTAGACATCGAAAAGCTAGATATTGTAGAAAATGTAGAATGCAACAAAATAGAACAGGTAGAAGAAAATATAACAGTTAAAGAAAATTTTATAGATGTAGGAAATGATAAAAATTATTGCGACAAACAACCAGAAATTGAGAAAAAGAATTTTGATACAGAAATAGATAATAAAGGTAACGACTTAGATATTGACGAATTAGATTTAGAATCATTATTTTTGATAGATGAGGTTTATTTTGAGGAAAAGAATGAAGTAGAGTTAGGTGATAGAAAAAACGATTTTGAGGAAAAGAATGAAGTAGAGTTAGGTGATAGAAAAAACGATTTTGAGGAAAATAATGAATTAGGTGATAGCAAAAATTATATTGAGGAAGGTAGACAAACAATTTTAGAGATTCTTGAACAAGTAAAAGCAAATAATAAGATTGGAAATGAAATAGGTGTAGATGAGATAGTTACCAGAAATAACAAAAGTAAAGTAGAATTTGAGAATATTTTGAGAAAAAATATAAATATTGACAAAGAAATGAAACGAATGTTACGAGGTAGGGCGAAAAAATATAAAATGATGAAATTTAGAGGCAAAGCTAGGAAAAAGAAAGAAATTTTGTTAATGGATAGGAAGTTACTGATAAAGGCAAGGGAAATATTAAACAAATTTAAATTCAGTAAGAAGAAAAATGTACGTTTTAGGGTAGATAGACCGACGAAAAGAATTGATGAAAATAAGAATTTTAAACATGTTAAGAAAAAATTAAATATGAAATACCTGAAAACTTATTGTGATATTGTTGATGAAAATTAAAAATGAATAGAGATATTTGATGTTAGATATAAGTTAGCATGTAAGTTTAGAAATGTAAAAAGTGTAAAAATAGGTCATGTAAGTAGATAATAAGAAGGGAAAAATTTTTCATATCTTTCAGGATGGAAAAAAATTTCCATACCTTGCAGTGAAAGAATTTTTGTTTAGGGGGAGGGCATTCTGTAAGACGGCAAGTAGGTACACCCCTGTAGTTTCGTTTTAAAATCATTTGTTGAAGATAGCTACGTGTGAATCACGATAAGAGTGGGGGGAGATGAACGTTGAAATTAAAAACGAGTTTAGTCGTGGATGAGATATCGACATAGAATGGCGGCTCAGATAAAGTGATAAAGAAATAAAAGAAAAGAAATAGTTAAAAGTATATTGAAGAAGTGAAGTTAAGTGTTAAAAGTTATAATAAAATAAATGAATCTACGCGACGTATAAAGAAATAAGTAATAAATGAATCTACGCGACGTTTAAAGAAATATAAAGTTTAAAACTACGTAAAGTGAAGAAAGAAGTTATTTATTGAAGTTATTAAAGTATATAGTGTTGTGAAAAAGGTGTTTAAATAAAGTATATAAAAAATATTTGAATATTAAAGTAAAAAGATTTAAAGAACGAGTAAAGAAGAAGTATTATTAAAATAAAATTTAAACAATGTAAAAAATCGACGACAATTAAAGTATTTGAAATCTACGACAGAAAAAGTTATTTAAAATCTACGATAGAAAATATTATTTGAATTCTACGATAATAAAAAGTATTAAAGTGCATTTTTAAAGTAAAAAGAAGTCAACGAAAATATTAATAAACAATATATAAATTATCAACAGTTAAAATAAAGAAAATTTAAACAATGAACAACATAGTGACAAAAGCAAATATAAATAGAGTGTTGAAAAGAGAGACAGTGAAATGAATAATAGTGAATAGAACAAAGACAGATATATACAAATATAAAACTGAAATTATAAATGAACATATTTGAAAACGAAACGAAGTTTGGTGCGGAAGAATAACTTAGAAAGAATCATCGGCGTCTGGAAAGGAAATGTAGTATTGAGAGATAAGTTTGAATTATAGTTAATAAGAATTTTGATTGTTATAATAAATGTAAATTTGGTTTTTAAGATTTATGTATTAGAAAGAAAGATATTAAAAAGGAAAAGAATTAATAAATTTAGAGTAAAAGATTAGAGATAAAAAGGAATTCCATAGAGATAAGTAAATTTGTGTTAAATTTAATAAGAATAAATTTTTGTACTGAAGAAAAAGAATATGGTAATAGAAAGAGACAATAAATTCAGTTCATTAGGTTCTCTCAAATTTTATTTCAAATCCCCAAAATCTAATTATTTCATTTTTTTCAATTTTTCTTGTAACAAGGTTGTGGTAGACATTGAGATGCAAAATTTTATCATACCCACGAGGCACAGCATGTTACACTATACATATGCCTTTATAAGCGCCCCACTCTTTTAATGGTCTTAGTCATTAAAACCTAAGAATTAAGTGACAACTGAATATTTATTTTTGACTTTTCAGTACATTTTTAATAAAAAACATTTATTTATTTATTATTATTTAAAATAATATACCTAAGTTTTTTTTGATCATTGAAAACTATGCTGGATCCCTGTAAATTAAATATTACCTTTATATAACCTAACCTAAACGGGCACTAACCTAATCTACTCTAAGCAAACCTAACTAAAAGTAACTATTACTCTAACCGGGACTAAACTAATCTATTCTGACCAAAGCTGACCTAACCTAAACTCTTTATTCTTTTTCATTTCTACCATTATCAAATTTTGTGTAAAACTTACCTAACTTAAAAAATCCAAAACTTATTTTTTTCGAAAAATTGTTCATTCGAAATATTGTTCATTCGAAGAATTGTATTTCGAAAAATTGTGTTTCGAAAAATTGTGTTTCGAAGAATTGTTTTCGAAAAATTGTGTTTCGAAAAATTGTGTTCGAAAAATTGTGTTTCGAAAAATTGTGTTTCGAAAAACTTTCCGGATACCGATTGTCTCACAGCAAAATACCCATGAACAATTTTATTTATAGCTTTCAATGATGAAATGAAAGGTACTATTGCTAGTGGTCCTAGATCTCCGTGAATATCGATATTATTTAATTTATCCGCTTCTGCATGCATTTCCTTCGAAATAATCACCATAATAACTTTGAGAGCTGATATTTAAACTCCTGGGCCAAATCACTGCTTTACCGACAAGTTTTACTAGACCATCCGAAAATAACTGATTAACAAGTCCCTGTAATACGTGTAATTTTGGTATAATACATTTTTGAATAACTGGCATTTCATCTTTTTCATCTACAAGAGGATAATTAATAGTGCTGTTACATTCTTTTGCTAATATTTTTTTTTACCAAGCGAACAATAGCGGTCATAATCCTTTCGTAAATATCCGTAAGTTCTTAATGTATCATTATTAACACTATAAAACTATCTTCAAATTTTCTCAAGGCTTGTAAAGGAATAAAACAGTACGGACATATGTAAGAGGATGTTGCTGTCTGTTGTCCATTAATAATTAATAAAACTTTAAAATCAGCAAGTAGCTTAAACGAAATAACGTTTAAATTGATTAATTCAAATAAAAATTGAATATAATTATAAGTTTCTTTGACCAAAGGAACAATACATAAAATGATCAACTTATTAACGCTTGTAAGTTTAATGCTGTTATCTTCACTTATATGTATATCGATTTCGACTGTGTCTGTGTTCTGAAAAATGCTCATACATATTTTAAAAAAACCTTTTCCACCATCAATCATAATTTTAATAGAATAATCTCCTATTAAATATCTTTCAGAAATCACAGTTACAATCGTTTAATGAGCATTTGTCCATACTATAGGCCTTTCTTATTGTATTGTACCAGATTCATTAGTGTCAAAACTGTGCTTATCAACTTTATAAAACATTTATAATTTTTTCGATTTTTCTACTAATTCTATTAATTATTATTGTTTATATTTTTATTTAAAGTAAGTTTATTATTTAAAAAAATTAATATATTCAGATTCAAGAGATGAAAACAATTAAAAGAGCGGTAAGTTCAGAAGTCTTTTTATAACAAAATAGCTACAAATCATTGAAAGTCGATATTTTAACCATCGAAGCAGCTACGATTTTAATTCAAAAAGATTTGGAATGTATGTGACATAAGCTTTAAAACCCATTTTTCACATTTTGGAGACATTTTTTTCAAACCTATTTGCCTCAGAAAAACGCCGTGAAGACAGGGAAAAAACGTGAACGTATTGATTTCCGAAGAAACGAGGATCAGTTAAACACTATGTTGGGAGAATTATTTCTCAAGATTTCGATGGGTTTGAATTCCAAATACAGTTTTCCAAACGTATTAAAATGAGTAGCAAATTTGTCATTGAATCACAAGAATCATTTGATGTAAATGAGTCAGATATTTTACTGAAATTGCCTCAACCATCAGAGTGCTGTGGCTCAGCTCGAGTTGCAAGACAAGTATGGCTTAAGGTTGATTTTACTAATTACAATGTAAAATAGAAAACAGTAACAGGGGGCAAAAAATTTATTTTAGTGGTTTCCGCGGTATTTTGGGACAGGGAATCGAAATCTGTTATAAAAATAGGGGGTTTCCATTTTAAAAATACAAAGGGGGGAGCGCACATTGGTTTGAAATCACGAAAAGCTGGCCAAAAGTCGTTTTTTTTTATATATATATTGGGACTTTTAACTATTGGAATAGCTGAAATGATACATCTAGTATATGTATTACCTGTGATAGACAAGGTCACGTGTCCCTACCTACCTGTAATATTATGTTCTTTTGCAACTAGCGAGCGCATAATAACTGATCTCGTGAACACGTGTAAAATAAGTTTTTTCAAACGCGGATAAAAAGTTTATTAGTGAACGTTTTTCAAATGTTTAAAATGGATTCTTTTCCTGAAGGTGAGTACAATATTAATCTGTTGATCAAAATTAATTTATACATCATGTCAATGAGTCAATTAATGATCTTTTCAACGTAATTTTGGTGATTGATTTTTACAAACTCGAGATAAAAAAAGCAATAAGTCAAAACTCTTGATACATCCTGTCTTGAAACCAACTTTATACTGTTTATTAAACATTTCTCTAAAACATATCAAAGAATTGGCTGCCGAATGGTGCCTATTAGGTTTTTAGGTAAGATTTAGTACAATGATGTCTGAGAATGTAGAAATACCGTATATACAGATAGTAGCATTATATTAGATCAAGTTTTATAAAATTACTTCAATTATACTTTTGTACATTATAAAATGTACTGTGAAGACAGTGGCGTAGTAACCGGGGGGGGACAACCCCCCCCCCCAAATGTTCAGTGTTCTTAAAAAAACGTATGTTTTGAGGAAACATCGGTTCAAAATACCTTCCAAAATTTAACACATATGTATATACCCCCCCCCCCCCCATCGAAAAGTATTGATTTTTCTTTCACTTTTACAGATAATCTAAAGAATGATGCTGCAATTAATCTTACGGAAGGAAACTTTCGTACTCGTGAAACCACATTTAAATGATAATATAGTTGTTAATTACTTTGGCTCTACTTTCCTATACCCCAACTAGAATTTTCAATCAAAAATTATGTACACATGTAATTTTTCAATCTATTGTAATAAAAAAATTACTGTATATATATGTAACTTCTTATATTAATAAATGTTTACCTATGGAAAATTCATTGTAATCAAAATTTTACTGTATATATGTAACTTGTTATTTCGCTAATTTTAAGTGTTCACCTATGTAAAACTTTGTAATATGTATGCAATAACTCTAAAAATATGAATTTATAATTGTAATTAGCGCACTCGAAAGCTCCCATATACCGAGTTTCGTGAGAATAGACACGGTTTTCCAGTAATTCGTCCGCCATTTTGGATCCGCCATTTTGTTTTCAAAAATTTGACTACATATTTGTAAACAGTGCATTCGAAAGCCCCCATATACTGAGTTTCATGAGAATAGACATCATTTTGCACTAAGTTATACATCATTTTGAATCCGCCATTTTGTTTTTCAAAAATTTTATTTTATATTCGTTATCAGCGTATTCGAAAGCCCCCATATACCGAGTTTCGTGAAAATAGACACAGTTTTACAGTAAGTCGTCCGCCATTTTGAATCCGTCATTTTGTTTTCCTAAAATTTGACTTCATATTCGTAATCAGCGACCTCGAAAACCCCCATATACCAAGTTTTACTGCAATCAAACAATATCTTCATATTATGGCCAGCTTTTCGTGATTTCAAACCAATGTGGAGCGGTCCCCCCCGGGGGAAGATCCTCCCCCACGATTGGCATCGCCATGTGATAGATGGGAAAAAATGCTAACATTTTTGTCTAGATCATTTTTCCTGATAATTCCTCCCTGGCGAGTTACGCAGGTGTATCCATCTTTTTTCAACATCCTGTATATGAGCATCGTAATGTTAAACAATAACTATATCCATCAAAACTATGGTACCTGCCTGCACCTTCCTCAAAGAATTTGAATGATAGTAGCTTAGCTAACTTAAGAACTTACTTATCGATTCTCTTTCTTTTCTAGTAGGTAGTTAGCTTAGCTATTCATTAGTTATTCTCCAACCAATTCTTAAGATTTTTCAAAAGGCTTGTCCATGTTTTTTTCGGTTGCATTGTTTTACAAGGTGATGAGGATTTTAGTATGGCGAAAAATGGTGGATCTAAGCGGAGTCATAATAATGCTCCAACGCGAAAGATTAACACATATAAAAACACAAGATAAAAACCTACTAGAGTTGAGGTTGAGGCTGGGGCTGGGGCATTGAGTATTGGTAGTGAAATTGATAGCCCTCGAGCTCAAGTGAATGATGATTTAGACATTGCTGCTTCTTCTGATCAGTCCAAATCCACAGCTTCAACAGCGTCATCATTAGAGCTGTAGCAAACCGTATGTATTCGGTACTGAGTAACGGGTGCGCCATCTAGTACCGAGTAACGAAACGTTACACACAAATACATTTCGTTACTCGCATTTTTCGTACCTAGAGATTTTTGCTTTTTTGCAGATTGCAGACATATAATTTTATTATTGACTTTTTTTAATTTTATTTTTTTTGTCGGTGCAAATTTTTTTACCGCCAAGGCCTCGCAAAATGTACACGGCCCAGGGCCTCGCGTTGGCTAGCGCCGGCTCTGTGTACGCGTACACAAATACGACTCGATTCGTTGCTCTAACATAATATAGCATATTATGAGGTATCAGAAAAACGAGTAACGTAACAATACGAAAGTAACGAGTATTAGTCGTTATAGTAACGAATACAAACGGGTACGGTTTTTTTCGTTACTTTTACATCATCATTAACTGGAACGAATTACTTATTGAACTCTGAATTTGCTTCAGATATCGGAAGCTATATTTCTGCTAAAAAAACATACCTGATGCTACTAAAGCTTTATTACTAGAAAAACATTGGGTGCCTGGTGCCTCCATCTAACTATGATTTTCCGCACCAAGTCTTGCAAAACACGGAAAAACGTATAAAAAACATGCCCAAAGATCACATCTTGAAAAATTTCGTTGGCTTGTACTATCACATAAAGATCAGGGACTTTATTGCATATTCTGTGTCTTATTTACCACTCCATCTGCCACTGATTTTGTTAGAACGAACCCTGGACGCCTTGTGAAAAAACCATTGAAAGCCTTTAACAACTTATTAGGTGAAGGCGGATTATTAATGCAACACCAACATAATCATTACCATAAGATGGCTGCTGAAAGTAGGAAGAACTTTTTGGCTTGTTATCATAAACCTGAGGTTGATATTGCTAACCAGATTTGAATGGCTCAAGTGACAGAAAACAGAGATCGCTTGCAACCAATTATAAAAACTATAATATTGTGTGGTCGTCAAAATATACCATTACGCGGCCACGTAGGTGCTGTTTAGGAACTATCTAAAAAAGCAATTCAAGCAAAACGTCCTTGTTATAATCATGCCTTAAATATCTCCTTAGCCAAGTCATCAAAAGTCGCTTCGTGTAGAAACACAACTGGGACAATGTAAAAAATCGTAGCGTTTGCAAACACTTCTGCAAAACGTCATAGAGCAGCGGTTCTTAAACTGGGGTCCGCGGACCCCCGGGGGGCCGCCAAACTTTTACGGGGGCCGTGAAACATTTTTGGTAAAATTTAATTTACATAAAGTACTTTTATATTTCTATTTATCAGTGAATAATTAGTTTATAACGACCTTTTTTGTTTTTCTATCAGGGATGGGGTCCCCGAAAAATAATTGTTCAAAAAAGGGGTCCCTAGCCCACATAAGTTTAAGAACCGCTGTCATAGAGTATTTTTAGAAGAACTTGGTGGTACGGCAATTCAAAGTATATGCGAGACACTGTGGGTTGAAAGACACGACGGCCATTTACAATTTCAGGGCGATAATCTGGTTAAAATTTGTAACGCAATGGAAGAATATCGACATAGCAAGATAACAAAACGTCAAACGACGCTCACTGTCTCTTGCAAACACTACGTAGCTCTGATTTTATCATCGATATGCCTAAACGATATTCCAGGTAAGTAAGCAAAGCATTTCAAAACTATTTATATATAGTTGTTTTTCTTTACGGCAGATAGTAAAATGATTATTTTTTTTATATTTTAGAAACTACAGTTTCCTTGAGCCGATTTCTGCAAACTGCATCGGTTGATATCAAAAGAGCCACCGATGCAATTAAGGATACTCTGGAAGTATTACGATCAAAACGCGAAAACGCTGAGTCTGTATTCAAGGAATTATTTTCAGAAGCGGTAGAACAATCAAAACAGCTGGATGTTACAATAAAATCCCCACGTACAGTTCCAAGGCAAATAAACAGGTCCAACTATCAGGCGGAATCAGTAGAAGAGTACTTCCGGAGGTCAATATACATACCCCTATTAGATTCCGTTACTAATGAGAGCAGATACTGTCTCCGGAGGTACTCGACCTATTTCAGTTGGGAGTTTTTCTACCTAAACCAAATGTCAGTGTCAGAGACTGGGATATCGATATCGAGACAGTGAAAAAAGTGGTCCAGATGTACCGGCCATTCATTAACGATAGTGAATCAACTGTAATAAACGAATACCGATTCTGGATGGCCAAATGGAAAAGATAATGTGAAAACAATTCCACCATACCAGAGTCGGTTGCTCATCTCATTGAAACATGCGACCAAGATTTGTACCCTAATACTGGCGACTCTCCCGGTCAGCGTAGCTACCGCGGAAAGATCGTTTTCTACTTTACGCAGAGTAAAATCTTGGTTGCGTGCCTCAATGGCACAGGAAAGATTATCCGGAATAGTTCTTCTAAATATACACAAAGATATGAGCCTGGATATCGATGAAATTATCAACGTTTTCGCAAAAAAGAAACGTAAGCGTGAATTTGTTATTTAAGTAAGCACCTAAATAAAATTATTTAGAGTAAAATGTATAACAGCTTTTAAATAAATAAATCTAATCAGTAGTTTAGAGTCTAGATGTGATATTCATTTACTTTTATAATTTTTGTGAGCAAACAGACTCACGTTTTACAGGTTTATTAATTTAAATTAATAATTGGCCGGGGCGTAATACATTTTATAAATGTCTCCTTTGTAGAGTAGTCCGACTCGCACTTTACCGATTTTCGGGTGGTCGTGACCACAACCTTTTTTTAAGGGCTGGATCCGAGCCTGTGTGAACCACTCTTGAATACTCTGACAATTGTTTAAACTGGTCTACAGAGTACTATAGACCAAAGAAAATTATATCGAACAGTGGTAAAGCTTTCGACAATAAGTTCAAAGAATTTTGTAAACATCATGGAATAAAACATGCGATGAATATCGTTGCTTCGTCACGAAGCAAAGGACAAATTGAAAGATCTAAAAGAAGAATGAAAAGTGGGAGGATCACTTAATAACGGTACAAGCACTATACAGAAAACCACAGGCGTTACACCTAGTGAATTACAACTCGCGTGCAGAACCTGCATACATCTGTCGGCCAATGAAAGTTGACGGGCGTCTGCATTAGTATTTTTTGCAAAATTTTGTAAAATTTTTAATGAGATATCTATTTCTATATAATGCTTAACAACATATTTCAATTTTATTAAAATTCATGATATCAATTTTTAATTGTTGTAGTTAATTGTTATATTAAGTATCAAAAGTTATTCCAGTATTTAAAAACAAAGGGGATAAAAACAATCCCAATAATTATAGACCTATCTCTCTTATTCCAGTGATAGGTAAAATAAATGAAAAAGTCATAGCAAACAGATTATACAATTTTTTCCATCTACATAACATATTTACAGAAAACCAACATGGTTTTTTAAAAAACAAATCAACATCAACTGCTTTAATGAATTGTTATCTTGATATGATCAAGAGCTTAGATGAAGGCTCTAAAGTTACAGGTATTTTTTGTGATTTAAGTAAGGCCTTTGATTGTGTCGATCATTCAATTCTTATCAACAAGCTGGAGAGTTATGGAATAAGAGGGATATGTCTTGATTTCTTTAAGTCATATTTAACTGAGAGATGGCAATGTGTAGCTATCTCAAAATCTGGTACTGGTTACATATCAAGTATGAAAAAAATCAAAATTGGCGTACCGCAAGGCAGTGTTTTGGGTCCCTTATTATTTTTAATATATATTAATGACCTATCTGATTACATTAATACCACTGGTATAACAATTTATGCAGATGACATTACTCTGTTAATAAAAGACAATGATATTAATAATATACAGCACAAAGCAAATCAACTGTTAAGTAGCATGGTTAAATGGTTCACAGCTAACAGACTTATATTAAATACCCAAAAAACGAAATTTATACATTTCAATCTTAAAAATGGTATAAGAAATAATTATGATAACTTCAATATTGTATGTTCTGGTGAAAACTTACAGCGAGTCACAGAAATAAAATTCCTTGTTGTTGTTATTACAGAAAATTTATGCTGGAAAAGCCATGTCATAGATATAACCAAGTCCTTAAATAAAACTATATACCTGCTCAGAAATCTGAGAGACTGCATTAATATAGACACATTAATAAAAATATATTATGCTTATGTGCACAGTAAAATTAAATATGGTTTAATGTTGTGGGGCTCATCACAAGCAGCCAACCAAGTGTTTATTCTACAAAAAAAAGTAATGAGGACAATTACAGGTGTCAGTCAAATGACATCCTGCAAATATTATTTTAAAATTTATAAAATATTAACTTTACATGCAATGTACATTCTGGACTGTCTCATATATATAAAAGAAAATAAACACAATGTCGAATATAATAATTATAATCACATACATATATAATACCAGAAGTGCACAACAGCTAAGAATACCTAAACACAGGCTGGCTGCTTATGAGCATTCCAGGGCCGCCGAGAGCCAAACCGGGCCCCGATGCAACATGTCAAAAAATGTTTTTTGGACCCCCCTCCCATAGACTGAAAAGTGTACTCAATTTTTTTTCACATACCCCATCATGTGGGGTGTCTTTAGATAGGTCTCCTAAAATGCAACAAAAAAGTTCTAGAAACTTTTAACCCTTCAGTCTCAAGAAGAAATATAATTAAGAAAATCTACTTACTAAATTGAATGGATGAAACGTATTTTTGACATCGATAATAAAATTTAAATCCTACACTTGCCTCAATAAAAACACAAACGTTGGTAAAATAACTTAAATTTCATATTATTTGGTTAATTAGTTAATTAGTTTATGTATTTCAATAATTTCAATTTATCATATAAAATAAATTAGATTTTCTTATGTGGAGCCTCTCGCATTTTTTATGGATTACCTAATACATATTTTTCCAGAAGTATTTTAATAAAATGATGTATACTTCTTTGATTTAAAATTTACTTAAATTTAAATCATTTTGGTCAATTTTTTTACCAAAATGCAAAGGGCCGGGCCCCTGGATCCTGAATGTTAAATAATTTTTCATAAGGTTTTTCTTCTGTATTTATATTTATTTTCTTTGGTTTTAATAAAATTTTCTATATCTTCTGCTTCATTTGTGAAAATTAAATTATTCTCTAACAAGAGGCCTGTTATGTTAAATTTATACCGATATTTAATTATGATTTTTATAGCTGTCATCAACAGAACTATTTTAAAATTTCATCATTCAAATAATTTTCAATATTATTATCTACAGTTTTTTAAGAACAGATTCAGTCCGGGCCCCTTAGGTCCCGGGCCCCGATGATTTGCATCGCCCTCTTGTCGGCATCATTTTTTATAATAGGCTACCACAAGAAATTAGGAGTATTGAAAGCGTAAAAGTATTCAAGAACGCCTGCAAGAATATTTTAATTGATAAACGTATATATGATTTGAATGAGTTTTAATTTGTCTGTTCTTCTGTATATCTTTGATAGTCTTATTATTATAATGTATTTTGTGTTTGTGACTATTTCTCTATATGTACTATGTATATCAATGAGAAATAAAATATATTACTATTATTTTATTTTAGTTAAACATTTTTCACTGAAATTTATTGACTTTTTGAATTTTAGTAGTGTTCTTGTTCTTAATATTTATAATTAAATATTCGATTATCATTATGTCACCACAGTTCAGTCGCTGCTGTAATCCTTTTGATTTAAAGAATCATTCTTCGAAGAAATGTTTACGGTTGGCCACCAAAGCTGTGCAAAAGAAATGGGGGGTTAAGTGGTTATTTGTGTAAACAGTGTCGAATAATGCTTCAGTTTAATGCATCCGAAACATCAATAGATATTGGGAATATTGATAATAATGATGCTGGTGAAGTAAATGAATGTACACTTTTTTTAGAAACTGTGTTAGGTACGAATTATTTGGAATACATTTTTAGTCGTAAAATATTTTTTTCCATTTGAAAGTAGCACAAATATTTTTCATTTTTAGAAACTGTATCTGTTTCCACTGATGATATATCATCACAACAAACTGCTTCTGAGACAAGCATCGGCATAGAATTACCAATAATTAAAAAGCGTTCGAATTATTAAATGAATCTCCAATTCCTTCAAAAAAATTAAATAATGACTTTTATTTACATCGAAAAATTGGTAACCTCTGTAGTAATTTAAAGAGAACATTAGGAGTAAATACTAATACTGCCGATGATGACTTTGAGAATTTGATTTTACGATTGAAAACAAAGTTTCACAACGAAGACATGAAAAGAGCGCAGAAAATTCAAATTCTTACATTATTGCCTATGGATTGGAGTGTTAAAAAAATTAGTCAAGTTATGAATGCATCTGAATACAGATATGTATATGGTAAAGGCAGCTAAAAAACTTAATGAAACTAAAGGAATACTATCTACGCCTCAATCAAAATTAGGTAAAGAAAAAACTAAATTTTACTGACCATATTTAATGGTTCATAAACTGTCCATGTATTTCACATAATTTTATTTTCATAGGTCGGTCGCTTTCCGAAGAAATAAAGTTGAAAATTTCAAACTTGTATAGTGATGATATGGTCAGTATTAATATGCCTGGAAAAAAAGATTATGTTTCGATTCGGAATGATAATGGAGAACGTGTCCATATTCAGAAACGATTAATTCTATCAAATTTGAAAGAATTATATCAGTCTTACTAGAGGTGTAAAAGTAACGAAAAAAAGCGTACCCGTATGTATTCGTTACTATTACAACTAGTACTCGTTACTTTCGTATCGTTACGTTACTCGTTACTTCTGATATCTCATAACATGCTATATTATGTTAGAGCAACGAATCGTGTCGTATTTGCGTACGCGTACATTAGTGATGTAACTGTAACGTTTTTGGGTGTTTAGTAAAATCATATACGAAAGCTGAACATAAACTGTTTTATTCTAAATAATACATGAGTTTATATACAATTAATAATTACATGTATAAACATGCAAAACATAAATATGCGTATATTACAGTAACGAATATTCGCATTCGCATTCGCAAATATGGGCCGTGTACATTTTGCGAAGCCTTGGCGGTAAAAAATTTGCACTGACAAAAAAAAATAAAATGTCAATAATAAAATTATATGTCTGCAATCTGCAAAAAAGCAAAAATCTCTACTAGGTACGAAAAATGCGAGTAACGAAATATATTTGTGTGTAACGTTTCGTTACTCGGTACTAGATGGCGCACCCGTTACTCAGTACCGAATACATACGGTTTGCTACAGCTCTAAGTCTTACCGTGAAACATATCCCGATGATAAATTAGGTTTTTCAAAGTTTGCTTCCATTCGTCCTAAATATTGTGTATTTAGTCTAAGAGCCCATGAGCGGCTACCTGTATGTATTTGACCAGACCTGAGTTTTTGTACGTTGAGGCCCCTATACCTACCATACATGAGTATGGGACTCACTAAGCTCAAAGTGGTGGACGCGTCGAGCGCTCAGGTAAGACAGGTATCGATTTTTGGCTAATTTTAAATCCATTTGACCACGTCTGCCGTTTTAAAATTTGAATATATATTATTATTACTATTGGAAAATAAGAATGGCAGACCGTTATCGCGCATTTTACATTGTGGCAGACAATTTTGAAAATGCTAAAAAAAAATAAAATTTTGAAAGTATTTGATCAGATCTGCCATTGATATATTTTATTTATTATAGTCTTAAAAACTTATATTGATCACGGCAGACGTCTACATTGCGTAAACACATCAACAAATAATAAAATCTTTGCTACTACCTGGTCAGATGTATATGTATTCCGTTCGCTGTTTTACATCAATGTAATTTACTTTATCACTGTATTTACAGAAATCAATATTTTTTTGTATTCTATATACTAAACTTCATTAGTTAGATGATAAAGAAGTAGATTTTTTATGGAAGAATCATAAATAATATGGTATAATGCTGATAAAAAAAATAATTCGATTACTCATTTCAATTTTTTTCTTTTTATTTCGTTAAGACAAAATTGAAAAGTGTTAAATAAGTTAAAAAAATATATCATGCATGCATTACAATATATACAGGGTGTCCAAGATAAGCGTGCAATGCATGGGGATATCCTAAACGGTAAGAGATACAGATGTGGTTAAATGAGATGAATTATTTGTAAGAAAGGGGTGAGTATTACAACATCAAAAAATATTAATAATTTTATGTGGTTCAGGCGGTATACCCAAAAAACTGAAAATACGGAATTACTTTAAATGACTATAACTTTTTTGGAAAAGTAGATAGGTACTTTTTGTTTACGGTTTCTTAAAGCACTTTTTTGTTTAGAATTGTTTGGTGTATTCAGAATTTTTATATCACTTTTAGTTTCCGAGTTACAAGCCCTAACTATAGTTTTTCTTATGGGCCGCCAAGTTGGCTATATCATATTCGAACGTGTATTTTACTCTACTTTACAATGATATGTCACATGTCATACTTATTATTAAAAAAAAGTAAAAACCTTTTTTTGTAATAGTTTATTGTTTTTAAATATGCATTTGTTATTTTCATTGTTGTTATTGCGATTTTTGTTTAACAGTTTTTGTTTTTCATGGCTTACTTAAATATTTGTAATAAAATACTTTATAAATATCACCAGTATTTAGTACTTCGACTTATTTTCTATAATAAGTACTTATGTCGTGTGACATATCATTGTAAAGTAGAGTAAAAAAAACATTCAAATATGATATAGCCAACTTGGCGGCCCATAAGAAAAACTAAAGTTAGGGCTTGTAACTCGGAAACTAAAAGTGATATAAAAATTCTGAATACACCAAACAATTCTAAACAAAAAAGTGCTTTAAGAAACCGTAAACAAAAAGTACCTATCTACTTTTCCAAAAAAGTTATAGTCATTTAAAGTAATTCCGAATTTTCAGTTTTTTGGGTATACCGCCTTAACCACAAAATTTAAAATAACTAAAAATCTTAAAAATAAAAATTGTTTCTACTTAAAAGCAGATAAAGGTAACGCGATAGTAATTCTGGATAAAGACGATTATAATAATAGAGTTGAAAAACTAATACAGGAAGGTCCTTACGAAGTAATTAAATCAAATCCGATAAACAAAATGATTAAGCAAAGTAAAAACATCTTAAAATTATTGTACTACTATTTTAGATAAATTAAATAAATTTAAATTAAATATTTCTAACCCTGTAATACCAAAAATGTACGGTCTCCCTAAAATTCACAAGCCAGGTAAAACTTTACGTCCCATCGTGTCCGGCATTAACTCACCTACCTACTTAATATCCAAATGGCTTAACAGTAAATTCAGTAATTTAGAAATTAAACCGGAATCCTTTGAGATTAAAAACAGCATAGATTTCGTAAACCAAATTAAAGATCTTAAATTATATGACTCCGACATATTAGTTTCCTTTGACGTCACAGCTTTGTTCCCTAGCGTACCCATTAAAGAAACTCTTAAATATTTAAAAGAACTCCTACTTAAAAACAATTTTAATAATACAGAGATCGAAGAACTCATTAATTTAACTGAACTTTGCATGGACCAAAACTATTTTCAATTTAATAATAAATTTTATAAACAAACAGAAGGCACGGCTATGGGCAATTGTTTATCACCGTTTCTGGCTAATTTATTCATGGGTAATCTCGAACACAGCTTTAAAAAGAAATTTAAATATTTTCCTAAAATCTGGTACAGGTACATACTGTGAGAGATCACATAGGTACACCCTATTTTGTTTGTATTTTATATATATATGAAGTTGTATTAATGAACCTGAAAACAGAAATATAAGATTAAGTGTAAAATTAAGAAAATGTTTAAAACCACTGGAAAAGATAGCTTATAGGCGCGAGAGAGGTAAAACAGACAAGTGCGGGAAGGGGAAGAAATGCAGTTGGCGTGCGTATCAGGCCATGTTTGACTCAGTGAGGTGAAGACAGTGGTTGCGTTGAGACAATGAGTTAGAACGAGGTTTTGGAGACAGCGTCGATAAAACAGTTAAAAAGAATAGTATATAACAAAAAATAAGTAGAAAGTTAGCGTCGAGTAGAAAATATAGTATAAAAAGAGTAGAATACAGCGAAATAAAGTAAAGTGTGTGAGAACGTAAAATAAATAGTTTAAAGAAGAATATATAAAGTGTTAACGAAGAAGATAAGTAAAGAAGTATTAAATAAATATATAAAATTGATGTGAAATATAAAGAAAAGGAGATTGAAGGAAAGAAGTGTTAAATAAATAAATAAACAGATAAAATCCGAACAATTACAATAAAGATTTGAAAAAGAAGTAAACGTTAAACGCAGTTAAACAATCATATTTAAAATTTACAACAAGTGCAGTTTTGCTAAACCGACGAAACATTCAAATTTAATACAAAAGTGGATAAATAAAAGATTTGATAGTGATAAACAAGACTTAAACATTATAACATAGAAGATTTATGAGTTTAAATAAAATAAAAAACATTATTATTGTTTCAACAGTAAAAGCATAAGTGAAACAAAGAAGTGAGAGATGGTACCTAAATGTGAAAGACAGAGATAGCGAGTGCGATAGCAGATTTAATGCGCATAATATAAAATGGTCGTTTAGTTATCATGCAACAAAACATTATAACTGAAAATAAAATCTAAGTGAATGATTAAAAGGTTTAAAGACTGATTATTACCAAATAAAATAAAGACAAGTATTATAAATTATTTGGTGCAAGAAGAACAAGAAGAAAAATTAAACAATTATAAATTTAAAAAGGCAGTTGAAGTGGAAAGCAGTTTTGGTAAACAAACAGCATCGCCGGGAAAGAAGAAAAATAGTATTGATATGAATTGGGACTAGGATTTGAACGTCAAACTGTAACCTAAGATAAGAATTATTATTATTATTTTAATATTGAGATTATATTTGTTAGCATATTTAGGATAAAAGTTAGTAGGATTTAGCTAGGATAGTGAGGATTTAAATTTAGTTTTAAGAAAGAATTTAGCCATTTTAGTATAAAAATAAGAATTTAAATAAATAATAATAAAGAATAAAGTTTTGATAGAAAGAAAGGTAAAATAATAAAATTAAAGGATACTATTGTTATTTGTATTAGGTATAAGTATTAATATTTTCTAATAAATTCAGTTCAGAAGTTTTGTCTTTTTATTCTTATGTTTAAAATCCACCAAACTAAAATCAAAAATCATTTATTTAATTATTTATTCTGTAACGTTCGTGGAAGTGGAAATTGAGTCAAAGTCATTTATTATATCATACCCTATACGAGAAACGCCCGTTACAGAATTGGGGGTTCAACAAAACGGGATTTTAAGGATAAGGAGAGGAAATTCTTTGAACTGAATTGAGAGAGGAGTGAAAATATTTCGGTTTTGTGTATTTTGAGAAAAATATTGACATAATAAGGTTTCATGATGGCTGAAGAAAAGTTAGTAGAGGTAGAAAAAAGTAGTTTTGATTCAGGGTTTGGGGCATCGACGCCTATCAGAAAAAATAGTGAAATAGATGAGTTAAAAGGAATTGTGTTGCATATGGTCAAGGAGATGGGATATTTAAAACAAAAAATAGATAGTAAGGAAGAAACAAAGAAAGAAATGGATGATAAAGATAGTAAAGTAGAATGGATGTTTAAACGGGGGGAGGAAAAGAAAGAGGAGGAAAAAGGAAGTGAGAGTAAATGGGAATTAAAGGATAGTAGGGAAGAAAAAGAGGTAGGAGGTAAGAAAAACATGATAGAGGATGAATTAGCAGAAATAAAAAGAGAATTAGCTAAGTTAAAGGGTAACAATGATAGTAGAGAAGGAAGGGAGAACGGGAATAGGTGTTTATCAAGGGGTAAAGGGGAGGAATTCACAAAAATGGAACGGAATGAGCACCCTATAGAATTCATCCGACGTTTAGACAAATATCTAATTTCAAACGGTCAATTCATGAAAGAGGGGGACATTTTAGATGTCATAGAAAAAAGTTTGTGGGGGGAACACCTCGAGCTGTTTAAGGCTTGTGAGATAGGAAATTATGACGATTTTAAAAAATGGTTTAAAAGGAATTTCTGGTCCGAAAGCAGGCAACAGGAGGTATTTAAAAAATTATATAATACAAATAACTATCAGAACTCAAGAATCAGTAGAAAAGAATACTTCATTAAGTTGTATAATGAGGCTAAGTATTTAGAGCCTCCGATGGAGAAAAATAAGATAATAAATATCATTGTTAGGCATTTTGAACCATGTATTTGGCCATTGTTAAGGGTAGTGGGAGGACAGGACATCGCCGAAATTTACGGAATATTGGATGAGTCGGAAATAATATATCCGCGAGGGGGGGAAAGTTCACGAAATTACCATGAAAGAAATCAGGGAAATTGGAGAAACTATGACCGGAATAGGGAAATCAATAATGAAAGAAATAACGACAGGAATAGGGAACAGAGGGTAGAAGAAGGCGCTAGAGCGGGAAATAATAGACAAATAAGAAGTTTAGAGTCGGAAAACTAGAGGGCACGTGTCACCGGAAACCCGAGGTAACGCGTGTGGAAACAGAGGTTGATAACGGGTTAAACGTAAAACAGAAAGAAATATGCACTTTAGATAGGGAGGAAAAAGATTTAGTAGAAAATCAGTTATGTAAAAAAGGGCAAAATTTTGAAAACACCGAAAAGGGTAAATTAAATACGGAAAAATATGAGACACGAAGGGAAAGAAAAAGTCTAAGAGAAACTGGGGGAGAAGCGATTGAAGGAAATGTAGGATTAGAAAATTTATTCATAGAAAAAGAAACCGCGACAGAGTCAATAAGGGTAGAAGACGAGTGCGTCTTAGGAAAAAAAATATTAGACATCGAAAAGCTAGATAGGGTAGAAAAAGTCGAATGCAATAAAATAGAACAGGTAGAAGAAAATATAACAGTTAAAGAAAATTTTATAGAGGTAGAAAATGGGAAAGATTATTGCAACGAACAATTAGAATTTGAACAAAAGATTTATGAGACCGAAATAGACAACAAAGTTAACGACTTAGATATTGGCGAATTAGATATAGAAACATTATTTTTGATAGACGAAATTTATTATGAGGGAAAGAATGAAGTAGAGTTAGGTGATAGGAAAAACGATTTTGAGGAAAATCATAAAGTAGGTGATAGCAAAAATGATATTGAGGAAGGTAGGCAAACAATTTTAGAGATTCTTGAACAAGTAAAATTAAATAACAAAATTGGAAATGAATTAGGTGTAAATGAGATAGTTAACAGAAATAACAAAAGTAAAGTAGAATTTGAGAATATTTTGAGAAAAAATATAAATATTGACAAAGAAATGAAACGAATGTTACGAGGTAGGGCGAAAAAATATAAAATGATGAAATTTAGAGGCAAAGCTAGAAAAAAGAAAGAAATTTTGTTAATGGATAGGAAGTTACTGTTAAAGGCGAGGGAAATATTAGATAAATTTAAGTTTAGTAAGAAGAAAAATGTACGTTTTAGATTGAAAGGAAATAATAAGCGATTTTTTGAAAAGGATGAAAATAAGAATTTTAAGCATGTAAAGAAAAAATTAAATATGTAACACCTGAAAACTTGTGATATTGTTGATGAAATTTAAAATGAATAGAGATATTTGATGTTAGATATAAGTTAGCATGTAAGTTTAGAAATGTAAAAAGTGTAAAAATAGGTTGTGTAAATAGAATAAGTAGCGGAAAAATTTTTCATATCTTTCAGGATGAAAAGAAATTTTCATACCTTGCAGTGAAAGAATTTTTGTGTAGGAGGAGGGCATTCTGTGAGAGATCACATAGGTACACCCTATTTTGTTTGTATTTTATATATATATATGAAGTTGTATTAATGAACCTGAAAACAGAAATATAAGATTAAGTGTAAAATTAAGAAAATGTTTAAAACCACTGGAAAAGATAGCTTATAGGCGCGAGAGAGGTAAAACAGACAAGTGCGGGAAGGGGAAGAAATGCAGTTGGCGTGCGTATCAGGCCATGTTTGACTCAGTGAGGTGAAGACAGTGGTTGCGTTGAGACAATGAGTTAGAACGAGGTTTTGGAGACAGCGTCGATAAAACAGTTAAAAAGAATAGTATATAACAAAAAATAAGTAGAAAGTTAGCGTCGAGTAGAAAATATAGTATAAAAAGAGTAGAATACAGCGAAATAAAGTAAAGTGTGTGAGAACGTAAAATAAATAGTTTAAAGAAGAATATATAAAGTGTTAACGAAGAAGATAAGTAAAGAAGTATTAAATAAATATATAAAATTGATGTGAAATATAAAGAAAAGGAGATTGAAGGAAAGAAGTGTTAAATAAATAAATAAACAGATAAAATCCGAACAATTACAATAAAGATTTGAAAAAGAAGTAAACGTTAAACGCAGTTAAACAATCATATTTAAAATTTACAACAAGTGCAGTTTTGCTAAACCGACGAAACATTCAAATTTAATACAAAAGTGGATAAATAAAAGATTTGATAGTGATAAACAAGACTTAAACATTATAACATAGAAGATTTATGAGTTTAAATAAAATAAAAAACATTATTATTGTTTCAACAGTAAAAGCATAAGTGAAACAAAGAAGTGAGAGATGGTACCTAAATGTGAAAGACAGAGATAGCGAGTGCGATAGCAGATTTAATGCGCATAATATAAAATGGTCGTTTAGTTATCATGCAACAAAACATTATAACTGAAAATAAAATCTAAGTGAATGATTAAAAGGTTTAAAGACTGATTATTACCAAATAAAATAAAGACAAGTATTATAAATTATTTGGTGCAAGAAGAACAAGAAGAAAAATTAAACAATTATAAATTTAAAAAGGCAGTTGAAGTGGAAAGCAGTTTTGGTAAACAAACAGCATCGCCGGGAAAGAAGAAAAATAGTATTGATATGAATTGGGACTAGGATTTGAACGTCAAACTGTAACCTAAGATAAGAATTATTATTATTATTTTAATATTGAGATTATATTTGTTAGCATATTTAGGATAAAAGTTAGTAGGATTTAGCTAGGATAGTGAGGATTTAAATTTAGTTTTAAGAAAGAATTTAGCCATTTTAGTATAAAAATAAGAATTTAAATAAATAATAATAAAGAATAAAGTTTTGATAGAAAGAAAGGTAAAATAATAAAATTAAAGGATACTATTGTTATTTGTATTAGGTATAAGTATTAATATTTTCTAATAAATTCAGTTCAGAAGTTTTGTCTTTTTATTCTTATGTTTAAAATCCACCAAACTAAAATCAAAAATCATTTATTTAATTATTTATTCTGTAACGTTCGTGGAAGTGGAAATTGAGTCAAAGTCATTTATTATATCATACCCTATACGAGAAACGCCCGTTACAATACGTCGATGATATTTTCGCGATTTTTGATAATAAAAATAATAATTTAAATGATTTCATTAACGACATGAACGCGCAATTTAAAAGTATTAAATTTACATGTGAAATAGAAAAAGATGGGAAACTACATTTTCTTGACACATTAATAATAAGAAATAATAATATTTTAGAATTTGATATCTACCGGAAAGATACTACCACTAAACGATACATAACTTTTGACTCTAATCACCACTACCAACATAAAATTGCGGCTTTTAATACGATGGTCCATAGATTAATTAATATCCCTTTAACTCAAGAAAGATTTAATAAAGAATTTAAATACATCCAAGAGATTGCGGAATTCAATGGTTTTAATAAACAAATTATTAATAACATTTTAAATAAAAAACATTCTAAACTAAATCGTCTCCAAGACATTACTCTAACTAAAGAAATTAAAGAAGAACCTAAAAACTACATTAAACTCCCGTTTGACAAGACCACCAAAGGGTTGTCCAGAATGTTTAAGAAATTTGATTTTAAATTAGCTTTTTCTAATAATAATAACATTAAAACTCTCCTAGGTAACCCCAAAGATAAAATAGAAGTAAATGATAAATCCGGTATTTATAAAATCAGCTGTTTAAATTGCGAAAAAAGTTATTTAGGACAAACTAGGAGATCTATAAACATTAGATTTAAAGAGCACATGGCTCACCTTAAATACAATCGGGTGGATAAATCTAGCGTAGCTCATCATATGACTACATTAAATCATAAAACGGACATTAATAATTTAAAATTAATTAAAACATGCAATAATAATCAATTAGACGCAGCAGAAAGCTTAGAAATCTTGAGGGATAAGAATAGTATTTTTAATGGAGGTACCGGACCTATCCCAGCTTCAATCCTTCTAGACCTTGCCGTTGATTGGTCTGAATCATTGAAGCGTGATAAGTCCTTTTAGTATATAACAAACAACAGACAAAAACTATGGTTATGACTTATCAAATACAAATCCCCTAACCATAAAAATTGTAAGAGTTTAGACTTACACGTGTTTCAATAGCAATAGCAATATCATCATCAGAGTCCTAAAGACACTAACTTAATTTAAAATAACTACGACTATTTATAGGCCTAAGAAATCACTGAACCAGAACTTATCCTGGAACGGTACTCGTTGACCATACTGATCTGAGTCATTACTTTAACAAGGTAAAAAGGTTGGACCACAGGGGTCCGTTGTCGGAATTAAATACCCTACCCTTATTTTTGAAAATCTCCATACTTTCATAGCAATCTAAGTCTTTACTATTAGACACCGCTTTAACTAAATTAAGATCTTGAATTCTGTGGTGATTTTCAAACATATGAGTAGCTACACTGGACTTATTTAATCTTAAATATTTTACATCGGCTATATGTTCTTTAAATCTTACATTGATGGCTCTTCTACTCTGACCAATGTAAAATTTATCACAATCTTTACAATTTAATTTATAGATTCCTGATTTGTCCGTAGGTTCATCCTTGTCTTTGGGGTTGCCTAATAAGTTTTTAATGCTATTATTAGAACTATAGACTATTTTAAAGTCCATATCACTAAAAAATTTTGAAAGACCTTTGGTGTATCTAGGAAAATAAGGAATCTTTACATATTTCTGTTTTTTATCACTGTTCATACTAAGAGTTGTTGTGTTATTTATATTAGATCTCATTTTGTGTTTCCTAATGAGATTAAATATTATATCTTTAGAAAAATCATTGAATATTGCCGTGTCTAAAATGTAATTTTAGTATATATATAGGTTCTGACCAAGACTATATCAGTCTGGAATCGTTAGGCTCCTGATGAGGACTTCTTGTGAAGTCGAAACACGTGTCGAGTGACATAAATTTTGTGGTTAAGGTGTATTTTTAGTTTTATTGGACACCCTGTATATATTGTAATGCATGCATGATATATTTTTTTAACTTATTTAACACTTTTCAATTTTGTCTTAACGAAATAAAAAGAAAAAAATTGAAATGAGTAATCGAATTATTTTTTTTATCAGCATTATACCATATTATTTATGATTCTTCCATAAAAAATCTACTTCTTTATCATCTAACTAATGAAGTTTAGTATATAGAATACAAAAAAATATTGATTTCTGTAAATACAGTGATAAAGTAAATTACATTGATGTAAAACAGCGAACGGAATACATATACATCTGACCAGGTAGTAGCAAAGATTTTATTATTTGTTGATGTGTTTACGCAATGTAGACGTCTGCCGTGATCAATATAAGTTTTTAAGACTATAATAAATAAAATATATCAATGGCAGATCTGATCAAATACTTTCAAAATTTTATTTTTTTTAGCATTTTCAAAATTGTCTGCCACAATGTAAAATGCGCGATAACGGTCTGCCATTCTTATTTTCCAATAGTAATAATAATATATATTCAAATTTTAAAACGGCAGACGTGGTCAAATGGATTTAAAATTAGCCAAAAATCGATACCTGTCTTACCTGAGCGCTCGACGCGTCCTCCACTTTGAGCTTAGTGAGTCCCCTACTCATGTATGGTAGGTATAGGGGCCTCAACGTACAAAAACTCAGGTCTGGTCAAATACATACAGGTAGCCGCTCATGGGCTCTTAGACTAATTGGCAGGCGCAAGTGGCACGCACACTATTTGTGTTTGTACAATACACCAAAATATAAAACTTATGATGCAAGGTAACTATTAATTGATATTTAAATGATGATTTTCTGTGATACTCAAATATCTCTATCATCTTAGGTGCTCATTTAAAGACATTAACTAATGATTCAGAACAACATTTGTATCATTATAACGACTGTTTGAGTTTGTTAATATGTGAACATCCGTCAAGTCAATGCTTCTATGGAGAATGTCCGAATGTAGTAAATGTCCAGGAGTAGGAAAATTGAATGACATGCTAACTGAACTTTTTGACAGTAATAATATCGATGATGTAACCCAACAGACATTGGGTTGCTAATCCACGAGCAGCCCTAGAAACATCTATTAAATCATCACTAGATTATATTACTGATTTTTGTAATGCCTTGAAGGTTCTTTTACTACACTCTTTTATTGCTAAACAACAAGCAACATTCATGAAATCATTGAAAGATGTATTAAAAGAAGATAACTTTCTTATTGTGTGTGACTTCGCAGAAAATTACGCATTTGTCATACAGAATGCAGCAGCTGGCTTTCATTGGAATAACAACCAATGCACCATCTATCCAGTTGTAGTTTATTTTAGATCTGATAATAAACTAAATAACAAAAGTCTAGTTATAATATCAGACTGCAACAATCATGATTCCACTGCTGTGCATGTGTTTTGCAAAATAATTATTGATTTTGTAAAAATTATTTCTGAGAAAGCTGATAAAATTTATTATTTTTCTGATGGAGCGCCACAACAATTTAAAAACTACAAAAATTTTATAAATTTGTACTATCATGAAGATGATTTTGGGATACCGGCTGAATGGCATTTTTTCGCAACTGCTCATGGTAAAGGGCCCTGCGATGGTGTAGGTGGTACAATGAAAAGAATAGCTGCACGAGCCAGTCTTCAACTACCAGCAGATCAACAAATAACTACCCCGATGGAATTGTTTACGTGGGCTACCAAACCAAATAACTTAACGAATATAACAGTTAAATTTTCATCGTTAGAAGATTATAATAACGCTATGTTAAAATTAAGTGATCGATACAAAACTGCTAAAACGATAAGAGGAACCCATAAATTACATTGTGTTATTCCTGATAAAAATGGCGATGCATTAAAAGTTTAAGATTACTCCAATTCGGAGGAATTACGACTGACGAAATTTTTTAAAAGCCAAAGAAATATAGATTTATAGTTTTTTTACTCTTTTTTGATTTAAATATTTTTTTTTAAATCCGAAAAAAAATATAATTAAACGTTGGCCCATGATAATTTTTATCTTAAACGTTTAGTAATTTGCGACATTATCTCAGAATTTTTTGAGCGAAAAAAAACGTGACGTTCATGTTTAAAAAACTTTTTTTGTTTCAAACTGGAAAAAAAAACATTTTTTTAAGTTCCTGAAAGTTGTTATAATTTACCGCTGCTTTCGAATTTAGGAAGGACGAATACCAAATTTTGGTCGAAAATGAATGATTAAAAATTATTTAGCAAAAAAAAAATATTTTAAAAAATTGAGATTTTTTTTCCAAAATTCGAAAAAAAATATAATGAAATGTTGGCCCACGATAATTTTTATTTTAAAAGTTCAATAATTGGCAACATTATTTTTAAGAATTTTTTGAGAGAAAAAAAACGTGACGTTCATGCTTAAAAATAATTTTGTTAGTTTTAAACTGGAAAAAAACTTCAAAAAGGGGAATTAATTTTTTTAAGTATTTTTATATAAAAGCACAATCTAAGACGAAAAAAATGAGATATATATTTTGTATATATCTATGTTTTTCAAAAAGTTACAGTAATTTAAAAATTTTCAATGTAAGTTTTTGAAATATTCATAACTTGTTAGTTGAAAAAAAAATTGAAAGAGTTATATTCTGTATGAGTACTATATGATATAAAATAATAAACCAAATCTAAATTGGTCATGGTCACGGGCATGGGCGTACCGAGGGGGGGGGGGCAGGGGGGGGCAGCTGCCCCCCCCTGGACCTGTCTTACTATACATTTAGCTGGTTAATTATTTGCATATGCCTAAGTTCTATTGTATTTATGAAATTGAAGAAGTAAAATTTATAGGTATTTTACTTCTTTTCATTCTGAAAACTCACTTTTGAGTCATGTTATGAGTTAATTTTTAAAAAAGTCGCGCTACGCGCGATAGTGAATTAGGTACCTAGTTATTATATTATTATTATATGATGTGCATTTGATTTTTAATTTAAAATTTTGATCCAGGAAAAACACCATTTTTAAAATTACAATCTCTTGTTAAAACTGTTGTCATTTTCCTTTTTATATAAGGCAAAAAAATGTTAATTTTATTTTTTTACATTTAAACTATCATATTTATGTATTTATTAAGTTATAAAGCAGTCAAATAAAATCGATTTTTTACCTAAAATAGAAAAAATAGAATGAATAAAACCCACTAAAATCGACAACTAATACATAAATATATGTATAGTAGGGTGGGCCAAATTGAATTGACAAAATTTAACCGACCTCGACTACCCCCCTATGTGAAAGTACTCTCAATTCTAAGAAAAAACTCCCATAGAACTATACCTCTACATTCAACTTTAGTTTTTTTTGACTGAAAATTTTAAATTTTAGTCCCTTGAATTCAAATAGGTTAAACTTGCAAATATCTCAAAAAATATCAACTTTTCGAGGACAATAGTTATGAAGAAAATTGTAGCTTATAAAATTCTACATAAAAAATAAAACTATATTTTTTTCGTATAATCAATACATTTTAAGTAAACTTAATTTTTTAAGTGCCCAGTCAAAAGTGTCGTGAAAAGTGCCAAAATCCCAACTTTTAGTGGCAATCAATTTTATGGTTGATTATTATTGATTTTTAAGCGTAAAATTCGAAAAAAATAGCCCAGACTGGCGAAAAGTGGTGCAACACCCTTAAAAAAGTGGTTGAAGGATGAAAACCCCGTTTCCAAACTTTTTACTTGAAAAGTATTGATTATACGAAAAAAGTATAGTTACCTTTTTGTGTAGAATTTTATAAGCTACAATTTTCTTCATAACTATTGTCCTCGAAAAAATGATCTTTTTTGAGATATTTGCAAAAAAATAGAATTTGCCTCCCTTTACCCCCTAAAAAACAAAAATCCTTGACCCAAACAATAGGTACTTTTTAGGGTATGCTTAGAAAATCAAAATAAAAGTCTCCACCAAAATTCAGCTTGATGGGAATTTTTTCCTAGTTTAACCTATTTGAATTCAAGGGACTCAAAGTTAAAATTTTCAATCAAAAATGCGCCGAACTAAAGTTGAATGTAGAGGTATAGTTCCATTGGCGTTTTTTCTTAGAATTGCGAGTACTTTCATGTCGGGGGGTAGCCGAGGTAGGTTAAAAAATTGGCCCATCCTAATGTATAGGTAGAGTACATTTTTGTAGATATTTTGTCTTCTATATGATAAAAATAAATTTACGATTGAAAAAAAGTTTGTTGCCAAAATTCAAAGTTGCAACAGCGTAGCACAGAAAAGATAGAATATTTAAGAAAAAAAGAAAAAATTACCCAATGTTTATTTACAATAATGCCCATTTATAAGGACATTACACAACATTTTTTTGCACTTCAATACCTAAAAAGGTTAATAACCCATCTGTTCTAACCCCTCTTATCACGGGTTTCTAGGCGAAACACACTGACTAAATCGGTTTATAAAAAAAAAAAATCTGCCCCCCCCTGGACAAAATGCTGGGTACGCCCATGGTCACGGGCAAGATGATTTGGCATGGAATGCCCCATACATGAGTAAATGAATAGTTTCTACCACTTTCCTTTGGTTGATTTAGGATCAACGCATTTACAAGGACGGATCTACGAATTGGTAGCCCAAGGCCCCGTGGATACAAAAGACCCCCAACCTCGATATTGTGAAAAAATAAAGTAAAAAAGAAAACGGCAAAAGGTCTTCAAGATGAGCCAACAAAAAAAATAAAGGTCTTCAAGATCAAAAAAGTACTTTTTTACTTACAAAACAGTGATTAGTTGAGTAATTAGGTAGGCCCCTGAGCAGTATTAGCCCAGGGCCCCACAAATTCACGATCTGCTCCTGCGCATTTACCGTATTATTAGGATAATACAATTTTAATTTAACAAAGCATATCTCAAAAATGACGCGGGCCGTAGTTCCTCAGCAGGAGATAGTTTGAACCGTTTTCACGCTTATACCGGAATACGAAGAATGCATTCATATGTATTAAACGAGAGTTCAATTTTTATTTCATACGCTGCGCAGAAAACAACAACAGGGGCATACCGGGTGTCCCAGATAAATTTTCCAGCATGGGGATCTTAGTATCTATAAGAGATACAGGTTTGGTTAAATGAAATGAATTATTTGTAAGAAAGGGGTGAGTATTACTACATAAAAAAATATTCATAATTCTATGTGGTTTAGGCGGTATACTCAAAAAACTGAAAATACTGATTTTCTTTAAATGGCTATAACTTTTTTGTCAAAGTTGATAGATACTTTTTGTAGACGGTTTCTTAAGGCACTTTTTTGTGTTGAATCGATTGGTGTATTTAGATTTTTTATATCACTTTTAGTTTTCGAGTTACAAGCCCTAACTTTAGTTTTTCTTATGGGCCGTAAGTTGACCATAGCATATTTAAACGTGTTTTTTACTCTACTTTACAACGATATGTCACTTGCCATACTTACTGTCGAAAAAAAATTATAATGAATTTAGCGGCCCATAAAAAAAACTAAAGTTAGGGCTCATAGCTTGGAAACTAAAAGTGATATAAAAAATCTAAATACACCAATCGATTCTACATAAAAAAGTGCCTTAAGAAACCGTCTACAAAAAGTACCTATCTACTTTGACAAAAAAATTATAGCCATTTAAAGAAATTCCGAATTTTTAGTTTTTTGCGTATACCGCCTAAACCACATAAAATTATGAATATTTTTTGGTATAGTAATACTCACCCCTTTCTTACAAATAATTCATCTCATTTAACCAAACCTGTATCTCTTTTAGATACTGAGATCCCCATGCTGGAAAAGTTATCTGGGACACCCGGTATATTTAATAAAATAGCTTATTAATATTTAATTATTTCATAATATTCATTATGTAGAAAATTGTTTGCCAGTGCGGGGCAAATAAATCAAAAGAAATTAAATCAACACGAAGAATGGTTGATAATATCGTTGCAAAGTAATTTCATATTTCTTCTTATTAACATGTGGTATTAATCTTGTTTCGAAGCGTACAGAAGCTTGTTCAAAATGGCTCGAGGTCGATGATATTTTTCAAGGTCGTAATGTACAAATATGTTTTCTTGACTCGTGGAATTCGAATAAGTATATAATTTAGAAGGATTACTTTCAATTTGTATATATCGACTAGCGTAGAAATGTAGCTTACTTGAAATTAGGGCCTTGACAAAAAACTTGAACGAAGTAATATTACATGTGCCCACCTTCTGTATGATTAATTTTGTTTTGTCCAATGCAGATCTTGAATATAACTACTATGTATATATATTCCTTTTTAGTTTCACAATCTTCGATATGGTTATTTTAATTTTCTAGTGACGTGGAACTCCAAAAATAATAATTATAGTATTTAATATTCTTCTTAGTTGATGTATTAAATAGATGTAGTATTAATATAAAGAACTACACCTTTTCCAATTGTATTTCAGAAAGCATCAATTGTATTTCAGAAAGCATCAATTGAATTTCAGATTAGTCAATTGTATTTCAGAAAGCATCAATTGAATTTCAGATTAGTCAATTGAATCGGTGAGTGAAAGAACAATACAAGTGCCAAAAATGGCAATTTTAACTGAGATAGGCAAAATGTTTAAAATTCATAGCTCTATCACATAGCAAAATAATAATACATCGACCAACATCGTACGTGCGACGGGGGGTAGTTCAATTTTTTTACAATTACTTTTACCTTACTTTGCTGACGAAATCCTCGAATTTTACTACCATATTATTTCTTGGAAAGTCAAAAATGAAGATTCTGAGTAAAAATTACAAATCATTTTTTTTGTAAAATAATAAAAAATAAAATAATAAAGCTGAAAATAAAGCAATAAAAAAAAATTCGCAATTTTTTTTTAATTGATTGAAAGAACAGTATAACTGCAGGTCATTTTTTTCAAATATCTTTTTTTGCAATTTTTTTTTAATTTATTTATGTACGTATTATTATCGGTTAACATAAGTTCTATAATGTCGCAATACATAATTAGACCAAATAACCCATAGTTCTCCTTTAAAACAGTTTTTTTTCGTTTTTCTCAAAATGGTCATTTTGGAGATATATCGTTCTTTCACTCACCGATTCAATTGTATTTCAGAAAGCATCAATTGAATTTCAGAATAGTCAATTGTATTTCAGAAAGCATGAGTTGAATTTCAGATTAGTCAATTTTAGTTCAGAATTTTTGATTTTTATTTATGTTTTGCATATTATACTACGTCCTAAATTATTAAAGTGGTATATTATTATAATACTATATTATATTATATAAATAAATATTTACTTCTTATGTAATTTACACCCTACTGGCATATTGCTCATTGTTGAAGTACGTATACTCAGCATCGGCCTTTGCGATTTTGGCGCCCTGGGCGAGATTTTTTTACAATATATCTCGTCACCAACTGACGATAGAGGATTGTGCCTGTGAATAAAATTATAGATTCGATCCTGGTGAATAAGAAAGGTCATGACAAATTTTATCGTATAATGAGCGGTTTACGAGATAACTACGCTTAAAGTTTTCGCGCTTATGGCGGACAACGCTCAAGGTCATAGACCGCGCCAACTTAATGTAGTACTCAGAATACACCCCTTAACATTTTAAAATAAAAAAAATGACTCTGTAGAACAATGTCTTACGAACTACATTTTTTTTGATAATTTGATTGGACTAAAAATATACAATAATTTATTGATGTATATTTGTGTACAAGTTTTGTATTTTTTGTTGTATTCAAATATAACTTATCATATAATTATTTTTAATAAATACATTCTTATAATTAGATACATATTACAAGGTTTGTAAGAAATTAATATACAATTTTAATATTATAAAGATATTTTTAAAATTAAATCATTATAACAATATGTATATTGATTAAAGGTCGTAAATCAGTTGAAAAGAAAACAAAAATTTCTCTAAAAAAGCATGTTTCCAGTTTGTATAAGTTCAGCATCAGTAACAAATCAATTAACATCCGCAGTGATATCTTTCTGCTTTTTAATTTATATTAGTTATACAGTAGAAACCGGTTATAACGACATCGAAGGGACCGGAATTTTAGGTCGTTATAACCGATTGTCGTAATATCCGATAATTCGATTTTTTTAAGGTAATTTATCGGAAAAACTAAAAATTTCATGAGTATGCTGAAATTTTGTAAATTTCACCATCTGTGAGTGAAGATATCGTCAAAATAAAACAAGAGAATAATAAAATATAAAACATTTATGAATACCCGAATACTATATTATGATATTCAGAATAGATTAGAATAGAGACACTTTAATAACGTTATTTTACGGAATCATAGTTTGACACTACGAGGTGCGTTCTGATTGGTTACTCTCCACCAATCATGTACGTATACGATTTGAAATCTACACTCATCGCTTGATTTCACAACGTTGTTGGTAATTGAACCGCTTGAATTGACAACGTCGAGAGGGGTCCCCACCACCTTAACGTTGATTGGTGAATTTAAATTACGCGCAGAGATAGCAATCACGGTAGTATTATGGAGGGGATTGGAGAAGGTTGGCAAATCGCGCGTTTGGCCCGTTACGAAATCGAAGGTTACGAATCGAGAGATGAGTGTACATCTGTTTTCTGTTTATTAGAATTAAACCTAACCTACAAAATATTATGTATTATGTCAAACAATATTTTTTATTATACAAAAAACTAAATGCACAGATTATGTCAGACACAATAAAACATCACGGATTATTAAAGGATAAACATTATATTCTTACGTTAGATTAATGACATAAAAACACAAAATTGTTTTAATTAAAGTTAAATAATACATGTGCAAAGAGTATTGCCTATATAAAAATACTATATTTAAAAAAAAATTTAAACAAAAGTCGGCCCGTCGTACAAACCGATAAAATTCTCCGAAAATATTGTAAACAGATAGTCGTTAAAACCGTTATTTCGTTATAAGTGATGTCGTTATAAACGGTATATTATAACAGGCAATCTTATGGGATTCAGCCAGGACTTTTATTCTGCGTCGTTATAACCGGTACGTCGTTATAACCGATGTCGTTATAATCGGTTTCTACTGTATTATTATAAAGTTAGCGACCGATAAGGGTTAATATTAAATGATGAGTTGTTCAATAGAAACAACAAATTATTCTCTAATTCAGATCTGGTTAGATCCAATAGGCTATTTGACAACATTGAAAATATACTACAAATTGTGGTCATCCTATCAGATAATAGCATAAAAGAACATATTTCACTTTATTTTAAAATAAATTATCTATATTTTTTGCAAATTACACAAAAAAAAAAATATAATAATTTTTGAAATTTTATCTATGACGGGAACGCTATGTGATTGGTTGCAGCTCTAGTGACGTCACACGCATGTTGAGTTCGCGTTTTATGCTTTCTGTGTATTATATCAAAGTATTATATTCGATTTTTCAGCTATTTTTGAAGCAGTTTTTAGATAAATTTTATTACTAGTGGCATAAATATTCGTTTCGAATTTCAAAATGGAATTAAATTTTGTGCGAGCTGATTATAGCAACCTATCTAAGGTAGACGCTTTTATGGTTGCACTTTTTTTAAGAATAACGCTGATTACTGTGCTGCGGAACTTAAAAATGTGAAAACAGCAGTGTAAGTACCACATAAAACATTTGAAATCCTATATGCTGCAAGATTAAGCCATATTAAGAGGTTAGGTACCTATTAAAGATGTTGGTTAATACGGAGTGTACGGGTGGCCGCTGTCAGAATTGTCAAAAATCACGTGTATAGTAGTATAGTTATTCAGAAAAGATGTTATTTCGTTTTATAAGAACCGATATTTTTAGCTACTATCTAGTTAAATATTACTTATATCAAAGTGATCTTCACACATAAAAACATTTGTATTCAATAAAATACTCGTTGGATCTTTTCAATTATTGTAACCACATTTTTCGTCTTTTGGGATTCTTTGGAACAGAAACAAACAGTTTGTGTGGACTTTTTATAGACGTATTTATACATTGTGGCACTACACACCATTTATACAGCATTCTATCCACTAAATTTGAAGATGAAATTCACTTCAGATGCACTGTTTTATTAAGGCAATGACTTATTTACGTGCGTGTGACGTCACACGCACCATATGACCAGCGCCATGATAGAAACAGCGTTTCTGACGCAGTTTTGAAAATTTAAACTTTAACATTGATTTTTATTGATAATACAGTAGATCTCCCCGAAATATCAATGTAGTGTGCTTATTATGTAATAAAGAATAATTTAAAAATATTTTCTAAAATTAGTCAAATAGCCTATTGGATCTGATTGGATCCAATTTGTTAACCATTCTACTTCTGAGCAGCTATATTTACATCAGTCGCATTTAATTTAATTTTAATTTAATTTGTATGTGTTAATTTATGTTTTGTTAAATGAGCTTCACGTTTAAATTTATTGTCACACTGGTCGCATTTAAAAGTTTTATTAGAATGTGTTAATTTATGTTTTAATCACGGGGATGACACCTACTGGTAAAATTGGAAACTCCGTTTGACATTATCGGGTGATGGGATCTCAGACGCATGTGCGGTAAGGGGATGTCGGGTGTAGGGATCTCAAACGTATGAGAGGTAAGAGGAAGTGTCATGCACAACGTTGCAATGTTGTAAACATCTTACAACCATGTAAAGAAAACTGGAAACGAAGACGTTTATGATTTATTTTAAAATGGTGTATGGAATTTGGAAGAATATCGTTTGCAAAACGTTGACGTAATTTTTTTTAATAAAAGTGTAAGTATTTAATTATTATTAGTTTTTCTATTACATATGGCAAATTTGCATGTTTACTTTAATTTATATGTTTGAGATAACGTTTAATTGAATCTTTTTTATTAAAAACAAGTACAAATATTTTTTAAGCTATTTAACATAAAATTTAATGAAATTTATTCTTCAGTTTACAGATAACATACATCATATTTCCTGATCTTGAAGATAAAGAAACATTTAGATTATCGGTATGTACTCAAGTGACATTTTGCTTTCAAAACTCGACTTGTTATGAAGATTAGCATGTTTTTATTTTCTTACGAGAACTAGCACCTTTGAAATGTCAGGAAAACTAACACGTTTATCATATTTTAACGAAAATTACCATGTCTAAACTACGCAATGAGTTATCATAAATGCTAGTTAACGTGGTGAGAAATAAAATTTGCTACTTTTCACAGCGAAATATTATACATGCTAGTTTTTGCTGTGAAAATTCAAAAATGCTATTTTTCTTAGTAAAAAAGTTTTAAAGTTTGTTTTCGTAAGAGAGAAAAACGTGTTAGTCTTTATAACAACTAATTGATATGTAATATTGTACTTGAAATATACAAATTTTGTGAATTTGATATAAAAAAAATGTAAATCGTATAATTTATCCTTAGTAATAAATATTAATTATAACAATTTTGTGTTTTTATTTCATTAATTGATATAAGAATATTTTATTAACTCTACAAATCCGTGATGTTTTATTGTGTCTTACATATATTGTGCATTTAATTCTTTGTAGAATGTTTGACATAATAATACATCATGGATTTAAAGGTTAGGTTTAATTCTAATAAATAGAAAACAGATGTGGATTTCAAATTTTGAATACTGGTATATGATTGGTGCAGAGTTTTTATATACCCAACCAATCAGAACCGTCGCACCTCTTAATGTCAAACGAAGTTTCCAGTAAAATAACGTTGAGTGTCGCTTCTGTATATTTATTATTCTGTGGTTTTAATAAATTTCCTTTTTCTCTACAGCTATATTCACATCGGTTACATTTAAAAAGTCTTTCATTAGTATGTGTTAATGTATGTTTTGATAAATTATATTTATATATAAAACTACAATCACATTGGTCGCATTTAAATGGTTTTTCATTGGTATGTGTTAATTTATGGTTTGATAAATGATCTTTACGTATAAAAGTCCAATCACATTGGTCGCATTTAAAAGGCCTTTCATTAGTATGTAGTGCTTTATAAATGTCCTTTTTGTCTACAGCTATAATCACATTCGTCGCATTTAAATGGTCTTTCATTAATATGTGTTAATTTATGTGTTAATAAATTAACTTTTTGATTACAGCTATATTCACATATGTCGCATTTAAATGGTCTTTCATTAGAATGTGTTAATTTATGTGTTAATAAATGTCCTTTTTGTCTACAGCTATATTCACATTCGTCGCATTTAAATGGTCTTTCATTAGTATGTGTTAATGTATGTGTTAATAAATTACCTTTTTTATTACAGCTATATTCACATATGTCGCATTTAAATGGTCTTTCATTAGTATGTGATAATTTATGGTTTAATAAATGTTGTTTCGTTTTACTACTATACTCAGACTGATCACATTTATGTTTATGTAATTTTACACTAGTTTTATGAGAATGTTGTTTAGTTAAACTGGACTCGTTGTTAATTATTTCATAATTACAATCTGTAGTAATAATATCTTCATTTTCTACTTGTTCGTGTTCAATTTCTGGTACATTTTCTTCTTTAATAACCAAGTCTCCCTGAAAACCGATAAATGTGTAAGTAAATTAAATTTGATGGATTGTTTATTTTTAAAAACAGGGATTCAATCTTTATTTATTTATAAAATAAAAAACATATAAATAAGATTGAATTATTTTTATTATGTGCCGATTGATTCATAATCTACGTAAAAAATACGCCTATTTTGACATTTTTCAAGCCATTTCAAGCAAAATTAGCTAAACCGAACAATGACTTGCATTTGAATATTTTTGTGTTAGTCCCCAAGCACCTTAAAGAAGTTTAATAAAACTATTGTTTAGGAACCTCAGTTTTCCATTTAAGCATCTTTCAAAAGTTCACCCCCATCACAAAAAGCTATCTACGCCACTGTTTATCTATGTATTTCTTACCTCATCTTCCTGTTTGTAATATTTAGAAAATTCATCATAGGTTTCAATATCTTGAAGACAATCGATGTCTTCTATTTCTTGTTTTATATCTTCCTGTTTAATATGAAACATTTCTACACAGTAATATTACAATACAAACTTACTAAATATGTATAATAGCACACAGAACATAGACAACCATACAACAAATGGCTGCTTGTTCCGCGCATGCGCAGTCCACCGTTCTGTGACATCTTGTGTCGACTAGAGCAGTGATACTCAACATTTTTAAATCGTTTCCATTGTTTCGGTCTGATTGATTTTTCTTCTAAACTTTAATAATTAATTATTATTTAAAAACTAGGTGCAGGATTATAAATGTGAAATTTTGTTTATTTTATTTTATTTATTAGAATATTACATCATCGAAATATGGCTACGAATATAAGCATTCGCTGACGGAAAAATGAGGGGGCACTCCTTCTTTGGGATCGATTAAATTAATGCAATATTTTAAGGAATAAAATTTAAAATAAAAACTTGTGAAAAAAAAATAACGAAAATATGTATGTTTCTTGATATAATTATTTGTTAACAAGTTTTGTATTTGTTGTGGTATTCAAATATAACTTATGACGTACTTGGTTTGGTGTAAATTTTTCGAAACACAATTTTTCGAATCATAATTTTTCGAAACACAATTCTTCGAAACGCAATTTTTCGAACAACATTTTTCGAAACACAATTTTTCGAAACACAGTTTTTCGAAACACAATTCTTCGAATAAACAATTTTTCGAATGAACAATTTTTCGAAAAATTTATAAAAGCGCAGGACGCTATAGAGGCAAATGCATGGAAAAATATCTTGTGTATGAATTGATAAAATATATAAGGGTAGAATGTTTTTTAATTTCATTTAAAGCTATACATACGCCTTTATGAGCACCCCACTCTTAATTATAAAAACCTAAGAATTAAGTGACAACTGAATATTTATTTTTGACTTTTCAGTGCATTTTTAATAAAAACCACTTTAAAAAACATTTTTTTATTTATTTTTATTTAAAATAATATACCTAAGTTCTTTGTGATTATTGAAAACTATGCTGGATCCCTGTAAATTAAATATTACCTTTATATAACCTAACCTAAACGGGCACTAACCTAATTTAATCTACTCTAAGCAAACCTAACTAAAAGTAACTTACCCTAACCGGGACTAAACTAATCTATTCTGACCAAAGCTGACCTAACCTAAGCTCTTTATTCTTTTTCATTTCTACCATTATCAAATTTTGTGTAAAACTTACCTAACTTAAAAAATCCAAAACTTATTTTTTTCGAAACATTGTTCATTCGAAATATTGTTCATTCGAAGAATTGTATTTCGAAAAATTGTGTTTCGAAAAATTGTGTTTCGAAGAATTGTTTTCGAAAAATTGTGTTTCGAAAAACTTTCCGGATACCGACGTACTTATAGCCAATATTTGTGATTTTTTCATATTTTTAAATAGTTTTTCTGATTCATATTTTTACTAAATTGGAGATTGCAGTCTCACAAATTTATATTAATAATATATTATTCTTTAAAAAATGGGTGCAGGATTATAAGTCAAATGATAACACTTAATTATGTTTATTTTAATTTATTCATAATAAATACATTCTTATAACTAGGAACATATTGCAAAGGGGTCAGTCCGCGGTGACGGTCGTGACATTTCAACTCGGATTGGAGTTCATAATTTCTAAATAATACTAGTTAATAACATGGTTTTACCTTTTTTCTGTAGATCTTAATGCAATACATGTATATTGAAAGAATAAAAGGTCTACAGTTATTTTACAAAAAAATGTCAGCGTTTAAAGCCCTGTGACGGTCGTGACGCCAACTATTGCAAGTCTTGCAACCTCTATTCAAAATCTCAAAATATTAGCGAAAATATTGAAGTTACTTTATAATAATCATACTTTAATATGTTACGAATAAATTATTTTTTAGTACCACAAGAGCATCAGGTAAATACGTAATGTATTTAACTGGTTATTACTCAACAAACATTGTGACGGTCGTGACAGAAAATTGTGACGGTCGTGACTCGTTGAATAAAAGGGTACAATAAGAGTACTTTTTGTGTGTTTATTTGCTTTTTGATATTATTAACTAATACTTATAACAATTATTTATCAAATACATCAATAAACTCATTAAATTTATAATAAATGCGGTCACCCTTAGTCATTATTGTTGGTGAAGGTAATTTTTTGTTAATTTCGTCAAACGTCACGTTTGATATGTAATTGTCAAAGTCTTTTAATAGTTTACCACGATCGTCACTAATTCTTAAGTAAGTTATTGTGATTTCACTTTATTTGTTGTCTTTTAGGAAATTTTTTGTAAATTTTTGGAAATATTTTGAAAACTAACCAAAATTTTTCTAATTTTCTTTTGGTTTATGAAAATTGATGTTAAATAGCCTGTTAATTTTATATTTTAGTATTCATTTTCGTAAAATATTTTTTTGACTATCTGGTATCGATTACTGCGGACTAACCCAAAGGTTTTTATGAAAGTAATACACAAATTCAATATTATAAATATACTTTCATTTTTTTTTTATTTAAATCATTATAACAATATTGTTATTGGTTAAATGTCGTAAATTAGTTCTAAAAAAAACGGTACCTATTTATATTTTCAAAACTGAACTGCTCACAGAAAAATGCAACAAATAAAAGTTACTGAGTTTTTTATATATTTTTTAATTACATAACATCATTCCTAGACAAAGTCATATCTTAAAAACAGAAAGTAACAAGTTTTTATATCAGACTCATAGGACATAGTTCAGGAATTCTCTTTTCCCATCTTTTTAAGGGCGTCCGGGGACATCCGGGGGGGGGGGGGGGGGATTTTCAAATGTGTTCGGGGTTTTTAAGAAGTTTACCTACGTTAAAAAAGGTCGACAAAATACATAACTCTGAAGCTAGTGACCAGACCACAGTTGTCAGTTTGTAGAATTAAACGGTTAAAACAATTGTAAAAATCATTTCTTCCACTTTATATGTGTATTAGGTAAATTATAGGTATTTATACTTGTAATAACATACAATAGAAATAAAAATTCTAAGAAAATGCTTCCGCTTAAAATAGTTTATTTAATTATAAAATAGGTCAGATTTGATGTTTAAATTGATACAAAAATCGTAAAATTATTTTCTCTGATATCTGGCATGGCTAAATTTATTGCAAATCACGTCAAAATTATTATTGATAAGAAAAACAAAATTCTAAAAAATTGCCCCTTGATATACAGGCTGATTCATTACTGTTGTGCCAAACTTAAACAGTAGATTAAAAAAATATTTTAAGTAAAAAACTTCTTATAAATATGTGCCCGGATATATTTCGTAAGAGAACTACAGGCCTCAAAAGATATTACTAAAAATGAATTTTTATTTAATATCTAAAGAACCCTTTGTAATAAAATTATTGAATTTGGTATTCTGTTTAGTAATAATAAGTGTTATCCATTTATAGTATTAACGTATTATAATTTAGACCAGGGATGTATGGGGGCAGTGGGTCCATCGATTTTGAACTAGTATTTTTTTGTTCTTTATTTATTTTTATAAAGTTGGGCACTTATTTAAGGTTATATGACACAAAATACGCAAAACATACTTTGCTTATTTGTCATAGGGTAAACAATTTCGAGAAATATCAATGGAAAAGAAAGCATGCAGAATTTAACTTAATATGAATGCTTCAAATTACAAATAATATATTTATATTCTTGATCTATGGTAAAGATTAAGACAAAAAGTATACCTCAAAAAATGCAACCTTATCAACAAATAGCCATTTTTAGTTTCGTTTTTTAGTCAAGTTAGAAAAGTAAATAATACAACCCGGGAAAAGTGATAAGATATAAGCTTATATTAGCATATATATGCTCGGATCCTGAATTTGGCACGATCCAAGCATATGTTATAATGCATTATTTTTAGTAATTTATTGTCCATTATTAAAAAAATAACTAATACAAAATTGCGTATAATTATATAGAATACGCACCTGGACTATTTGTTTAATTTTATTAAATTATAAATAAGATTTATATGTGTGAATATGTGAATTTGTTAATTTTACAACTGGGGCCTAAAATATTACTTAATTCGTATGTGGACATTTTTTTTAAATTGATTAAATTGTATTTAAGGTTTCTATATAATTACATATACGTAATTTTGCATTAGTTATTTAGTTAATAATGAATAATAAATGACTAAAGATAATGCATTATAAGATATGCTTGGATCGTGCCCAAATCAGGATCCGAGCATATATGCTTATATCTTATCATTTTTTCCCGGGGTGTTTTTCATTAGAATGTGTTAATTTGTGTCTTAATAAACTTCCTTTTATTTTACAGCTATATTCACAACGGTCGCATTTAAAAGGTTTTTTATTAGAATGTGTTAATTTATGCCTTAATAAATTTGTTTTTAGTAAACAGCAATATTCACATTGGTCGCATTTAAAAGGTTTTTTATTAGAATGTGTTAATTTATGTTTTAATAAATTTGTTTTTAGCATACAGTTATATTCACATCGGTTGCACATAAAGAGATTTTTATTAGAATGTTTTAATTTATGTCTTATAAAATGTCTTTTCTGTATACAGCTATATTCACATTGATCACATTTAAAAGGTTTTTCATTAAAATGTGTCAATTTATGAGTTAATAAATATGATTTTTGTTTACAGCTATATTCACATCGGTCGCATTTAAAGGGTTTTTCATTAGAATGTGTTAATTTATGTGTTAATAAATTTGCTTTTTGTATAGAGCTATTATTGGTCGCATTTAAAGGGTTTTTCATTAGAATGTGTCAATTTATGTCTTAATAAACTTCCTTTTATTTTACAGCTATATTCACAACGGTCGCATTTAAAAGTTTTTTCATTAGAATGTGTCAATTTATGAGTTAATAAATGTGATTTTTGTATGGAGCTATATTCACATCGGTCGCATTTAAAGGGTTTTTCATTCGAATGTGTTAATTTATGTGTTAATAAAAATGTTTTTAGTTTACAGCTATATTCACATTGGTTACATTTAAAGGGTTTTTCATTAGAATGTGTTAATTTATGTCTTATTAAATGTTCTTTCCGTTTACAGCTATATTCACATTGATCGCATTTAAAAGGTTTTTCATTAAAATGTGTCAATTTATGTGTTAATAAATGTGATTTTTGTTTACAGCTATATTCGCATCGGTCGCATTTAAAGCGTTTTTCATTAGAATGTGTTAATTTATGTGTTAATAAATTTTGTTTCGTTTTACTACTAAACTCGCACTGATCACATTTATGTTTATGTAATTTTAAACTAGTTTTATGAGAATGTTGTTTAGTTACACTGGACTCGTTGTTAATTATTTCATAATTACAATCTGTAGTAATAATTTCTTCATTTTCTACTTGTTCGTGTTTAATTTCTGGTACATTTTCTTCTTTAATAACCAAGTCTCCCTGAAAACCGATAAATGTGTAAGTAAAGTAAATCTGATGGATTGTTTAATTTTAAAAACAGGGATTCAATCTTTATTTATTTATAAAATAAATAATATATATATAAGATTGAATTATTTTTATTATGAGCCGATTGATTCATGATCTACGTAAAAAATACGCCTATTTTGACATTTTTCAAGCCATTTCAAGCAAAATTAGCTAAACTGAACAATGACTTGCATTTGAATATTTTTGTGTTAGTCCCCATTAGTCCCCAAGCACCTTAAAGAAGTTTAATAAAACTATTGTTTAGGAACCTCAGTTTTCCATTTATGCATCTTTCAAAAATACTACATATATGAAACCTCATCTATATTTACTAACATGTAATTAAATTTTAACGGTCACACACAGTGGCGTAGTTAGGGTGTGGGGGGGTAAGGGGATCAATCCCCCCACATGAGTCTACGAAAATTATATTTTTTTAATAATGAATACATCTAAGTAAAGAATATAACTAATTTTTATACTTTGCACCTCATAAAAGATGATTTTCATAATAAAAAATATAACTTTATGAGGTTTAATACTGTCATATCCACCCCCATCACAAAAAGCTATCTACGCCACTGTTTCTCTATGTATTTCTTACCTCATCTTCCTGTTTGTAATATTTAGAAAATTCATCATAGATTTCAATATCCTGAAGACAATCGACGTCTTCTATTTCTTGTTTTATATCTTCCTGTTTAATATGAAACATTTCTACACAGTAATATTACAATACAAACTTACTAAATATGTATAATAGCACACAGAACATAGACAACCACGACAACCATACAAGTCATCAAGTCATACAACAAATGGCTGCTTGTTCCGCGTTCCGCGCATGCGCAGTCCACCGTTCTGTGACATCTTGTGTCGACTAGAGCAGTGATACTCAACATTTTTAAATCGTTTCCATTGTTTCGGTCTGATTGATTTTTCTTCTAAACTGGAGATTGAAATTTTACAATAAATTTGTATTAATAATTAATTATTATTTAAAAACTAGGTGCAGGATTATAAATGTGAAATTTTGTTTATTTTATTTTATTTATTAAAATATTACAGCATCGAAATATGGCTACAAATATAAGCATTCGCTGACGGAAAAAGGAGGGGGCACTCCTTCTTTGGGATCGATTAAATTAATGCAATATTTTAAGGAATAAAATTTAAAATAAAAACTTGTGAAAAAAAAATAACGAAAATATGTATGTTTCTTGATATAATTATTAAATTTGCCTTATTTAACTCACCGCGATATTTATTTATTTATTTATTTATTTCTTTATATGTTTGTGGCAAAGAATCATCTATATATACCAATACAATTAGAAAACACAGTGATAACGAGAGTTAAGTTACAACCGAAATATCCATTTCCATAGCTACATGTTTTAAAAATACAATCTGTCACTACTGTCAGTTGAAAATATTAGCGAATTTTTCGAAGAAAAATATAGCTATTGCTATCACCATCATGACGCAACTTCGGAAAAAAAACTATATATCTTTATCAAACTTGATCTCGAGATTACGAAAATGAGGTTCGTTAAAAACTTTATGTATATATATATATATATATATATATATATATATATATATATACATATGTATATCTGCCGTTTCGAGTGGACTCTCTAGCCTTCCAGGATTACTTCCGATCTTTTTGAAACTTGGTTAAAAAATCGATCTCACGAATACCTCGGTTAAGTTCGTTAGTCAGCGAAATTCCTTTATGGATTTCAAAATGGCGGCCGTTCAAAACCGAAAAAAAATCATATCTCGGGTATTAAATATCGGATTGATAATATCAAATATGTTTTGGAATCCTCTCAATAAAACAAAATTATTGTGTCTCTTGTGATTTTTCGGTATAAGGTACCGTTTGGTTGATATTTTAAAAACAAAAAAATATTGTAGAGATTGTAAACTAAGAATGCCGAGTTCGAGTCCCGATGTGGAACTTTTTTTTTACAAGTTTTTTATTTTATTTTTTTGTTTATTATGTAGAGTAAAAAGTTAATAATCAATAAAAAATTTAAAAAATTTCAAAGCCAACTTTTTTTTACACATTTAATTATTTTTTATTTTATTTTTTTATCAAATAAAATTCGCTTACCGCGGTGGTTGCGCGGACAGAATATTTTTTATTATTGACATTAGACAACGATAGAAATAGAAGTAAATCTATTCAAATCAATAAATATTAATATATGTACCATAATATACGTGATGTATTTTAGTGATAATTAATATATAGAAAAAATATAACTGTATAATGATCAGTAGGTACTAACGTGATATAAAAATGAAATTAAAAATGATTATTTGTTGGTAAAGATTCAGGACTCAGGAGGTATGTTAACATGAATTTTTTTGAATTTTGTTCTTTGTATGTGTTTAACTAAAAACTCAAAAATAAAAAATTATAAAAAAAAACTTTTTTAAAAAACAATTTGCCTTTGAAAAACCAACTAAAAAGATGAAAATAAAATCAGGTTCAAAAAAGTTGATTTTGTTCATACTAGAAGATACTTTTTTTAACTCTTCTAGTATGAACAAAATCAACTTTTTTGAACCTGATTTTATTTTCATCTTTTTAGTTGGTTTTTCAAAGGCAAATTGTTTTTTTAAAAAAGTTTTTTTTTATAATTTTTTTTGTTTACAAGTTTTGTATTTGTTGTGGTATTCAAATATAACTTATGACGTACTTATAGGCAATATTTCTTTTTTTTCATATTTTACATAGTTTTTCTGATTCATATTTTTACTAAATTGGAGATTGCAGTCTCACAAATTTATATTAATAATATATTATTTTTTAAAAAATGGGTGCAGGATTATAAGTCAAATGATAACACTTAATTATGTTTATTTTAATTTATTCATAATAAATACATTCTTATAACTAGGAACATATTGCAAAGGGGTCAGTCCGCGGTGACGGTCGTGACATTTCAACTCGGATTGGAGTTCATAATTTCTAAATAATACTAGTTAATAACATGGTTTTACCTTTTTTCTGTAGATGAGATCTTAATGCAATACATGTATATTGAAAGAATAAAAGGTCTACAGTTATTTTACAAAAAAATGTCAGCGTTTAAAGCCCTGTGACGGTCGTGACGCCAACTATGAGATTTTGAATAGAGGTTGCAACGTTGCAAGACTTGCAACGTTGCAACCTCTATTCAAAATCTCAAAATATTATCGAAAATATTGAAGTTACTTTATAATAATCATATGTACTTTGTTAATTTTACAACTGGGGCCGAAAATATTACTTAATTCGTATCTGGACATTTTTTTTAATTGATTAAATTGTATTTAAGGTTTCTATATAATTATACGTAATTTTGCATTAGTTATTTTTTTAATAATGAATAATAAATGACTAAAGATAATGTATTATAAGAAATGCTTGGATCGTGCCCAAATCAGGATCCGAGCATATATGCTAATATATGCTTATATCTTATCATTTTTTCCCGAGGTGTTTTTCATTAGAATGTGTTAATTTGTGTCTTAATAAACTACCTTTTATTTTACAGCTATATTCACAACGGTCGCATTTAAAAGGTTTTTTATTAGAATGTGTTAATTTATGCCTTAATAAATTTGTTTTTAGTAAACAGACATATTCACATTGGTCGCATTTAAAAGGTTTTTTATTAGAATGTGTTAATTTATGTTTGAATAAATTTGTTTTTAGCATACAGCTATATTCACATCGGTTGCACATGAAGAGATTTTTATTAGAATGTTTTAATTTATGTCTTATAAAATGTCCTTTCTGTATACAGCTATATTCACATTGATCACATTTAAAAGGTTTTTCATTAAAATGTGTCAATTTATGAGTTAATAAATATGATTTTTGTTTACAGCTATATTCACATCGGTCGCATTTAAAGGGTTTTTCATTAGAATGTGTTAATTTATGTGTTAATAAATTTGTTTTTAGTAAACAGCCATATTCACATTGGTCGCATTTAAAGGGTTTTTCATTAGAATGTGTTAATTTGTGTCTTAATAAACTTCCTTTTAGTTTACAGCTATATTTACAATGGTCGCATTTAAAAGGTTTTTCATTAGAATGTATTAATTTATGTGTTAATAAATTTTGTTTCGTTTTACTACTAAACTCGCACTGATCACATTTATGTTTATGTAATTTTACACTAGTTTTATGAGAACGTTGTTTAGTTAAACTGGACTCGTTAATTATTTCATTATTACAATATGTAGTAATAATAATATCTTCATTTTCTACTTGTTCATGTTTAATTTCTTGTACATTTTCATCTTTAATAATCGAGTCTCCCTGTAAACCGATCATTATTTCACTATCACAAACTGTTTTTAAGGGATTTTCACTTTCTGGTTGTTTGTTTCTAGTTTCTGGTAAGTATTCTTCTTTAACATCCAAGTCTCCCTGAAATATGTAACATAATACAATAATAATTTGAATTACATGTAGATAATCTATCTATTGTTAGGGGTGCACGGATTATGCGCAGGTAATTCAGTTTAATAAAACACAATATACCACATTACAAATATGTATTATCAGGATCTCAATAATTAAAATACACAATATTCCAAATTCAATACAATATTATATTCTTTCAATATTCATCGATATCTAACAACGGACAAAGACTCTATGACTATATCATCTAATACAGTGGTTCTTAAACTTATGTGGTCTGGGGACCCCCTTTTTGAAAAAAAAAATTTCAGGGACCCCCATCCCTGATAGAAAAACAAAAAAGGTCGTTAGATACTAATTAATCACTGATAAATAGTAATATAAAAGTACTTTATGTAAATTATTTTTTTGCCAAAAATGTTTCACGGACCCCCGTAAAAGTTTGGCGGCCCCCAGTTTAAGAACCGCTGATCTAATACATTGATCTAATAATCTATCCTATTGATTACTATATTATCAGGGCCGGATTTAGAAATTTGCCGCCCGTAGGCAGTTGCGAAAGTGCCGCCCTTTTTGATTGAATAAAAATAAAAAAGTGAAGTTTTTGACCAATAAAAATCTGAAGACCTTTGTTTTAAGGCCTTCAAGTAAAAAATTTATCAATAAAAATCTGTAACTTTTTTTTAAGGTCTTCAAGTATGAATTTCATCAATCTTTTTTTTACGCTAAAAGTCGCCCCTAAAATTTTGCCGCTATAGGCACGTGCCTACATTAGTGTCCGACCGAAGGTCAGTTTTTGGCCGAAGCCGAACTTCGGCTTTTCTTGTAACCTTCGGCCGAAGCCGAAGGTTTTTTTTTCGTCTTTAATTATAATTTTTTTCACAAATTGTTTTTAAATGAATAATGAATGATCTTTTTTTACTCTTCACTTCTTAAAAATATAAATATCTATATAAGAATACGAGTATACAGTCGAGTCTCTTTTTAAGCGTATCTTTTTTTGCGGTACGATATTTTATCCAAATTCAAGTGGGGTATCAAATAAAAGCTGTCAGTTAAAGGAATTCAAATATGTAAACGTTTTGTCATTAAAAATTTTAAAAATCGTAAAAATATTTTGTCCTTGCGAATATCTTTGATATTAATTAAATTAAAGAAAACAGTCTGATTTACAAAAGTCCTTTATTTGATTTGACTAAAAAAAATTTGCATGTCCTGTAGAGCCTCTCAAAACTAATATAATTTTTTGAAAAAAATAATTTTTTTTTGGCGTTTCATCTTAAAAAAGAAGGTTATCCTGAAGGACAATAAAATTTTCAATAAATGATTCAAAAACTAGAACGTTCAAGCTTTAAAATAGTTTTTTTAAACTCTTCTACAACCATTTTTCGCGGAGATCCAGCTATTTAAAAACACCTAAAAATATTTGAAAAATTTATTGATCCGTTAATTTTGCATTTTAGTGTATTTATGTATCTATCTCTAACTTTATAATGTGCGCTATATCTTTTTTTGTGTAATTTTTTATATACAGTTTTCTGTGGCACGTACCTACCGCATATAAAAAGTCTTTACTGTACAATATTATACTATATAGTTCAACCTTCGGCTTCGGCCAAACCTTCGGCCCAAATTTTGCCGAAGCCGATTATTCAGCCGAAGGTGAAATTTTGGCCGAAGCCGAAGCCGAATGTTCGGTCGGACACTAGCCTACATTGCCTGCATGGTAAATCCGGGCCTGTATATTATGCTTATACGCATCTTTCTATCGTTTATCTCTGCTGTTAGAATAAACATTCACGAAATATTCAATGCTAGTTGCGTTGTATGTTCCTGAAGACAGGGGCGTCTCCGATATCGCTAACACTATATATAAAAATGAATCCCTATTCCCCTTGGTCACGCATGAACGGCTGGACCGATTTCACTAATTTTTTTTTGTTGTGTTTGTTATTGTCAGGGGAAGGTTCTTATGAAAGAAAAAATTTAAAAAATTGCGCGGAAAATTAGAAAATTTAAGAATACTTAACCACCATATAATATTATTTCTAATCTAAATCTAACCTTAGCGCTTTGGACAATGTAAATGTTTTTCACATGGCCAGTTATATGTCGCCTGTTCCCGTGTCGGAATACCAACAAAACTATTTATATACATACATACGCGCAAGAAAAAAAAACTAAGAATGTTGTATATCATAAAGCATTAGAATTTTTCTTGATGCTTAAAATATGTGTATGTATTACTTACCTCATATTCCTGTTTGTAATATTTAGAAAATTCATCATAGGTTTCAATATCCTGAAGACAATCGATGTCTTCTATTTCTTGTTTTATATCTTCCTGTTTAACGTGAAACATTTCTACACAGTAATATTACAATCCAAACTTACTAAATATGTATTATAGCACACAGTACATAAACAACTAACAACCATACAACAAATGGCTACACTCATCGCTTGATAAACCGACCTTTGATTAACCGGCAGCTTGAATGACCGACGGACCAAACGCGCGATATGCCGACTTTCTCCAATCCCCTCCATAATACTACCGTGATTGCTATCTCTGCGTGTAATTTAAATTCGCCAATCAACGTTGAGGTTGGCACGGTGGTGGGGGCCCCTCTCAACGTCGGCAATTCAAGCGGTTCAATTACCAACTTCGTCGGTTTATCAAGCGGTGAGTGTACTTGTTCCGCGCATGCGCAGTCCACCGTTCTATGACAGTTTGTGTGAACTAGAGCAGTGACACTCAACATTTTTAAATCGTCTCCTTTATTTTTGTCTGATTGTTTTTTTTTCTAAACAGGAGATTGAAATTTCACAATAAATTTTTTATTAATTATTGAATATTGATTATTATTCATTACCTATAAAAAAACGTAAATATCTCGGATATTAGTTAAAATTTGTAAAAACTAACCCCCTGTCTACCCTCGCCATTAGGGGTTGAATATTGAATTTTTTTATTGCAGATTATTTTGCCCGACTCCACCATTATAACATAAACAGCTATGTAGATAAACATATCAAATGAATTTTCGTAACTGATATTTATTATTTTGTAGAATACCTAGTTGTGCCATGTTTCATTCGGTGAATACAAAAAAAAATATTTTACAAATTTTTCCACCCCCCTAACGCCTTAGGGGTTAAATTTTGGGAAATACTGAAATAATTGTTTCATTATTTATATTGTAGAGTATGTTCGATAAGTTTCAATTAAATGCGAACAAAAAAATATTTTTTTATATAAACTTTGACACCCTGTTTTAACCCCGTAGGGGGTAGGTGTTGAATTTCGAAAAATCCTTTCTTAGTGTGTGCTTACACCAGGCCCGTATCCAGAAATTCGTTTCGGGGGGGCTCAAGGACGAAAATCACTCAAAAATGACGTTTAATATTTTATTATTTATTGTGCAAGAAAACGATGCAGTATAAGGTGTACAATAAACAGCTAATATAATGTTTGAAAGAAGTTTAAGTATTCTTTATGTTTAACAAAAAATACCTGCTAATAGCAAAATTCATATCAGTATTGATTTTTCTCTAGAACAGGCTTGTCCAACCCGCGGCTCGCGGGCCGCATGCGGCCCCCGAGCACTCTTTGTGCGGCCCGTGTAAGATTTAAAAAAAAAGTGAAATATGAAAATCAGATTTTTTGTCAAAGTAGAAATATAATATTTCTAATAAATCTATAAAATATAAATTATAGATACAGAGACATAAGTAATTATTAATTAACTCAATAACGAAAGAAAAAAAAAGGTATTTGCGGCCCTTAACAAATTTTTTCGCTATTTTTTTGCACTCAAAGCTCAAAAGGTTGGACACCTATGCTCTACTCTAGAACGTACCTACACCTTAAAAAAGAAACTTGCTTGATTTTTTCAACATGGCAGGCTTTTCATAATTCAAAAATATGAAGATACGTTGGATTGATGCCAAACGTGCTTTTCAGTTCAGACTTTTCAGTGAAAAATCTCAAATGGAAAATTTTTCGAACTTCAGGATTTCGGGGGGGGGGGGGGGCTCCCCTGGATACGTGCCTGGCTTACACCATAAAAGGAAGGCACCTACGAAATTTCACGTTTCTAGGTCCAGGGGTTTGGGTTGTACGTTGATATATGAGTGAGTGAGTGGTTAAGGACAAACTCTTTTATAGATATAGATTAATTGTTCTTTAAAAACTAAAATGTGAAATTATGTTTATTTTATATTATTTATTAGAATATTACAGCATCGAAAGATGGCTACGAATATGGGCATTCGCTGACGGAAAAAGGAGGGGACGTGGATAGAAATCTAAGTAAAACGCGTGTCCCTAGCGTAGTATAAACAAATATGTGGTTTTTATTAGTTCATTATTATTTTATTAGTCGCAAAAGCGAGAAATATAGCGCGAACCGCGAACGCGCCAGAGCGCGTCACGCTAGTATTAGTAACTTCGAGCGTGGTTTTGCGGGCGAAAAATCAACCAATCGGGATGATTTTTTTTTTTTGAAATACTGGAAATTGATTCTACTTCAAATAGTTAACTGTCGAGGGAGGTCTCAGATCCACTTGAAAAGAGCTACGCCTGGAGAAAGCGGGCGAAAGGACTTTTGGGAAAGTTCTTCTAACTTTGGACGTTAATAACTTTTTTCCAGGACATCAGAGAGTTTAATTTGATATAAACTTAATTAAAGAGCAAGGTTTGACGAGTGCAACGAGCCCAAATTCATTGTAGTGGGATAATTAGAACGCGAGTTATGAGCGATTAAAAATAAAAAAAAGTAATCAAAGATGGCGGCGGTAGGGGGGATTTGGGCAGTGCGCAAACTCAGGGTTAAGGTCTTCATCGAAGCCCCTTTCGAATGAGCCACAAAAGAAAAAATGTACCCGAAATAATTGGGTCAGTTACTAACTGCACTGGACTAAAATGATATATCTGTTAAGTTTTAACTAATAAGAGATTTCTAATAAATTTCAGTTATAAAAGAATATAGAAGTCATGGGTGGTGCTTCATAGCAGTGGCGTCACTAGGGGGGTGCGGACCGCACCGGGTGACACCCAAATGCAAAACATCACTTTAGAACTAGGATTCTATTACTGTATGAAATTATTGTTGTGTATTGAAAATAAAACGGGCAAGTGCGTGTTGGGCACGCACATGATAGGGTTCCGTAGTCATTCTCACTACGATTTATAAAAAAGAGTTTTTTTCAAAATTTTCGTGACCGAAATCAAAAATTCATTTGACTTTTATTATTGCATTTTAGGAGACCTATCAAATGACACCCCACTCAATGGGGTAAATGAAAAAAATGTGAGTTCACTTTTCAATCTATGAAAAGGGGGTCCAAAATATTTTTGACAATATTCGTTATAATTTTCAGTGAAAGTACTAATTAAAAGCTACATTGTGATTTTTTTCAGATTTTTTGAATCGATAGTTTAGAAAATAATGGAGGGGGGGACGCTCTGACAGCGACATTAAAAAGCAAATATATCGCGACTGAAGGGTTAAAATCAAAAAGTTATTTGACGTTTTTTATTGCTTTTTACGAGACCTATTAAATGACACCCCACTCAATAGGGTAAGTGGGGAAAAAATGTAAGTTCAATTTTCAGTCTATGAAAGGGGGGTCCAAAATATTTTTGACAATGTTCGTTATAATTTTCAGTGAAAGTACTAATTAAAAGCTACATTCTGGAATTTTTTCAGATTTTTTAAATTGACAGTTTAGAAAATAGAGGGGGGGGACGCTTTTTTAACGACTTTGGAGAGCAAATACATCGTGATTAAAGGGTTAAAATCAAAAAGTTCTAATAGATTTTTTATTGCATTTTAGGAGACCTTTCTAACGACACCACACTCAATGGTGTAGGTGAATTTTTTTTTTTTAAAACACTTTTCATTTTATGAAAGGGGGGTCTAAAAAATTTTTATTTTCAAAAATCTTATCATTTCTGTTTTTGGGTCATCAATCTACGACTGTATACCAAATTTCATGTTATTATCTCAAAATTTTTGAAGACGGACGGACGGACATGGAGAAACTATAAGGGTTCCTAGTATTCTACGGAACCCTAAAAAGGTCACCAATATTAAAAACTTTAAAAAAATTTTGCTCATGACTAAAAAAAAAGGCCATCAGAATTGAACTGTGTACTCAGGGGGTGACACCATGACTTACCGCACTGGCTGACACCAACCCTAGGGAGGCCACTGCTTCATAGTGTTAATTTAGTTACTGTGATAAGAAGAGGTATGTAATGTATAAATAAATATATAAAATGGGGCTGAAACAGTGACAAAATAGTAAAAAGACAAAAATTCAACATGATGATTTTTATTATTAAAAAAAATATATTTCTGATATATTTATACATAAATGCATAGATAGAAAACAAATATCGATTACTTAATTATATTATACCAAAGTTAGTAAAGAATTAACATCGGTTTATAAAATATTAGAAATAAATTTTAAATTATGAACACATTTATTGTCAATAAAATTAAATGAATTACAGAATAGCAAAAAAAATTCATCGTTTAAATAATTTTTTCCCACAATTAAATTTATTTCTATGAATTTTGAATTAAAATTAAATGCAACAATTAATTTTTGCTATTCGATGAATCACCAATTATTATAATTCAAACAATAAATTTTCATTTTTCTCAAATATTGCACTTAAATATTATTTCCTTTTTTGATAATGTCACAAAACTAATTTACTGTTAATTTAAAACACATTTAATAAATAATAAAATTAGTTTATAATTATTACAAATCAATAAGCAAAGTAATTTTTTTTATTTCAAAATATATCATAATATTCAAAATATCTTTTTTTATTTTAACAGTTACTTAAAAAATAATATATAAAAAATATAAATACACTAATGTAATTTTTAATCTAACTATATTAAAAAGTAACATAAACTACCATAAAAACTAAAAATAATAATACGTAAGAAATGATCTTAAAGATTATTAAATTAAATGACAATTCAATAAATATATGTACGGAAAAAGGAAAATCTATGCAATGGTAATATATTAATATTAAATTAATAATCAGTACATTTAAATACACAATCAATAATTAAACTTAAATAAATTAATACTTAATAAAATTAATAAATAAACAAATAATTACTGGAATATATTTAATCGTAATAATCTATAAATAAATGAACGTATAAAACCTGATAATTTGGTAATAAGAACAAAACCCAGGAAAAAAATAATTTAGATCTAAACAGATCAAAAAGATCTATTGTAATTGGTGTAGATCGAAATTTTATAGATCCAATCTATTTTTTCCTGAGAAATAATACAACTTAGTACATCTGGTGCGTAACAAATAAAACCAAAACGCTGCCCTTTTTGATTGGGCTATGCCACTTTCTGTGGTCATACATAAGGTCAAAAGAAAGATTTTTAAAATCCGTGTAGAACACTGTTATATTGGCTATCAAAGATAACCCCCATCAGTGTTATAAAATTAGCTTTATCTCAGCTCCTAGTCATCCGATTTCACTTTTATTTTAAAGTTTTTATTGAGAAGATTATTTTTTGTTGTTATTTATATTTCTCTAAATCTTAAGGTAGTTGGTCCGTAAACATGTTTTCGTCAGATTTTGTTTGAATTGCACAGGAATATTCCCTAGATTAATATCTGAAAAATAGCCCATTTTTATTAAAATTGACCATCTCAAAGTCATGAAAAACAATCTCAAAGTTTATATTTTTAACACAGCTTATATGGACTAACCGTACACTAACGTAACGTTTTATTAGATAAAATTTAAACGTAGCGTCAGATTTTCATAAAAAACTGACATGTTGTATATTTATATGAAAGAAAACAGTATACAAAAAATTGGAATTATTGACCATCCCGTTATTAAGATCTAACTAGATTTACCTACCAAACCATCACATAAATTACAGTATTGTTGACAATGTGGCAACAACGTATTCATTTGATTATAGTAAAAAATACACGAAATAATGAAATATTTTTTTACAAAATATGATAAGTGGATTGAAGGGAATTATAATCGATTTCATTAATTATTAATATATTCTATGGTAGTTAAGATGATAAAATATAATCATTTGACAAGTTGTTAATAGTAGATAATGTACAGCGTTGCCATGATCATTTCTCTAAATTAAAAATATGTACTCATGGCCTAATGTGATCACATTATGATGGACCAACTACCTTAAGGGTTCCCCACAATTTTCGAAAGTCTAAAAATGTCCCTTTTATTATGAACCTACTTGTTATATAATTTTTTTACGTGTCCAATATCATTTTTTTACCTCATATAAAAAAAGTGGTAAGAGATACAAAATAAAACGTGAAAGTGCGTGTTGTGCACGCACATGACAGGGTTCCGTAGTCATTATCACTACGATTTATAAAAAAAAAGAGTTATTTCAAAATTTTCGTGACTGAAGGGTTAAAATCAAAAAGTCATTTGACTTTTATTATTGCATTTTAGGAGACCTATCAAATGACACCCCACTCAATGGGGTAAATGAAAAAAAATTAAGTTCACTTTTCAGTTTATGAAAGTGGGGTCCAACATATTTTTGATAATGTTCGTTATAATTTTCAGTGAAAGTACTAATTAAAAGCTACATTCAGAATTTTTTTAATCGATACTTTAGAAAATAGAGGGGGGGGGGGGGCGCTTTAATATTGACTTTGGAGAGCAAATACATTGTGATTGAAGGCTTAAAATCAAAAGGTTCTGATACATTTTTTGTTGCATTTTAAGTGACCTTTCTAACGACACCCCACTCAATGGTATAGGTGATTTTTTTTTTAAAAACACTTCATTTTATGGAAGGGGGGTCTAAAAAAATTTTTTTTTTTAAATCTTATCATTTCTGTTTTTAGGTCAACAATCTACGACCAAATTTCATCTTATTATGTCAAAATTTTTACAAGACGGATGGACGGACATGGAGAAACTATAAAGGTTCCTAGTTTTTTACGGAACCCTAAAAATGAATAGAACATAAACTATAGAAAATAACTTACTCTACAATTTTTGTTATAAACATTTTATTCTATTATGAACTATTTCAAATAAAATTGAACAGAATGATTCAAAATTAGTCTATTTTTTTAGTTTAACTCGCGATTTCCAAAGAAGTTTTTCATTAAAACAGTATATATCAATGGAACGCTGAAAAAATTGTCTTTCTTTTTTATATGAAGTAAAAAAATGATATTGTGCACGGTAAAAAAGTTATATAAGAAATTAATTTCTTAAGAGGACCCTTGAGATTTAGAGAAAAATTAATAATGATAAAAAATAATCTTCGCAATAAAAACTTTAAAATAAACAAAAGAAATTGAAATAGGATGACTAAGAGCTGAGATAAAGCTAATTTTAAAACACCGTTGGGGGCCATCTTTGATAGTCAATATAACAGTGTTCTGCACGGATTTTAAAGCGGCTCCCTATCTGAAAATCTTTCTTTTGACCTTATGTATGACCACAGAAAATGGCATACTCCAATCAAAAAATGCATCATTTTTTTATGTACCAGACGTACTAAACTTAATACAAAACCACGTTAAATTTGAGTGAAACAATATTTTAATTATTGTAAATTTAATACATATGTTCTAGCTTAACTCATTACCTTCGTATAAACTTTCACACGTTTCTAAAAGTCTCAATACTGGTGTAATATTATAAGGAAACAATTGTCTATTCACTAATCTCGTTATTTGTAATCTAAGTCTAATCAGTACTGTCATCGTTGAATTTAAACCGGTATCATCTGTCCGTACCGTATTCTCACAACTATCAACAAATTTAGACCAATTACGTCTGATGTACTTTAAAAACCGCAACAAGTAAAGTAGAAAGCACGTTTCATTTGATACTAAATAATCTAATAAAACGTCAGGATCGTGACTGACGATTTTAAGAAATTCAATAAACATATACGTAGGATTTAACATCGTAATCAAATCAGGGAAAACCGAGTTCCTGTAGAATATACCAACAGTGATATCTAACGTACAGACCATCGATTCAATCATATAGTCATCTTGATCGCTGAATAAATGTATCAGAATTTTAGTGAACGCACTTTCTGGATGATATTCTAAACTACTTTTTATAAACACATCTAACTTTTTAAGCACATCTCGTATAGATCTTTCAATCAGTTGCATATCTTGATTGAAATCATAATCATCACTACCGATGCTTGAATCAGAGCTATCTGACCGTGTTTCTTTAACTGTAATCGCTACAGATTTTAAAACGAGAAGGACCATCTTTTGAAGTAACGTTTTATCAACATTGCTGTTACTTTCAGGCTGTGAGCTTGAACCGTGAGTACTGTACGTGCTACCAACAAAAGAATTAACTATATGCGATCTCCTGTAAGGTAAGTGATCTAATAATCTGAAATCTTTTACGTATCGTACTATCAGATGAGCCAATTCGCATGTTTCTTCCGGTAACAGATCTTGCAATGCAAGAGTACTCCCGTAACACAGCACTTCATTGAATAAAGACAGTAACTGTTTCCAGATAATTGAAGGTAGATTCGAGTTTAATAGTCTAACAAATTTTTCTAAATGAGCGTAAAAAGGTTTTGTATCTATAACACTGAGGTTTGCTTTAACTGATATTATGCTCTCCCAGAGAGCTAAAAAATTTAAAATACAATATTCAGAACTAGGCGTTAAATTATTTGTAATGATCAGTTCGATGTTCTTTACAAGCTGGGGCCATTTGATTTCTAGGTTTTTTATTATAAGGCATTTAATAGGTGAAGTATCAAAGCTTTCGTGATCTCGCAACATAACCTTTGCGCAGTTTACTGGTTCGTTTTCTGGTTGTTCTATAATCCTATTTTGAACACCGCTAACGCCGGGTTCTGAGAACGTACTAACGTTTACTTGATCTTCTTCTAATACATGAATATCTACATCTTTCCATTCTACAATTCTTTTTATTATTTCAATGCTGAAATTTATTTTATTGTAATCGTTTTCAACACTTAAATTAGCAACTATACATGTTAACCACGTATTATCTACAGCTGTCTTAGCAACAATAAAGAAACTAGTTAAAACCCGTGCTGTAAGGTAATTAATTATTTTATTTTCTATATTTCCTAATTCTATTATCTGATCGATAATACTGTGTTCCTCATTCACTAAAGCGTTACAAACATCCATTATTCTTGGACAGATAAAACCTTTGTTGTTTTGTTTTAAATAAACGTCAAAGAGTAACTGAAGATTTGATAAAAATTGTAGAATAATCGGCGTAGGCCATTCTTTAATCAACGCTATACGTTGCGTACCGTCAGGTTCATTACAATGATAACTTTGGAACGGTTTCTTTAAAGTCGTTTCGCTTATTCCACACAGGCACTGTTTCACCAGACAACTTTGAAATAAATTTATTTCTGCATTATGGCTACTTTCACTCGCTTGAGAAACACTTAAATTATTTGAACCTTGAAATAATACTTGCGGAGATTCAACATTACTATGAGAAAAAATATTTCTTGAATCATATAAATAATTTGATTGCATTTCCGGTCTCAACATATATGAATACATATTTGATATAGGAAACGAAGGGAACGTATTAGGTAGCGTATTTAATCTACTTATTGCACTATTGGATGCGTTTTGATAAAACTGAAAACTACGTGAAGAATCCGTAACACCTTGCACGTAACTTTCACTTTCATTTAAATGAGTTCTCACATCACTACGAGGTATATTATTAAAACTTAAAGGCACATTTAACTGTTGTTGAGTAACATTGTTTTGTAACACATAACTATCGTGAACACGCACCGATGTATTCGAATGAGGTAGTTGAGCTGCTGCGTCAGATGGTAAACTTGTATTTACAAATGCACTGGTACTGTTCGTTGGCACAGAAGAATGTCCATTAACATTTTCAACAGAACAAATATTGGTTGGTAAACACAGTTGTAAACTCATTAAATCTGTAGCATCTGATGACAAATGTACAAAATCAGTTTCGTCTGTCTCTGCGTCTTGATCTGTGTCATCAGTTATTCGAAGTTTTTTCTTTGCAGGCTGTTCCGATGCCATTTTTCGGTTGATATTTCGTAGCACCATCACAGATCGTTATATGTTTACTAACATATACAAAAATATGTTCATATTAACAACCAGTTGTTATGTATTTATTGTAGAAGGGAACTCCATCGTATTATACTTCCCTAAAATAATACATTGATGAATATACAAAAATTTAAATGTATAACTGAAAATAACAAATATGTATTATACATTATTAACATCTTACTTACATGTACAGAGAATTAAACAAAAGTCGTCATGAATCATTTATGTATGCTTTAATAAAAATAATACCCATTGTATTGAAATTATAAAAATTCTGAAACCTATTTTCGGTATATTGTTATATGTACATTTAATCTAAATACAATCAGTTTCTTAACAAAACTCCATCACGGATTGAATGGCACTGGATTCAAATAGATATATTGAATTATTTAGTAAATAAATTATAACAATAAAATATACTTATTTTCTATTTTCATTAAGATTAAAATTAAAATCATTTCGGTATATGTAAATGTACAAGATTGATAATAATAACGAAATAAATGATTTATTTTTAGCATCTACAGAGTATGTTTTGATAATGCAGTATGAAAGGCACGCAACATTGTTTCCAGTCGCCCAGTTCGTTACTGTAATTAAAAATATTATATTTCGTTTTTACAGCTTTAAACAAATTTATAACAATTTTTACTGTAGAATACAATATATTTAGTTGATGGTGTAATTGCTTTTGTAGTTTTTAACAAAAAATATCAAAGGAATCATTAGAAAAACCCAATAATTCAATGTACACGAAGAGCGTAACACAGTAGTGTACATAAATATTCTGCATTCTACAGATCTTTGAAATGAGTCGAAGTTATGCTGTTATATGCTGCGATGTTAATTTTATTTTTTAGAAAAATTGAGAATATGATAGGATATAATATATGTGTTTATTTTTAAATAATTATTTTTTAAATCACACCTGTATTTTCTTTTGCCTAAATAAAATACAAATATGCAAAATAAGTATAGAATTAAAGTTGTATTGAATACAAATAGTTATAGGTGTGGTATGGCCGGTAATGGCCATTGACTTTAGAACTTTAATATCAATTTTGATCCAAAAATAATTTGGTTATGCTATAATTGCGTTTCATATAAATTAAATCAATATTTGTGCATATAAAATTAATAGATATACAGCTTAATAAAGCTCTGGGAAAGAATAAAACGCCTCAGAAAATTACACATCATTCTCTCTCTCTCACTCATCTCGTTTACTTGCATATCTTGCATATGTAGTAACGGTAGGGGGCATATTATATTGATGTCTAAATTTGTCCTAAAATATTTTTTATACTTTGATATAATTAAACATGACTAACGACTCGCAAATTAAATAAGGTAATAAACATTTACTATGCGCTTATTTTATTTTACTGTATTTCACTTCAGCTATATTTTGTCATTTATTAATTCATTAAAATATAGGTTAAATTGATAAGATGTAATTTGACATATTTTTAATATGTGGTATCTTTATTTAAACAACAACAAATATAGATTTTTATAATGTTTATAATAATTTCGCACCTTTTGCGACTCGGTTTTTTAATTTAATTTAATATTAAAAATGTTTTTCTGCAGTAAATATTACATAAAAGCTCCTCTTTTTAAATGAATATATCCATCAATATTAATTGCTAAATAGATTAATATAAGATTCTATTATAGATTAAAATTGCGTATAAAAATATTAGTGAAACACTTATCTTCATATGGTTCATAAAATGATCCAATCTAATATGTTCTGCATAACATAAAAGTTTGTTAATATATAATATCAGTACAGAAACAAATTGTGATTGTTTTTAGACAAAGATTGTTGTATTTAAATCATGCCCTCTTCTGACACACTACACAATGTCTGACCAAATGGCTCCGTCTGGAGCAATGCCTCCTGAGCATCGACTACGACAACTGGAAGCACTATTCTTCGGTGGCGGTCCCTCCCAACAACAATGCCTCAGTATAGAAACACTGGTAGATATCCTTATGGTGCTTTACAACGAATGCTGCAATTCAAGTTTAAGACGTGAAACAACAGTATCTCGTTTTATAGATTGGAGTGAGTACTCAAGTGTTATGTTCATATCGATTGTGTAATTAATTTGTTTTAATATTTTTATTTTAGTTAAACCAGTGGCTAGTTCTGTAAAATCATTACGCTTGACGCGAGATGATTTTGAGATAATAAAAGTTATAGGCCGGGGTGCATTCGGTGAAGTTTGCGTAGTGAAAATGCGTACATCGGAAAAAGTGAGTTTTTAATGTTTAAAATTTGTTGGGTTTAAGGTCATTCGATCACTAGACGAGTTATCAGATAAAAATGTGAATTTAAAGTATGTCATAAAACAATATTCAATCCATTGATATTTGCAATTTGAAAAAGATATACCGTACAGTTTAAAAGAAATTAATTATCAAAGTTAATATTTTTAACATGGGAGATATGGCGAATCCTACCGGCAACTGCATGTATTTGCAAATATCGGATTAAATAAATTAGACAAAAGTTTAAAATACTAAATACTTGATTTATTGAATATAACAGATTATGTCAAAAATAAAAAAAAGTACTTTTATTGTTTAGTTTGTGATAAATATTGATTTAAAAATCATACAAATTGTATAAGTCATTGTCATTCATATTTGATTTTAATTAACATCACAATCTGGCAACATTGCATTCAAAACCGTAAATAAATAAAGACAAATAACAACACTTACATTTAACGATATTTTCTCTGGCGAATTTACCTTTATGCCGATTCTGCATTATTAATTTATTTACATAAAATCAAATATAAATCATATAAATAATATAAAACACAAACTAAACTGACAGCGTTTGTTTATTGTTTTCACAACTAACGGTACAATGTTGCCAGACTTATTTTAAGTTGAAAACAAGTAGAGTCAAATAATGAACTTTTTAAAATGACAAATAATCTTAACCCTTAGTGTGCATATGGGGTCAGGCTGACCCCACATCTTTTTTCTTACCTGAACATCATTCACAGGTAAGGGTCAACTTTGAGCACGTTTTTGAATTACTATAAATGGTTTTTTTGGAAATCTAACTTCACGGCCTTAAAGTTCGATCGATTCACTGCAAAAATTGGCTTAATCTTTTTTTCCGAAAAATGCATAGTTACTGAGATATTCGAGGTCAAAAATGACCTGGGGTCAATTTGACCCCATGTGCACGAAATGATTCGCTGTGAAGGTGTGCACACTAAGGGTTAAAATACAAGTAAATAAAAAAGACATTTTTAGATATTCATATATTTTCTATATGTTGTGTTTTCCATTAGCGTAGTATATTCTATGGCACTGATCGAATTACCTTAAGAAATACAGGGAGAAGGAGTTAACTGTGGGTTAAGGATACATAAGAAACATAATTATTTTTAATTTTTTGCAGGTTTTTGCAATGAAAATTCTCAATAAATGGGAAATGCTGAAGCGAGCTGAAACAGCTTGTTTCAAAGAAGAGCGTGATGTACTTGTTTTCGGTGATAGGCAGTGGATAACAAATTTACATTATGCTTTTCAAGATGACAATAATCTTGTAAGTTTTTTAAATTATTTATTCTGACTGAACTGAATTTGACAGGACTTTCACTGTTCAGAAGCTTAAGACCCTAGAATTATTTTAGGTTATGTGTTAATTGAATTTATGCCAGGCCTGTATCAAGGAAATTTTATAAACATTTGCTGTTTTTAGAAAATTAGCCAACTGTCTAATTACTGAATGTGTCTAACTAACAAATGTCCGATTAGTGAGTTTGTACTGTGTTAGGATTGATTATAATTTGTATTATCTTACAGTATCTAGTCATGGATTATTATTGCGGTGGTGATCTTTTAACTCTACTTAGCAAATTTGAAGATAGACTTCCGGAAGATATGGCGAGATTTTATATTGCGGAAATGATTTTGGCTATAAGTTCAATTCATGATTTAAAATATGTACACAGGTACGTTTTAATATTTGTTTTTATACAAAAACAAATATTAATTATATGTTTTTTAGGGATATCAAGCCAGATAATGTGTTGCTTGATGCAAACGGTCACATAAGACTAGCGGATTTCGGTAGTTGTTTAAAATTAAATGAAGATGGAACGGTACAATCTAACGTAGCAGTTGGTACACCTGATTATATATCTCCGGAGATATTACGTGCAATGGAAGATGGACAAGGAAGATATGGTCCTGAATGTGATTGGTGGTCTTTAGGTCTGTAGATTTGACGTGATTTAATTATGTTTAAAATAACCAACGTAATTTTCTGTACAGGTGTTTGTATGTACGAGATGTTGTACGGAGAAACTCCGTTCTATGCGGAGAGTTTAGTTGAAACGTACGGAAAAATCATGAATCATAAAAACTGTTTTGACTTTCCTGGAGATTCGTGTTTTGATATTTCTGATAACGCAAAAGATCTTGTACAAAGACTGATTTGTAGTACGGAATTTCGACTCGGTGTAAACGGCGTTGAAGATTTTAAGGTATGTGTCAAATTAATTATGTGATGGTTTTAATTTAATTTGATTTATTTTTTTGTAGAAACATCCGTGGTTTGAAGGACTTGATTGGGAGTCAATTAGAAATAACACAGCGCCGTATATACCGGAAGTATCCAGTCCTACAGATACATCGAATTTTGATGTAGATGATACTGATGTTCGAATATCTGATGCCGTACCTCCAACGGCTAATTCTGCTTTTACAGGATTGCATTTGCCTTTTATTGGATTCTCGTTTACTCAAAATAGGTAAGTTATATTATTTCTTAAATATATTTATTTTTTTAACTTTATCGGGTTCAAAATTTTTTTTAAACAAAATCTTTTATTGTAATTTGAAAACATGTAGTTTCAGCTTTAATATGCTATGTTTAGATTTTTTCTACGATTTATTTCTGCAAAGTTATTTGACATTACGTAAAAAACATTGCCAAGTAAATGCACAGTGCTTCCTTGTTTATTATTGTTAATTATTGAACGATTTATATAAAAACCTATAAGTATTCAGATTAACTGCTTGCCATTGGTTAACCATTTAATTTTAATACAATTTTATTAAAAAAATATTAATTCGACATTTTTCTTAATAGGCACCTGGTTATTTTGTCGTATATTTTTACTATTTTGACAATTTCAATCTAAATTTAAATTTTCCTGCTATGCAAACGTCAAAATGACATTTAAAACGTCAAATTGACGTTTAATATGTCAAAGTGAACAGCGGTTGTAAAAAACAAATAACGATTTTTGTAAAGCAAATTTAGATAAATCTTTGTAAAGGAATATTTTACAACAAACGTACATGATCTATATTATAGGAAATTGAATGCTCTAGAAAAAAGATTCAATAAAATTTTTACGTAACGTGTCGTTCTTGAGTTTCATCAATATCGGTTCATTGGTTCATGAGTTATGCGTGTGACAAGGATTGGGGGACAGACACACACAGACAGACAGACAGATACGGAACAAAAAGTGTTTGTCTTGACCTGAAACGGATAGATCAAGTAAAATTTTTTAAATCGGAGAACACATTTTTATTTTCTCATTTTAAAACGATCACAAAGCTTCTCGTATCTTCGATATTGCGAGGAAGCAAAATGATGAATTTAACATAACCTCAAATAACATAAGAAAAAAAATCAGAGATCAAATTTAAACGCATCAATTTTAAGCTTGAACTTCACATTTATAAACGGTTTCTGAAGATTTTGTTTAAAAAAATAATTTAACCCCCATACACCTCGTCAAAGAGTAAATTTTTCGTAATTTTTTTTATTTGCTTTAAAATTGCATAACTCTGCGAAAAATTAATCAATTTTAAATTTTCAAAAAAGTGATGGAAAGTATAGATTTCAATCTTTAAAATGTTTTTTTATTTATTTATATGTGTCAATTTTTACATTAATTACAGCGCTTTGAACTTTGACGAAATTTTTTTTTTGATGAGTGTATTTTTGAATATTACAAACGGGTGATAAAATAACACATTACGGTTCTGAATATGGGTAATAGTTTATTTTTAATATTCATTGAATAAGTGTTTTAAAAAAAAAATACATCATTTTGTTGATTAAACTACGGTAATGTCAAAGGTCAAAGATCTAAGTGTAAATATCTTTAATGTGATAAAAAAAGTAATTTGTGTTATTGTGTATAGGTTACATTGTTTATTTAAAGGACTTTAATTTAATTTCAGTTGCATATCAGATCTTAGAATAAATTCAAATAAATACAAAAGTATGACAGAAAAACAGTTAGAGTATTTAGAACTAGAAAATCAAACATTAATTAAAAACCTAGCCGAAGTAAAGAGTATTCAACACGACGGTGAAAAGAAAATGTCACCAGACGGTACTCGTAAACTTCAAGACGAAATAAATACGCTTACAAAACGAAACTGTGAACTGGAGCTACAACTGAGCCAACTGCGGACCGAAAGACACGACGTTGGCTTTGACGTGATGGATTCATCTGAATCTACAAAGTTGCGGGAAATGGAGAAAGTAATTCGTACATTGAAACAAGAAAAAGAAGATTTGAGTAAAGAAAAAATAGACTTTCAAGAAAAGATGAGGTTGCAAGATAAAGAACTGAAAGATGCGTTAAGTCAAAGAAAACTAGCAATGACAGAATACACGGAAGTCACCGATAAACTATCAGAACTGCGGCAACAGAAGCAGAAACTGTCAAGGCAAGTGCGAGATAAAGAAGAAGAAGTTGAGGCTGCAATGGCAAAGGTAGATGCGTTGAGAAGTGACATAAGACGTGCAGAAAAAGCGAGACGTGAGTTACAAGTCAGTTTAGAGGAAGCGTTAGCCGAAGCGTCTAGAGAAAGGAAACTGAGAGAGAGATCGGAGGATTATTGCAGACAGGCGCAAGTTGAAAACGACCGGCTAAGATCTGCAATGAGATCCAATGATAGCGGTTCTTCGTCGCTAGGTAATAGCGCTGCGGTTCAGGAAGTATCCAGATTACAAGCGGAAGTTGAAAGATTAGAGGTCGGTTATTAAATTGAAAAATAATAATTGTGATGTGTTGTTTATACGGTGTTTTTTTTTTAAATAGGTTCAATATAATGAAAATCTGGCACAGCAACAGTCACGTTATAACATGGAGATGGCGAGTATACGCGATCAACTTCATGAAGTAGAAAATCATCGGGATGTGCTTGAAAGAGAGGTACGTGTTGTTTGTTTTATTTAACGTAAAAGGTGAAACAAAAATTTTGAATTTTAGATGTGGTTAAAAGTTTGTTTATTGGATAGAAAATTATGTGAAAAGTTGAAATTTTCAAACCGCAGGTCTGTATCTCAAACCGTTCTCAAGATATTATGGTTTTGAATTTTTTTAAATTTTGGACAAAAATGGCTGTAACTTTTGAATGTGTGGTCGGATTTGATTTTTTTCGACGAATTTGGAATCAGCGTGTCAAAATCTATATGACATTTTTCTATAAATTCGAAAAAAAAAGGGATATACCTTTAAAAAATGACGATTTTTGACAAAAAAATTTTGTCAAATTTTAAAATATTATACATGTCATTTTATAGAATCTGACACGCTGATTTCAAAAATCAAATCCGACTTCACGTTCAAAAGTTACAGTCATTTTTGTCCAAAATTTTCAAAAATCGAAAACTTTGAGAGACCATATCTCGAGAACGGTATGAGATACAGATCTGTGGTTTGAAAATTTCAACTTTTCACATTTTTTATAAAATAGACATACATTAACGAAATCTAAAACACATCATTTTAGGGTGATATTTTATGCATTAAACTTTGTCATAGAAATATTAGTTCGAATGCAAAAAAAAGAAGGATCCCCCCAATATGTGTATACACATATTTATGTTTTTACTCAAAGTATATTAAAAGCTCTGACAAAGTATAGAGGTTAGAAAATGCCATTCCATACATTTGATTGTTAGTTATGAAAATTGAATTTTGTAACAATTAAAATTTTATTGTTTTAAATTCAAAATTAGTCATATTAAAGTAATTCAAGAATTTGTAATATTAGGTTCAAGCTCTTAAAGATATACTTGAGATGACGAGAAACGAGTCTTTAAATAGAAATAGGCAAACAATCAACGATTTGAAACATAAACACGAATTTGAAATGATGAGTTATATTGATGAAAATAAAAGATTAAATATGGAATTTAGTACCGTGAGTTTATTTATTTGAAATTAAGCAACTAGCTTTTTTAAATCGCTACATTTTAACAAATATTAATCGAGTGTTATTTTTGCATACTAAAATAAAAAAATGCTTTACTAAAAATTGCAAATCTATATTATTATGTACAGATTAGTTAACATTTACGACGCTACTTATTTATTTATATATTGGTCCGTTATCTTATCAATTAAATGTTATCTTTTTGTGTTTTCTTAATGAATTTGAAAGTATTCTAATCAGTAGGTAAACAAACTACTAACAGAAGTAGTAGGTAAAATAGAGAAACTGATAAGTATCGTTAGTATTTTATACAAAAAATTCTTTAGTTGAAAGAAGCAATGAGCCGTATGCAATCTGAGCGTCACCAGCTCGAGTCAGAATACGAGGAATTACGGAATAAAAAAGACGCAATCGCACAATGGGAAAATCAAATCACAGAAATTATTCAGTGGGTTAACGATGAGAAAGACGCACGTGGTTATCTGCAAGCACTCGCGACTAAGATGACTGAAGAACTGGAATTCCTTAAACATACAGGTAGGTTTTATCATGTTAACGTCTAACACTTTTATTTATTTTTATTTTTATTTATTATTATTATTTATTTTATTTTATGTTTCAGGCGCTTCGCTTCAACAAAGTGGTGGTGATAAAAATTGGAGAAACAGACGGTCACAGAAACTGGATAAAATGGAGTTACTCAATCTCCAAAGTAGTCTTCAAAGTGAAATACATGCCAAACAAGCAATCAGTGAAGAATTATCGACAACTCGATCCGAACTGATTGCTGCACAAAAGTATGTTTAATAATTTTTTAATTATACTCAATTCTATTTGTTTATAATAATATTTAAATCGTTTTTATATACATCAAACAAAAAACAACAGACATATTGACACATTTATTATGCAGTGTTTACACCGAAAAAAAACAAAACAGAAACATCGTGTCTTTAAAATACTTCATATTTAAAAATGTATAGGGTTTGTTGCTTTTTTGTCATAAAAAACTGTGTTTCTGTTTTGTTTTCTCGGTGTAAACACTGCATTAGAATTCCATACATTTTTGACAATTTAATTATACATAACTTATGAAAATTACAACAATTACAAATTTTACAACAATCAATCTTTAATAAAATTAAAATATGTTGTTAAACTTGTTATAAAAATATATCTCATTAATTTTTTTCGAAATTTTGTATATTCTTGAATATATTGCAGTTTAGTTGTTTAAAATGACATTTTAATTGTCGGTTATAAAAACTACAACAATTGCAAATTTTGCAACAATGAAATTTAATAAAAAGTTTAATTATAGCTTCGCCATAGAGATATTACCATAGAGTCAGTGAGCCATAGCACTTTCTGTAAGTGGACGACAATCGGAAATAATAAGAGAAAGAAAAGTATGAAAAGTGTCTCTCAACAAACTGATTTGTTTGACAAAGATAGATAGCGGTTCACATTTTTTTTTCTCTTTCTGTATCATTTAATATCAAGTTAGTATTTTCGGCTGGCTTACTGTCTCTACGTATATTATCTCTATGAGCTTCGCTCCCAGAGAAGGTTATGTTTCTCTTTTTATGTTATGTATAATATATTTTTTTCATTGTAATTTACAGAGACTTACGTGATTTCAAACAGCGTTTCGATGCCTTAGCACAAGACGTCAAGCATAAAGAACATCAAATAAAAGAACTTCAAAGTCGACTCGAATCGGGAGAAGGCTGTATGTATAAAATTATTTTCATTTTTTTATATATATTTTTGACGGATTTTTTTAAAGAGGTTATTTTGTAAATTGCACAATTTTTTTGAATTTACAAGATTATTATCTTTAGTACTTATATATTTTTGTACATATATATTTAGTTGATCTTTGAAATCGGTGGTGTTGTAAACTAAGACCAGTTTTTCATTTAACTTTGACAGTTGGATCGTTGTTGCGTCAGTTGCCTTTGATCGTCGGATTATCTTCATGCATTTGGGGCATTTTATTACTTATTTTAAAACTATACTATTAAGTTTTTTTAACGAATTCGATTTCAGTAGCAAGTAGATATTAAATAACTAAGTTTATATTTAGTCACATTTCTAGTCATTTATATTTATTGTTATACAGTAGACGATCGTTACTGTTAATCACTTCATTTAAAACATAACCTAACTAAATGTGACATATTCATGTTAACTTTATTAAAATATTATACATCACAAACAAATTTATCGATTTATATTACACATTAAACAAAAACAATTCTGCAGCAAAATGAGGTTATGTTACTACGTAGAACTGTCACTATGAACATTACTTATGATTGGTTAATTTGAAACTGTGTGAGTAGGTATTGACATTACCGACATTGACAATAATGGGCGTCTACTGTATTGTTTGAAATATTTCATTAATTGTTGTCATTTTTATTATTGTTACAATGTTCTTGTTTTATAATTTATTAATTTATTTAATTGTTGTATATTGTAAATATTTAATGAAATGTTTCAAAAATAAATTTTAATTGAAATTAAATTATGAATTCTATGTACATAATAAGCATAATGACAATATACTTTTGAAATTACATAATTGTTTCTCTCACTTTCAAAAAAAATTCTATACGAAACAATAACACATTTACGTTAAAAATAATCGATTTTGATGGGGCCCCCAAGCTGCTATTCCGGGAGTGATGGACAGGATTCTAGGTGAAGTTGATGGTTCGTTAATTGATATATAACTAATTTGCTAGCGCTCGTTCCCAACTACACGTTTGCTGTTGTTCGTAACCAATTTTAATATGAGTGATTCGTCAGACTAGCTAAGGAATATAACAGTGCTAATAATAGCTTCGTTTGTTTTCATAGTTTTAACAAGTATTTTGATTACTTTAATTAATAACTATAATAGGGTATTTGACACTATTAATAATAAAGACTAAAATGTTCTAAATAGTTACAATCAAGTGTTTTTTACGTGAAATAAGTCAGTATTTTAATAATAAACCTAATTTTAAAATGTATTATTTAACCTATTTGTCACGTGATCGCAAACGCGTCTAGCAGAACTGATATGACGTAGTTACTTACTAAAAACGTCAGAATACTCCATCCCTATTGGTTGATTTCAGTTTGTTGAGTAAACAGTTACTCAAAATTGGCGGGAAATTTTCCATTTGAATAAAAAAATATTATTTTCAACATTTTTTCGGCATTATTTTGGAAAAAAAATACTACAGAAGTATCTATTATATACATACGCACAATTAACAATATATTTTAAAATTTAGTCAAATACCCTATTATAGTTAACAGAACTGTCAATACAAGTAAAAGTATTTCAAGTACTGTTTGATACTTGAAGTACTTGTGACAAATTTTTAACTTGTTATATTCTTTAATTAGTTAAAGAACCGTCCATTCCTTTTTTAATTTTGTTTATTTTTCATATACCAGAAAATCATTTTTGTTGTTTTTTGATATTTTTCGCTATTTATTTTATAAGCACTTCGAATCATTTTTTAAAAGCTTTTTGATTAATTAGATTTTTGTGTGCTTTGGTTTATTTGGTTCATTTATAAAAAATCATTTTTATTTTATTTTAAATGAAATAAAAAATCGTTATTGTAAAAGCATGATAGCAAATTATTTAAAGATAAATTATAATCAAATAATGTCTTACTGTTTAATAAAAATTGCTTACAATTAGTTCAAATTAACATTGTTTGGTAATTAATAAATGTGAATGAACCTGGCACTTTAGCTGAAGTGCTAGGCTCATTCACGTGTGTTATTTGCCAAGACTTATATGTTTTGTGTTTTAATACACTTCTGATTTTTCGTTGCATGTCAATATTTTTCAAATAAATATTGCATTATTGATGAAGTGCTTATAAGATATTTTTTTAGTGATTCAATTTGATTTTCTGTATGTGCTGTTTATATATATAGACTTATTTTAAGTATGAATTTTGTGTTAATTAATTAATTGTATACTATCAGAAGTGTATTATACTGATTGCATATTCAAAATTAAATTCTAACGAATTCAGAAGCTAGTAAAAAAACGTCAAGGAACAAAAATAGAATTGTCGGAATTCATGTTTTAATACAGGTTGGCTATATACCCGGGAAATCTGGAAAAATATCGTGTCGTGGATTTATTTTCTGATTTAAGGACTGTTCTTAGCTTGGATAGTCGTATCATGTTATTGTGTATATTGCGTACTCTTTTTACCAACGCATCTGAATATTTACAATGTTGCCATGACTTTTTGTACGTTTTTAATCGAAAAATTAATTAATGCTGTGTTTTTAATAATGTTTTACAGTTAAATATGGAGGAATGGTTAAGAAAAACCATGTAATTTTTTTTCCAGATATTCATGGCCACCCTGTATTACCACAATTATAAAAATTTCAAAATTACTACAGGGTGTGCTTAATTGGCCTCACACACTGTAAAAAATAATTTATATTTGTTATTCAGTGAATGATTTAAGGCTCTGTCAAGCAGAAAGCGGACAGCGAATGGGTTATAGATTTTATAATTTTTTTTTTATAATCTTTAAATGAATGTTAACAATATGGTATACTTAAATTTCAAGATTCAATAAGCCAAAGGCTGCAGTGTTAGAGGCATCTAACCCTCATCATCAATCACAACCTAATCTAATCTAATCTAATCTAAATTTCAAGATTCTTACCGGCAACCACCTTTATTTTAATTAACAACTGCAAGTGCGTTTCTTTACTCTACCTTCCCAATAAGATAAAAAACATTAAGTGTGTGTACTTATGTACACGCGTTAGAAGTTATACTTCTTTGGCGTGATTGAAAAACGACTACGAATAATCTCAATTTTTACTTAATTAAATGAATAAAACAATGTAATGCATATAAAGAACATTAATATTTTATTTAATAATTATATTTTATATATTTTTTTATTTTTTATTATGTAATTATAATAAAAGTTCATATTTATAAATCATGAAATTTGAATATTATGATGTAATAATCAACCAATCAGATCAGAAGGCAGATACTATTTGACTAATCAAATGTCAAATGACTTCACAACATCCATAGAGTGTATGTAAAAACGGTTCCCTGTTTTTTAACACAAAGTGTAGCTTCTGTATCTTTATTTTGTGGTAATTGTGTAAAATTTTTTAATATGTCTATGGATGTCATGACGTCATCATTTGAATTTTCTCTACTATATACCATGCCTACCTAGGTCCACCGCATAACGCTCGTTACATTTTCATTACATAACTTTTCATTTCCGTTAGATTACTGAATTTCATTTCCGTTACTTTACTAAATTTTTACCCTCAACGCGCCTAAAGAAGTATAACTTCAAAAACAAAAAAATCTATCGGAATAATTTTCTGAACCACTGCGCTACTATGTTCTAGTCTAACTGGTCCGCCGTCATTTCTGCGTTTTGTTTGACCACCTTAGTTCGCGGCGGGCTGTAAACTGTTCGCTTCCTATTTATCAGAGCCTATAACTTATAATCTTATAACAAATTAATCGTGTTTATTCACACCGAGAGAATAATTTTACACTTCAGTTTGATAGTATTTGCAGACATTTTGTTCAAACTGAATTTAATTAAATATAATATATTAACTTACAGTCCTTGAACGTCCGTCATCACAAATGTCATATCTGGACCAATTTCTGAAGGAATCATCGACGGGTCAACAACCATCTAGCGCTCACCAAATAACCACTGTTAACGAAGCAAATCAACAAAGTCAGACAGTCAGTCAGACTTCTGTACTTTACCATACGGGATCCATAGAAAGCGAAGAGGGAGATATTGAAGATAATAGGGCTCTGTCAATTACTAGTTCCAAATCAAACTTATCGGAATTGAGTTTAGTAAGTGTAAATAATGAATCATATGATAAAAAAGCTCCCGTGGGTGTCACGGGACTTTCTTATACGTAATACTGACAGTGAACAGTGTACGTGATTTTTATTTTATTGAAAGATATTTCTGAAAATCTAATAAAATGAATGGGACATAAACTATAGAAATATTATTTTATACATTATGTATCGAACGAATTTTGTTTAACGTAATTAGTAATTACGAAGTTTACTCTTGACATTTTTTTAATTTTTGATTTATTTTTGAAATGTTTTAGATTAAAAATGTCGAGTATGTTATTATCTATAATTTATTCCCCATACATTTTTTCCAACACTTATGATTTAGCTAGAAAGAATTTTTTTAAATAATTATTTAGAATAACCCACACTGTTTACTCTCAGTATTACATATAAGAAAGACCCATGGTACCTATGGCAAACACATACACTGTTCAGTCTCTGTAATACGTGTAAGATAGTCCCATGACATTCATGGCAGATATTTCTTCTCTGTTATGAACCATTTAAAATGTAATTAAAAACAGATACTTATTAAAAAAAAAAATAATTTAAAACATAAATTATAGGTAATAATATTACCTACAATTTTCAACCTAACCATTTTTCTCTAATTCACACTGTTTCAATGTAATTCAAAAAATTAAAAAATCGATCTAGGTAAACATCCGTTTCCGGTTGAAAGATCGTTTTCAAAAATAGGAGGTTTTCTTCCCGGACAAAAATTAATCTTAAGTATAAAATTTCACCCTTCTACGATTTGTCGTATTTGAGTTACAGCGTCTACAGAAAGACAGACAGACTGCTTTATAATACTTATACACATGTATATTTCATATACATGTGTATAAGAAAGTAAAAAGAGTTGACAAATCTCTACATATGTATAAAAATGAATTTTTTGTATGAGGCTTATAGACTTAGGAATTACTGAACCGATTTTAATGCGGTTTTCACCAACAGTTAGATAATTTTTCTATGCATCCGGATTTCGAAAAAAATCAGCTTTACAATACTTACTTATACTATATGTATATTTCATATACATATGTATAAGAAAGTAATAAAAATACCCGTACGTTAATTTTTGAAACTAATATTGATCCAGGAACGTCAACAGCAGTCAATGCCGTTATCGCAGATGCATCACCAGCAACAACAGCACAGGACGCACCAGTTTTTAGTGCGTACGTTCTCGGCGCCGACTAAATGCAGCCATTGCACGTCTTTGATGATTGGATTGGCACGACAAGGTGTTGTGTGTGAAGTGTGTGGTTTAGCTTGTCATGCTTCGTGTTGTCATCGATTACCAACGACGTGTCCTGTGCCGCCGCATCAAAGTGAGTGTTTAAAATAATTAAATGATCCATTTTTTTTGCATAAAATGTTAGGGAAACATGTATACAATATCGTCCTAAAATTTCAGAGAGAAATTCACAGTCTTTTTGAAGTTATGGTTACTGAGTTATCAACTTTAAACGCGTTTTTCTGAAAACTACGTTTTCGTTAACCTTGTACAAAATAACCTAAAAACTATTTGGTCAATTATCCTGAAGTTTTGTATACTTATAGATAACATAATTACCTTCTATGTGAACCTATAGTTCCTTAGAATTTATTTTTTTATAAAACTACTTTTTCATTAAACATTTCATGAAAAATTTTCAAACGTATAATTTTTTTAAAATTTAATTTTTCTTTAGATTATTTAGGTTCACATAAAGTGTATGGGTCTTAAAAATCGAATATTTGTTTTTTCTAATGTTTCTAATCAATGCAGCTATCCAGTTATTGAAAAATTAATCAAAAGGAATCACATTTTGACGTTTCATTCCGGTTTCTGTAAAATTCCGTATTCACCGCCAGTAATTTTATTACGTTCAATTATTGTTTATTACGTCCACGCAGTCTGAATAAGTTTTACAGTGCTGCCAACCTTTTTTTTTAGCTGTCAGTTTTCATTATTGATTCCGTCTGAATCTGGTATATGTTATTCAGATTGAAAATTAACTATATATTTTACGTTCAGATTCCGGAATAAAACAGAATGGTATTTCATTTTGTTTTATTATTTTCTCAATTACAGGGTGATGCTAGGTTGTACGCCATGGAACAATTCAGGTGACAATAGGCATGATGCCAGTTACAAAGTATCATTGAAATTATAATTTTAAATAATGAAATAGGTTAAAAAGATTCTAAAAAATGTGTTTGTTTTTATATTGAAAGCGAGATTAATATAATTTTTGTTAAAATATAAATGCAAAATATAGCAATCCACCATGTTAAATGGAACACTAATCAGAGCGAATAACGTCACGCATCAGTAAACGTATATATCAATTCAGTAGATAAATATCAATTCCTCTTACAAGATTATTAGGTACATACTTTATTTAAGAACTTATATACTTTGGAATTCATTTTTAACATACAAAATAATTAAATTATTGTCTAACTCTGAATGTTTCATTATTGTTGACAAGAAGTGTGACGTCACAACTCTGAAATGCCACCTGCGAGCATTTTGGTGTCAAATTCAAAATTAGTTTTAAAAGAGTCTATTTTTGCGATGAAACCTTTATTTTCTGCAGAAATAAGTATTTTTTTGGAAATATGAGACACGTAAGATCATCATAGAATAGTTTTTTTTAAATTAGTCATCATGCCTATTGTCTCTTAAGCAAGTGTCATTCGTATAACCGCCATTTTTAAATATTAATTAATTATGTAGAATTAATAGTTTCGACTATTAAATGGATTATTATTAATAAATATCAAATTCTCCGTAGCAAAACGGCCACTTGGAATAGACCCGACGAGAGGTATCGGTACAGCTTACGAAGGTTACGTAAAAGTACCAAAGCAAGGCGGCGTCAAGAAAGGTTGGGTCCGTCAGTTCGTCGTCGTATGTGATTTTAAATTGTTCCTCTACGATATATCCCCCGACCGTAACGCGTTACCAAGCGTTTGCGTGTCACAAGTCTTAGACATGCGAGACCCCGAATTCGCCGTCAGTGGTGTGCGGGAATCAGACGTAATACACGCCGCTAAAAAGGACATTCCATGTATATTCAGGGTACGTTTTGGTTTATATAAATCCCGGTTCGTTATTTAACGTATTTTGTCATTATAGATAACGACGTCGCTGATGGAACCACCCGGTTTAAAAAATCATACACTCATGCTAGCCGATACGGACAGTGAAAAAACTAAATGGGTTGTTGCGTTGACTGAATTACACCGTATTTTAAAACGTAATAATCTTCCAAATACAGCGGTACGTATATTGTTTTAACACGGGTAGTTTTTCTGTGATGGTTGCATAAATAAATTACAGGTTTATCGCGCAAGAGAACTTCTAGATAATACGGTGTCGCTTGTTAAAAACGCTATATCTGGCGTTATCATCGATCCAGACAGGCTTGTGATTGGTGCAGAAGAAGGACTCTATTGCGTCGATCTAGATCGTAACGGTGAGTCATTTTTAAATTAATTTAAGTGTTTACATTTACACTAAACATTTCATGAACATATTAAAAGAATATACACACAATGCGTTGAAATTATATGCAAACTTGGGGAGGCCTTTTTATCCCATTAAAGTTTTTTTTTAATCGGATACCGTGTCTTTCCTACTAATCTGCCAGAGAATATATATTCCAAAAATCAAGCTTTAGTTGAAGTGGGAGAACTTTTGATATCTCAGCCTGGCTGATGGCCTGGTTACCCCTTCCACATTTGTTATGATTGGCAGGGCCGACAGAACAGATAAATTTCTAGTGTCTAGTAAAAAATTGAGGAAAGAGGGAAGTTGGAGAGTTTTTTTTTTTTTTTTAAATATGGTTTTTGAAACATTAAAAATTATCAATAGTTTTACAAATAAAAATTCAAATTAGCTTTTTATTCATAAGATCTGACTCAATTATTTCAAAGTACATTAATTATTCTGCGATAAGACGAAAAGAGTTGTATGCTTATTATTTTTAACGTTGATTCGTCCATTAGTGTTTCCATGTCTAAATTGTCAACTAATTGTGAATAAACGTGGATCAAAGCCATATGATTTAATCGATCTTGCATTATTGTTGAACAAAGATAATTTTTCATTCGATGCAGAACTGAAAAACTTTGTTCATTTGTGCAAGACGATTTTACGTGATAACGATACCCCTTGTTATCACGTAAAAATGTCTCGATATCCTTCAACTTTTCAATTTTTTTATTACTTCTTGTTGTCAAATCAAGGAACATGTCTCTGTTATTAATTAATCTGTGTTTATCAAAATCGTTTTTGTAAAATTCAATAATATTTACTTGGTCAAAAATTTAATAATACGTTTTTCTAAATTTTACCTACAGTAAGTACATTTGACGACGAAATCATTTATTTCGATAAGGGTTAATGTTTTGCAGGTCATAAATAAGTCCATGTAAACAGAACCTACAAAAATTTAAATGCTTTTCCAATCTCTGGTGGGTAATTCAACTCACGCAATTTTTTCGAGTGTCTAGTACGACATACCGAAGCCTAGACTGATGCCGGCCCTGATGATTGGGCATAGCCCCTCTCGCGCCTAGTTACAATACTTTACGTACCTTGATAATTACATGCTTGAATAAAAATTTCATATTGGTTTAAAATTTAAAATTCATATTTTCGATGTTTTATGTATACATAAAGTGATTAGGACGTTTCTGATCTAAAGAAAATCAGTTTTGTACTAATTTCACTGTCAGAAAAGCCAGTCACTTTATTACAATGTGTTCATCATGTCTTCAATATTATATATTAGTTGCATTTTTGGTATAAAGTATTATAAAGTATAGGTCATTTTCATTATACAGGGTGTCCCATTTTAAGGGTCTAATATTCCAGGTCTATGAAAACTTGTTTATATATTCCGGACAGGACGTATGTATACGACAGTACGAAAATCGGACCAGTAGTTATATAAATATTGATACATCAACTTTTTGGTTGAAAATTTGAAAATGTTGGATTCATACGATTTGGAACATCCTGTATATTTACGCTCCAACTGTGTGCTTACGTGCAATATACTATGTACTTACTATTATATTACTGTTAAACTCATTGTTTCATGCAGCTGTATTTCCTCGTACAGGCACGTTTTTTTTATTTTGTCAACGTTTGCAATAATGATTTAAGTTTTTAATAACATTTGAAGATAAATTGTATACTTGTTAATAATCACCTCACAGACTATTGCGGGCTCTCACACCGGAGCAATATAGCAATATAGAAACTAGCAACTTATAACTAGCGATATTATTGCTATCGGTCAATATACATTGAATCGGACATATTGTCTCACACCAAAGCAATATGATATCGCTATATTGCTAGTTTCTAATTGATTGTTACTTTATTGCTATATTGCTCCGGTGTGAGAGCCCACTAAGTGTACAGTGGCACACCCAATAGGGGTAGGAGTTATAACCCCTCTCCCCCTTTAACAATTATGATACATAAAAAAATAAGAATTACATTCCCTCGGTGTTTTATCTGGGTGCGCCACTGTAAGTGCATATACGCACCGATATTAATTTAGTTTAAAACAAACCTGCGAGAATATAATTAACAAGTACCCCCTTTTTTACGTACTTTAATTTTGTATGTATTTTAAAAATATTTGAGTACAGTGGCGTAGATAGGGTGGGATTCAGGAGATCAATATGAGTATACAGAAATTAGAAGATAATTATGATATACGAGTATTTTTCAATAATGAATACATCCAAGTGAAGAATATAACCAATTTTTGTACTTTGCACCACATAAAAAATGATTTTCAATATGAAAAATATAATTTTATGAAATTTAACCTCTCCCCCCCCCCCCCCCCCCCCCATCGCAAAAAGTTATCTACGCCACTGTTTGAGTATTTAATTAATTTTGCAAATGCTGAAAAAGTAACGTTTTTCATTTAAATACTGTTAACTCGCATGTTACATGTTACAATAGCATGAGTATTTTCGACTGATATTTTGAAAATAGCATGTTCTTGAATTCAGAGTTGCCAGATGATTTTCTCGATCAAAATTTAAAAAGTAATTTTAACCCTCGGAGTACACACCTATTTTTTCAACCTACTAGTACACTCTGGGTCAATTTGACCCTGCTTATTTTTGATCGCCTATAATTCCGCAACTACGAAACCTTTTGACTTACCAAAATTCAAAGGTATACTTTGATTCATGGTAAATAAATTTATAAGTGTTACAAATACCTTTGAAGTATTCAACATACTTAAAAAAAATCACTAAAAATTTAAAATACCTGAGCGCTATTCATGATCAAAGTCGGTGTATGGGTCAAATTGACCCATAAGAGGCTCCGAGGGTTAAACAATACACGTTTGAAATACTAGATTTTTCCCGCCAGGTGGTTCAGGTTCGACGTTATAAAAATCTGGCAACCCTGTTTTATTTAAATTAACAATTGTTGATCTTTAATGCGATTACATTGTTGCACGTGTTTTAATTCATAAAAATCATATATTTTCATTTATCGAATGTATTATATTTTATTTTATTTCTTTAATTACATGTGGTACGTCGTTTTAAAAAATTATAATATGAAATTTATAAAAAAGGGTATAGAAAACTGTCTATAAAATATTATAGCGAAATTTGTAAATTTTATTAAACTTGTACATGGTAAAAAAAATATATGCGCAATAATACATAAAATTTCAAAATGAAACAGTAATTTTGTTTATAAAAAAATCCCTGAATCGCTTCTTAAAGCAAAAGTTAATAACGAGGTTCGACTGTATATTGAATTTAAAATTTGTTTGATGAATACGTATTTTGTTATTAACATTTAATTTATCACGCGTTGTTTACATTAAAATACAAATTAATTTTGAAAATCGATCGTAACAGAAATAGCCCGAATCGGCGAGAGCAAAAAAATCCACCAACTGTGGTACATCACCGACGAGCAACTGATGGTTGTCGTCAGCGGCAAGCAGCGTCACGTACGTCTTGTGCCGGTGCGGGCACTCGACGGCGCCGACGTCGAGTGGGTCAAAGTCGCCGAGAGCAAGAGCTGCATCGTGCTGACCGCCGGGGCTGTGCCCCTCACGACGACCATGCCCCAACACCCGCCCGTTTACTGCTTGTGCGTCGCAACGAAAAGACAGGTAAGACCTCTACTCGTACTACACAAGTTTCTAATATATATTGCGCAATAATATTGAACGATAATATTGCACAATATTTTACGTTATTTTTTGTTTATTACAGAATACATCACAAATCAGTATTTACGAAATAACTCGTACAAAATTGCGTCATAAAAGGCGACGCGACATACCGTTATCGTTTGTTGTACAATCTTTACAAGTTCTATCAGAAGGCCGTTTGTGCGTTGGCTACCAGTCAGGTTTCTTAATTTATTCTATTTTAGGAGACCACCCTCCTTTATGTGAGTACACGTTTTTTGTTATTTATTTAAATTGAATAACAACGATGTCACTTTATAACTGTAACGGTTTTGTTTTTTGTAATTGACAGCGTTAATCCATCCAGAGAATCAGCTGTTAGCTTTCCTACAGTACAGCGTTTGCGACGCAATGTGTGCCATAGAGTTACCAAGAGGAGAAACACTGCTTGTGTTCCGCACGCTTGCGATTTATGTAGACGCGTCCGGTCGTAAGAGCAGAGAAACAGAGATAATGTACCCTACCATTCCGCATACCGTCAGTAAGTAACTGTTGTACATTTACTTGTGTTTAAAGGTTCCGAAGAAGCCCTATAATATCAAAGTAAAATATCTCGTTAACTATATAAGATAGAAATTTGAAATTTTTAACTGAACATGTAACGTGAGGCCCTCTATACAAAAATGTAAAAAAAACGGGGGGGGGGGGGGGGGGGGCGTTAAAGGGTTAAAGCTAAGCAAATAATAAATAGTGTCTGCAGGGAGATTCAAGCAGTTATTAATTTTGCTCCCCACTACTGGCTTAAAAAAATTGAAGACAGAAAATAACAATATCATTTAAAATTTTGAAAAAATGGGGGGGGGGGCTAAATTTTCATATCTAGGCATGTGGAGTGTCAAGATGTAACTCTCACGCAGTAGAATTTAACCCTCTACATCACTTCGGAACCCTTTTCAGGGTTCCGTAGAAAACTAGGAACCCTTATAGTTTCTCCATGTCCGTCCGTCTTCAAAAATTTTGAGATAATAAGATGAAATTTGGCATACGGTCGTAGATTGATGACCCAAAAACAGAAATGATAAGATTTTTGAAAATAAAAATTTTTTAGACCCCCCTTTCATAAAATGAAGTGTTTTAAAAAAAAATTCACCTACACCATTGAGTGGGGTGTCGTTAGAAAGGTCTCCTAAAATGCAACAAAAAGTGTAACAGAAATTTTTAATTTTAACCCTTCGATTACGATGTATTTTCTCTCCAAAGTCATTAAAAAAGCGTCCCCCCCTTCTATTTTCTAAACTATCAATTAAAAAAATCTGAAAAAATTTCAGAACGTAGATTTTAATTAGTACTTTCACTGAAAATTATAACGAACATTGTCAAAAATATTTTGGACCCCCCTTTCATAGACTGAAAATTGAACTTACATTTTTTTCCCCACTTACCCTATTGAGTGGGGTGTCATTTAATAGGTCTCGTAAAATGCAATAAAAAACGTCAAATAACTTTTTGATTTTAACCCTTCAGTCGCGATATATTTGCTTTTTAATGTCGCTGTCAGAGCGTCCCCCCCCCTCTATTTTCTAAACTATCGATTCAAAAAATCTGAAAAAAATTCGGAATGTAGCTTTTAATTAGTACTTTCACTGAAAATTATAACGAACATTGTCAAAAATATTTTGGACCCCCTTTTCATAGATTGAAAAGTGAACTCACATTTTTTTCATTTACCCCATTGAGTGGGGTGTCATTTGATAGGTTTCCTAAAATGCAATAATAAAAGTCAAATGACATTTTGATTTTAACCCTTTAGTCACGAAAATTTTGAAAAATACTTTTTATAAATCGTAGTGAGAATGACTACGGAACCCTATCATGTGCGTGCCCAACACGCACTTGCCCGTTTTATTTTAACTGGTAATCACTTTAATATTTATTAACGTACAGGTCATTGCGATGGGTACTTAATAACATACGGAGAAACGCACATGGATGTGTTCAACGTGGCAACAGGCGAATGGGTGCAGACATTAAACGTAAAACACGGTAAACCACTAGATCCTAACGGATCACTTGTGTCTTGCCTCCTCAACGACCTACCACACATAATACATCAATCTGCGTCACACCAGCGTAAGTGTGAAAACCAATGATAAATCAACCAAAACAATTACTTAAAGCGATTTACTATTTCTTTACAGACGATGTTTTAAACGTTGTCACTCACGATCGTGAGGGGCGCTTACTGCAGCGACCACGACGTCGGTTTTCACTCCGTGAAGGAAACAGAACGACAAGAATGTAAGTTTTTAATTTTTTTTTTCAAAGAAATATATTTTAAACTAGCTGCCCCGGCAAACGTTGTTTTGCCAAAAGATAATTTGCATGCTCTTTCTTTCTCATTGTTATGGTGTTAAATTTGTTAGGGTTATTTTGTGTATTTTGAGTATTTCAACCGATGTTTAAACATTGTCGTGTATGTATTTTTGTATAATTTCACTATATTTTAAGAATATAAATAAACTGTATCGCCGGTTATGTTAAAAACACGTGTCCCACATACTGAATAGATAAAATAAAATAAAATAATAAAGTTACGTAGTATACCTGTTTAAATTGAAAACAATTGAATTTAAGAAATACAACAAAACATACTGATTTCAATTCGATTATCACCAATAGATATATAATTTTTTAGTACCTACGTAGCTATTAATATTTGATAAAAACTTTTAAACGTCAAAATAGTAAAAAATATTTTATTTTAAAGTCTTGTTTTGTTTTTATGATGTCACTGTTATTTATATAAAAACATAGTAGCCATTGAACGGTTTTTCTCATTTTCGTGAATATCTCGACCCCACAGTCACCTACCAGGTTCAAAAAAATCTATAAACCTTCCTGAGCACCAAACAAATATATGGTGTGAATATGGATTCGATACGTCCAGTGGTTTAGGCCTGATGATTAGAAAAGAAAGCATGCAGAATTTAACTTAATTAATACAAATGCTTCAAATTACAAATAATAAATTTATATTCTTGAAGGAAACAGAACGACAAGAATGTAAGTTTAAATTTTACAAAGAAATATATTTTAAATAAATTACATATTATTCATTATATCATAATCAGTATCTGAATTATTTGGACATAAGAAATGACCCTTATTGTAATCAAATTCAAATAAGAATCCACCCAATAAGTGCCACATAACGACAGTGACCACGAGTGTTATAACTTTAACACCGGTGCCACCTTTCATCAGAGCCGGTGTCGGTATATTTGCCATACCGGCGACTAGAGCATTAGGCGGCGTTCCGACCGGTAGCATGAACGAATACGAACATACGACGGCCACCGGCATCATTAGGTAAACCGGACTGACTTTGATGTTCTTCGCCATCTCGGCAAGCACAGGGAGCAGTATGTTCGCTATGGCGACGTTAGACGAGAATTCGGTCATTACCGAAGCGATCGTCGCGACTATAAACAGTATCCCGAACTTATCGAGTTCGCTTAATGATTCCAGCTTGTCGGCTATCATTTTAAACATTCCGGATACGTTGCCCGCTTTGGCGAGGGCGAAACCACCGCCTAGGAGTAGCATGATGTTCCACGGGAATTTCTTGACTAAGACAGGCCATGTTATGCATGCGGATGTATCTTCTTGCCATCTTTTTGTCTTGATGAAATTGTAAACGAAATTTAGCTTCGATGGAATCATGAAGTATAATGTCATGATTAAAACACCAACTGATCCGTCTTTTGCTTGAATATGTGCTTTATGTTGCCATCCTTCGAATACGACGGGGCTTCGAAACATCCATAGGAAAACGCCAAGTACGAATAAAATACCGACGACTGATTCGTGCCATGTAATTTTTCCCAGTTCTTTATATTTAGCTTTCATTATATCGTTCAACATTTGCTTCTGGTCGGCTATTTCTTTGCATTCCTTTCCTTCTACGCTGTTTGGTCGAAATAAACCCATGTACAAAAGTTGTAACCAAAACCAAGTGAAAAGACTGCATATTAACATGACAGGTACGAAAACAGCCATCCAACCGAAAAAAGATGTTTCTTCGGCACAATGGAAGTTATCTTCAAATAATCCTAAAAATAATTAAAACTGATTAAAATTGAATATTAATTATCTCAGCCATCTTTCCAAGACTTTAACCCATTAATCCTGAACGTTGCGTAAACGAAACATTTAAAAAAAAATGTTTCATTGAATGAAATAACTTTTTTTGCTGCTAACATCGTCACACAAACTGTTTTAAACTATTCCGCACTAAGTAATAGCTTTTGTTTTCCCAACGTTTTGTAAACGCAACATTTTGTTGAAAAAATACAAAAAAAAACATGTATTTTTTTTAACTTCATAAACAGTTATTTAAGTATACAGGATGATTCAAACTTAAAAAGTAGATTAAGAAATATATTTTAAGCAAAAACTTCTAATGAACATGTGTCCGGAAATTTTTAGTGAGGGAACTACAGCCCTCCAAAGATTTTGCTCAAAATGAGTTTTTATTTAATATCTAGAGAACCTTTTGCGATAAAATTATGAAATTTGGTATTCTGTAATAATAAGTATTATCGATTTCTTGTATTAAACAATTTAGACCAGGGATGTATGGGGCCAATGAGCCCATTGATTTGTATGTACTATTTTTTGTTCTTTAATTTTTTTATAAAGTTGGACACTTATTTAAGGTTATATGACACAAAGTACGCAAAAACGTACTTTGCTTATTTGTCATAGGATAAACCGTTTTCGAGAAATTTCGATGGAAAAGAAAGCATGCAGAGTTTAACTTAATACAGATGCTTCAAATTACAAATAATAAATTTATATTCTTGTTCTATGATTAAAGGTAAGAAAAAAAGTTCACGTAAAGAAACCTCCTAATATGAATCCTCTAAGATCTATAGCCAGTTCTATTACTGTTACACGTACTTTACTAACTTGACTAAAAACCGAAACTTAAATATCGGTATGGAGAACCATACATGACTTCCATGTTCTATAATATCTTTTACAATAGATAATTGTTAATATAAAACTCACCTTTGTATTATAAATATTAGTTTTCTAATATTCTAATGTCACTTGTAGAATAGACATTTTTGTAAAATAATAATTATCTGACATTTGAATTTAACTGCGCTTCTTTCCATGGCAACATGAATTTATTAGTATTTAAAATTAAAATTTTGAGGGTGGTTTTCACCCCTTCAGTGGCTATCTAAGCACGTTTATGAAATAAGTGCCCCTTAGATTGGATTGAACTACAAGTGTACCAAGTCTTATCAAAATTGGTGAGATAATACTCACTTTTCAGACGATAATAGGTACAAAATTTCGAATATTTCGGAAACCCCTAATCCGATTAGCACCAAAATCAATAGGTCTGGAGTACTCACTGAGGCAAACATTTTCCCCAAAAATAATTCAAATCGGTGCATATCTACATTGGTTATCGTACACGGAAGAAAATTCTACATCCAGACACACACACGGACACACAGACACACACACGCACAGCCGCCATGCGGAAATTAACTTTTCTTTACGTTTTGAAGTTAGTACAATCAGAATCTGCTTTTTTTTCGGACATGATTTTTTGATGGTATTACAATACTTCCATTTCTTCGAACATGGAAGTAAAATGACTATTTGTTGATAAGGATGCATTTTTTCAGGTATACTTATGTAAACTTTTTGTCTTAATTTTTATCATAGAACAAGAATATAAATTTATTATTTGTAATTTGAAGCACACGTATTAAGCTAAATTCTGCATGCTTTCATTTCCATCGATATTTCTCGAAAACGGTTTATCCTATGACAAAAAAACAAAGTATGTTTCTGTGTATTTTATGTCATATAACCTTAAATAAGTGTCCAACTTTATAAAGAAATTAAAGAACAAAGTATACTGGATAAAAATCGATGGGTCCACTGGTCCGATACATCCCTAGTCTAAATTATAACTAGTTAAATTTCATAATTTTATCACAAAGGGTTCTCTAGATATTAAAATAAAAACTCATTTTGAGCAAAATCTTTGGAGGGCTGTAGTTCCCTAAGGAAAAATTTCCGGACACATGTTCATTAGAAGTTTTTGCTTAAAATATATTTCTCAATCTACTGTTTAAGTTTGACACAACAGTAATGAATCAACCTGTATATTTAGTAATAAAATGCAGTTAAAACATCAAATTAATTTTATTTTCTATCCTTAGGAACTAGTGGGTTAATATCAGTAATTTCTTACTTACTTTTATAAGTTAAATTTGTTCCGGTTCCAATAAGTGTACCTATACCACCGATAGAGGCAGCATAACTGATACCGAGGAAATAACATAGAGTCGTTTTTGTAGGCGTTTTACGAATTTCACCATCTCCCATGTCCTCTTCGTCAAACATACGACCGACACCGTTCTTTTCTAACTCTTGTAAAAACGCGGTTACGATAGACCCCATCATGGCCGCAGCTGCCGTGTTTGTTATCCACATCGAGACAAACATTGTCATTAAGAAGATTCCAAAGTTTAGTTTACGTGGACTGCATCCAATCAAAAGTAAAACAAACATAGCGACTCGCGTGTGAAGATTGCAGTATTCGATCGTTATTGCGATCATTATAGCGGTGACCAATAGTACGTTTGTGTCGTTCATGAATTGTCGTACGGCAAGATCTGTGGGTATTACTTTTAGAATAGGAAGTAACGCGACAGGTATTAGAGAAGTGATTCCTATAGGTATGCATTCTGTCACCCAGTACATAGCTGTCACTACGAATACGTACAGACATCTAAATTTCGGCTCGGTTCCTCCAAGTACAAATATGAGTCCAGATAATATTGGTACGAGTATAAGTACAATCGATTTCCAATATAGACCAAAGAAACGAAGAGTTACTTTACATTTATTCTCAGATGCTTCATTTTCCATTGTTTATTGTAACAAAGTAATCGATATTTCTGTTATTTTTGATTTTACTTCAAGTAATGATTGTTTTTGTTATTTAATTGTCAAGTAAGTTCCATGGATACTAGATTATTTCTCTAGTAAAAGTGAATTAAGATTTTTTTAGTAAATTTCCTGGCTTCAGATTTTTCGTAAATTCCTTGACTATCCAGATTTTGTAGTAAATTCATGATTTCAGGGTTTTCAATTAGTAAATTCCCCCCTAACCAGATTTTTCGTAAATTTTCTGATTTTCTTGGTATTTTAGCAAATTTTTGATTCCAGATGTTGTTAGTAAATTCCCCGACTCCAGGTATTTTTTTAGTTAGTTCCCGGATTTTTACATTTTTTAAATAAATTCCTAATTCCAGGTGCTGTTAGTATAATCCTTTACCAGATTTTTGTAATTTCCCCGAATTTCCAGGTATTGTAGCAAATTGTCTGTCTTTCCATTTTTTTTAGTAAATTCCTCATTTCAGGAATTTTTGGTAAATTTCCTGACTCCAGATTTTCGTAATTTCCCCCACTTTCCAGGTATTTTAGCAAATAATCTGACTTTCAAAAAATGTTTAGTAATTCCCTGACCCCAATTTTTTTTTTAGTAAATACCTGATTCCAGATGTTTTTAGTGAATCCCTTGACTCTAGGTATTTTTTTAGTTAGTTCCCGGACTTTTCCATTTTTTAAATAAATTCCTAATTCCAGGTGTTTTTAGTATATTCCTTTACCAGATTTTTGTAAATTCCCCGAATTTTCAGATATTTTAGCAAATATTAATTAATATTTATTAATACTGTCAAATACCCTATTGTCTGACTTTAAAAAATTTGTTTAGTCATTTCCTGATTCCAGGAGTTTTTATTCAATTTCCTGACTCCAGATTTTCGTAAATTCCCTGGCTTTCCAGGTATTTTAGCAAATTGTCTTACTCCATTTTTTTTGTAGTAAATTCCTGATTCCAGATTTCTTTTATTAAATTCCTTGACTTCAGATTTTTCGTAAATTTACTGACATTTCATTGTAGTAAATTCCCTAATTTTACAGAAATTTTAGTAAATTCCCTGATTTTCTTAAATTTCCCGACTTTCCAGGTATTTTTGTAAGTTCCCGATTTTCAATATTTTTTAGGAAATTCCTTTACCAAATTTTTCGTAAATTCCTTGATTTTCTTAAATTCCCCGACTTTCCAGGTATTTTAGTAATCCACATGACTTTCCAGGCATTTTTGTAAGTTCCCGATTTTCAATATTTTTTTTAGTAAATTCCCTTACCAAATTTTTCGTAAAATCCCTGATTTTCTTAAATTCCCTGACTTTCCAGGTATTTTAGTAAACCACATGACTTTCAACGAGTTTTAGTAAATTCTCTGATTTTCAATATTTTTTAGTAAATTCCCTGACTTTCCAGGTATTTTAAGAAATTCCCTAATTTTCCAGATATTTGAATAAAATCCTTAACCTATAATATTTTTAATATTATTACAGGTACGACTCTAGTACAGATCGACGTTCAAAACTAATTTCAGCACCGACAAACTTCAACCACATATCTCACATGGGTCCCGGCGACGGCATACAAAACCAACGTTTAATAGACTTACCTACGACAGTAGAAACAGCAGGTGCTATGCGGCAAGCACCACCTCCACCACCATCGCACAGAGTACGTTTATAAAAAAAATACGCACGCGCGTAAAACCGATAGGTTTATTGTTAAATAATTATTTCCAGCCGACTAAAGCAGCGCCGCTTCCACCAAAACCAAGACCGTTACAGCCGCCTGCACCTCCGCCCGCGGCGTACAACGGCGCGACACCTACGACACCTTCGGGCCCACCACCGTCAATACGGCCTCCCCCACCTCACCGCGGAGGTTCAGACCGTGCGTCTAGCTTGGTTTCGTTACAAGACGGCTCAAAGGTACGTGTTTGTTTTGTTTTTTTGATTCAGTTTGTTTCAAATAATATGTCTGATAGCAAGGTTAGTAAATAACTAGGTTTGCTTACTTGTGACGTCACCACGAAGATCATTTCAACCTTCTTGATTTCATTTATTTATTTATGATTTCAACTGTCGTAATATTAAACACAAATCACACATAATTATAATTAATATCATGTGTGAAGTTTCACTATAGCAATAAATGAATAGCACAAACACAGAACACAATAATAAATCAATCACGATCAAATTTATATTATGACAGTTTGATAGTGTTGGCGACCATTTGAAATCAAGAAGGTTGAAATGATCTTCGTGGTGACGTCACAGGCAAGTAAGCAACCTAGTCATTTACTAACCTCGGTCTGGTAGGTACGTGGTAAATAAAGCCAAAACGCTGCACTTTTTGATTGGGGTATGCCACTTTCTGTGGTCATACATAAGGTCAAGAGGAAGATTTTCAGATAGGAAGCCACTTTAAAATCCGTGTAGAACACTGTTATATGGGCTATCAAAGATGGCCCCCATCAGTGTTATAAAATTAACTTTATCTCAGCTCCTAATTATCCGATTTTTATTTTCTTTTATTTATTTTAGAGTTCTTATTAAGAAGATTATTTTTTATCATTATTCAGTTTTCTCTAAATCTTAAGGGTCCCCCAAAATTTTCGAAAATCTGAAAATTTCATTTTTATTACGAACTTAATTGTTATATAACTTTTTATCGTGTTCAATATCATTTTTTTTTCTTCATATAAAAAAGAAAGATAATTTTTTCAGCATTTCATCAATATCAAGATAATACTATTTTAATGAATAACTTCTTTCAAAATCGCGAGTTAAACTAACAATAAGAAAAATGGGCTAATTTTGGATTTATGTTAAGTTTACTTTTATTATATGAAATTTTTTATTGGGGTCAAATTTCTCATATGGGACAGTTAAAATATTATAAAATCTGTCATGAATGTCACTAAACTTTCTTATACAATAAAAAAATGTACATATATCCTTATATAAAACAAATTATAATATATAACAAATAAAAAAAAAATTATAGAACATAAACTATAGATATTAACGATCTCTACAACTTTTGTTATAAAAATTCCGTTTTATTATGAACTTTTTCAAATAAAATTGAATATAATGATCAAAAATTAGTCTATTTTTTTTTAGTTTAACTGACAATTTCCAAAGAATTTGTTCATTTAAACAGTATTATCTTGATATCAATGAAATGCTGAAAAAATTGTCTTTCTTTTATATAAAAATTAACAATATAACAATTAAGTTAGTAAGAAAAATGAAATTTTCAGATTTTCAAAAATTGTGGGGAACCCTTAAGATTTAGAGAAAAATGAATAATGACAAAAAATAATCTTCGCAATAAGAACTTTAAAATAAACTAAAGAAAATTGAAATCGGATAACTAGGAGCTGAGTTAAAGCTAATTTTAAAACACCATCTTTGATAGCCAATATAACAGTGTTCTACACGGATTTTAAAATGGCTCCTTATCTGAAAATCTTTCTTTTGACCTTATGTATGACCACAGAATGTGGCATTACCCCAATCAAAAAGTGCAGCGTTTTTTTAATGTGTCAGACGTACTAAAAGTTAAATAACGTTTTCACAGCCGGAGAAAAGCAGTCCACGCCATTCGATCGCTAGTAATAATAGTTCAAATTTATCAACGCCTCCGTCGCCGCAAGCTGATCACCACAGTTCGAGTTACGATAGTTAAAAGCAGTTTGATGTTAATGTTACGAGTCACGGTCGAGATGAAAATCAGTTATGTGTTTTAATTTAATGTTTTTACCTTTTTTTTATTTATTTATATGTATATGATAGTTTTATTCTTTTTATTGAAACACAGGTTTTATCTGTATGTTTTTGTGCAGATACGTCGGTGAATAATATTTCTAAAATATTATTATTTTATTTTGTATATGAAAGTGATAACGTCAAAATATTTATTATTATTTTAAATATCTTTTATTAATTTTATTGTACTTAACTTTTACTGATTTGTGATCAAATGTCGTTTTTTTTTTATTAACTCCAAAGAGTTGACAGTGTGTATTTAAAACAGAAAGTAAAAAAAAAGTGTCATTAAAAAATCCTGAAGGGACAGAAATCAGTTTTTACTGATTATTCGGTTTTATTTCAATTTTACGGCAAAACTAGTTTTATAGAAAATGAAAGTTAATTAAATTCTCTACAGAAATGGTATTGTACGTTTTTTTGTCAGGCCCGTATTTCACAGAATTTACGACCGTCGAAATTTATTAAAATTATTTAAAACAGGAAATCAGACAAAATCCAGTTTTTACTAATTTTTCGTCTTTTTTTTCAACTTTACGGCAAAAATAATTACATAAAAAAGTAAAGGGAATTAAATTCTCTACAGAAAAGGTTCTATACATATTTTTCGTCAGAGCTGTACTTCATCAATATCGGTGGTTTGAATTTCTTAAAATTCAAAGTAAATGAAAAGACAATATCTTAATATATATAAATTACGTGTCACATGTTCCTCCGCGATGGACTCCTAAACTACTTAACCGATTTTAATCAAATTTGTACACCGTGTGCAGTTTGATCCAACTTGAAACATAGGAGGCCTCCTATGAGAAATGGGGGTGGGGTTGCCCCCCCGCCCCTTTTTTTAAAGAGAGTTCCCATTTTTTTACGGTGGTGGTGGTGGGGGGCTGTAAAGCTACCTATAGGAAAAGGGGGGAGGGGTGCCCCCCCTTTTTTCGCCCCCCCCCTTTTTTTAAAGTAGAGTTCCCACTTTTTTACGGTGATAGTGGTGGGGGACTGTAAAGCCTCCTTTGGGAAAGGGGGGAGGCGACCCCCCCCCCTTTTTTTAAAGATAGTTACCACTTTTTTACGATGAGGTGGTGGGGGGCTGTAAAGCCTCCTATGGCTAGAGTAAATTTTCGTATGCATCTAGGCTTCTGGGTATAATTTTAAAGCTTCCGCGGTGATTTATATATCGTCGTTGTCATTTTAATATCTCCTATGTGCAAATTACAAAGTTTTGAATAAACTAACAAAAACTATTTAAAAAATTTTTACCATTTTTTTCCGTTATAATATTCTTTTATCATAGCATAAATATTCTATTAATCTATTTTTTTTATTTAATATGGCTCACCTTTTATTTCGTAATTGAAAAACAAAATTTTTTTTTGTATTTTCAACTGTACATAGGAGGTATTAAAAGTTAATTGTTTTATCATAATAGATATAGTTAGATAGTAAAACTAGTTTTTATTAATTAATTAATTGCCACAGTTATATGCAAACGATGTAAATTATCTAGAAAACAACCCCCTTATGTGTATAAATTGAAAGTGAAGTTGACTTTTTTAATTTCTCCTATGTGCTGTAGATGACACATAGGAGAAATTAAGGATCAGCTATACGAGCATATCACATAGGATAAATTAAATTTACTTATTAGAAAGAAACGGAGATTGTTATACTATTGATATATTATTGAACAGATAGAGAAAAAAAAGACCAACCGTAATATTAAAAAATATCATTTTTGAAAATATTGTCACATAGGAGATATTAAAATGACAACGACGATATGCATTCTTGGGTTTTGGGTATAATTATAAGCAACTACACTGTAGTGTTTGTCTTATTTTGTGGTGTTTAATTTATATTAAAAATAATTTATGTTTTGGTTGTGAGTAAATTTTCTGTCTATTTCCTCTTTGACAGTTTTTGCATCCCGTAATAAAAAAAAGTTTCACTTCTAACGCTTATAGTTTTCGACTGACGCTTTCATTTTTTTTGTAGTAAATGAATTCAATATTCATAGTTAAGACAGGACAACGTCTGTCGGGTCAGCTAGTTAATAATAAATTCCGGCGGTCGTAATTCGGTGAAGTCCGGACCTGACGTAAAATATGCAAAGAACCTTTTCTGTAGAGAATTTAATAAACTTCCATTTTGTATATAACTTTTTTCTGTAAAATGGCTGAAAAATCGGCGAAAACTGATTTTTGTTCCAGTCTAGTTTTTTTTAATGACACTACTCAAAAATACTACTAGAAAATATTAATGTACATTTATGTACATTTGATTACAAAATGTAAAAAATATATATATTTATTATTTATTCTAAACTGTAAAGTATATAACTTTTTAAATATAATTCAGTGCAATTATTAATTTATAACAAATATCGGCTTTTCATTATTACTTAGACGAGATGAACTTGATAATTTGTCATTCCCAAATAAATCATACAAGGTTGTCCCAAAAGTCTGGAATTTAATAATTATCTGGGCCCGAAAAGGCCCCAAAATGTACTTGTTTTGAACTATCCAGATTTTTAGACGAAAAAATGTTAAAGTCAATGACTAAATCCTCCCACAACCCCCCTATGTAAAAATCTGCTTCAAAGCCTTTTACAGAAATTAAAATATAATAAAAAAAAAATTGTACAGTTCGTTTGAGTGTAGAATTTATTGATATTCAATTTTAATATAACGTTCATTCCCCCAAATAGATTTTAATTAAACATTACGCAACGAATGACAGAGTCGCAAAATTTCAGGGTCACAAAATAAATGATTCTCCGTTAAATAAAATGCAGAAATCAGAATGCAATTTTTTTAAATAAAAATATATCGACGGTAGAAAGCTGAAACCAAATTAAAACAGAAAATAATATTTCTTTCAGTTTATAATCAACAGTTTTTAGGGTTCCGTAGAAAATTAGGTTATGTACTCAATTAATTTTTTTTTCACTTACACCATTGAATTTAGATAGGTCTCCTACAATCCAACAAAAATTGTTAAAGGATCTTTTGATTTTAACCTTTCAGTCGCGAGATATTTGCGCTTTCAAAAATTATCCGATCGTCTCTCCCTTATTTAATTTCTAAATGATCGATGCAAAAAATCTGAAAAAATTACAGAATGTAGCTTTTAAATAGTACTTTCTATGAAAACTATAATGAACACTATAGTAAAAATAGTTTATGAAATATTTAGAAATAACTGTTTTTTTTTTTTATAAATCGTAACACGATCACGTACACTTTTATATAGAGATTATTACGTCTTTAGTCAACGTGAATTAGCTCTTGATACGTATTATCAAGTAGAGAATGTTAGTGAGAATGGTTACTGTATATTAGCGTTTATTTGGTTTCAGTTTTTCACCGTTGACAAATTAAATTTATTGTATCATATTTAAAAGATAATAATAATAATTAGCACTGTTACAAAACTTAACAAAATATACTTTAGTTTAGTTTCAATCGTGACAGTGACAAAAACTAACAGCCCAGACATTAATAAGATAGTAAATATTGATTGTTTCGAAAGTTTTGTTTAATTTAAAAAAAAAAATTAAGAGCTTCAGCGTTTTTTTAACTTAACGTTACAAAACGTCAAATGTGATGGGGTTATTAATACTCATTGCTTGGAAAAAGAAGAAGAAATTTAATTCAATCTGACAACAAATAATATATTTCGAAAGAATTAATATTCATAAATGACAATTTACTAAAATACTAACCCGTAAGACTAAAAAGTATTATTTTATAAATTTATCCAATAATAAACGTTTACATTATCGTAGCGGGCTTTCTGAAATCTGACTAAAATCTCACGTTACAGTCTTGCAAGAAGTATATTAAACTTACAACTACAATTCTTGCAAGACTATAATGCAAGATTACCGTTAGAAAGAAGCAAGACTTCATAACCTGGAAAATTCAGTGCTATTAGGAATATACGAAAGAAGATATAGAATTATGTATAAAAGTGTCTTTGATCTAATTCAGTCAATATCGTATTTATTATCGATATCCGTTAGTTTTATTTAACGTATAAAGCTTTGGTAAATAAGACAGACGTTACAGCGCTGTCTTATTTGTCAAAGTTTAAAAGTAAACTTCTCAAATATCGTATGTTCGTTGTTCTATATTACAATATTACATTTTCACTTGAAATGAACTGTTATAAAATGAATTGTTGATAATGAAATGAATTTTGTGCGTAGGTCAGTTTTAGAAATAGATTGAAATATTATTATTTAATTGTACATTGTTAAAAAAAGATAACTAACCGTTTTCATGTTCTGGGTATAATTGTCTGACAAGGGGAGTTCACACTCATGGGATGAGGGATATCAGTCAGCTTTTGGAAGGTGAAACTAGAGTAATAATAGAAATACACATGTCCGAGCATTCAATTTATGGGCATTATTAATAAAGATATTTCATTCTGAAAATTGTTATATTTCAAATAGCGGTTTCACTCGCGTAAATTTCGAAAATAATTACAACCCTCCACACGTGACGGGGGGTGAAATATTGTATATTGTTTTGCTTTTTATTCCTTATACAAAATCGTAAATATCTCGGCTGCTATGCGGGATAGGTGTTGTTTTTCACCCTAAAACCCCCACCTCCGTGGTATTTTTTATGCCGGATCAAATGAAAACTAATTAAAACCCTTCATAAATATTTTTTCCTATAAAAACTTCTCCATCCCCTTGCAAACCATTAGCGGTTGAAAAATGCTTACGTAATATATTATTTATATTGTAGAATAATGTAGAGTATCTATACTTACTATGTTTAAAATAAATCTGGCCAAAAAAAATATTTTTCCGATACAAACTTTTACACCCCTATTTATCCCTTTAGGGGTTAAGTTTCAGGAAATCCCTTTTTAGTGGATGCTAACATCATAAAAGGAAGACACCTACGAAATTTCACGTTTCTAGGTCCAGGGGTTTGGGCTGTACGTTGAAACTTGATTTGGGAATTATTTTACTTTTTATTTTTATTTGCAATTGTTTTTTAACTTTTTATTATTTTCTCATATATATTTTGCCTACATCTCGTTCAAACGTTGATTTTTTTTAATCCAGAAACATACGTTATCGATAATAATATTTTCTACCTAAAAAAATCAACGTTTGAACGAGATGTAGGCAAAATATGTATAAGAAAATAATAAAAAGTAAAATTCCCAAACCGAGTTTCGAACCAGCGTTCATCATTAGGTACATGTTAGCATGCTAACCGCTTTGCCACATAATACAGTATATTTGAAATGTAACAATTTTTAAAATTAAATATCTTTATTAATAATGCCCGTGAGATTGAATGCTTGGAAACGTGTATTTTTATTTTTATTCTAGTTTTTCCTCCCAAAAGCTGACTGAAATCTGTCATCCCATGAGTGTGAACTCCCCTTGTCAGATAAATTTGAAAACGACACAATTTTAAAAAAATCAGCATTATTTTATGTTTTTATTTATTTATATGTAAATGTAATAATAATAATTTTATTACTTTCAATTTTAAGGTGCTCTAATTTTAGTTGTATTTATTTTTATCGTAAATAAATTTCTCAGGATTGAAATATATTGCATTGAGAGTAAAACAAGCAAACTAATTACGTCAATTCAAATAAATGTAATTGTAAGATACAAAATTTATAAATGTATATTTATTAACATACTAATTAAATATTTCAATACTGTTTGCTCTAAATCCTTACAAAATAATCTCATATAGATAAAGTATTTTAGTTTATGGAAAAAAACTGCATTTAATTATATATATAAACTTTTAATTATTTATTTATTGTATTTACAAGTCAATAAAGAATTTCATTAATGTGGTTTTACTTTAAATAACAAAAAAAAATACCATTTTCATTTATTATATATTATATACGTATAATAATATAATACTTCGGTTACCATTTTAAATATTCTGACAATAAAGTATTATCTTCTGTACATTTGCAATTAAATAAACGTAACTTTATTACACACGAAAATTGATTGTCACATCATATGATTTTAAATATTCAAATAATCCGATTGTTGAAATAAAAGTGATTGTTTAAATTATAAATAAAACAAATGCCTTAAAAATACAAATTGTGCTTCCCTTGGTTAAAATGGAAATAACATTACAAATAAATATCATTTAAAATATTTAGACAGCATTAAATAGATTTACTATGTATTTAGTATTTTGAACTTCTAATGTAATATTATATAATGTTTTAATTATTAGACACATCATCATTGCATAAATATTATACGTTTTGGATAATATTTATCCAGTGAGTAATTAGCATTTGATATAGCACTATAAGAAAATAAAAAAATGTAAATTATAAATATAATAAAATATTCATATCTTAACTAATTTACTTTATTATTTTATGTTTTTCTCCATCAGCATGGTTTTTCTCCGTCAGCAAGGTTTTTCTGCGGTAGTAATATGTTAATATTAACTAACTAATTCTTACAGCTTTAATTATTTAGCCCCGTTTAAATTTAATACAAAATATATAAATATAGTAAATGTCATCGAACAACAATCTTTACTTATTTTTCAACTTAGAAATACAAAAAATATTTCATTGTGTACATACATTTTTATATGTTGTGGAGGCACAGTAATCTAAAAAAAAACAGAGTTAATCTGATTGACTCTGAACGTATTGTTTTTTGTGTCGTTTTTTCATATACAGGCAACTAATAGTTTAACACAAACGTAAGTCTAATGGCATATCTTATAGGGCATTTGTGTTTATGACATTTTAATTTAAAATACACTCATCGCTTGATTTACCGACGTTGTTGGTAATTCACCTCAACGTTGATTGGTGAATTTAAATTTCGCGCAGAAATATAGCAATCACGGTAGTATTATGGATGGGATAGGGGAAGGTCAGTGAATCGCGAGATGAGTGTACTTATGTATGAAACATGAATTGTATGAAGATAATGTTCATGTAAATATTCCCCTTAAATATTTTATAGTTATAAGACGAAGGTAGGTGTTTTTTTTTAAGTAATAAATTGTGTAGAACATCTAATTATTTTTAATTTAAATAATAAGGGGCAGAATGTGTGAGAGCCCCCTCCCGCACCCTAAATAAAAACTGAAGAACTTTTTTTTGCCTCAGTACTTTGAGTGGTATTAATTATAATGACCTTTTTTTCATTGACACCTAACTATTTTTTTATTATTTTTTATTGTAATCTTTTTACTCTGCTGTGGGTGCCCCGCCCGGAGCATTGCTCCGACTGCCCCGGTGGTAGTTACGGCGCTAATCTGTGTAGGCAACACAACTGATTTTAATAAAAAAACATTTATGTAAATAAATAGATATTATCATGGGCGTACCGAAGGGGAGCAGGGGGGGGGGGGCAGTTGCCCCCCCCTGGACCTGACTTACTATACATTTAGCTGGTTAATTATTTGCCTATGCCTAAGTACTGTTGTATTTATGAAATTGAAGAAGTAAAACTTATAGGTATTTCAAAATTTTCATTCTGAAAACTCACGTTATGAGTTAATTTTAAAAAAAGTCGCGCCACGCGCGATAGCTAGTCAGGTAGTTATTATATTATTATTATTTGATGTACATTTGATTTTTAATTTATATTTTTGATCCAGAAAAAACATCATTTTTAAAATTACAATCTCTTGTTAAAACTGTTGTCATTTTCTTTTTTATATAAGGCAAAAAATGTTAATTTTTTTTTACATTAAACTATTTATATATTTATCGAGTTATAGATCAGTCAAATCAAATCGATTTTTTACCTAAAATAGAAAAAAAATAGAATGAATAAAACCCACTAAAATCGACAACTAATACATATATGTATAGGTAAAGTACATTTTTGTAGATATTTTGTCTTCCATATGATAAAAATAAATTTACGATTGACAAAAAGTTTGTAGCCAAAATTCAAAGTTGCAACAGCGATGCACAGAAAAGATAGAATATTTAAGAAAAAAATGAAAAATTACCCAATGTTTATTTACAATAATGCCCATTTATAAGGACAGTACACAACATTTTTTTGCACTTCAATACTTAAAAAGGTTAATAACGCATCTATTCTAACCCCTCTTATCGCAGGGTCCTAGGCGAAACAGACTGACTAAATCGGTTTATAAAAAAAAAAATTGCCCCCCCCTGAACAAAATGCTGGGATGTTATCAATTCAGTGAGTTCAAAAATATTCTTACATTGGCCTACAATCTGCAATACCTGGTAGATAAACAAAGTATATTATAAAATTAAATCAAATATGTTAAATATACAAACGTGTATCAATTTTTGTACTGAAAAACATTTTTCTCGAATTTGAAAGTATTATACCGATTATACCCATCATCATATTATTATGTTTAATCGAGATGACTTCTGAAAAAAAACTAGAAGTTTCAAAAACACACGTGGCGCCATCTAATTTGGTATGAAAAAAGTATAAATACCTTATTTGTGTAGAAAATAATAAGCTACAATTTTCCTCGAAAAATTGACCATATTTGAGATATTTGCAAAAAACTAGAATTTGCCCCCCTTAACCCCCTAAAAAACATTTCTGCACAGGTTCTGCCCAGGCAGTATAAGATTTTATTGATAGTCTGTATAAGTACTAGCCAGAGCAGTCAGCTCTTGCTCTATTATGACACTATTTTTTTTCTAAATCAAAAATGCCGCCTGCAGGGGGCTCCAAACAAAAACTTTGTCTGCCCCTCCCCCCTCTAACTCGGTAACTACTGGCTCAAAAAATATGAAAAAAATGTAAGTAATGAGGGTGAGACAAAAATACTAAATACTAACGACAAATACTAAAGTTAACAATATCATTTCAAATTTTGGAGAAAAGTGTCATACAAATATTTATTTTTTTATCTAGGCATGTGGGGTGTCGAAATGTAGATCTCAATGAGTAGAATATGACACTATTTTTATATTTATTTCTAACTAAAAAATGCACCCGTAAGGGACTCCAATCAGTCTACGTAGTATATACTTCGGAACCCTTATGGCATACACCCGTGTATGTCTTGACAGATTTGTTCATTTAATATTTAACATATGAAATCTTTATTCTAAGAAATCTGAATGAGATTTTCAATAAGGAATAATTATTTATTATAGGATTATGGGTGTAGAATAAAATAAATATTTAATTTAGATTATTTAATATTAACATTACACAAACAATGTAATTTTTTAAATATCTTGAACAAATATATATATTTACAATTGATGTATTCAGTCATAACCAGATTTTTACTAATTCAATTTGTGGAAAGTGTTATAAAAAATTATTATTGAAAACACCAGTGTTTCTCAACTAAGCTCATCTTTAGATTAACTAATTATATTTGTTAAAAATCTAATTTTAAACAATAGAAGTGGGGGGAGGGGAGAGGTACCTAACACTCACAGAGGGAGAGAAGTAAAGTAATTTTATTTAGACCGATGGTTGAGAAAAACTAGTATACATTCAATATACGACCTTTTATAATCATTTTGTCCGTACAGTGAAAAAAGTGTTCTATTCTAAGCGGTCAGTAATTTTAATTGGTCTGATTATAATTTCAACATAATACTGAAAATGTATATTCAATGTTTTATATTTACACTAAAACTATCAACATTTATTTAGACGTTTGATTTTAACTTACATACATTGAATTATCGTAAGCGACAAATAGTTAATTTTATTTTTATACAGTATCTTTTTAACGGGATACAAGGATTTGTTTTATGAAGGCATCGTTTACGATAATTTGCAGTCATGGCTCGACATGTTCGATAGACGATATTGTACTTGTAAAATAATTATCAGTTTTTATCTTCTTTTAAATCATATATTACTGACCATTTTAAATATGTATACACTTACAATTAGTGAAATAAAAAATAAGTTAAGACATAAAATGTAATAAAACTTATAATATAAATTAATTTAAATTATAGCCAATTAAATATTAATGACAGTTACGTATAAAATTTTTTCAAAACGTTAGTTTAAAACATAAAATTAAACAGTTATCAGTTAATATTACAAACGACATTTAATTTTACATATACATTGAATTTACTCGTATTATTTTTGTATTTTTTTTAGTGCCGGTTTCAGTATCAAAGAATGGACGGCTTATTTCACTTTATATATTTATAATTTTTAATATTTTCAGATAACGGGCGTCTGCAGAAGGGGGGCAATACTGTATTCTATAAATGTAATTGTGAAAAAACCATTAATTAGTCTACCACCTACAAGCCCCTTAGAAAATTTTCTACAGAAGCCCCTGATACTGATTTTAAATATTTTTAAAGCTTAGAAGCCTGGAAAGTTCAGTACAACTCCCTAAACGTATATTTTTATGAGGTTATGTTTAATTTTTGCAACAATCAGATTCATTTTAAATGTCTTTTTTATTAAGTATGTGAGGGTAGAGGGCAAATGTATTTTTAAAGGGGTTATAGTTACGTTTAGGGGGGGGGGGGGGTTAATCTAATAAATTCTTGAAACTGTATTTTATTTGAGGTTATGTTTAATTTTGAAACAATAAAAAAAATGTAATGTTTTTTTTTTAATCAAATATGTAAAAGTAGATACTTTAAGAGAGGTTCTGGTTATGTTTAGAAAAGTTTTAGTATAATAAAATCTTGAAATTGTATTTTATTTGAGGTTATGTTTAATTTTGAATTTTGTAACAATTAAAATCTTTTTAAATGTTTTTTTTTTTTTTTTTATCAAATATGTGGAAGTAGCGAAATATAATTTTAGAGAGATTCTGGTTATGTTCAGGGAGGTTTTAATATAATAAAATCTTGAAACTGTATTTTATTTGAGTTTATGTTGATTTTGAATTTTGTAACAATTAAAATCTTTTCAAATGTTTTTTTTTTCTCAAATATGTGGAAGTAGATGGGAAATATACTTTTATAGAGGTTTTGGTTATGTTTAGGGAGGTTTTAATATAATAAAATCTTGAAACTGTATTTTATTTTAGGTTATGTTTAATTTTGAATTTTGTAACAATTCAAGGTTAGTAAATAGACAGGTTGCCTCATGAGCTTTTGAGCAATCAGCTTGGGCACCCTAAATGACGTCATCTGAGGCTACACATGTTATGATTGGACACATTATTCCCTCTCTTCTCATTTTGGCACCCCAGATGATGTATTTCCCTCTCTCAAGCCGAGCCATGAGGCTACCATATACTTTACAATTACATACCTTGGTAACAAGTAAAATATTTTTTAATGTTTTTTTTATCAAGTATGTTAAAGTAGAGGGGAAATATACTTTTAGAGAGGTTCTATTTATGTTTAGGGAGGTTTTAATATAATAAATTCCTAAAACTGTATTTTAATATCGCCAAATTAGTGGCATAAAATTTGCTAGTCTTAGGCCAAATGCCAATGTGTATATTAATTAATTTCTGGTTATAACTGATTGGCAACCCTGCTGGTAACAACAATAACTGATAATTGTTTTTAATTGTTGAGTATTATATCATAATATACTATGTGTTACGTAATAATAACATAATTTTGTTTAATTCAGACTTTTTCAACCATTATGATGTTAAAATAGAAATAATTTAACACGTTATTCAAAAAGGTATAAAGTGAACGGCCTTTAAAAATGTTTGTTCGTAAAGAAGAGGTGAATACATAGGCGCTGACTTGGAGGGGTGGATTAGAAAAACATTAAAAATCGATTATTTTTATGAAAATCCCCTCCCCCAGGTTAAAATGAAAACTCAGCGTCTATGTGTGAATATTAAACTACATAAAAAAAATTTATCGATGTATAAATAATTAAAATAAATAATAATTACTACGCTAATTGAATAATTTCAGTTACGGTACTTTTGAATATAAAAACAAATGTATAATATTTCAACATAATCGACTAGATAAATGTTATTTTTTAGATACTACAATTCTAAATACAGTTCAACACTACTTTGGTTATTTTCAACGACTGTAGTTTATTTTAATAAACCGAAAACGTTTAAATATACTCTCAACAATATATTTTAAGTACTCTTCTTTTATTATAATGAATAACATATCACCATCGTTCAATCAAAAGTCAACAATTAATTTTCACATTATTTAAAATCATCTGAGAGATCGGAAGTAAATTCGGCTTTTCATAAAACAATGTTGATATATAATATATATATATTTATAAAAAATACTTTACTCCTTGCATTTATGAATAAATTTTATAAATAATAATCATTTAAAAACTTTATATTGTTGAGTATATAATATGTACGTATATATACAAGATGTTCTTGGATCAACGCATGAATAAATGTAGAAGACAAAAGAATTTTTAATATTATAACTTACTTCAATTGTTAGTTTCATCAAAGTATGTTATTTCTAACAATGAGTCTATTAACGATATTTTTTTTTATATGTTTATTGGAACAAGCTATGTCTAACTTAAATAATACCGTTCGATTTTTTTGTCTAGCACTTAAAATTGCCTTACAATCAATTTTTATATTTGGCTATAATAGACCACATCCCCATTTTTCCTTACTTCCAATGCAACGTCACTGACGTCAAAAGCGCCGATATCACAGCTCACTATGGCGGACATAGTGTCGTCCGATAGACTAATTAAAAAAAATGTATCTCCGTAAATACTTAATGTATTGAAATAAAATAAGCGGCAATGTGTTTGTGGCAATTATTTCTAATAGAAAAAAGTTAAATATTAATTTTATTTTTTATTGTTTATAGCCATATATGTAATACTCCTATATTGCTATCAATATAAGTGAAAGTGTCACGGACTAAGTGAGACAGCAAACGGCAGCTTTTATTTCTTTTTCGACTACTCGGCCCGTTGTGCGCAAGCGTGAACAAACATAAACTGACATATGTGTGTATGTATATGTACAAAATGACGTTTACAACTGACGCACACTTGTACGCTTGTAAGCATGCCCAATTCTCAAACATGCGCATAAGACTCGAAGTAGTCGTGAAAGAGACATATATGTCTGCACTGTAATGTTTTCGTCGTTCTCCAGACCCCTACTAGCAATATAGGAGTATTACATATTATGTGTTTATAGTCTCATTGTTAAAATTAACCAACAATCAGAACCCAACCAACTTCTCAATGCTGGACTCTGATTGGCCTATTTGAAAATTTGCATGACATTCTTTGATTGTTATGAATTTTTAACTGAAATAATCCAAGGGCATCAAATTTTCTGCAATTTGAAAGAACTTCTTTTGTTGTTTACAATCAAATTTCGAAAATGAAATGTATACATACATAATAAATAAAACAACTAATTGTCTAAACGTCAAAGATTTAATAAGCAAGGAAACGTAGCGAGCTTTCGATTCACAGAATCATCGTCAGGCTAAAATAATAAATAGTAATTAAATACAATAAATATAATACAAAATATTGGTATTTTAAAAATAAAAATTCAGAATATACCTATTTAAAGGGGAGAATGCGAGAACGGTGTCGTTATCTCAACAATTTTCATTAGCTACGGAATTGTTTGGAAAAAATAACAAATCTCTTGGTAAGTAAATAGTTACTAAGGAACGAAAGAAACATATTTAAAAATGAAATTTTGACAGATTTAAAATTAATTATTTAAAATAGTGTTGTAAATAGTAGATAATGTTTAGACAATTAGTTGTTTTATTTATTATATTTTAACGTCACTACTAGTATATTACATACATAATATATATATATTTTCAATTTAAAAATAAATTCTCAGCCACCGTACGTTCACAAAAAACTATATTTTAACAATGTTAATATATTTTCTGTAAATTAATTTTTATAAAATTTACAATCTGTTCTATTTTTTAGTACACATTCATTGTGTATTTTATATACATACTATTTTATTTTTATTATACCGTATATATCCACGATAAATAAAATCATTTTTTGTACAAAAATTATATCAAAAATTCTAAAAAAATCAATTAGATTTATCCAAAAATTTGAATTAATCTATAATGTAAACATTTCTGGATAGTCCTGTAAATAAAAGAAAATAAAAGAAGAAGAATACTTGATTTACTCGTCTGTAAACGACGACGTGATGAACATGTAAGGGCTATGTTACAGTGGTGTGGCATCTGCTGAATGAGGCACAGAGGCACAAGAGCTGTTATCCTGCTGTGTGATCGCTTGCTGTAGAGCGACCGGGGTCAGCCATTCCTTTGGCAGACATCTCTGCAAGAACGGTACGCAACTACTGAAATACGCTAACCGATTCACCCACGCTGGTATATCTTTTCTAGACAGTATCTGGAATTTAAATACAATGGGTTAAGGGGGTATCCTGCTTTATGAGTCTCAAAAAATCAATTTTTTTTATTGCTTAAATCTCTTCCAAATATTTCTAGGATATGTCTGTAAAGTTTTATAGGCAAATTCAAAATATTTTCAAAGATATAGTACTAAACGCGGTGGGGTGTCGAGCAGGTATACCGTAGACCGTATAACTTTGAATAGCTTTTTCTCGAGTTTTTATTTTTATGATTTTTCTAAATTGGCGGGCGTGATTGCAAGAAAACTAAACGACCGATCAAAATGAACCAAAGCTTGTTGTCTTCAGTTTTAAATTATCTTCTATATGAACTAAAAAGATTCATGAAAAAAAATTTCTAAACAACTTTTTTAGCAAGTTGAAATGATTTTTTTCTTGAAAAAAGCACATTTTTTTTTTCAAACCTGAAATTTTTTTTAATTTTACAATTTTTTGAGTTTTTCTTAGTTCATATAGAAGAAAAATATTAAAATGTTCTTCGGTTTTTTTCTTTCAGACAAAAATTACGAGCTCCATCTTTCCCGCCGATTGGAGATTGCGATCGCAAGTCGTTGCACAAATGTTCATATAAATTGGTTGCGTTTGAATATTTTTGTGTTAATAAATTTTTTTTTTAACATTCAAATATGCAATAAAATAATCTGAAAAGTTCACTACACTAGCTTATTTTTTTCTGTCCTAAAAAATTCACAAAAAAACGCTTTGTTTTGGCCTCATAAAGCACCGAAGACGATGTTTCAGTCGGTTAAACATACCTGCGTGAAAGCTCCCGAAAAATGGTTACAGTTATTATTCATTAAATGATATCTGTTGCCGCGAAATTGTTTCCCTAATTCGTTAATAATTCGTTTTACTCCATCGTCGGTAAAATCCGTGTAACCAATATGTACACTTTGTCTAAATCTGAATTGTTCTCCTAATTCTTCTGCGTCTCTAGGTGTGATTTCAAATATTCCTGTACAGTCATATGGATGACCACCGTATGCGTATTCTTGTCCGTATACTTCAACACCTGAATTTAATTAGAAGTATTTAATATTATAATGATTTATTTAATAAATTAATTTCTTTTACCTGAATGAAAGACGCCAAGACCTATATTATTTGTGTATTCATTTATCCAGTACATATCATACACATTTAAAATGACAGGCTCTTTTGCTAGTTTTGGCAGTAGTTCATCTGAACCGGTATCTCGCTTTAAGCCCATACAACTTGGAAATCGCAAATTACAAGACATTCCGTTAGAAAACATAACCTGATTCAAAATAAAATATATATACAGTATTAATACATAAATAATGAAATAAAGTAACACAATGGTACCTTTTAAAATACGAAAGTGTTTAATATTGTCTTGTAAATATCAAAAATTTCAGTTACTTTATTTTAATTTTGGCATTTTTTTATATTTATGACGTTTATTGTATGTTTTCTATACAATCACCATTGTCACTGTGGGAATATCGTCCTTGTTATTTTATTGTACGTTTTATGTATAGTAACACTAAAAAATAAACACAGTATCACAAATTCTTTTAATATTCATTTATTTAAATTGTCATACGAAATAATGGTCGATTTATGCAACCATATTTTTTCGAATTTTCGAATAAAATGAACCTATTTTATAAGTTACCATTTATATTTCCACTCAAATTTATTTTACTATTATAGTAATGTTTATTAAAGACGATGACATATGTATATATGTGACATATTCTGTTTGTGTGACTCAGAACTGTTCTACGAACCCAAAATCTCAAAATGTTTTTAAATAAGTACACTCAGCATTCTGCTATACGACGGCATCGGTAATTCAAAAATTCCACTACACGACGGCTAAAAAGCACCCACCACCGACTTTAACGTTGATTGGTAAATTTAAGCGCGCAGAAATATAGCAGTCACGGTGGTATTATGGTGGGGATGGGGGAAGGACGTTGGTTAGAACTGTTGGCACATGTAATGGAGCGGTCGTGTAGTGGATGGTCGTATAGCAGAGTGCTGAGTGTACATATATGGTGATTTCAATCAAGATATGTAAAGTACATGGTAGACTGAGGTAGCTACTTGACCAATCAATTACACTCATCTCTCGATTTCGTAACCTTCGATTTCGTAACCGCTTGATTTCGTAACGGGCCAAACGCGCGATTTGCCAACCTTCTCCAATCCCCTCCATAATATTACCGTGATTGCTATCTCCGCGCGTAATTTAAATTCACCAATCAACGTTAAGGTCGGCACGGTGGTGGGGACCCCTCTCGACGTTGTCAATTCAAGCGGTTCAATTACCAATAACGTTGTGAAATCAAGCGATGAGTGTAAACTGAAATTTTATTATGTGTGTATAGTTAGCGACGGTCCAGCGACGGTAGTGGTACCAACGTAAAATAATAAAATTGAACAAATTAAAATTGCAAATAAAACGTAATTAAAGCATTGTAAGTGTAATTAACTAGTATAATTATAACAAACAGACAATATTCTTTCATAATACGTGATAATTATTCATAATACAACAATTTAAATAAAAATAACCTCAACATATGTCAAATACAAAAGTTAATCGAAAAAGTGTTCAAACAGTATTGTTTCAAAGACATAAGCCGACAATTATTAATAAATATGATATTTAATATCTAATTTCAATAAAACAAGTGCCTCGCGTGCCTTAACTATTCTGTACTATCGTAAAATGAAGAAAATGTGTCAACAATAGATCCGACCGGCTGACTAAAAAAAATATTTCTGAAAGACTATCACCGCTACACTTGTGAAATTTTTACATAATGTAGAGGGAACCTTAGAGTTTTCAAAAAAAAATTGTCCTTGATAAAGACCCCAACCGATTTTTAATAAAAAAATATTTATTAGCCCCTCTAACAATTCGACGGCTTTAATTGATCACGGTATCAAAACGAGTTAACGAAATGACATGAAATTTTAATCCAAACATACAGAAACATAACTACATATTCTAACGCAAACGGCATATCAAAAAAATGTGTTTAAAAAAAAAAGATTACAAAATTTTTTTGGGAAAAAAACATGATGTAGAAATGTAAAATTATAGTGAACAGGTCCATAAAACTTCAATGATTCGCGTAAAAAAGTTTTTGTTTTGAAATTCCCAGCCGATTTATCACAATTAATTATTTATTAATAATTATAATTCGTGAGTAAAAATAAAATAATGTTGGTATGCCGGATTCGGACACGCCCCCTTGAAATGACAGCAAAACAATAAGCTAACGTAACCTAACAAGTCGACGAATTGACAATTTACATGCAGATATTTACGAATTTCATTATTATTTGATCATTATTGACTTTATAACGTTTTACTGTGTACCTACTGCAATAATAAATAACATTATCATATATCTAGTTTTTTTATTCATCTACTTACTACATATTCATCATATTATTATTTGCAGGTATTTGAAATAAAATAAACACAAAGGTAAGTAAATTCTTTATTAAAAGTGCGTTATTTACCTAATACATTTGCATAATATGTTATTTTTAACATAAATAAGAATATGTCAAATCAGTACCAACAAAATTTAACGTTCTTATAAAACTTTCAGTTTTTTGTGAAACATAATATTTGCCAGCCTTATTAATATTATCTACTTGATAACGCATCTCTTTTAGAAGCATATAATTATAATTCTTTTTAATATCTTTAAATAAGTTGTCCTACAGAATTCAAAAGTTGAGGTTATGTCGATCGTGTTATGTTTACATTCTTGGTTTACATGTACGAATAAAATTTAAAATTTGATTTGGATTAAAATATTGTCTCGATCGCGATGAAAATTACAGGGAATGTAGAAATAATACTCGGTATTCGATACACGAAGAGAAAATAAGCCAAACTACAACAGATTTTTAGAAATATGCACCGTCGCTAGCTGCTACCACTACCAGCCAGCGACGGTGCGAATTTCTAAAAATCTGTTGGAAATCCTTACATTTTCTCTTTGTACATCGAAAATTGATCATTATTTCTACATCCCCTGTAAATTTCATCACGATCGTGTGTATATTTCCAATGAAAATTAATCGTTATTTATCCGATACATGTTAACAAGGAAATGGTAGCGTATTCCATCAAACGACACGATTGTCGTTTGTTTACAATTTGAACTCGATTACCTGTCTCCAAATAATAATGATCAGTTTTTTTAATCACGAGACGATGATTAAAATTACGACGGGACTTCGGACGAGATTTAAATTCAAATGAACAAGATAAATAAATATTGCTACCATCGACGGTATCTGTTTGAATAATAACGAACAGGCACGCGCGCTCATACACACGCACATCGCAGAGTATGTGTGTAAATGACCGGCCAATATAAAATTTAATTCAGAAAAAAAATATAGTCACGATACACATGAAAATTACAGAAGATGTAGAAAAAGTACTCAATGTACGAATCATGAAGATAAAAATTGCCTAAATTCAACAGATTTTAAGAAATTCACTCCGTCGCTAACTTTTAACTTTTACAAAACATCACGTACAAATGTGTATATATGATCAATAGGTCCATAAAACTTCACTGATTCGCGTAATAAAGTTTTTTGTTTAGAAACTCCAACCGATTTATCACAATTAATTATTAATTCTGAATTATAATTCGTTAGTAAAAATGAAACAATGTTGGTATGCCGGATTCGGACACACCCCCTTGAATGACAGCCACATGACAGCAAAACAATAATAAGCTAACGTAATATAACAAACCGAAGAAGTGACAATTTACATGCAGATATTTACGAATTTCATTATTATTTGATCATTATTGACTTTATAACGTTTTACTGTGTACCTAGTACCTACTATGCTATAATAAATAACATTAACATATATCTAATTTTTTTATTCATCTGCTTACTACATATTCATTCATATTATTATTTTCAGGTATTTGAAATAAAATAAACACAAAGGTAAGTAAATTCTTTATTAAAAGTGCGTTATTTACCAAGTAAAATAAAATACAAATTCGTGCCACAGGCATGAATTTGCATTTTTTTAGTTTCGAGAAAATTGATTTTGAAGTTGTGATACACCAGGAAAAATAGAATTATGACGCAGATGTTATAAACTGGCTCTTCTATTATTGGTTTTTCCAATAGGAACTACGGGTAGAGGCCCTCTGAGGTCATAGATTAGGTCCTGGGGACCCCAGGAATGCACTTAGGTGAAAACAGCCAAAATTGCAGATTCGTGCCTATGACGTGGTAGTAATGATATTTGATGTGAACTAATAAATAATATGCATGAGACAAGTTAAGGATGTGCAGAATGCCTCTACCATACTTTTACTATCAAAAATTAATAAATGAACCAGCAACAAGAACTATTTATAATGACCTTGTTTCATTTATCCAAACAATTTCATTCAAAATTCTCTTAGACGTATCTAAACAATATTGCTCACCTGCGCTTCACCTCACATAATACCTTATAATGCATGTATATATAATATATTTGAGCATTCATACATCCTATGCCTATCTCATGAATATTCATGTTTACCTATCTTATCAAATATTAACTGATCAATTATAATATTCTGTAAATGATTCCAGATATAACTGGATATAAATTCAGCTCAAAAAGTTAAATAAATATTCATCATTTTCCATTACTTCTATATCAGTGAAGTTTTACGAACCTGTTGGCAATAATTGCTTTAAATTTAAATTTCAGCGTTATGTTATACTAAACTAAAATGATATGTATAATAATATGATAGTGACTGTTTTTATCAAAAATAAATTTTAAATTTGCCGCGTCTTCTCAAATCATCAATGATGGAATACGCTACCATTTCCTTGTTAACATGTATCGGATAAATAACGATTAATTTTCATTGGAAATATACACACGATCGTGATGAAATTTACAGGGGATGTAGAAAGAATGATCAATTTTCGATGTACAAAGAGAAAATGTACGGATTTCCAACAGATTTTTAGAAATTCGCACCGTCGCTGGCTGGTAGCAGCTAGCGACGGTGCATATTTCTAAAAATCTGTTGTAGTTTGGCTTATTTTCTCTTCGTGTATCGAATACCGAGTATTATTTCTACATTCCCTGTAATTTTCATCGCGATCGAGACAATATTTTAATCCAAATCAAATTTTAAATTTTATTCGTACATGTAAACCAAGAATGTAAACATAACACGATCGACATAACCTCAACTTTTGAATTCTGTAGTACAACTTATTTAAAGATATTAAAAAGAATTATAATTATATGCTTCTAAAAGAGATGCGTTATCAAGTAGATAATATTAATAAGGCTGGCAAATATTATGTTTCACAAAAAACTGAAAGTTTTATAAGAACGTTAAATTTTGTTGGTACTGATTTGACATATTCTTATTTATGTTAAAAATAACATATTATGCAAATGTATTAGGTAAATAACGCACTTTTAATAAAGAATTTACTTACCTTTGTGTTTATTTTATTTCAAATACCTGCAAATAATAATATGATGAATATGTAGTAAGTAGATGAATAAAAAAACTAGATATATGATAATGTTATTTATTATTGCAGTAGGTACACAGTAAAACGTTATAAAGTCAATAATGATCAAATAATAATGAAATTCGTAAATATCTGCATGTAAATATATATGATGTAAATTGTCAATTCGTCGACTTGTTAGGTTACGTTAGCTTATTGTTTTGCTGTCATTTCAAGGGGGCGTGTCCGAATCCGGCATACCAACATTATTTTATTTTTACTCACGAATTATAATTATTAATAAATAATTAATTGTGATAAATCGGCTGGGAATTTCAAAACAAAAACTTTTTTACGCGAATCATTGAAGTTTTATGGACCTGTTCACTATAATTTTACATTTCTACATCATGTTTTTTTCCCAAAAAAATTTTGTAATCTTTTTTTTTTAAACACATTTTTTTGATATGCCGTTTGCGTTAGAATATGTAGTTATGTTTCTGTATGTTTGGATTAAAATTTCATGTCATTTCGTTAACTCGTTTTGATACCGTGATCAATTAAAGCCGTCGAATTGTTAGAGGGGCTAATAAATATTTTTTTATTAAAAATCGGTTGGGGTCTTTATCAAGGACAATTTTTTTTTTTGAAAACTCTAAGGTTCCCTCTACATTATGTAAAAATTTCACAAGTGTAGCGGTGATAGTCTTTCAGAAATATTTTTTTTAGTCAGCCGGTCGGATCTATTGTTGACACATTTTCTTCATTTTACGATAGTATAGAATAGTTAAGGCACGCGAGGCACTTGTTTTATTGAAATTAGATATTAAATATCATATTTATTAATAATTGTCGGCTTATGTCTTTGAAACAATACTGTTTGAACACTTTTTCGATTAACTTTTGTATTTGACATATGTTGAGGTTATTTTTATTTAAATTGTTGTATTATGAATAATTATCACGTATTATGAAAGAATATCGTCTGTTTGTTATAATTATACTAGTTAATTACACTTACAATGCTTTAATTACGTTTTATTTGCAATTTTAATTTGTTCAATTTTATTATTTTACGTTGGTACCACTACCGTCGCTGGACCGTCGCTAAGTTTATACAGCTAATTTTATTTTACAGGATACTTTTTAAATTAATTCTAACTACAGTAATTGCGATTTTTATTTATTTATTTAAATTTACTTCATTGAATAAGATCTAATTAATAAATCTTTATAAAATACAATTTCTTAAATTGTTAATTCTTAATATAAAAATTGATATCCTTAAAACTTGATCTTTTCTACCATAGATACAAGAATTATACTATTGCACATATTTAATCTATACTGGATGATGACAAGCAAGAGAAGCAAGTTTAATTTATTATTAAATATTTTCTACAAAGAAGTTGTCGTGAATAAAATATTTTCTTTTATTGTGTGTGTTAATTAAAATTCATCCAAAATGACTACTACAGAACCAGATAGAGAAAAAGGGCTTCAAGATTATCGAAAAAAATTACTGGAACATAAAGAAGTTGAATCTAAATTAAAAGATAGTATGTAAAATTGATTTATTGAATAATTATTTTATTTTGTATCTAACAAATTCATTTTATAGTGCGAGAACAATTAAAGGATTTAACTAAACAATATGATAAATCTGAAAACGATTTGAAAGCTCTACAAAGTGTTGGGCAAATCGTCGGAGAAGTTTTAAAACAACTGACTGAAGAAAAATGTACGTACAACACAAAAAAAAAAAAATTATGTGAATAATTGAAATAAATAAAATTATTTTTACAGTTATTGTTAAAGCTACTAATGGACCACGTTATGTAGTTGGCTGCCGCAGGCAGCTCGATAAAAATAAATTAAAAGCAGGCACAAGAGTAGCATTAGACATGACTACTTTAACCATAATGCGATATCTGCCCCGTGAAGTAGACCCGTTAGTGTACAACATGAGTCACGAAGATCCTGGTGATGTAACTTACTCAGCTATCGGAGGTCTTAGCGAACAGATCCGCGAACTGCGAGAAGTTATCGAATTACCGTTAATGAATCCTGAATTATTCATGCGTGTTGGTATTACACCACCAAAAGGTTGTCTTCTATATGGACCACCAGGAACTGGGAAAACTTTACTGGCTAGAGCAGTTGCATCTCAATTAGATGCTAATTTCTTGAAGGTATGTTATTTTCAGCGGCGTAGCGAGAGTACTTGGCGCCCGGGGACAGGACATAAATTTGGCACCCCCCCCCCCCACGCATCGAGTGTACTGGGAATTTTAAATAACAAAAATAATGACGCAAAATATATATTAAATAAATAAAAAGAACGATAATAATTGTATGCTATTAAATACTGTTGGGAATTTTTTTTCTTTTAATGTTTGGCATGGAATAGTGGGGTATAATTTTTTAAATTTATTATTAAAAAAAGAAAGTATCAGTTTCAAAAAATGCCCTGGTTCATTAAAATTGAATCATTTTTTGCGGATTTACGGTAGTTTGAAAATTTTCCGTTTCTTACTGTTTTTCATTGCGAAAGAAGATGGATGAAATACTCTAAAAAAGTCGCAACAATTTGCAATTTTTGATTTTTTTGGGACACTATTAACAAAAACAAAAAAAAACACGTTAGCATTTAAGGTTTCGCCATTTTTGACAAATAATGACTAATAAATAAGAAAATACCGTTTTTAGGGTTCCGTAGAAAACTAGGAACCCTTATAGTTTCTCCATGTCCGTCCGTCTTCAAAAATTTTGAGATAATAAGATGAAATTTGGTATACGGTCGTAGATTGATGACCCTAAAACAGAAATAATAAGATTTTTGAAAATAAAAAATTTTTAAGACCCCCCTTTCATAAAATGAAAAGTGTTTTAAAAAAAAATTTGCACCTACACCATTGAGTGGGGTGTTGTTAGAAAGGTCTCCTAAAATGCAACAAAAAATGTATCAGAACTTTTTGATTTTAACCCTTTAATCACGATGTATTTGCTCTCCAAAGTCGTTAAAAAAGCGTCCCCCCCCTCTATTTTCTAAACTATCAATTTAAAAAATCTGAAAAAATTCCAGAATGTGTCTTTTCATTAGTACTTTCACTGAAAATTATAACGAACATTATCAAAAATATTTTGGACCCCCCTTCTATAGACTGAAAAGTGAACTCTCATTTTTTTTCTCCACTTACCCCATTGAGTGGGGTGTCATTTAATAGGTCTCCTAAAATGCAATAAAAAATGTCAGATAACTTTTTGATTTCAACCCTTCAGTCACGAAATATTTGCTTTTTAATGTCGCTGTCAGAGCGTCCCCCCCCCCTCTATTTTCTAAACTATCGATTCAAAAAATCTGAAAAAAATTCAGAATGTAGCTTTTAATTAGTACTTTCACTGAAAATTATAACGAACATTGTCAAAAATATTTTGGGCCCCCCTATCATAGATTGAAAAGTGAAGTCACATTTTTTTCATTTACCCCATTGAGTGGGGTGTCATTTGATAGGTCTCGTAAAATGAAATAATAAAAGCCAAATGACTTTTTGATTTTAACCCTTCGGTCACGAAAATTCTGTAAAAAAACTATTTTTTTTATAAATCGTAGTGAGAATGACTACGGAACCCTATCATGTGCGTGTCCAACAAGCACTTGCCCGTTTTATTTTACATGTTTTAAAAACGAAAAAAAATCATGGGAGGAATTTTTTTTACAAAATCATATGTAAGTTTCTTGATATTAATTCGATTATTTGTACTTTGACAGTGAATAACGCGGTCAAAAAAAATCGTACGGGGATGAAAAAAAAAACGTATTTTCGAGAGAAAAGAACATGCTTTTGAACGCTTTCATTGAATTTCTCGTAAAAAAATTTTTGTTAAAATTTTACGCTTTCAAAGCTTATAAAATATTAAGGAATATTTTATCGAACTGTTTTAACCCTTATCACAGAGCGGCAAGGGATGATAAAAAATAATTGGGCTCTTGATTTAAAAACTAGAAAGTACAAGCTTACGAATGAGCTATAGATCATGAAAATTCAATCATTTTTCGCGAAGATATAACTGTTTGAAAATTATTAAAAATTAGCTTTTTTAAAATTATCCTATATTTTTTTGATGAGTGTATTTCCGATCCTCGTTCTCTTACATTGAAACTTTTTTGTGTGGGACAGTCAACGTATATACAGGATAGCAAAACTAACTATAAAATATATAAATTATGATATTATGTTTTTCTTATTTTGGCGCCCCCTAGCACATAGCGCCCGGGGACAACTGGCCCCCCCTGCTACGCCACTGGTTATTTTGTGTTTTATCATTCTGTTTTTACATTAATTAATGTATATATATCTTCCGTAGGTCGTTTCCAGCGCAATAGTTGATAAATATATTGGTGAAAGTGCTCGATTAATTAGAGAAATGTTTAATTACGCCAAAGATCATCAACCATGCATTATATTCATGGATGAAATCGATGCTATTGGTGGTCGAAGGTTCTCTGAAGGTACTTCAGCTGATCGTGAAATCCAACGTACTTTAATGGAACTTTTAAATCAAATGGACGGCTTTGATTCTCTTGGACAGGTCAAAATCATAATGGCTACAAATCGACCGGATACATTAGATCCTGCTTTATTACGACCTGGACGTTTAGATCGTAAGATCGAAATACCGTTGCCTAATGAGCAAGCACGGCTTGAGATTCTTAAAATCCACGCAGGACCAATTGCTAAACATGGAGAGGTCGATTACGAAGCGATTGTTAAGTTATCTGATTCGTTTAACGGAGCTGATCTTAGGAATGTTTGTACTGAAGCTGGGTTGTTTGCTATTCGTGCTGAAAGGGAGTATGTCATTCAAGAAGATTTTATGAAAGCTGTACGGAAGGTTGCAGATAATAAAAAATTAGAAAGTAAACTTGATTATAAACCTGTTTAATGTATTGTATTTTTTTTTGTACTAATAATATATGAATTTAATAAAACATATTAATAGTATGTGCATTGAATTATTATTGATTTGTTTTGATTGTGTTAGGTCATTAAGTGATAACTGCAGAAATGTGATTAGTAAGTTGGGTTTTTTTTTATTAATGATTTAATTAATATCCAATTAACTTTACTTAACCCATAAAGGGTAGAAAATAAAATTTAATTTGATGTTTTAACTGCATTTTATTACTAAATATATACTGAAATAACTTTTTGAAGTAAAAAAAATCGTTTTTTTTATTTTTTCAACAAAATATTGCGTTTACGAAACGTTAGAAAAACAGAAATTATTATTTAGTGTAGAATAGTTTAAAACAGTTTGTGTAACGATGTTAGCAGCAAAAAAAGTCATTTCATCAATGAGATATTTAAAACAAAAAAAAATTTTTTTAAATGTTTCGTTTACGCAACATTCGGGTTTAATGGGTTATGGAATTGTAGTTATTTTCAACTTGGTTCTAATTTAAAGCCCTTGAATTCTATTAAATAAAACAATTCGTAAAACTAATAAAAAAAAGTTACTTTTGAAAAAATATAAAATTGAAACCTTGGAAAAAAACACCTTAGCTAAAGTGCCAGTGCCGTGTTTTTTACTAAGGCTTTACTATAGATGCCATTAATATTTTGACTAGAATAACAATTTGTAAATTTACATCTAATTATACAGGTGTTCAAGATAAGCATGAAATGCATTGGGATATCCTAAACGGTAAGATATACAGATGTGATTAAATTAGATGAATTATATGTAAGAAAGGGGCAGGGCCGTCGAGAGAAAATCCGGGCCCGGGGGACAAACAATTATGCCCCCCCCCCCCCCCCAACCCATGAAAAACAACTACAGAATCTGCTGAATGAAATATGTATATTCTGACTATGAAGGAAAGGGTTGAGAAATGTTTGGAAAATTGTTTTTGAAACATTTTATTGATGAATAAGACTTACGGGCCCCTTTAGGAAGGCCGGGCCCGGGGGGATTCCTCCCCCCCCCTCTCGACAGCCCTGGAAAGGGGTGAGTATTAGTACACCAAAAAATATTCATAATTCGATGTGGTTTAGGCGGTATACCCAAGAAACTGAAAATTCTAAATTTCTTTAAACGGTTATAACTTACAAATTACAAGCCCTAACTTTAGTTTTTCTTATGGACCACTAAGTTGGTTATAACATATTTGAAATTGTTAAACAAAAATCAAAATAACAAATGAATATTTGAAAACATGAACTATGTATTACAAAAAAAAATGTTCTTACTATTTTTTGATAATAAGTACCTACATGTGACATATCATTGTAAAGTAGAGTAAAAAACACGTTCAAATATGCAGGGGCGGATCGTGAATTTGTGGTGCCCTGGACTAATACTACTCATGGGCCTACCTAATTACTCAACTAATTGCCATTTTGTCAAAAAACTGTTTTCTATAGTGATGTAGGTATATGGTATAGGAAAAAAATAGAACAATAAAATATTTTCAGGTATTTTTTTTTCTTCAGAATATCGTCTATTGTTCTTAATGGACGCTGGGGGCCTTTTGTATCCTCGGCGCCCTGGGCTGCAGCCCAAAAAACCATTAAGTACATACGCTTCTGCAAATATGCGCCGGTCTGGCTGGTTAGATTCTCCGGGGCCCCCAAAAGTGGTAGAGGAAATTTTTTTTTTAGTTGTGATTTTTTTTAAAATTGAAACGATCAAAAAAATTTTTTCACTAATATAAAAAAATTTCCTGGCAAGAGCCCCCTTCTGAAAAATTATCTGGAGCCATTTTTATAATTACGCCACTGCAAATATGCTATAGCCAACTTAGTGATCCATAACTTGGAAACTAAAAGTGATATAAAAATTCTAATTATACCAATCAATTCTACATAAAAAAGTGCTTTGAGAAACCGTAAACAAAAACTATCATTTTTTTTTTTTGGGTATACCGCCTAAACCACATAAAATTATTAACATTTTTGAAGTTATACTTCTTTAGGAACGTTGAGGGTAAAAATTGAGTAATGTAACGGAAATGAAATTAGTAATGTAACGAAATTTTATGCGGTGAAATATGTAGCATGGCACTGACAATACAGAATAAATAACACAACTGTAAAGAGTATTGCCTATATCAAAAAAATGATGGCGTAATGACATCCATAGACAATAAAGATTTTTACTTAAATAACACAACTGTAAGGAGTATTGCCTATATTAATTAAATATTATAATTAAATTTTTAATTATATTTAAAGCAAACGGCAGATTATTGTTATTAAGATTATTCGTAGTTGTTTTTCAATCATTCCAAAGAAGTATAACTTCTAACGCGTGTACATAAGTACACACTCATTGTTTTTTTGATGTAGTAATATTCACCCCTTTCCTACAAATAATTAATCTGATTTAATCACATCTATATCTCTTACCGTTTAGGATATCCCCATGCATTTTTAGTTTATCTTGGACACCCTCTTTTTTTATTTACTTATAAACTATTCAACATCTGTACACAAAATAAATAATATATTGTGGTTTATTTAGTTTGTTTTCCACGACTGAACTAACAATCATAATATAATCTATTTTATAGTTACGTAACAGAAGAGTAATAAAGAGTTAAAGAACATTCTCTAAACGCTTCGTCTTTAAAATCATATTTAAACTTGATTATTCCAGGTTCTTCTTTGCAAATTCTAATCCAAAATATTTTAGTCCAATTTAGAGAGCTCTTACTCAAATCGTCAGTTTTTTTAACAAAAACTGACTGAAATATACTTGAAAATGAAAAAAAATCAGCTTGAATCATACGAGTCACTTTAACATCCGGACTAGCTTTCTTTATTAAACTAAGCCGATCTGAAATATCATCGTGTTTTCTAAAATTTTCAATTAAATCATATTCTGAATCGTGAGTGCGATCGGGAGATAAAAACTTATGGTCTATTTCAGTCAGGTTGATCTTTTTATTTATGGCAATGCTGAACATTATCGGTAAAATAGAATTCCTGTTTTGTCCAGGATAAGTTTCAGAATATAAAACAAGCTTTTCAGTTTGATCTGGAAGTTCTAAAATAAATTTATACAGGCATGATGCGATTTCATTTGCTCCTCTATTCGCGATGCCTTCATGCCATACGAAACACGATGTTTTACGGGACGTACAATTTCTAACGGTTAAATTAAAAGTCCATAGCTTTCTCTTGTAGATAGAGATGTTTGTGGTGAGATTCGGGGTCTCTAAACACTTTTGAAGATCGAAAACTGCTACTACAACCTTCCCATTTGGATCATTTGTTGCGGAATCAACGCACTCTTCTTTATTGATCTTTAAATTAGATCTTTCATCTTCACTTGTCAGAGTTTTTAATGCGTCGTGATGTTCTTGAAATGCTAAGCAGTATTTATTTAAACTAACCGGAACACACTTTTCAGGTAAACTGTTTCTGTATAAATTGTATAATTCAGATAAATTTACATTATGGGGTACGTATTTCTTTTTAGTATGTTTTGAAATATGGTCACGAACATATTTCATATCTTTTTTAATTTGAGGTTCATGTTTTCCACGTTGATCATCAGATATAATTGCACTGTTTGAGTTCTTTTTTTTCTTTAGGATTTCGTTTATAAAGCCCACGGATTCACCATAAATAGCCATGAAACAACTTTTACAAATTTGTACTAAAACTCCGTTATAATCGACATTGTAGCACGCGGTCATAGTTCGGTTTTTTGTAACACTGTTTTTTGATTCTCTTGCTTTTGATTTTAGTATGATCATACTGGCTAAGTACTGACGTTGCATATTTCGTGTTGAAAGTGATCTATAGTTTGAATAAAGACCGTTCATGAAATCCTGATCTATTTTCGTTCTACATTTTAATTTACAATCTGATAGGGGTCTAGGTGGTTTAGCTGCTACGGTTTTGCCTTTGGGGTTTACGTAAGCTAAGCCTTGTACTAAACTGATACTCCGTTCTTTACGGAGCTTTCTTTGCATTGGCCCACTTCCTCTCTTTCGTTTTTTTGGCTTTTCATTCAAGTGTCGATCTTTTGAATGGTCAGATTCATGATTTCTCATTTCTATTTCGAATTCATGTACCTGCAAAAAAACAATAGTTTTAGATGGTACTTATTTTTTAAACCAGAGTTTATTCTGGGGGGTTTTTTAATGAAAAAATAAAGTAACTGTATAGGTTATACATGTGAATTATCGCTTACCTCTGATTTATTCGATGGAATGATAGAAAGGTTCTCAACATTATTGTCCATATTGACCTTATGATATTCCTTTGGTACATTTATCAAAGTATTTTGTTGAGACATTTTTGCATTTTTATTATAGCAATTTATAACACGAAAATAAATGTCATCACTTGAAATGTCACAAACAATTGTGGTTTGGGTAAAATCTAATAAGTTGCAGTTGCAGTCATTGTCCTATTAATCTAATTTACAATTTTTAAATGCTATTTTGACAATTTTCAGGCTAATAATTATAAATAGAATCTTTAAAGATATCCTTGGGTACTTTTTATCCTCACACTTTTTACAGTGCACTGCACTGTGTAAACTGCGCTTTATTTGTTTGTCCTATATTATCGTCAGTTCACCGTCGATGACAGACGACATTTGATGCAAAGGTGAAGACTAATGTCAAAAATGAGATTTGACAAGGTTATTAGTTCAATTAAATAATTCAATGAATCAGAGAGCATTGAATCGAAATATATTCTATCTTAATAAACATATTATTGATGAAACTTCGTAGTATGTATCTACATATGATTATGTTGAATTGATTTTTTTTTCATCTGTTGTTCATCTTTACGAAAAAATAAACAGTGATGCGTAATTTTCATTATGAATTAGTTCTTTAAAATCAAGTTAATATAATAAATCAGTTTTAAAACAAAGTGACATTATTTAAAATGGGATCAGTGTGGAAACGTTTACAAAGGGTTAATAAAAGAGCAGCGAAATTTCAGTTTACTGCATCATACAATCAATTGAATTTAGAAACAACATTAAAATGGTAAGTTTATAAAATAAATATTATAAAACTAAACCTATATGTACTTTATCTCTAAAAATAATATACATTACATTTGCTTTTTATTTATTCCACAATCAATTTATAAAAATCAATAAACATGGCAACAAAACATACAAAAAATTGACCTATGGAAAACTATTGAACAATTAATTAATTTAAAGTAACAATAAATTTAATATATCTTGAATATTTTATTTTGAAAAAATAATGTCTAATAATTCAAAAATAAATTAAATATAAGACGTATAATTTTATTTTATGAATAATTTCTGACTGATTTTCAAACTAAAATCTATTATTACGTGTTATTTATCGAATACAATATTAAACAGGCAACCAGGCCGCTTGAGTGTAGTAATGAGCCGTCGTTCAAGACGTGTAGCAAGCGAACCATCTGCATGGGAACCTGACGGCCTTCAACGTCCTCTCACCGGGTCTGTACAATGGACTGTTCCCGACAATCATCAAGTTTGTGTAACTTTATTCAAAGATCCTCGCACACAAGAGCTCGAAGATAAAGAATGGACATTTGTTATAGAAGATGTACGTACTTTTTTTAGTCCCTCCCCCCTCCTCTAGTTTTTGAAAGTCAGACAAGGTTTTAAACGGTATAAACTATTGCAGTAAAATGAATTCATTTCCTTTGTTAGGTCATCTGTCCTTGTAAAATTATCATTTATTTCCTTCTAAAATAAAAAACTGATACGAATAATTGATAATTAAAAAATATATTTAATTTTTTTATCTTGTATTTTTATTTATACGAAATAATTAATTTTTTTTTTCTTATATATGATTTTTTTTTTAAACTACAGGTTGCGTCAAATGGAAAAAGACGCCAGCTAGCCATGACAACATTAAATATGCGTAAATATGCAAGCATTGAATCTACACAGCATGAGTTACAACTAATATTTAAACCGACGACAAAAAAGATCGTCAATGCTTCTTTAGATATGACATTGTCTTGTGTTTTTCTTCGTGAAGGGAAAGCTACGTATGTTCAAAACCTGATCTATTTAATACCATAATGATTGTAAATACATGTTTAATTTATTATTAGTGATGAAGATATGCAGTCCATGGCTTCTTTAATGAGTGTTAACAATAACAGCGATATCGCACACCTGGAAGATTTTGAAGATGAAGAACTTTCAATAAGCGACAATTCAACATCTTTGAAACAAGTATTAGATATAGCTCAGCAAATTGATTTTATGACAACCAGTCTGTCAGGATCGGATTTTGCAAGCACACCTATGAGTGGTAATAATAAAAAAATGTTTTTTTCAACAATAGAACATAACAACAATATAATTATTTGAAAATTATCAAAACTTCATTGTTACAAATTGAATTAAGGGGGTATCCTGCTTTATGAGTCTCAAAAAATCCATTTTTTTTATTGCTTAAATCTCTTCCTAATATATCTAAGAATATGTCTGTAAAGTTTTATAGGCAAATTCGAAATATTTTCAAAGATGTAGCACTAAACGCAGTGGGGTGTTGAGCAGGTATACCGTATAGACCGTAAACTTTGAAGCACGTTTTCTCGAGTTTTAATTTTTATCATTTTTCTAAATTGGCGGGCGTGGTTGCAAGAAAACTAAACGATCAATCTAAATGAACCAAAGCTTGTTGTCTTCAGTTTTAAATTCTCTTTAACAACTTTAAATTCTAAACAACTTTTTTAGCAAGTTGAAATGATTTTTTTTCTTGCAAAAAGAAACATTTTTTTTTCAAACCTGATTTTTTTTAAATTTTACAATTTTTTGGGTTTTTCACATGGAAGAAAAATACATAAAAATTAAAATTTTAGTGTCCGACCGAAACTGGTTTTTACGACCGAAACCGAAACCGAATTTCGGCAACAGTCTCAGTTTCGGCCGAAACCGAAACCGAAACTTCCTTCCAAGGATTATGTTTTGACGGAAAAATAAAGAAAACGTTATTATAATCAGTCAGTCTTTATTTTTTTATCTTTAAATCACATAGCTATGCAGTCTTCGACTTTTTTACTTATTGGTATGATAATAATCAACATAACAACCCCTCATTTAAGAAAAAAATATTAATTGCGCCTTAAAAATACTCAAAATAGATGAAGTGTTTATTTGAGTAGTTAGATTCTTCTTTTGAATATTATTCATGTTTTTTTTTAAATATTAAACATAAAATTACTTATTTTTGATGGAATTTAACGCGCCGAACTTGACCGATCACAGCGCGAGAACTCCCGAATGCAGTTTCGGTTTCGGTCGTAGTTTCGGCAGGTTTGCCGCCGAAACCGAAACTAAACCGAAACTCGTTTTTTTGCCGAAACTCAACCGAAACCGAAACCGAACATTCGGTCGGACACTATAAAATTTACTTTGTTTTTTTATCTCAGACAAAAATTACGAGCTTCATCTTTCCCGCCGATTGGAGACTGCGATTGCAAGGCGTTGTACAAATCTACATATAAATTGGCTGCGTTGGAATATTTTTGTCTTAAAAAAAATTTTTTTTAACGTTCAAATATGCAATAAAATAATCTGAAAATTTCGCTACACTTGCTTATTTTTTTCTGTCATAAAAAAATTGTCCAAAAAATGCTTTGTTTTGGCCTCATAAAGCAGGATCCCCCCTTAATAATATAATTATTTGAAAATGATTAAAATTTCATTGTTATCAATATCAACAATATAATTTTTTGAAAATGAACTAACCTATTTATTTTTCAGTGACAAGTATAGCATCATTTCAACCGAACGATAAAACACCAACAGCAGATAATAATTTTTCTCCGCTATCAACAACTGGTTATGGATCACTTACTTCAGATGAAACACTCGAGTTAAATTCAAATAAAAAACCAAATGTCACTAACGTGTCATGTAACACAATGAACGAATCGAATCGTAATAATATAAGATTGAATTTAGAACCTCTGGATTTAAAAATTGACGGTGATTATATTATTTACATCTTGTATAAAACCTGCATTTTAATACTAATAAAATACAACAATGAACTGAACAATTAATATATACATGACCAGTTTTAATTCTAATTGTTGTCAATTTACCATGAAGGTAGAGACTGGAGATGATACTCGAGTGGAGGGGGTAAGCCATAAAATGGAGTGTGGCGTGGGCAGTCTGCATTTTATGGACCAATGCGCAGAAGTAAGAAATTTAGTTTGTGCACATTCACCACGGGGATGACCTCTGTTGGTTAAACTGGGAACTCAACTGACAGTTTGGGTTGTGGGCGAGACGGGTAAGATGCAAGGAAAAGGGAGGTATTCCACACACAACCATACGGATGCGCGGTCAACTAATGCGCAAGAGACCACCCAACTCTGGGTTCATATTTTGTCTCAAAAATTTGTATTACAGATATACAGAGTACCATCTCCTATCTCTTATCTTCATGCAATTTACATAACCGAACACATGTTGCAACTGAATTTACTACCAACAATTAGATATATTGTCGCTTATCTAACAACACCGCTCAAGTCATTTTGACTAACTTTACAGGAGAGCGAAAAAACCGTGTATGTTTTGTATAGGCTACCGGCTTGCACACTGTCACTATTTTTTTAATTCTGGTCTCTTATTGTCCGAAACGTCTAGAATGTGATTGGTAGATCGACGCACATTGAGTAGCTCTATCCAATGATATTATAATGTAAAAACCGCTAATTTTCGACTTGAGCGGTGTTGTTAGATAAGCGACGATATGAAAATATAAATCCCCATTCTTATTGTTGTTAGAATAGTGTGAATTTTAACAATAATTATTTAATTTTCAGCCTCTTTAAATAAATCATTGAAAGAAACTACACCAGGACAAGACTTATTAGAATGGTGCAAAGATATTACAAAAAACTACAACGGTGTTAAAGTTACCAATTTAACAACAAGCTGGAGGAATGGAATGGCGTTTTGTGCAATCATTCATAACTTTCGGCCTGATTTAGTGTAAGTTTTTTTTTTTTGAAGTTATACTTCTTTAGGCACGTTGAAGGTAAAAATTTAGTAATGTAACAGAAATGAAAAGCTATGTAACGAAGCGTTACGCGGTAAACTAGGTACTAGATAGGCATAGAAATTGTGTTTTTTACTTAAATAACACAACTATAAAGAGTATTGCCTATATAAAAAAATATGATGACTGTCATCATGTTAAAATTGAGATTATTTATAGTCGTTTTTCAATCATGCCAAAGAAGTATAACTTCTAACGCGTGTACATAAGTACACACATTCAATGTTTTTTTTTTTTTTTTTCAAAAGACTAATTGCAATTTAAATTAATTTAATTTAATTTTTTAGCGAATTTGATACTCTAGTCCCGCATGACGTTAAAGGTAATTGTAAAAAGGCCTTTGACGCCGGTGAGAATTTAGGAATTCCAAGAGTTATAGAACCCGCCGATATGGATTTATTAGCTGGTAATTTATATGAATTAATGGAATTTATTTTATATTTTTATATCGGTTGTATTTTTAGTACCTGATAAATTAGCTGTAATGACGTATTTATATCAACTAAGAGCACATTTTACTGGACACGAATTAGAAGTACACCAAATTGGTAAAACTACCGATGAATCAAGTTATATGATAGGTCGTTTTAATACAGATACAGACTCGGACATGACAATGCAACTCTTTGGACAGGAAATTATGGATTTACGCAAAACAAAAAAAGCACAGGTATCGTATATGTTTGATTTTATATAAAGTATCAATAGTCCAGTCATTATAATATTTGAGCTAGAATAAAATGACGGAGTACGTTTTATTCAAGAAATTGGTAGATTTCAATGTATATAACATGGTGATAACTTTCCTCCCCTTCACAGGGGGGTGCATAACTTTCTAGCGGCTTACAAAGCTGTCTAAAATTAGTTATTGGGGCTGTCAGTTTTAGGATAAAACAGGTTTAATAAATCTTAAAGCTGATAAAATTACGAACAAAATAGCGTTTTTAAAAATTATGTAATATAAATAGTTAATGAAATAGAGCCCGCAAAAAAATCATTTAGCGACGTCGAGTTTTGAGATCATGCCTAAAATGTAGAGTCACGTTCGATTGCTGTGTTTAATATGTATTTAATTGAATTTCAAAATGAAATTTTAAATTATAATACAGAAAAGAGTGCCCTAAATAATGCTTGGCACCGAATGTCGGAATCTCGGAAAATGTTTGAGTTATAAGCACTCAAAGTTCTAGGTATTACAAAAATTTAAGGAAAATTATTCATGTTTTTCAACGACCCCAGAGAAGACCTTCTACACCGAATAAAATAAATTCCAGCTAGGAATCCATAGAAAATTTAATGCCCTAATTAATAGTTTCTGTCCGACCATGATTACTTTAAAATTGTTCAAATTATGGGAAAAAATATAAAGCACATAATTTAAGTTGTAATAATCGCAATTGTATTCAAAAACAGTGTATATTAAAAGTTTTTGTTATAAAAATTTGTCTTTAGATATTTACCTATAACTTAAATAATTTTAAAGTAATCACGGTCAGACAGAAATCATTATTTAGGGCATTAAATGTTCTATAGATTCCTAACTGGAATTTATTTTATTCGGTATAGAAGGTCTTCTCTGGGGGCGTCGAAAAACATAATAATTTTCCTTAAATTTTTTTAATATCTAGAACTTTGAGGGCTTATAACTCAAACATTTTTCGAGTTTCTGTCATTAGGTGCCGAGCATTATTTAGGGCACTCTTTTTTCTATTATAATTTAAAATTTCATTTTGAAATTCAATTAAATACATATTAAAAACAGCAGTTGAACGTAACTCTACATTTCAGGCGTAATCTCCATATTCAATGTCGCTAAATGATTTTTTCGCAGGTTCTATTTCATTAACTATTTATGTTACATAATTTTTAAAAACGCTATTTTGTTTGTAATTTTATCAGCTTTAAGATTTATTACACCTGTTTTATCCTAAAACTGACAGCCCCAGTGGTATACCCAAATAACTAATTTTAGACAGCTTTGTAAACCCCTAGAAAGTCATGCACCCCCCTTTGAAGGGGGCGGAAAAGTTATCACCATGTTCTACAGATCGAAATGTACCAATTTCTTCTAGCGCCACTCCTATATGTAATTGTCTAGCGACTGGCATACAACGTTAATCTTTGTTTGTTTGTTTTCAGACTACAAATAATCGTAGGTCTAGCTCTCAAGAGACTGATAAAATTAGTAATGACTCGGAATCAATGACACGGACACAATCATTAGCATCGAAACTTCGTTTACCGTTGATAAACACAACACAGCATTCGAATATAGAAGAGAGAGAGAAATCACCGACTTCGGTTAAGGACGTGATTCTTCAAGGATCGAAAAATATACTCGGGAAAGTTTTATCACCGACGAAAGATAAAATTCAAAATAAAAAAGTTGAAAAACCTAGACCGATTTTAATGACGAGGAGGCAGTTGAATGATCCTTTTGGATCGGATGAAGAGGATGAGTGTCTGGAGATTGAAAGCTGCGGTGATCAAAAAATCATATCGACAAGTGTGAATAAGTCGTTTGATTTGGAAAATGTCAAACAGACGGTTGATAATATTCCAAAGAGTCGAAGCGCCTCTGAAACAAGGTCCGTGGAAAGCGGTGAAAATCTTGAATCGCCGAGAAGTGAAGGGCCTAAACATGTAAGTTGTGTTTTCTTTTTTTGTCTTTTTTGTCAAATTTGAATTATTTATTTTTAAATGATATTTGATTTCTTTAATGAAAAAAAATGTATAAGTTTTTACTGTCTTAAAAAATTGCGCAATTGTCAAAAAGGAAATTCAAGCTTGAAATCTCTTCTTTAAGGTTCCTTCAGAAAAATATATTTTTTTTAACATTGTAAAAAGTTATATAAGTTACAAAAGTGCGTCGAAAAATTTCACAATTATTTACAACTTTGACAGCTTTTTGCAGTATGTAAAAAAAATACAGTTGAATTTTAAATATGCCTTTTGAAAGCTTGGACTCTTAGCTTTATTTTGCTTTTTTTATTTTTTTTCAACGAGTTATTGAAATTTTTAGCTTGAATCGTAATTAGCCTCTACAAATTATTGTTGATATTTTTTTTATAAGTTTTTTAAAGCTGAGGGTTTATACTTTCAAATGGCATATTTTAAATTGTAGGTACAATTTTTTTTTGGTGCTAAATTTTGTAAATACAAAAAATTTTCGGCGCTGCTTTTATCGGTTTGTAACTTTTTAAGATGTTAATGAAAATAAAATTTTTTGAAGGAATCATAAAGTAGAGATTTCAAGCTTCAATTTCTTTTTTGAAAAATCCCATTACAATGATTTTTACGAAAACTATTTAACTTTTACAAAATTTGACGAGTGTACATTTTTTGCTTGCAACTAATTTCATAATATAACAAATCCAACCACACATTTGTTATTAATTATTTGCTTAATCGTGTGACCATCAGCACTTACTAACCCGCCACGACGAGCTGCGTGAAAAAGCTCGGCAGCTTTTAGAGCAAGCGCGCAGAGAAGCAATTGCGAGAGGTAGCGTTCTTGGAGCTCCCACATCACCGGCTAAGGTAACGTAGCTTTTTACAATCATCGATCTCAACTTCACAATGTTTTATTTATTACAAATGTAGACATTAAGGATTTATTTAATTGTTAGACGGAAGAAGAACGACAAGCTCAGTTACGGGAGAGAGCTAGAAGGTTGATTGCAGAAGCCCGCATGAGTAACGGTGCGGTGACTACTGTCACTAGTACGGGGACAGAAATCACTAGAAATTCTGTTGATAGAATCACTAGAGTTTCGCTCAGTCCGAAACGGAGCACGCCATCACCGGCAGGTGGGTTTTTTTTGCTATTAAGGGAGATAGCCACTGTGACGGGTCAAAAAATTGTCAATGTTTGGGAATTTTTTTCACAGATATAACTAATTATTTTTGAATCAGGTAAATGACGTTTTATTAAGTATATATTCAACTTATTTAATATAAAAATTTATTGAAAAATATCAAATATTTATAAAGTTATGAGCCTCGATGTGACGACCAAAAAAAATATTTTTCTCTATGGTCGACTCGAAATTTCGAGAAGAGTTATATGAAAAAAATAAATAAAAATTTTATCAATATCTATATGAATGTAGCTATCGTTGCACGTAGCCGTTTTATTTTATTTTATTTTTTCACAAAATGGCGATCGTTTGAAATATTTGTTCATTTTTAAGACCTATTTTTTTTATTAGAGCGGTTTTAAAATTAGTAATTATCAAAATTTCAAAAATCGGCTACGTGCAATGATAGCTACTGCAATTACGAAAATAATAAAAAAAAAAATATGAAATCGGTTCATTAGTCTTTGTTTTGTCCGGCCGTGCTACATCGTCTCACTAAATTGACTGTAACTCCGTCAATTTTTAAAATTTAAACTCAATTTTTTGTACACATATTTATGAATATGTATACTTTAAAAAAATGTAAGAAAAAAATAATTTTGTACTTTTTTTCCGTCACAGTAGCTTTTCCCCTTAAATCTTTTTATTGTAATATTAATTACTTTGGTGGTTTATTCTTATAGGTTCAGAAAAAAACGGTAACATTATATCAAAATCATCATCAACTAATAGTTTTCATGAAAACACCGCCCCACGGAAATCTAGTTCTCCTTTGCATTCGTTTGCATCTCTAATGGAAAGGATAAGTCCAGAGAAAACTTACCCAGACGATGCGATATTTAAAGAGGTCAGTTCTAATTCAACAAATCAAATATCCATAGTTTACGACGTGTCGTTTATTTTACAGAAAAATAAAGACGAGCCAAACTACATTCAAAACGAACTAGAAGCACTTGAGAGAGAACAGACAGCGATTGATAAACAAGCAGCACAATTGGAAAAACAACTACGTGCTGTGATGGAAGGAGGTAACAGCGGACCGGAGACAGAAGACGCTCTCATGGCCAAGTGGTTTACTTTGGTGAATAAAAAGAATGCTTTGTTGAGACGTCAGATGCAGTTGAACATCTTAGAGAAGGAAGACGATTTAGAACGTCGGTTTGAGTTGCTGAATAGAGAGTTACGGTCGATATTGTCAATAGAGGATTGGAGGAAAACTGAAGAGCAACGAACACGTGAAAATCTACTTTTAGAGGAGTTAGTACAGATAGTGAATAAACGTGATGAATTAGTGCACCATTTGGATTCGCAAGAAAAAGCGTGAGTTTAATATTTATTTTATCATCAAATATTAATTACATATTAGTACCTTATTTTACTTTATCATTATATAAAACCTCCTACATATTGATAAAAACTCATTTAATAAGAATCTGACAGTTAAAATGATTTTTGCAAAATTAAACCTAACCTCAAAAAACGTGATGAATACACGCACCATTTAAATTAATATAATTTGATATTTATACTATCATAAAATATTAATTACATAGTTTTACCTTATTTACTTCATCAAATTTAAATATTTACAAGTACAACCTCCCACATAATTGATAAAAACTAATTTTAAATAATCTGACATTAACAATGATTGTTGCAAAATTAAACATAACCTCAAAAAACGTGATGAATATGCGCACCATTTAAATTCATTTAATTTAATATAATTTATACTATGATAAAATATAATTACATGTTTTTACCTTATTTACTTCATCAAATTTCAATATTTACAAGCAGAACCTCCCACATAATTGATAAAAACTATTTTAAAAAAATCTGACAGTTATAGTGATTGTTGCAAAATTAAACATAACCTCAAATAATATACGTTTAGGCATAGACATAAAGAAATGGACAGCGCATCTGACTCGTAAAAAGAGCCGTGTCAAATGAGAGAGACAGAAGATGTTTGGAAATCATATGTTATTTTCCAAACGACATGCATCTCTCTCTCACTTACAGAACATATGTTACACCCATATTACACCATTATGTTAAATACGAATGCGCTGTCCATTTCTCTATGTCTATGCGTTTAGGGAAGAGTTGTATTGTATATTATTTTGTATTATACAGGTTGGAAGATGACGACATGATTGAATACGACTTATCAAGGGTTGAAATACAGCGTAAGAATAACTGTGTTGTCCAATAACTCTTTGTGATGTGTGATTGTTGAGATGCTTTTGTGGAAATCTCTATATTTATATGTTCTTTAGTATGTCACATTTGCCATAATTGAAACTACATATATATATTATATATATACATATTATGTTAACGTGTCCAGTGATTGAAACAAAACTGTTTTGTTTGTTGTAAACGGATATACCTGTATAGAAGCTTTATTTGTAAAATATGACTCATTTCAAGTTGTTTTAATGTTTTAAACTAATTAGCTTAGCTAGGAAATTATACATATGTATTATTTGTAGAATAACAACATTAACTCAAGTATGATTTTCCCGCACAATCTTTGATATTTTAAAATACCTGTCAACAATTGAATTGCATGCGTTTGTGGGGTGTGTTTTTAAAAATACAAAGAAAATAATGTATAGGAAATTTTATTATCATTTTTTCGGATACAGTGTTTTTATAATAATTTCTACATTTAAAATTTATAACATATAAAAAGTTGTAACATTTTTTTTTCTAATATGCGAGGCGCCGGGTTTTTTTCAAGTAGAAGAAATTCAGCTTGATTTTACCGCAAAAATAGTTATATAGAAAATGAAAGCTAATTAATTTCTCTACAAAGAAGAGAATTTAATTAGCTTTCATTTTCTATTCTATTTTTGCTGTCAAGTTGTCTGTTTACTGAAGTACACGGCGTCTCGCGTAATAACTACAATTAACTTTTCCTATTCTAAATAATGAAATAAATAAATGCAAAAAGCATATTTATTGTTCACGTTACATATTTTCACTTAATATCTATAAAAGTCAACGTTGGAACATATTCCTTAATTAATAAATATTTACCTACATTCGAGTACATATTAGTTGATTATCTGTTGTTATTCTACTAAATTTTTAATTTATATTTAGCCTGAAAACATATTTTAAAAATTGACTGTATTTGCGGTCGATGTAAAAGGGTGTTACTCCGTCTTTTATAAGTTAAATTATACTTTTAGTTATATAGTTGCAGTAATTGTTAAGTGTTGCCTGTACCTAGAATTAATAAAAACATTTATAAAACAATGACATTTTTTTTAATCGAACCCTTATAGTTAAAATTCTTAACCGTTGGAAGACAGATTTGAATTTTTGTTTTTATTTATTTATATTGCTCTGTTTAAATTATAGGAAAAAATTTACGTCTCGTATGAAAAAGTAAGTGCAGTCTTTATTTTTAAATTAATTCATTTTATTTTTCGAACATAAAAATTATAGTTCATCGTGGTGCGGAGCGAATTTTTTAAATATTGCTTGATATAAAGTATAAAATGCATAAATGCTAACTGTCATTATGACAATAAGTGCCCCCATGAAAATGAAGCTTAATAAAGATGAATCAATGATTCCACATCCCCGTAGGGAAAGAGGTGGTTGCCCATTTAGAATATCAGAAGTTGTGTTTTGTCTTTCAGTCATTAACTGTTTCATTGCATTTAATCGGGCTCTCAAGTCTTCGATTGATTCGTCTTCACAATTATTTGTATCTGAAAACAATCATAAGTTTAAATTAGTTTTAATAACATTGTTAAGTATAGGTACCTTTAAATTCTTCATGATTATTGCTTTTATTTTCTTTTGCCATTCTTACTGTATAAATTTACGTTTTTTATTAAATTGTACTTGAATTTAGAACATAGTTTACAAACAGATAAGTTATTTTTATATAATTCGGCGATACGTTGAAGATTTCACGAAATATGATAAGGTTTTCATTACAGATAAATGATATTGATTCAGATGCTGTGAAATAGGATCATGTTTAGGAAAAGGTAAACCAGCAGTCCTCAACTCATGTCCTTATGTCACAATATTTTATTGATCTTTACATTAACATCATTTATATTACATAGGTGTTATAAATTAAGCATAACTACTATCAAAATGACTTTATTATTTAAATATTATTTAATCTCATTGTTAGTTCATAATAATACAAATATTCTAGTAAAATAATTAGAACTTTTTTAAAATATACACTCAGCACTCTGTTATACGACGGCATCGGTAATTCAAAAATTCCACTACACGACGGCTAGAGGGGCACCCGCCACCGTGTCGACTTTAACGTTAATTGGTGAATTTAAACGCGCAGAAATATAACAGCCACGGTGGTATTATGGTGGGGATGGGGGAAGGTCGAACGTTAGAACTATCAGTACATCGTAGAACGGAGCGGTTGTGCAGTGGATGGTCGTATAGCAGAGTGCTGAGTGTATGTACACCGATAGTCTGGTAACCTTTTAGAACTTTATGGTGTGACAATTCTTTTGTAAATGGCGACAGCAAACATGTCGCTGTCAAGGTATGTAAATTATGTATTTATTTAAATTCCTATTAACATTTCTAAAAATAAGATTACGGTTTAGTTAAAATTCAAAATGTTTATTCATAACGTATAATCTGCAATCATAAATTCGATATTTTTTTACAGCATATTACCAGCTCCAAGTCTCCCGATTTGGGATAGAGACGACGAAAGAAAACAAAAAGCTTTAAGTCGTCAATCTACAGAACTTGTAACAGCACAGCCTGTAGCTCCTCCTTATGGACAACGTAAAGCGTGGATTCCACGGAACCCATCAGATTTTGGAGGTAATCCGAAACTGAATTTATGTTACTATTTGAATGTTAATTTTTACAATTACTTTAGATGGAGGTGCATTTCCTGAAATTGCTGTTGCACAGTACCCATTGGGGATGGGTCAAAAAGGTAAAGAATCAACATCAAACGCTTTAGCAGTTCAGCTAGACGCTGAGGGAAAAGTTAAATATGACGCAATTGCTAGACAAGGCCATTCGAAAGATAAAGTTAGTTAAATAATAATGTAAAAGTATTTTTCAGTGAATTTAAAAAATATTTTTAAATTTCAGATTATTTATTCGAAATTGACTGATCTACTACCTGCAGAAGTTGTCGCTGAAGATGACCCAGATTTACTAAAACCAAGTGTTGAGGAGGTAGAAGAAACAACTGAAAAGACAAAACTAGCTTTACAGCGCTTAACTCAAAGTAAAATTGCTGCTGCTATGCCCGTCCGTTGCGCTGATAAACAAGTAAGAATTTTATAGTTATTTAATCCGTCTGTGTTTTTAAAATGAAACATATTTTTCAGGCACCGGCCCAGTATATTAGATACACTCCAAGTCAACAAGGTGCAGCATATAACTCTGGAGCAAAACAACGAATCATTCGCATGGTAGAAGCACAAGTAGATCCAATTGAACCACCTAAATTTAAAATCAATAAAAAAATTCCACGAGGGCCTCCAAGTCCTCCAGCACCTGTACTTCATTCACCTACAAGAAAAGTTACCGTTAAAGAGCAGAAAGAATGGAAAATACCTCCATGCATATCGAACTGGAAGAATGCAAAAGGTTATACAATCCCGTTGGATAAAAGATTAGCCGCCGACGGTAGAGGGCTTCAACAAGTCCACATAAATGAAAACTTTGCTAAACTAGCCGAAGCGTTGTACATAGCTGACAGGAAAGCGAGAGAATCCGTTGAAATGCGAGCTCAATTAGAAAAGAAACTTGCACAGAAAGAAAAAGAAAAGAAAGAGGACCATCTGAGAATGCTCGCTCAAAAGGCGAGAGATGAACGAGCCGGTATTAAAACGATACCAACTTCCACGACAACCGAAGAGGAAAAGGAAAGAGACACTCTCAGACAAGACAGACACAAAGAAAGAGCGAGAGAAAGGAATCTATCACGTGCAGCGCCAGATAAAAGATCAAAACTGCAAAAGGAACGAGAACGTGATATTTCTGAACAGATTGCTCTCGGAATGCCTGCAAAAACATCGTTAACCGGTGAAGCGCAGTTCGATCAGAGACTATTTAACACGTCGAGCGGTATGGGTCAAGGATTCGTAGATGACGAAGGTTATAACGTTTACGATAAACCGTGGCGTGATCAGAATTCACTTGCGACTCATATTTATAGACCGAACAAGAATCTAGATAAAGAAATATACGGGGATGATTTAGAGAAAATTGTTAAAACTAATAGATTCGTGCCTGATAAAGAATTCAGCGGGACAGATCGTTCTATGCAGAGATCAGGGCCGGTGCAGTTTGAACGGGATGAAGATCCGTTTGGTTTAGATCAGTTCTTGACGCAAGCTAAACGTGCGTCAAAGAGGAAAGAAGGAGGAGGAACTAGTGCACAGGATTCAAGAGATAGAAGGAGTGATGATAGAGATAAGCGTAAACGTCGGGATTAAGTTTTTTTTGTGTTTAGTTATGTACATGTAAAATAATTTTATAATTCTTTTTTTAGTACGTATGAAAAATAAATACTTTGAAATTGAATTGTGTGTTGTTTATTTATTTATTTTTTTAAACAGTTGGCAGCCTGAAGAAAATTTAGTAGCAATTAATATCAGTGATAAGTAAAAGTCCCATCAAAATCGGTTTGGTAATTTTCATGTCATTAGAACAGCGACGATATCTAAAACAAAAACTCAAAATGGCCATTGCCTATAATTCATTCATTTTCATGATAATATATTCAAAATAAATAAATAAATTATTACAAAACATATTTCTCAATGCATAGGAATTATCAATTAAATTTAATAATCTTGGCATATACATTTTTATAGTATCTTTTTAATAAAATTATGAGAAAGTGCATTTTAAAATTATCAATAGGTAATAATATTAGGTACTTTGTTTTTAAATGAATTTGTACTTGTTCTGTAATTTGTACATATTCATCCTTGAATTTAAATTTAGTTTTTTTATTATATGACGAATTAATGTTTTTATTAGTACATAGTTAGGCAGAATAAAGAATTGATGAACGTCACTACTGCATGGGCTTGGGAAGGTTAAAATCTTTAATAAAAAATTGTTTTACACAGAACATTTTTTTATCGTTTAGGTATATTTTTTTATGACAATGAACATTAATTTTTTTATTGTTTGATAAAGATGTCATCTTCATATTTGATTAATTATCGTAAATAGTTTTTCTTTATTAGGACTTAGGAATATGTATTTAAGTACATATTTAATGTGTAATGTAATAATTATTGTTAATGTTGTACGAGAAGCTATACTATAGACGTCAATAGTCGATATATTTCGGATAGTAAAATATAGGTTAATCGAGTTTAAAAATATAATCAAGACAGGTAAAACACGTGATTTCAAGGTAAATGTGTACATAATATTGCTCAAATTTAAATTTGAATATCTAATATTAGGTAAAACAGCAATAAATGATTAACAATACTGTAAAACTAATACTTTTGTAATAAATCAATAAAGTGTCAAAGTTTGAACGTCATCTGTTGTAATTGCGTGCGATTCATTTGTGCAATAGGGAATTTTTTACGTATACTTTTTTAATTATTGTAAATTCGCTGTCAGACGCTGATGGCGGTGACCCTCGACCGGCACGTTTGACCGCACTAGAAGGGTCATTTTCAATAATATGCAATAATTATCAACAATTGATTACAATCAATAAATTTCAAATACGAATTTCGCTGTGGTAACGTACAAGTTTTGATTGTTCTCGTTTAATTTCGATTTTACAGTAACTCGTAATCATTAATTGCAGATTTCATATATTATAAAACTTTCACTAATTTAGTATTATGAAATTTTATTTTTGACCTATTGATACATATGAAAGTATTATTAAACAATTGTTAAAATGTTTTGGCTGCTGAAACCTCGTTTTATTAAAAGGTGATTATTTTATTTTTTATAATATTATTTTATTCGCAGGTAACTAAATTAAAATATACTTCAAATCTGCATGGATCGTTTTTTCAAATGAAACATGCAGAAGAAAAACGATAAACGTTTTTTTCTGTACATTATTGTGAATGTGTTAGTGGTTTATACACTTGTTCCAGCAGTTTTAATAACATTGTATTTAAATGGCTTGTAAGTAGACCTAAAAGCTTTATTAACTCTTATATTAATTATAAAATGCATATATGCATTATGTCATATATCATAATACCATCCAGATATCGTATTGATTATTTTAAGTTTTCATGTGTCTAACTCTGTCTAAGTTATTGAAATATTTCACGTATTGATTCATAAAAGATAACATAAATTGTTTATTTAACTCATTCGATTATATAAATAATATTTATTCAACAAAAAAAAATTCATTTCCACGAATCAGTAAAAATTGTGACTGCGTGTTCTTTAATTAAGATATAAATTTGTTTATTGAAAATATATGATTACATTGCATAAATTATTGAAAATATGCAATGTATGTATTGCATTATTACTTAATATTTTTGCTTACTTAATTATCGACAAATCATTTTTATACTATTGTGTCATTGTAATATTTAAATTAAGCAATACTATAATCTTAATGGATGTATTTATAATTAATATAATATGCTTATTCTACATTATATTTAATATCTTAACATCACTTTAACAATGGTTAAAATGTAACTAATTTTTTACATGCTTGATTGATCAAATAACAAAAAAAGTCTAACCAAAAGAGAAAAAAGTCTATTTATTTTTATTTAACACAAAAAAATAATCTGTTATTCACTTGATTGGGTATTTCTGTTCATAATAAATGATGGGTATTTCCGCTTTAGGCTAATTTGCTTATTTGTTTTCCTAGAAAATCAATATTCAACATAAAATATTTATAATACATTAGATATATCACTATTTATTAATTCATAAAGCCTAATTACATTTTTGTTTGTATGTAAATTAACTTTTAGAAGAATATATATATTAATACAATGCCCTATCGATATAAATTAATTCGTGATTTTAAATATTACACTTCTATCAAACGGTAATAATATAAAGAGAACTGATTAATGATCCAATTACTTAAATGGCTTTTCTACCTTCCAGAATACTGTTTGGAACGCTGTTCTTTACACTTCTAGTATTCGTCATATTACTTGTAATATGTCCGTTAATATTTAAACTATCGTGGACTCTCCAACGGAGTGTTCTCTTTCTTAATTTTGGTAAGTAAATAATGATTTTATATTTATATAAGATGTAAATTGTTATTTTTATTATTTTAGTGAATCATCCAAGAAATGTAAACTTTTCCAATCCAGAAAAAGCAAATATAACTGGAACGCGGAATTTTTATTTGACTACAAATGATGATATAAAAATAGGAGTTTGGCAAATTCTGCCCGAACATTTATTGAATGTTTCAGTGGGGCAGAATGAAGCTTTCTACAATGAAGTGATCAATAATGGTTTTCCTATACTGTTATACATGCATGGTAATTCTGGAAATCGTGCTGCGGACCATCGGATTGCATTGTACAAACTTTTGAGGAAATATTTTCACGTTTTTACTTACGATTATCGAGGTAAGTGCAAAATTTTATTATTGACCCTTTTGCTTTTGAGTAATGTCAAGATCGTTTGATTGTGATTGAAATATATTAATATTAATCAAGAGTATTTGAATATAATGAGTCCGAAATTAAATTACTTCATTTGGAGAAATTAATTCATTGTTTAAATATTCGTGTATGTATAATAATTAGGCCCGTTACAAATATTAGCTTATGTTATTCAATTATTATTAATTATTGAAAGAAAAAACATTGATTGACCTTATTGTGTTTATTTTTGATTGTTGTCAATTTTTTTCATTGTTTATATTTAAATTTTTGACAGTTTTGAATATTTAAATTGGGCGACTTTTTTCCATTGTTGAAATAATGCGTTTTTTTGGGCATTATTTTGAAAAAATAAAAAACTAAGTTAAACTAGTAAGTGCGTTCATGATGAAAGGAACAAATTCGTTTAAAATTCAGGTAATTATTTTGTGGAAAAACGCTCGGACCCGTCGATTAGTATTTTTAGTTGTGGATTTTTTGACATAAGAAAATTGTATACAGAGTGTCTCAAGAAGAAACATGCATACATCATTGATTTTTTTAAATGGTACCCTGTATATTATACCATTTTTGAATTGTACAATAAAATCTAAACACTTTTTGTACAGTATACCATAGTTCTAAAATCAGTGGTTTTTGGAATAATGACATTTGAAATGTATCTCAAGATGAATACAGGGTGATTCAGCACTGTCGTGCCTAACTTGAACGGTAGATTGAGAAAAATATTTTAAACAAAAAACTTCCAATAAACATGAGTCCGGAAATTATTCCTTAGGGAACTACAGGCTTCCAAAAATTTTACTAAAAATGAGTTTTAATTTAATATCTAGAGAACCCTTTGTGATAGAATTATGAAATTTTATATTTGGTTTAGTAATAATATGTGTTATCGATTTCTAATATTAACCAATTATATTTTAGACCAGGGCTGTATGGGGCCAGTGGGCCCATTGATTTTGATCTAGTAATTGTTTGTTCCTTATTTTTTTCCTGAGTTGGCACTTTTATAAGATAAAATGACACAAAATACACAAAAACATACTTTGCTTGTTTATCATAGGATAAACCGTTTTCGAGAAATATCGATGGAAAAGAAGCATGCAGAATTTCACTTAATACGGATGTTTGAAATTACAAAAAATAAATTTATATTCTTTTTCTATGATTAAAGATAAGAATAAAGTTCATATAAATAAACCTCCTAATATGAATCCTGTAAGATCTATAGCCAGTTTTCTTTTACTGTTACATGAATTTTATTAACATGACTAAAAAACAAACTAAAAATGGCTATTTGTTGATATGGATGCATTTTCGGAAGTATATTTATATTGACCTTTTGTCTTATTTTTTATCATGAAATAAGAATATAAATTTATTTTTTATAATTTCAAGCATCCGTATTAAGGTAAATTCTGCATGCTTTTTTTTCCATCGATATTCCTCGAAAAACGGTTTATCCTATGATAAACAAGCAAAGTATGTTTTTGTGTATTTTGTGTCGTATAATCTTATAAAAGTACCAACTCAGAAAAAAAATTAAGCAACAAACAATTACTAGATCAAAATCGATGGGCCTTCTGGCCCCATACAGCCCTGGTCTAAAATATAATTGGTTAATATTAGAAATCGATAACATATATTATTACTAAACCAAATACTAAATTTCATAATTCTATCACAAAGGGTTCTCTAGTTATTAAATTAAAACTCATTTTTAGTAAAATCTTTGAAAGCCTGTAGTTCCCTAAGGATAAATTTCCGGACACATGTTTATTGGAAGTTTTTTGCTTAAAATATTTTCCTCAATCTACTGTTTGAGTTTGGCACGACAGTGCTGAATCACCCTGTATATGCAGTCATCATTGATTTTTTTAATGATACAGCCTGTATTTTATGCCATTTTTGAATTGTATGGTAAATTCTGAACACTTTTTGTATAACATACCATAGCTCTAAATCAGTGGTTTTTGGGAAAATTTTATTTCTTTTGTATGTTTTATTATTAAAGTTAATTAATTTTTTATTTATTTATCACATTTCCAACGTCATTATTCCAAAAACTGCTGATTTTAGAGCTATGGTATGTTTTACAGAAAGTGTTCAGAATTTATTGTACAATTCAAAAATGGCATAATATACAGGATTTTCCATTAAAAAATATCAATGATGACTGCATACATTCATCTTGTGATACATTAAAAATGTCATTATTCCAAAAACTGCTGATTTTAGAGCTGTGGTATATTGAACAAAAAGTGTTCAGAATTTATCGTGCAATTCAAAAATGGTATAATATATAGGCTGTTCCATTTAAAAAAATCAATGATGTCTGCATATGTTCTTCTTGAGACACCCTGTATACAATTTTCTTATATCAAAAAATCCTCAACTAAAAATACTAATCGACGGGTCCGAGCGTTTTTCCACAAAATAATTATCTGAATTTTAAACGAATTTGTTCCTTTCGTGAACGCACGTATACATACACAAAATTTACAATATATTTTAAAATCTAGTCGAATACCCATTGTTGCAATTTTCATTATCAACAATTAAATTACGTTTTTTTTTAGGTTATGGTGATTCAACTAACACAGAACCGACAGAGATTGGAGTAGTTAGTGATTCAAAATACGTGTTAGAATGGTTAATGAATCGAACTAAATCTTCAATATTTGTCTGGGGACATTCTCTGGGTACTGGCATTTCAACACATGTCTTAGATCTTTTAGAAACCGAGAGAAAAGCCGAAATTCAAGGGTTGATTTTGGAAAGCCCGTTTAATAATTTAAGAGATGAAATTGCGGAGCATCCGTTTTCTACGGTACGTAGAAAACTATTAATTAATAGTACTTGAATTAATTGATTGTAATTGATTTCAGCTTTTCAAACATTTACCGTGGTTTCATTATTTTATAACAGACCCAATGTACGAGAACGGATTGAGATTTGAAACGGACCAACATATTTTACGATTCAATGCTCCGGTTTTAATTTTGCATGCAGAAGATGATATAGTTATACCGTATAAATTAGGATACAAGGTATTTTTAAAATTTTGCAAAATATCATTGCGGCATATATAAATTGTACTGTTTTGATTTTCAGCTTTACCAGCATGCTTTAAGTAACCGAAATAGTTCACAGGGTGCGGTGTATTTTCAAAAGTTTGAATCTAAACATGGATTCGGACATAAGTTTATTTATAGGTCGCCGAACGTAATGAATATTGTATTGTAAGTACCTACTTGTTTTTTATTAACATAATTAGCTATTTGACAGACAGCAAAACTTATCAGAAAGATATCTTTCTGATAATCTTGCTGTTAGTTTTTGAAGTTATACTTCTTTAGGTACGTTGAGGGTAAAAATTTAGTAATGTAACGGAAATAAAAAGCTATGTAACGAAGCGTTACGCGATGGACTAGGTATGCAACAAAACTGTAGAAATTGTCTTTTACTTAAATTACACAATTGTAAAGAGCATTGCCTATATAATTAAATGACTATTTTTAAACTCGATTTAATACTGGTGCTGCCATCTGGCACTAGTTGAACCAACTGAAAGCAACATTTACATTGATTATTACATCATAATATTCAAATTTTATGATTTATAAATATGGACTTTGAAATAATATACAATTCAATTTTAGTTTGATTAAATAGTATAGTGAAATAATGTTACGAATTATTAAATAAAATATTAGTGTTCTTTAAAAAATTTATATGCATTACATTTTTTTATTCATTTAATCAAGTTAAAACTGAGATTATTCGTAGTCGTTTTTCAATCACTTCAAAGAAGTATAACTTCTAACGCGTGTAGATAAGTACACACACTCAATGTTTTTTAGGTTATGTATCAATCTAAAAATATTTATAACTAATTTTTTATTCCAGAAATTTTACGAAAGAGTATGTAGACAAAAAGACTGCAGATTTAATGGACTTACATACGCTATAGTTCATTTAAAATTGTAAATAGTAAAGTCTCGTAAAACTGACGTTCGCAAATCTTGCCCATTTTCAAAATGATTTATTTTATGAAAAATTATACTTTATTTCTAATGTTTAGGATTTGAATGTTGGTTTTATGATGTCGTACTGTCCGATGGGGATATCTAATACCGATAATTACCTAGTGAATGATTAATTGTATTCCATGACGTTAATTTATTAGTTTATTCTTATTTAACTTTTATTATATTATATTGTTACTAGCTTATAAAATTAATTTGCTCAAATACAAGATGTAGATTGACAAAAAACATATTTAGGTCTTAAATTATTATATATAATACGTATTTTAAGAATTTGAAAATTTAATCATATGATAACGTTAGGTGGTTATTACATTGTATATTTATTTTTTACACCGGTTGACATCTCTGAAAAAGTTACACACCAATTTACCCTTGACTATTAATTTTATAAAATATACTTGTCGTTATTTATATGACTAACATAAGATGCTAAAGGTAGCAGGGTACGATGCCAGTAACTGAGCCAGACCAACACTAAATTCTGAACCAATGACTACACTAGCTTGTCTTTGAAATTATCTTGACACGAGGCTGGTAACAAGTCAGTTACTGGCTTGTTAACTAGCTTAACACTGGCCTATCTTCTGCACTAACTTTACACTGGACTGTCTTTTGCACTGGTTTGTTGACTGACCTATCTTCTACACTGGCTTGATATTGGATTGTCTTCTATACTGACTTTACACTGGACTGTCTTTTTTACCAGCTTAACATTGGCCTATCTTCTGCACTAACTTTACACTGGATTGTTTTTTGCACTGGCTTGTTGAATGATCTATCTTCTACACTGGCTTGACATTGGATTATCTTCTGTACTGGCTTTACACTGGACTGTCTTTTTTACCACCTTAACACTGGCCTATCTCCTGCACTGATTTTACACTGGATTGTTTTTTGTACTGGCTTGTTGAATGATCTATCTTCTACACTGAACTGTCTTCTGCACTGACATTACACTAGACTGTCTTTTGCATTGATTTGTTGACTGGCTTATTTTCTATGCTGGCTTGTGAACTAACTAAACATTGTACTGTCTTCTACACTGACCTAACACTGGACTGTCTTTTGCACTGGCTTGTTGACTGGCCTATCTTCTACAAATCTATGAAACAGTCACTGGCCTGACACCGGATTATCTTTGAAATTATCTTGATACATGGTTAATAACGAGTAACTGGCTTCTTATGTGTGCATATACTATAAACAGTATAGTGGTTGGCACTGGTTGGTGATCTAACTTCTAAGGAGAGACGACTTAAAACATTCAGTCGTTATACTCTGAACTTTAATTCTTCTTTAAATTACTCGGAATAAATAAAATAAAAAAATTATTTGTGCCAAAATAGATTACTGCGATTTAACTTTGGTGCAAGTTTCTATTGTTAGTTATATTTATTATCACAACGGAATTTTAAATTAAAGTGCTTCTAAATTTTCATCGGGATGGGGACTTTTTTTTACCTATATTATATCATGAATTTCTTTGTTAAAATAGATAAAGATAAATTTGAATAATCAACTTGTTGGGTAATGATTTAAATTATATATAATTAATTACTTTGGAATTCATCGGAATTCGATTCTGGCAATATCTTAGAAAGTATACGATATTGTTTGAAATAGTTTTTATTATTATTATTATATATTAATACTAGCTGACCCGACAGACGTTGTCCTGTCTTAACTATGAATATTGAATTCGAATTGGTAATACTTTACTATAAAATTAAAATATAAAATTAAAAATTAATAGGGGTTGATCGTAGAAGGGTGAAAATTAAGAGTAATAAGAAATTTTTTTTATTCTAAGGTCATGACAAAATAAAAATAAAAATCTTGCCAAAAAAAATTAAAGTTTTTAATTAATAAATAAAAAATAGGGGTTGATCGTAGAGGGGTGAAAATTTAGGGTTGTATGTATTTTTGTATGATGTATCATAAAAAAAATAAAAAAAAAATTTAAGGGTGGACCACCCTTAACATTTAGGGGGATGAAAAATAGATGTTGTCCGATTCTCCACCCTAGCCGATATGCACGCTAAGATTCACGAAAATCGGTCGAGCCGTTTCGGAGTAGTTCAATTACGCACACCGTGACACGAGAATTTTATATATTAGATATAATCGTCCCAAAAATGGTAAAGTATCATAAGTGCCTTTACATTGCGTAGCGCTTATGATATTTGAATTTTGGGAAGCTCTTGCCTAGCAAACATTTCATATTTAGTTATTTATAACTACTTTTAATTATTTTTTTGATATTCAAAATTTACGATGTGAAAAAATAAAAATGAATTTTTTACGAATGTATTTTTATAATCGTTTACAACATTTTGAATTTCAGTGCAGCTGTGTTATTAATAGTATTTGTTATTATGGTGTTTAAAGTTTTATTGCAACCAGATCTGCCGAACATTTTGTTGTTTTTATTCAAAAATTATACTAACAATTTTTGTTCGTTTTTGATTAATATATAAAGGAGAGTTGTGTTCGAAATTGTACACCATGCTCCCAGAACATTTCGGAAAGACATCGTAATAAGATGACTTTTTAAAAATACATATGTATGTCAAAAAAAGTATATCTGTTTAATTTTAAGTAATAATAAAAATAACAATGTTCAATTATTCTGGATGTGATATTACACTTTGCTCAATTTAAAAATTCAATATTTGAAGTTTGCATTATTTTTGTCAATTTTTTCAACAATTGATTTGACTGTATCAACAATTACATGAAGAAATAATAAACAAAATCACTGTAAAAATATCAGTTGGCAATCGTTAAATTAAAGAGGTTAAAATTGACAAGTGTAATATAGACTTTGTGTATAGAATCAAGTAAATATATTGTTATAAAATAGAATGTTATTTAGTTTGTGACAAACTAATCATTCCAATTAATATACATGTCAATCTACATTAATATTTTTGTTATAAACATTTCTGTAAAACTGGGAATACATAGTTTTATTGTTATGTTTTTGAAAATTTGTTGTGTAGTGATATTTAGACAGTGATTATAACAGTATTTTTTGTATTATTTAACTATATTTAAATAAATACATTTTCATATAAATGTGATTGTTTTATTTTAAAAAATAGGTTAATAATTAGTTTAGATTTTCCCGCCGTAGCGTGATTGTCACACATGCGTCACAGGTTGAACGTGATTGGTCGATGTGACCGGGGCTATTTCATGATTCACAGAAATGGCCGTATCAGTGTGTAGGGTGTAGACTTGCTGTCTTTATAATATAGTCAAATAAATTAATTGTGACTGGAAATTGTATAGTTTATTAGTTGATTCAATGTGGTGAATTAAAAATTGTAAATGTGGTTTGTGGTGGTGTAGATTTGTGATTTTTTTAAATTTGGATTTACAAATATGAGGTAAATAATTAAAATTGTATTGCCTGAATAAATTAATTGGTCCCTTTTGTTTTAATGATTTGAATTGAATTTCAAATAATGATTGGTATGTTGTGAATAATATAGATAATCGTTTAATAACAAATTACAATGACTTTATTTTTTTGTGTTATTGTATGTTATTTTCATTCCAGAAGAGACATTATATTTATAGTGTCAACTACAGTTTAATCTTACTGATATCTTATTTGTATTTATGTTTTAAGAAATATATTTTCGTTTATTTAATGATACAAAAATAAAGAAACTACATTCAAATATCGATTTTACAACACAAGGGTGTGTGTTCTTAACAAAAATGAACCGTTATAATCCTTATCGACAAATACTACCCAAAATTCATTTTAACATTACTTCAATTGTATTTTGCTTTGTAAGAAGCAAATTCATTTAAGTATTATTTTAAATCTCAGCATTTTTTATAGTGCAAAGTAAGTAATAGAGCAAGGATAAACAGTGCGATGTTTTTCCAGATGTGTGACATTTAAAAATATTTTTACGCCATCAGTCATCAACAAGAGAAAAAAAACAGTAGTAAATTTATGTGTAGTACATTTAGTGAATATGTACACGATTTGCCAAAATAATTAGATCACTTAAATGTCATTTTCACATGCCTTTTATTTAACACATTGAACTCTGAACAAATTAGTCTAGCCATTTCATTAATTAATACATAACATTTCGTAGATATTGCTGCTGTGTTTTAATTCAGTTCAATTTAAGTTACAAATTCAGAGCAAAGTGTTTAAAAAACAAATTAGGAGGTAGAAAATATTGCTTTTATTAAATTTGCCTTATTTATTTATGTATATTTTGTTACGAAAGAAATGATATGTTGTACATATTATTTATAATAAATAACGATATGTAAAAATTATGCACATGTGGCCATTCGATTTAATTACATTAAAAATTACACACGCATACCTTTACAAGAATTATGAAATGTTTTTATCGGAAATGGTGAAACGATATTTACTTTGAAAAGTTTTATCTGATAATTTTAATAGAATATGGGTAGGTTCTTTGCAAACATATCAAGTATGTTTTTTTTATATTTTATTTATTTAAATTATCAGTATTTGTGATATAAAAATTGCACGATTTTTGGGGGATCTGTAACTCCATCACGAAGAATTTTCAAATACATGTTCATATTATAAACTTCTTACTTAAAATTTTTCTACTAAAATTATTATTTGAGCGACTTTTTCCTGAAAATTTAGAGAATCAAAAATTTATGTATGTGGGATATGGAATATAAAATAATTATTTTAATTATTTATGAGGGTGATTTAATTGAATTTTATTTTTAATCAGTGAATATAATGGTTTTTATGGTTAAACTTAATAATTGAATGAATATGTGGGTATTGGGTATATGTAAATGTTATTTAAGTGGAAAAGAATGAAAATTATTGTTTTATACAGTAAAGTATGCTTTTTCTTCTTATTTTTTGGTATTTAAGTTGATATTTCTATTATAAATTTAATTTTGATGCATGAAATATGACTAAACAATTTTGAATTTTAGATTTGATTAAAAGTATGTTTATTTGATAGAAAATGACGTGAAAAGTTGAAATTTTTAAACCGTAGGTCTGTATCTCGATACGTTCTCGAGATATGTTCTCTCAAAGTTTTCAATTTTTGAAAATTTTGGAGAAAAATGGCCGTAACTTTTGAATGTGTGGTCGGATTTGATTTTTGTTGACGAATTTGGAATCATCGTGTCAAAATTTATACACTGACACTGACATGTATAATATACTTGGAAATTCGAAAACAATTTTTTTTGTGAAAAATCGACATTTTTTTAAGGTATCCTTTTTTTATTTTTTTCGAATTTTCAAGAATTAAGCATGCCATTATATAAATTATAAATTTTTATATAAAATATAAATTTTTCTCCAAAATTTAAAAAAATCGAAAATTTTGAGAGGCCTTATCTCGAGAACGGTTTAAGATACAGACCTGCGATTTGAAAATTTCAACTTTTCACATCATTTTTTATCAAATAAACATACTTTTAACAAAAAAAATCGGGTGATATTTCATGCATCAAATTTTTATTTTTCGTATAAATATATGTATGTTAAGTACAAATACAAAAAATAAGAAGTAGTATCAAAACTTACCCCTAAACAATCTATAATCATCAAGTTGTTACAGTAAAAATAATGAATCAGAAATGTGAACCGCTATAAAATCGGTTTGCGGTTCACAGAGCTACATTTTTAACGGTTCGAACCGGTTTTTATATTTTGACCCATTAACTTATTAATTTTAAGCAATATAGCTTTATTAACTCATCGTTTTATTGTTTATAAATAATTAAAAATACTGTCTACATATTGTTATGTTCCCAATAGATTATTTTCAAAATCGACGCCCCAAAAATCCTAACACTAAAAAAGCTACAGCTTTTTCAAACCCTAGATATACTGGAATATTAATTAATAATAATAAATTCGGTTTTGTGAAGGTACGAAAAGTCATACAAAAAAAACATTGAAAAAACATAAATAATATTATTTTAAATATCTAGGTTAATAACATATAAAATACTGGTTACATGTTATATGAATGAAAGGATTATTATCAAAATTAAATAATAATAATCTAATTGTTTACAAAAGGAAGTGCCTTTAACGGAAGTTGGGTTTTTGAAATATTTTATGCGTGTTGTAAATTATGTCTATAGTTTATTTATTTTATAAATTATATTTCCTTGTTAAAATGTAATATTAATATCTACATAAAAAAGAAAACCACTTTTATAAAAAAACTGTATCAATTATTGATAAAAATAATTAAAATAGCTTGACATGATTCATAACATTCATTTATAAGATTATTATAATTATTGTATTGTTATAATTTTATTATATTCATTGGCGTAACTTTCACGGTTTTAAAATTGTGCTAATTTTAAGTTCACAATTTAAAAAATATAAATAAATAATAAAGAAATAGATTTAAAATTTGTAATACTCTATTAGAAATTTTTGAATTTTGTATTGTTGCTTGTAGAACCTATTGTTGATTTTTGATCACTTTTCTTCACACAATCCTATTTTGGTGTATTTTTTAATGGAAAATAAGGATTTATTATTGAAACTGAATTATATAAACACAAAATGTTTTTATTTGTGCATGTTTTTCATCATCAGAATCAATTATTTCTTGTTGACAATACAGTAAACTTGTTAATTTGATATTAAGTACCTAACTGACTCATACATTACTATACTTAAGTAGAATTTATAGCAAGCGTATGAATATAAACATTTCTTTATGTTGATTTTAACACTTAATGTGATTTTGAAAGTGTATGCCCGATATGCCCTAAAAACCCCAAACCAAAAAACTATTTTTTTCTATTAAAGATAAATGTTGCAATTCTTGGGTATAGTTTTTCTTATTTATGTTTTTTTTTTGTATTATATTATTTATATTGCCTTCCTTAGATGATTTAGGTCAAAATTAACTTTTACTTTTATTAGAATTTAATTTTGTTGTATATTTTTTTGATTTTTTTTTTAAAAATCTTCAAATAAAGGGCCCTTTGATAAAGTTTAGATACGTACCAAAAAATTCTGTCTACTTCGCTACTATGGACTGTTGTAATAAATATCTTTGCGATATCACATTTATGCTGAACAGCATAAAGAAAAAATAATAGAGCATATACAATTAAAAAGTATGATTAAAAGTTAAAACTAACAACGTTGCACAAAATCAATCCTTAGCAAAATTATAAATATTCGTGTATATTGGTGCAGTGAGTATGCTATCTACACAATTACATGAAAAATATGAAACAACGATTTTGCTTATTACTTATCTCGTGTGTCCGTCTGTCTTTGTGTGAATCGATTGTTGCACATTATTAAAAAAATAGTTACAGAAGAATAAGTATGAGTTTACTGGATTGACATCTAACCATATAAATTAGGGTGTTTTTATCGATCCCATTGGCCTGTTTTAACTTTAGATCTAAAAAAAATTCTCCCAAAATTTCAGATCTGTAGATTTTTTACATTTGGAAAAATGATTTTTTAACTTGCGCATGACGCTCGTTGATTTTTTTGAATGCCCAATTCATAGATCCAGTATTTTTAAAGATAATATTCGTTTAAGGAGGTTGCTGGGTTGGTGTTGCGGGGCACGGTGCGGAGAAAGCGCATGTGGATAAGCATAGAGCGAAGGCAAGATGTCTCTCTCTCTCTCTCTCTTTTTTTCACACACTTATCATTTTTTAATTAAAAAACGCGGCCCCTAATCATTATGAAAATTTACAGATATCTTTGTAAATGAATAAAGAATGTATGCTGAAATTTTCATCAAATTCTCTCTGTCACACCACTTTGAAAATCAGGGTGGCCAGTTTCTGGAAAACCGGTAAAAGTCGGGGAATTTTGCTATACAGGGAAATGTCAGGGAATTTGGTTGGAAGTCAGGGAATTTTTTATAAAAATGTAAAAACCACACAAATTCTCGCAAATATTAAATATTCGCGAGAACTGTTTAAAAACTTTTTAAATTTTAAACAGTTATCTATTAAAATTTAAAAGAAAACATGCGACCTTTTTTTAGATTTTTTTTTCTAAATTTTAAATAAAAACAGGGAAAAACGGTAAAAATTCTCCAAGAAAACCGGGAAAAGGCAGGGAAATTTGTTCTAGAGAAATACTGGCCACCATGAAAAGTCATGTCTCGAAATTATGCAATTCTCATAAAAAATGCATGTCAATTTGTTTATTTAATATTTATTAAACTATTCTCCTTTGCGAAGTTTTTTTTAGGATGGGGCTATTTGCACATACTGTATGTGCACGCAATTGGCTATTTGCACATGCTGTATGTGTACAGTGTTGGATTTGCCATTAGGCCCGTGAGGCCCGGGCCTAGGGCGCCAGCATTTTAGGGGCGCCAAAATATTAGAGGCTGCATAATTTAAAGAACGATTGAAATTTAAAAATCAAGTTAACTTAGTTTTGATATGTAAAGTATTTAAAATAAATAAGTATTAAACAAAAATAAGTAATTATTAAATTATTTAACAAAAAATTTTTAGAAAAATGTTTTTTAAGCATACCATATTTATATTTCTAAAACTGAATTGTTTTCATATTACTAATATATAGGTAATAAAAAAACTAACTCTCTTGTATTTTAATACCAAAAATATTTATGTTTTCACGGTTAAGGTGTAAAATATTAATTCTTCATATTTATTTTTTAGTCAGATTAATCTCACTAACTGTTGGGCGCCCCAAAATACCTTAATTTTTTTTAGTTTTGAATAAAAATAAGGTAAATTAACAGATATTAAAAATCTTTTTGGTAATAGCTTATTCTACCTATTTTACCTATAATTGTAGTTCTTCATTAAAGATTTTAGATTTAAACAATTATTTAAAAAAAAAATGAAAAAACCACGAAAAGGTAGGTAGGTACCTAAGGTATAAACAATTTCCTCGATATGAAGAAAAGGCTAAACTACTATCAGGAGTCCAGAATTATTATTGTTACGATACTCATCGCAGAAAAATTCGAAAACTGCAGCCAGATGAGTCAAAAATAAATGCAAGAGAACCTTTTTTTGGACAGGAAAATTTTCGAACCAATATTTACTACCGGATTTTAGATATTTTGAGCGTTCAATTAACCAGACGTAAGAACGTATATGAACAGCTTCACGTCAACTTCAATTTTTTTGATAATTTATCTGAAATTGATACAAATGACTTAACAAATCAAGCAAATAAGTTAGTCAATAAGTATCCGAATGATTTGGAAGAGACGTTTTGTAACGAATGCATTCATTTACATTTTCAAATTAAACAATTAGAAAATAATGAAGACGTGCGCTCTGCACCAAATATATGTAATTTTTTACATTCACGTCATCTTTGCGAGGTATATCCTAATGTAGACATCGCTTTACGCATATATTTGAGTATTCCAACTACTAATTGTTCTGGAGAAAGATCCTTTTCTACTCTAAAAAGAGTGAAAAGCTATTTGCGTGCAAGTATGGGCCAAGACAGACTCAATGCACTTGCATTGTTGTCTATCGAAGCGAAATTAGTGCAAGAAATTGATTATGGGGATATCATTAATGTTTTCGCGCAAGCTAAGGCAAAAAAAAAGTTAATCTGATATGTGATGTCATAAAAAATTTATGTATGCTTTTTTAAGAATTTATTATTATATAAAAATGAATAAAGCTTATAATAAATATATTCAATTTTCGTAAATTAGATGTTTTATTATAATAATTATCACTACAAAGCAAAAGGGGCGCCATATCGGACGGGGCCTAGAGCGCAGTCGAACCTAAATCCGCCACTGTATGTGTACCCAATTGGCTATTTTCACATACCACTAAATTAATGTAAACTAACCTATTCTTACTTAACAACCTAACTTATGCCCGGTATTATCAACCAATTTAAAGCTCCTATAGCGATAAATGCTCCTTTAAAGTAAATTTGGTGTATTACAAATGTGATTTAAATCAATATTTAAGCTCTCAATGAAAAAATAGACATAATATACGTTGTAAAGAAATAGTGCAGATAATTTAAAATCTATTTAATTAAATGTGTTATGGTGGATCTGTTGATAATATGACAGTTAGTTAAAGGAGCATTTAGTAAAAGTTGATAATACTGGGCGCTAGGTACATAAACAGTATGTGCAAATAACCAATTGCATACACATACGGTATGTGCAAATACTACATTCTTTTTTTAATATTAATGTCTTATTATTTTCAAAGTTTCATCGAAATCTCTCCGTTATTTTTCTATGGTGTCATGTCAACCTCCTTAAAAACATTATTAGAAAATTTTTCAATTTTATGATAAAACATAAATGGGGGAAACCTAAAAAACATCCTAATATACATATGTACATCAGAATGTGTTCTATTCAACATATCATATGCAAAACTATCACGATCGATTTGAATAAAAAAAAAAACTATAAACCGATAGTAGGAATGTTTTTGTAATTTGTAGTAAGTGTGTATGCGTAACAAACAAAGTAAAAAACCGCTTATATATTATGTTGGTGTCCTCTTTCAGCACAGGAAACACATCCGATATGAGATCATCTAGCCAGGAAACACGTAAAAGGTACCTGTCTGTTCCTACAGAACAAACCAACCCGCAACCCGCTCCTCCCTTATTCTTTCTTGCCATGTGTATATCTCTCTTTGTTCATCAACTTTGTATATTATATTTGTTGGCGTTTTGCTTATTGCATGTCGTGTAGGGCCCGGCCTTACCTTACGATTTGCGAAGAGTTCATCAACTTATGATTTGGAATACAATGCATGATATTCTTCGACTTCCTTGTCGTTATAACGTGTTTGAATTTTGTTATTTACATTTATGTCCGGTATTATAAAGGTGTTATTGAAATTTGTTAGACAATAAGTACACACAAAAAAACTGTATTGAACCATGAAAATCTTGTTTTGTATATAACGAAAACAATATTTTCTTAATATAAGAAAAGTACTCTTAATCCAACTATATTATTTCTTCGTCTAAGAATACTATAGTTGTTTAAGAATATATTTCTTATCTTAAGAAAATATTGTTTTCGTAATATACAAAACAAGGTTTACTTGGCTCAAGTAAACCTTTCTACTAGTGAACTTTGACAGTTCTATAACGTTTATTGACAGTACTTTATTAAATTAGAAAATAAATAGAATTTATAAACCGTTGTTAACTAAAATATTTTTGTTTCAATCGTAGAAGAATTTTTAGATTTTTTTAAAGCTGTCAATAATGAAGATATTTAAGGGGCTACCAAAATTTTCTAGTTAGCAAGAACTCTCAAATGAGGTATTAATTTTGTGATAGTATCTATGGATTTGCTATGAAATTTAGCAATTTCATAGCAAATTTTATTTTTTATTGTATGTTACAATACTTCAACGTATTGTAACACAGTTGGTGCAAACTCTGACCGTACGTGATAATTATCATAATATCACCACTGTTTTAATACCGTTGTTGGTGTTTACATACAACACGTGTGTGAAACTTGTCAAAGTCTTCATGAAACTCCAAGTAAACTGTCATGTGTTTGATACATCATTTGAGAGTTCTTGCTAGCTAGCAAATTTGCTAACTCCTTTATGATACCGTCTGATTGTTTGTTACCTTTTCACGGCTAAACCACTGAACCGATCTTGATGAAATTTGTCAGAGAGATAACTTGCATCCTGAGAAAAACATAGGCTATTTTGTATGTGAGACATTTGTATATACGCGTACTTTTTTGGCGTAGACATCTAGCGTGCAAATGCGAAACTAAAAATCTGTTTTATCGCCAACCAGAACAGAAATTTGTATTATCTATCTGACTTTTCTATGCTACTGTATTTAAGGGTTGAGGGATGGGGAGAGGGTTAAAAGTCTTTTTATTTTAAATGTATAGAAATCTGAAATAAAATTCAATGTTTACAACGGAAGCAATAATTTATGAATGGCCAATTATGTATATAAAAAACACAGTGCACGTGTTAAAGGCAAATTACGGGTCATGACCTTGCGTTTACACCTGCATTAAATTTGTTTATTATATAATAACGATATGGTGATTTAAATTAGTGAACAATTGATCTTTTTTTTTGATAAATATATGTATAACATGCATGTTTAAAGTAATTTACATTCGAAATGATTTACGCCAATTTTTTAACAGTTTTATGTGATCAGTAAACAGAAGTAGTTATTTTTGTTGTTGTTATTAATGTGGTCGATTGTTTTATAAGAAAATAAAAAAATGATATGCTGTTGGTTTTTAAATCGATTTATTTTAGATCGGTATGTATTTATTTTTTGGTATATTTATTAAAATATGATTGATTGATTATTTTGTAAATGGGCGATTAAAAAATTGTATAGTTGCAGTAAGAGGTTGGAAAAATTATACTTTTTATTTGCTCAAGTTAATTTACTTTGTTACCTTTTCACGGCTAAATCGTTGTACCGATCTTGATGAAATTTGGTAAGGAGATAGGAAGAAGAAGAGGAAGAACATAGTATTCTTTGTATCCCGAAAAATTGATCAGATAAAAAAATATAACGCAAACGAAATCGCGGAGTCTTTGGACACTCATTTTTTTGCGTATTGTAAATATAAAACTGCAAAAATGGTTGATACAAAATCTTAAATGTTGATAAGAGTACTTAATTACAACTTTTGTAATAATCCTAGCATATCTAAAATACAGCATTTACAATTTTCCATGTTAAGGAAATTTTTTGAATTATATAGGTACCTGAAAGGTCAGGTTTACTCAAGTTGAAAGTATTGACAGTAAGCTAATGAGAAATTGTTTTTTTTTTACTATTTTGACTGCGAGTACATATTCTTTTCGCTATTTTTGGGATTTTTATTGACTGAAATCTGTATATTTACATTTAAAATCACAGGTGTCCAAAGACTTTTGCACGGCAGTGTAGCTAGTACTTATATTATTTAGTTTTTTTTTAAAGTGCTAAAATGATTTTTTTAATAAATTGTGTCGCCGTCGATTTGGTTAAAAATGGCGATGCTGTCTTAACTCTTACAGGAGTAACTTTAGTTTAAGTTAGATTCATTTCAATATTTTCGAAGGCTTATGCTTGGTATCAAACTTATATAACAGTTCTTTGAAGTTTCATGAAGACTTTGACAAGTTTCATGCACGCGTTGCATGTAAACACCAAAAACTGTATTAAAACAGTGGTGATATTATGATAATTATCACGTACGGTCAGAGTCTGCACCAACTGTGTTATAATACGTTGAAGTATCACTGCTCTAAATTCCATAGATACTATCACAAAATTAATACCTCATTTGAGAGTGTTTGCTAGCTAGCTAATTTTGCTAGCCCCTTTATGATACCTGATATTAATCGATTAAATTGTATGTTGATAAGGCCGGACCTGAATATTTTCCCCCATAAGCATGATTTTCGTGAGTTTGGCATCGCTATCTGCATGTTATTTTTTTTAATAGTATTCATGTATATTAGAAGATAGGTAGTAAAATTGGTTTTACGTTGATATAAGTTATATTCATGTACTTACCTTTAATATGATATAATTATGGTTTAAATCAGGTGGGTAGTAGAGATTTTTTGTGGCTTTTATACGACTCTACTTACCTATAAATTTATCGCAGAGTAGGTAGGTGTAGTTTTCTTTATTTTGACATCTTGGCCTTGCCCAGGACATGAAAACAATCGTATCAGCCTAAATTGTACTCATTTGTATATTTATTTATGTGGACAACTTTATTTTATATATTTTTTAGTTTTTATTTTTGTCACAAGACTTAAAATACAAAAGAATTGTATATAAATTTTGAAGAAGAAAAAAGTTATGTTAATTTACCTCCCTCCCTTCTAAGAAAAAATGTGGGAGGGGGTAAATTGATAGACCTTTTTAGGGTTCCCTAGAAAACTAGGAACCCTTATAGTTTCTCCATGTCCGTCCGCCCGTCTTCAAAAATTTTGAGATAATAAGATGAAATTTGGTATACGGTCGTAGATTAATGACCCAAAAACAGAAATGATAAGATTTAAAAAAAAAATTTTTTTTTGGGCCCCCTTTCTATAAAATGAAAAGTGTTTTCAAAAAAAAAAATTCACCAACCCCATTGAATGGGGTATCGTTAGAAAGGTCTCCTAAAATGCAACAAAAAATGTATCAGAACTTTTTGATTTTAACCCTTTAATCACGATGTATTTGCTCTCCAAAGTCGTTAAAAAAGCTTCCCCCCCCTCTATTTTCTAAACTATCAATTTAAAAAATCTAAAAAAATTCCAAAATGTAGCTTTTAATTAGTACTTTCACTGAAAATTATAACGAACATTGTCAAAAATATTTTGGACCCCCCTTTCATAGACTGAAAATTGAACTTACATTTTTTCCTCACTTACCCTATTGAGTGGGGTGTCATTTAATAGGTCTCGTAAAATGCAATAAAAAACATCAAATAACTTTTTGATTTTAACCCTTCAGTCGCGATATATTTGCTTTTTAATGTCGCTGACAGAGCGTCCCCCCCCCCTCTATTTTCTAAACTATCGATTCAAAAAATCTGAAAAAAAATCAGAATGTAGCTTTTAATTAGTACTTTTACTGAAAATTATAACGAACATTGTCAAAAATATTTTGGACCCCCTTTTCATAGATTGAAAAGTGAACTCACATTTTTTTCATTTACCCCATTGAGTGGGGTGTCATTTGATAGGTCTCTTAAAATGCAAGAATAAAAACCAAATGACTTTTTGATTTTAACCCTTCGGTCACGAAAATTTTGAAAAAACTCTTTTTTTATAAATCGTAGTGAGAATGACTACGGAACCCTATCATGTGCGTGCCCAACAAGCACTTGCCCGTTTTATTTTAATGTAAAATAATTAAAATCTAAAATTCGAATGCTATTCAAATTTCCATTGTTTTACGTAAATAGTCAGAAATGTGAAAAGTTAAGACTATTTAATAAGTCATTTTTTATTTGTTTGTTACATTAATTAATAAGTGTTAAAATATATTACACTTCCTTATCAGTATCTATTATTACATAGAAATATATTTAATTAATAAATTATGATAAGATAGAAAAAATAAAATAAATAAATATAATTATTATATTGTTCTTTTTTGGTTGTTATTTGTATGATACGTAATCGACTTAAATCTTTTTAAAGTTTTTATTGTTTAATTTACTTTTATAACAAATGGAATTTAGCTATTTTTAATGCATTTTTTACTTTCGATATAATTTATAACCTTCTGATAAAAAAAGGTTCTCATGATATTATATTATATAAATAATTTTATCGTTTACAATGTAGACACGAATATACTATAATGATATCATTGTTTGTTATTAAATAATAATAATTATTATTAAATTATTACCATTGTTGATTTTTAACATATGTTCAATTGTTTTTTATTTATATGTTATGTAATAACAAATATGTTGCATGCTTTTTATTATCTATTTTGATAATTGATAGTTTATTTCAACAATACATTTTTCTATATGCACGAATGGGGTATCAAATAATTCGTCTTTTTGTACTTTTTTCAAAAATATATATTTTCATACCTTTTTTACCCGAGAAAAGGGGGGTAGGAAAAAATAAGAAAATAAAAGAAATATGTTCAGGAAAAATTGTCTTTTTATTAAATTGTAAAGAAACCAGGGCCCCTATTCTCGAGCTCACTTGAAAATACATATGTCGATTCGAGTTTTTCGTTCGAGATTTTAAATCTCGCATGCCCAGGAGCAGTCGAGATTTTTCATTCGGCATTTCTAGAAAAAAAGTCATATTGGAATTCGAGAATATGGTATAATTTACACAATCGAGATTCTAGTATATAACTTAGTTATATTGTCGAGTTCGTTTGACTTTTCGTTCATTCGAAATTATTGTACTAAACTAAAAATAAAAGTCCCTAACAATAAGTTATTAACTAGAATCTCGATTGTGTAAATTATACCATATTCTCGAATCTCGATGCGACTTTTTCGGGTTTCATAGAAAACTAGGAACCCTTATAGGTTCTTCATGTCCGTCTTGAAAAATTTTTACATAATAAAACGAAATTTGGTATACGATCGTAGATTGATGACCCAAAAACAGAAAAGATTTTTGAAAAAAAAAAATTAGATCCCCCTTCCATAAAATGAAGTGTTTTCAAACAAAAAATTTCACCTACCCCATTGAGTGGGGTGTCCTTAGAAAGGTCTCCTAAAAATGCAACAAAAAATGTATCAAAACCTTTTGATTTTAACCCTTCAATCACGACGTATTTTCTAAACTATCGATTCAAAAAATCTGAAAAAATCAGAATGTAGCTTTTAATTAGTACTTTCACTGAAAAATTATAAAGAACATTGTCAAAAATATTTTGGACCACTCTTTCATAGACTGAAAAGTGAACTCACATTTTTTCACTTACCCTAATGAGTGGGGTGCCATTTGATAGGTATTCTAAAATGCAACAATAAAAGTCAAATGACTTTTTGATTTTAACCCTTCAGTCACGAAAATTTTGAAATAAATCTTTTTTTATAATTCGTAGTGAGAATGACTACGGAGCCCTATCATGTGCGTGCCCAACTAAAAATGTCGAATGAAAAATCTCGACATGCGAAATTTAAAATCTCGAATCGACATATTCTCGAGTGAGCTCGAGAATAGGGGCCCTGGCTGTTATTGGGTGACTAATAAGTGGTGGTGAATAATTGGAATATCTGAATCTATATTTGTTTCAGTCTATGAAAAATAATTCAGAAATAAAACTGTTAAAATAAAAATTAAAATATTCCCTTCATTTCCGTTGCAGTAAAATGACTCGCAAGTCGCGTAGGATTTGATAAATTATTTGAAGACTTTTTGATAGCAGCACGCCAACGCAATTGCTGAATTGACTTCCTTATTTTGTACATTTATTGTGATTACCAGTGGCGTACAGCCATTTTAAAACTACTTTAAAAAATTACATTTTTAACAAAAAAACTGTGCAGAATATATTTATTTAAATTTATTATTTGTAATCAAAAAAAGGAACATTAACGAAATCTGTCTGTCTGTTGTATCCTTTTTTGAAACGAATAAATCTATGATTCAGATAGTTGAGATTTGGCATAATTATAATAAATAAATAGACATGAATAGGTATGATGGCTAATTTAAAAAACTATTCTATGATGATCTTACTTTACGTAAAAAATACTTATTTCTGCAGAAAATAAAGGTTTAATTGCGAAAATCGACTCTTTTAGAACTAATTTTGAATTTGACGCCAAAACGCTCGCAGGTGACATTTCAGAGTTGTGACGTCACACTCCTTGTTAACAATAATCAAACATTCAGAATTCAGAGTTAGACAATAATTTATTTATTTTTTGTGTTAAAAATGAATTCCAACGTACCTACCTATATACATAAGTTCTTAAATAGGGTATGTACCTAATAATCTTGTAAGAGGAATTGATATTTGTCTAAAATAAAAGACGTTTACTGATGCGTGACGTCATTCTCTCTGATTGGTGTTTCATTTAACATGGTGGATTGCTGTATTTTGCATTTTTATTTTAGCAAAAATTATATTAATCTCGCTTTTAATATAAAAATAAATATATTTTTTAGAATCTTTTTAGCCTATTTCATTATTTAAAATCATAATTTCAATGATACTTTGTTACTGGCATCATGTCTATTATAAAAATGAAATTTTATCGTTTTTTAAGGGGAGGAGGGTACTAAAAAAATTCAATCCCGGAGAGTGGGGTATCAAATTAAAACTGAAAATTCAACTGTTTTATTATAAAATAATATATTACGTATAAGAAATTAATAATATGATGAAAACTGTGAGCAGTATGGGCTATTTAATATTTATGTTATTTTTGTATATGAAACCGTACACCATAGCGCCTGCAAATTTATTATTTTTGTACTTTTTTGTTTACATATATTTTTGGTAAAACTATACGTGTGTTCTGCATATGGCCCCATATGCTAATAAATCAGCAGGGGTGTAAATAAATAAAATAATTCCTTCTGAAAATATTTAAAATAGGGCTTAAACGTCATTTCAATTGGGCATAAAATTAGTTTTAAAAATTTTACGAAATATTACATTTTTTTAATGTGTAATTTTTAAATAGATACTGTATAATAAAAAATTAACGCCCGCCGTACACATTTGTGTACATTCATTTTATATTTAGTGCTGCTGTCTATGGATATTAATTAACAATATTTCCTTAAAAATCAGTTGTTAGAAGTGCAACAAACAAAATCTGTTAACGTTATTAGTATCATAAATGTTTAAACGTGTTTTAATTGTTCTGAATAATTTTTATATGAAAAGAGGTACGTGGTATGCTAATATATTTTATCCAACTAGAGCATGTGATTTCGAATTTTGTTCAAATCATATGAAATAACTTAAATATACATATAATATGACTTTTAAATGAAATTTATCTAAATAAAAATGATATCAGAAAAGCAGTCTCACACAAAATAGACTTCATATCTGCCCAATTTACTCAGTTGAGTACACACTGTTATTTTTTTCTAAATATTACAAAAAAGTTTGTGTTGTATATTTAGTTAAATATATTGAATATGTACTTAATTTCATTAAAAAAATCTTTTGCATGTTTTTGTTTCTTTTTGGGCGTTAATGGGTTAAGAAAATTTGGTCAAACTTTTACGGTTCGAAAACTTGAGATCCTAGAATTAGTTCAAGCTATGTGATAATTGAATTAAGGCAGGCCCATATTCAGGAAAGGGTACAATAAATATTTTATAATAAAAAAAAAGATATTGATGTAATTATACCAAAAACTTGAACTGGATAATTATTAGATCAGGTATAATACGAATTAAAAAAATGCCAATGATATTTTTTAATAAAATGAAGCTATATATACAGTTATTTTTAATGTTGCTGAAATACGTCATTTTAATTGGGGTATTTTACAACCCTCCATACATGTTACGAAGCCCCACTTGACTTACGAATTCAACGCAAGAAGAAAATACCTATTAGTTTCATTTTAAATGAATCATCGCTCTCTTATGATACTCTATATTTACATTACCAAGAAAAATCGCACCAAATTCTAGTTTTTTATCATTTCTACTATGCTAATAGACTTTCTTGTCAACATTCTTTAGCTTTACGTCATAATTAAGTAAATACCTGTTACATTAGTCATATTTAAATCTTACGTATATATTGCTTCTGTACACGGAGAAAAATGGAGTCGATTTTTAAATAAAAATTGCACTTGTCGATTAAAAATTTCAATTTTTTATTTTATCAGTTTTAACATGTTCCTACTGTCAATTGAGAAACTTCTACAATCTCCATTGTAATTTTTATAATACGCAATTTTTACTATGTTCGTAAATATCATTTATATGATTTATTCATTTTATTATTCTTAAGTTGAATTATTTGTTAATAAAGTGCTCTATACAAATTATTTCGTTTCAACTAAGATACAATACATAAAAAGATTGTGTTAAATTAATTATATTAATAGTATATTTGTTTATTGGTATAACCATTGAGTAAAGAATAACTCTTCTTTACTCAATGGTATAACAAATTAAACTATACCAATAATATAGCTTTTGAACTTGCAAGCAATAATTACTAATTGATATTGTAACTTTAATAACAAACACGTGACCCAGCAAGAATTACAATATTTTGGACCGTTTCAAGATTTCTACGTCAAATAGTTGTATGTACAGTGGTACCTCGACATACGAGTTTAATTCGTTCCGCAACCTTGCTCGTATCTTGAATTACTCGTATCTCGAAGCAAATTTCCCCATACAAAACAATTGAACTACCATTAATCCGTTCCAACCCCCAAAATGTCACCCCAGTTATTTTTGTTACGTGGTTTTGAATAATAAAAACGTATTTATAAATGACAAATATTTATTGTACAAAAACAAAAAAGATAATGTAAAGAAATAAATTAGATATCCTCACTGGTCTTTGCCTTTTTCGCTACATTTTTCTCGCTTTCACCTGTAGGCCGTTTAGAAAAAAAAACATGTCCAAGGAGGTTTGTTTCTTCCTCCCTCTCAGAATGTTCCGGAAATGAGTTAGGCAAGTGTCATTAAAAAGATCAGATGCACGACCTGTTGCAACTTTTTCTGGGTGTGCCGACCTGCTAAACTAAACCGAACTCGTATCTCGAATTTCGCTCGTAACTCAAAGCAAAAAATCACTCGCTCGCCGGCTCGTATCTCGAAAAACTCGTATGTTGGGGCACTCGGTATGTCGAGGTACCACTGTATTTAAAATTGAGTGATTGGTATTAAATATATTTTTGCTCTTTGTCTTGTCGATTGACAAGATAATTTTACACCTATGTACCTATATAAATGAACAGAAATTCTGAGTGCCTGACTCATCAACACACAGCCCAACTCATTGAAATTAAAAAAAAAAAAAATCTGATCGTCTTCATTTTATGATGTATGCACTCTTTAAAAAAAGATTTTCAGAAATTCGACCTCTGTAGGGGGGAAAAAATGTTGATTTTTTTTTGTATTGCAATTTTTCAAATTTTCTGAATTGAAGCCGCGCTAGTAAAGCAAATATATCTATATTGATAAAAAGTATTTTTGGTACAAACCTTTAAATTAACTATGAGGGCGCAGGCCCGGCCCTGTATGTATTGTTAACATATATTTATAATAACATGTGTGAACAAATATGCTAACGCTTGCATTGCATGCATGAGGAGCGTAATGGGCGTAAATAAATTATATAGATAAAAATTACAAGTCTTTTTTTATAGATGCAAAAATGAATATTTTTTTTTTATAATAGGCAATTTTTAGTTTAAGTTTGTGTAAAAGAAGAAATCTACAAGATTTATTCAAATAAATACCGCAATGCTTTCTTGCTCTGAAAATAAATTTGTAAAAAATAAATGTCAATTTGTTTATTGTTGTACTGTTTGTTAGTTATTTAATTTTTATTGAATACAACAATTAATGCAGTTGTTTTCTTTTTTAACTAGTGAACAATCGATAGCTAGCGCTCGCGCTAGTGTTATGATTTATGATGACACCAACAAAAAATGGGTGCCAAGTGGTTCATCATCAGGGCTTAGCAAAGTTCACATTTACCAGCATCAAATACAACAGACTTTTCGAGTTGTTGGAAGAAAACTTCAAGATCATGAAGTAGGAATATTTTTCAAATGTTAATGGAATAAAAAATAATAACTTATTTTTTTGTAGGTCGTTATTAACTGCGCCATTCTTAAAGGACTTAAATACAATCAGGCGACGCCAACCTTCCACCAGTGGCGTGACAACAAACAAGTTTATGGTCTTAATTTTAGCTCTAAAGAAGATGCAGAAACATTTGCTAGGGCGATGTTTCATTCCCTCGAAGTGAGTGTAATATTAAAGCCATTATGACGGGTCAAAAAATTGTCAATGTTTGGGAATTTTTTTCACAGGGATAACTAATTATTTTAGGATCGGGTAAAGGGCATTTTATTAAGTATATATTCAACTTATTCAATACAAATTTTTATTGAAAAATATTTAAAATTTATAAAGTTATGAGCTTCAATGCGGCAACAAAAAAATTTTTTTTATTGTCCCGTCAAAATTTAATTGTCACATTGGTTTTTCTTTTTAATGTAAAAAGTGTGTATCGACAATTAAATGTGTGTTTTCTTGTAGATACTTAGTAACGCACAAAGCAGACCACCACAAATGACACAGAGCCAACCCGCATATCAGCCGACGACCAACGGACACTACGAGGAAGACATGGGCTACAGAACCATGACCAGGGAAGACGTCGCGATAATCCAAGAACGAAGGATTTCATCCCAATCAATGCTAAACTCCCCACAGGGCGTGCAAGCGAGTCCTCAATCACCTGCAGGTTCAACATCAGCGGCGGGAGCTGCAGCAGGAGGTCACCACAGGGCTAGCAGCGCTCCACCTGCTCCTAACCCACCTCCATTAAGTCTTGCACCTCCACCTGCACCACCGGCGCCACCTATGCCGTCGCTACCGTTAGGTCCCGCGCCTAGTCAGTACGCCGCGCCGCCTGTACCTCCGCCACACGGACCACAGTTGGCTATCCAGTATGCGCCGTCTAACTACGGAGCGCCAGCACCTCCTCCACCGCCACACGCGTCGCAGACAGTCGTCCAGGTGCCTGCGGGAGTTGTAGGAGGAGGTGGTGGTCCGCCTCCACCTCCACCACCTCCTATGGCGAACATGCAGAGGTCGACCAGTTCAGATGGGAACGATACGAATTCGTTAGCTGCTCAATTACAGAATGCAAGACTAAAAAGACAGAGTAATAAAGTAAGTATAGGTGTTTTTTATTACAAGCTTTTATTTAAATCGAAATTTCGACTAGTTCTAATTAAGATATAGCTTTGAAATTTTGTATACGTATATGAGTCCGGTGATAATGCAATATAGTATATCTAATATCGTTCTAAATCCAATATGGCGGACGTCCCAAGATGGCGGTTTACCTTTTTCTTCATAACCATAATAATATGAATATTAAATGAAAGGGTTTGACGAATAAAATACGATTAACTACATGCCATCATTCTAAATCAAATATGGCGAACGCCTCAAGATGGCGGATTACCTTTTTCTTCATAACCATCTTGACATGGGTATCAAATAAAAGGGTTTGACGAGTAAAATACGATTAGCTATGTGACGACATTCTAAACCCTATGTGGCGGGCACCCCAAAATGACGGATTACTTTTTTCTTCAAAATCTCCTTGACTTATGTATCAAATGAACGGGTTTGATGAGTAGAATTCGATAAGCTATATGACGTCATTTTAAACTTAATATGGCGGATTACCTTTTTCGTCACAACCTCCTTGATATGGGTATCAAATGAAAGAGTTTTATGAGCTTTTCCTGTTAGTATGTTAGTTAGTTAGTCAATCAGTAATTAAGAATTTTAAAATAAAATTATATAAAAAATACTTTTTAAAAACAAGCTTTTATTAAAAATACACTAATGTCCGGTATTATAAACGACCCAGCAAATTTGCAAGCTAGCAAGCACTCTCAAATGGGGTATCGAACTTATATGACAGTTCTCAGTAAGTTGGTTTTTACCGTTTTAGATAGATAGTTTCATACATAGGAAGTAAAAAAAAGGTATGTAAAGTATATTTACAAAGTGTATTTACTAACCTTGCGTAAAAAACGGTAAAAACCAACTTACTGAGAACTGTCATATAAGTTTGATATCTCATTTGAGAGTGCTTGCTACCTAGCAAATTTGCTAGGTCGTTTATAATACCGGACATAAGTAAAAAATAAATTTTCAGCTATCACAAAAATTTCAGGTTTTTTTATGACTAAAACAAATAAAAGCGCAGGGTGCTATAACGGCAAATGTATGAATAAAAATTCTTATGTAAAAAATAAGAAACGAAATATATATTCATTAATTCAAATAAATATACAGAATTTTGATAACAAATTAAAAATTTTATAAATGCAAAAACTGAAAGAATTAATTAATTAAAAGCTATCCATTTGCCTTCATGAGCGATGAGCGCCCCACGATTTTATTTATTTTAGTCATAAATACCTGAAATTTTTGTGATAGCTGAAAATTAATTTTTAGTGCATTTTTAATAAAAGCTTGTTTTTAAAAAGTTTTTTTTTATATAATTTTATTTTATCAATAATATGTGTTATCGAATGTAATTGATTTCAGCAAACTCAACCGACTGAAAATAGTGGATCTTCAACGAGCAGTGGAGGGAGTAGTAATTATGGCACAATCGGTCGTGGAGGTTCTGGAGGTATGGCGTCCATGATGGACGAAATGGCTAAAACTTTAGCACGCCGACGCGCGGCCGCTGAGAAAAAAGAGCCCGACCCAGATGTCGATGATAAGAAATCGAATTGGGAGAAAACAAACACGTTACCTAATAATACAAAGTTCTCTGAATCGCCAAAGTCGTCTAGGAAAAGATTCGGCTCGGCGTCAGAGGAAACTATATTAAAAGTGAATGGTATATCGAACGACGTTAGTTTGGCTAATTTATCAATTTCATCCGCCGATTTAGAAACTTTAAAAGTTGAAATAGTTAAAGAACTTAAAAAAGAAATAAGTAAAATGAAACAAGATATAATCGATGGTAAGTTGTTTTATTTATTTTTATTTAAAAACAGTGCTCAAGAATATTGGCTAAAAACTGATTTTTTTTGCGAATATTTAAGAAACGTTACAAAAAATTGATTGTTGTATTTTTTTTTATTGTTAGGATTTTGTTTAACTATTCAGTTTTGTAGAGGCATTCACAACGAAGAAAATGTTTTTTTTTATATTTACAATCCAACTGACAGAACTGGAGATATTTAAAAAAAAAACGTACAAATGCACGGGAAATTTTTCACCCCGAGGTTTTTAGCCGCCGTTCGTACACGAGCGGCGAAAAAACGCTGACCATTACAACTTGTATACTTGTACATACACAATTTAAAAATGTGGCTGTTTCGCAGCACCACCTTTAAAATATAACCGGTAGCATTTTCAAAACCGTGTGGCGTAAAAAATTCCCGTGCGTTCGTAGCCTAATATGGCCATATGGCCGTATTAAAAAAAAAATCCGGAGGTTGGCCAATGTAAAAATTCGATTAGGTTTTCCCTATGATGTCTAAAAACACGTTAATTTTTACTTATTCAGTGTCGTATTCAAGAAAATTTTTGCTAAAATTCTAAACTTGTATTATTTGAGGTTATGTGTAAATTTGCAACAATGTAACTGTTAGATTCTTTTTAAAATGTGTTTTTATCAAGTATGTGGGAAGTTTTACTTATAAATTTTGAAAATTGATGAAGTAAAATAAAGTAATAATATGTTATTAACATAAAAAATATATATTTTATTAACATTACGTTTTTTGAGGTTATGTTTAATTTCACAACAATCAGATTCTATTTAAAATGGGGCAGAGGAGGGGATATATGATTTAGATTAGAGGGTTTGTCAAGTACCAAATGACTTAAAACTAATATAGTTTTTTATTTATTTTCAGCTATTAAATCAGAATTAAATCGAAGGTAATTCAGTAACTGTACTGATATGGTTTAGAAGTTGAATAATGGTTTTATATATTTGAATATATAATTTTAATGGTAATAATATAACGTGACATATATTAATATATGTAATCAATGTATAAATAAGAAGACTTCTGCTGCCCATCGACGATGAAATCATTTCTACTTAATTCGAATTTTAAATAAGAATATTTTACACTTTAGTAGACTGTTATTAGTAGGTATTTCGTATCTATTACTACATCATCATCGTTTCATTCAATACAAGGACTATATAGTATTTAACAAATAATATATTCACTACTTTACAGTATTTATAATATTTAATAACTTCTTGCTTATGTATTTGTGATAATCGTTTGAAATCTACGTTAACCATTATTTATCAATTGATTTCATCTAGTTCAGTCAAAGGGGATTTGTAAATCGTAATGTAAAATACCCCAAACCTGAGTATTCTGTTAAATTAGCCACCATCTTTGTGAAAACTTTAAGCGTAAATATCTCATGCTGTGATAAAAATGAAAAGGACCTTTTTTATTCAGCATTAGATTATCTATTGATTCTGTTATGAGATTTTTTTCATAAATCTAACCATTTACGAGTTACAGCGCAGCAATGTTTTTAACTTTGACGCACTGTATCTCGTAAACGGTTAGTTCTACGAAAATAAATTCGTAAAACAATTGATAGGGAATGTAGTAATGAACAAATTAGGTCCTTATCATTTTTATCATATCATCAACGGTTCATGAGATATTTAGATTTTAAATTTTTACAAAGATGGCGGCTAACGCACGTTCCCCCCACCCCTCAACAATCCTGCCAACAGCAGAATACTCAGAATTGATTGGATTTAATTAATTAAGGTAAGACAGTGAAAGTTGAAAAGGCTTAAAATGAAGTTAATTTAATTTCTGTGCCTAATTCGTTTATTGTATGTAAAATGTTGAGTGTCAATGTCTATATGCAGAATATAAAATACAATATTAGTGTGCCAATAAGATAATGTACAAACGCCGAGTGCTTGATGTCCACATGACGATAGATCACAAATACATCGGCAAGGGTATGAAAATAGGTATGACTGATTGTAAGTTTTGATTGTTTATATTATAGATGTTTTCTAATTTTTATAATACATATATTATACAGGTCGACATCATTTTTTAAACCAAATTGGTTTCCGAGATAACGTAACCTAAAAATGATTTGTTTTATTTATGAATTTTTCCCAAGCAGGTGAATTTTATTCTACAGTTTTCGTTTACAGCAACTTATAGGACTGTATTTACTTTTTAAAATGAGTTTTTATTTTTCACTGTACGATTTTTTTCTACGTTTGAAGATAATGTGACATTTGTGGAATCCATTTTTTTTTTTTTTTTTTTTAATATCATATCTTCAAACTGATATATCGCGGTGAAAAAAAAATTAAACAGTGAAAAGGAAAAGTTTATTTTAAAAAGAAAATAGAGTGCTGCAAGCTGCTGTAAACGAAAACTTATGAAAAAAAAATGATTGCTTGTTTGGTAATAAATTACTTTTAGGTTAGGATATCTTAAAATTTTGACAGATTCGTTTTCTGGATAGATTTTTGACATGAAGAATAGAGACAGGAGATGAATGTCTGTATATCTGTAATACAATTTTATGTGTCAAAATATGACCGCCGAAGTGGGTGATTTCCGTGCATGGACCACTGTGCAGTAGTTCACTGCGCATCCGTATAGTTGTGTGTGTACCTCAAGGTACAGAGGGGTAAAGACGCACAAAGTAATGCGCAGCGGTCGGACCGCCTACTCCAGGTTCCGTTTTTTTCAATATACCCCCTCCACTCGAGATTCGTCTCCTTGGTTCTATGCTTCATGGTTTTTGAGAAAAGTACTTTGTTATTAGTCGACATTTGTTTGTTCTGTAAATGAATTTGATGTAAAAGTTGTGAATTAGAGAATGTCTATACTTGAATCATTGGGTTTATACTAATTGTAAGATTATTGGCATTTGATTTAATATGATAATAATAATAATTCCTACTTAAGTTTTAGAGATTCGTGATTGCATTGTAAATACACATTTATTGATAAGGGACTTCCATATTTAGTATTTATTATGATCAAGCGTAAAATATTTTATATAGATGGTGACATGTTGTTTAATGCCTCGTTTGCCGAGGTATCAATGAGTGTTATGAATATTAGTTTTAATCGGTTAAACTATATAGTTAGAAACTAAACGTTACTGAATGGCTTTATTATAATTGTCGGTTATAAAAATGTTCATATATTTTATGCTATGTATTATTCCCTTTTTTTATTTATTTTGTGATATATTATACCATTGTATTTTGTTTATTTTAAACAAATAATTTTCATTGTTTATTTTTTATTATATATAATAAAAACGGAAAGCCGCAATTCAAACTGTCTAAAAACGAACGAGTCTGGCACTTTAACGAGCGAATCGGTTTTTGCCGATTTTTCGGCTTTTTTTCAATTTTACAGTAAAAAGTTATACAAAAAAATTAAAGCTAATTGAATTCCCTATAAAAAAGGTCTTATAATATTTTTTGTCAGATTCATACTTCACCAGATAATGATCGTTTGAATTTTTTATCATTTCAATTTTAATAAATTCAAATTTGAGAAAAAATATTATAGGAACTTTTGTATAGAGAATTTTTCATTTTGTTTTTATAAGTTTTTGCTGTAAAGTTGCAAGAAAGCTGGTAAATCGGCAAAAATTAATTTGCTGGCTTAAGTGCCAGGCTCATTCGTTTACATGGCTTAAAAATATGAAAAGTAAATTATACATAGCATTTTCTATAGTACAATTATTTGACTATATTTGAAAATAATATATATAGTAATATTTGTAATAAACATATATCGTAATATTGAATATGTTTAAATATTAATGTGTTTATTTCAATCGTAGATATTATTTTCTAGGTGCGTTAAATAAATAGTGACATTTATGGTGTGATAATTACAATCGGTAAGATTGTTTATTAATTCATTTGTACGATGATGAAATGTTAAATAATATTCATAACGTTCAGAAATGTGTTATTATTATGTATCTGATCGGGCGATTCAAGCTACACAGAGTAGAAAAACTAGTCTTGGTTCGTAAATTAAATGATCAACGGCAGTAATGATAAAAAAAAAATCGAAACTGAATATTTTTGTTATAGTAAATATATTTTTGTTGGATTGCATACAGAAAAAATATACTTGGCAACATTGTAAATATTCAGATATATTGGTAAAGGTGAGTACACTATATACACAATAACATGAGAAACGTATGTACTTTTTTTTTAAATGATTTAAGAGGAATTCGTCCGTCTCTTGAGTCAAAATACAAACAGCTGTTAAACACCTACCATTTTTGTTTAAAGGGAATATAAAAATAGATACTTAACGAAGAATTAACTGCGTTTGTGTGATCCAGGATTTGATAATTGTTAAATTCTTTTTTAGTAGTTGATTTATTTACTGACCTACGATATTTTGTGCAGTAATATATATTTTTTATGATAATATTCGTTGCAGTTATTAATCGTAACTACTAATAGTACAAATTAACTTAGTGATATTTGTATAGATGAAATATTACTACAGAAAATAAAAGATCTCATTTTTTAATTGCTCAAATCATAATAGGGTATTTGGCTAAATTAAAAAATATATTGTAAATTGTGCGTATGTATATAATAGATATTTCCCATACGTGGGCATTAACTCGTTAATCCGTTAATCGTTAATTAACGAAGTTAACAAAAGGGTTAACGGATTAACTTTTAAGTTAACTCAAAAAAATGTTAACGCTTTTGTTAACTTCTGTTAAATTCAACTTCCGTTAACTTTAGTCCGTTACATTGGTTGTTTGATGAAAAGTACATAACAAAGTTGTTGAAATAGCTAAAAAAAAGGTCTACAAACATTTTGGATGGTTAACTTTTTAACGGATTAACTTTACCTTTCGTTAAATTTTCGAATTTTCGGTTAACTTTTACTTTCGTTACATTTTCGGAATTTTAACGGTTAACGAAGTTAACTTTTTTATTAATGGATTTACGATTAACGAAGTTAACTTTTCGATTAACTGTGCCCACCTATGATATTTCCTTAGTATCTTTTTCCAAAATAATGCCGATTTTATTCAAATGACAAAAACTCCCGCTAAAACGCGCGTTCAAAGTCACGTGGTATGTGTGACGTAACTGTAATTAAACAAACTGAAATCAACCAATAAGGATCGAGTATTCTGACGTTTTTAATGTATTGTGGCGTCATACCAGTGACAGTTCTGCTAGATGCGTTTGCTATCACGTGACAAATAGGTTAAATAATACATTTTTAAATTATGTTTATTATTAAAATACTGACTTATTTCACATGAAAAAACACTTGATTGTAAATTATAGTAATATATTAACAACATTTTAGTATTTATTATTAATAGTGTCAAATATCCTATTTATATTAAATTAATATAATTATTATTATTTAATAATATTTACTATAACGAAAATGTTTGGTTGTAATTTTAGATTAAAAAAGAATCAAAATAGTTAATAATAATTTGTACGTTGCTGCCATTGAAAACGTTTATTTACGATAATATGTTATGTGTGACGGACGCCACCAGCATGTATGAATGATAAAGGTGGGCGATTGTTGTTGAAAAAAAAAATCAACAATAGAAATATTCAAATGATTATTTAGCCCACTTCTAATGAATGGTATTTAAATAATATTTATATGAATATATTTTTATCTGCCTAAATAAAAATATAAACTATATTTAATTTTACAAAATTACAACAATTAGAAAATTAGCTTTTGCTATATTTTAATATATTTTATTAACAAAGTGAATATATATTTATTATAATTTTGCTTTTATGAACAAACAAGTATTTTTTATCATTCTTTTAAACTTTTTTCCAGTATTCTGTAATATTTAAATAAATTATTTGATATATTTTTTAAAACTAACCGTATTTTTTTTTATTGAATATTTAAAAAAACGTACAGAGTATTGAAAAAACTGTTTCTTTTTAATGTAACAATAGTATTTTAGTTTAATTTACAAAATGAATATGGCATTACATTTGTGAACGCTTGCGTTTTATGTTATTGTTTCTGAAGCACAAAGGACGTTTATAACCGCACATTGCTCTCTAATTGATTTTTTTGTTTTGCAAATAATAAACTCGTCAAAAAAATTATTTAATATTCAAATGTTTTTGGTAAAAATGATCGAAATGAAAATTTTTAAAATTTTTCTGAAAAATTTCATTGCGATCATTTTTACTGAAGTTATTTGAATATTATTTATGTCAATTTTCATTCTATAGAATTGATACGGTGTAAATGTGTATATATAAATAAGTTATTATACAAAAAAATAAATAATTTTTAGGTTAGAAAATTTTATTGTTGTTCTTTTTACGCCAACTGTCAAGCAAATTTAACCTGCAAATGTTTAGATATAAAAGATGTGTTTGTGTTTTTTATAATAACTGATTTAAATATATGCATTATGTAGGTATGTATGTATGTATATAATATAATAAAAAACGATATACATGGATGAGAAGAGCATTTAATAGTTGAGTATGTGTACTACATAAAACCTTTTAAAATATTAAAGTTAGTATTAGTAATAATGCTTTAGCAATGTATAAAAGATCATTAGTGTTTTGCCATAAGATACATCGAATATCGGATCATATGTTGCAACGTTTTAGGTAATAACGATTTTCATGTAAATGTAATCATTCCAATCGTCAGTCAATCATTCATTGCAACTTTTGTATCGAGAAAACCGACTTCTTTTTTAAATTGTGATTTTTTGTAATGGATTTTTCAGAATTGATGTGGATATTTAAAGAAAAAAGATTTTAACTAAACATAGGTTCATGGTTTTTTATATGAATTGATTTTTATATATTTATTATTCTTTTTCGGAAGGAATAGTTTTACGTTTTATGTAAAATGTGATCTCACTAAAATGTATGCACAAATTTTTGATATGTTCTTATATATTACACATTTGTTAGATATCAATTGTATATTTACACATAATATATTGTGTTTAATTATAAAATTTTATTTTTAACATTGCATTAAAAATATACAAATTGTAAGCTTTTTATTTTCATTTTATTTTTATATCCTACAGCAGCGGTTCTTAAACTAGGGTCCGCGGACCCCCGGTGGGCCGTGAAACATTTTTGGCAAAAAATTAATTTACATAAAGTACTTTTATATTTAAATTTATCAGTGATTAATTAGTATCTAACGATCTTTTTTGTTTTTCTATCAGGGATGGGGGTCCCTGAAAACTAATTGTTCAAAAAAGGGGTCCCCAGACCACATAAGTTTAAGAACCGCTGTCCTACAGTTTCAGATTTAATTTTCAAAAAAGTTCTATTGTTGAATTATCACGTGATCTGTCTGACCAATCACAAATGTGGCGCACTTCATGTCAGTGTTTAGTTAAATTAAATTGTTGAAATGTCAACGTTTTGTAACAGGCGTGTTCGGCGTGTTATTTTAATTTATTTTGTGATTGTTATTGAGAATAATAAGTATTTGTCCGTTTTTTATGAATAATTAATTCCGTGAAATTGATTCTGTTAATTTGTTTAAATTTTTACAAACAACAATCGTTCTTTATAGATAACGTGCGAGGTGTACTTGATCGTTTTTGATAAAACTATTGTTAGTGATTTCAATTGATTTTTTAAATTATATGTGTGTGGTAAGGATATTTAAATAATGTGTGTAGTAAAATTTGAGAAAAACCTAAATATTTTTCTAGAAAACTGAAAAAGTTTAGGAAGTTCCAGAGAAAAAGTAGCCACCTGTAAAACCGACTACTGAAAGTGTAAGTACATAGACATTAAAATATATTCTAAATTATACGTTAGTACATACATATGTGTATATCTGGTTGCATATAAATACTTTTTTTTGCAAAATTTGTTATTGATATTTTTTTAAAAATAATTACCATATTATACACTTAAACTAAATATAGATATGTATGAGTTTTACTAATATGTATAAAATATAATATGTGATAAATATTTTTTAAACTTATTTTCGTAATATAAGTTTTATTTAAAAAAATTTACAATAATTAAAATACAGCCATTGTTGTTATATTTGACGTAATGTTGATTACAACAATTACAGAAGAAATTCCATAAGTTGTATATATTTTTTTAAGGAAGTCTCAACATTTAATTTCGTAAGTGTATGCATTGAAGCCCGCGATTAAAATTGCTCGTAGCTTAGTACGGTTTGGTCGAGCTTATTCTAATTTTAAAGTCGCGCAGCTTGGTGCGAGTAAAGTATATTTAGAAGCTTTCTACTTTGAGCTATCATGTAAACAGAATCGAAAGTATTGAATCAAAGCTTTCTTTATAAATATATCAATCAATCATATGTTTAGTATTTTTACTTAACCTAACTTTTTTAGGCATTGTTGCGATAAAAAAAAGTAATATTCACTACTATAAAAATAACATTTGTAGTAATGTGAATGACATTCTAATGTAAAATACATGTATCTTAGATTGTTACTTTTTTTAATATATGTATACAAAATTCTGATTCGAGATTTTAACGGAATTACACGTTTTGAGGGTCTGTGTGTCTGTCTGAACGTAAAAACATGGAATTGAAACTTAAATTTTTTTTGTATTTATATTGGAGATATGCGTCTCATATTTTTGAAGAATATTACTAAACCGGAAACATGTTTACTCTTGTCAATTTTTTGATTTTTGTAATTATTTTTGAAACGGTGCGTAGTAGAAAAAAATGTTTTAAATAAAAGTTGAAGAAAATATTATTATCTAAAATTTATGTTCCAACCAATTTTTTGAGGGTGCCCTTTTTGACACAAATAAAATTATATGTATTTATTCGTAGTTATTAGTATAATATTTTCTTTATTTTGTTATTTTCGTTGACCTAATTTCATTTTTACCTTAAACATACATTATTAAATATATTGTATGTGTATTATAGCTCATAAATCATATCGTTTATAATCAAACAGATACAGTCGAGTCGCGTTATGAGTCCGCTCGTTATGAGTCCGTCTACTAGGACTTTCGCGGAAGATCTTCCCCCTCCATAAGGTGAAAAAAAAATTCATTTTAGAGTCTCGATATGAGACCGCCTCGCTATTAAAATAAATTAAGTGTTAATTTGTTTATTCAATTCTATCGACAGTTAGTAATTAATTAATATATATTTTTATATCATGTTTTATTTATTATTAGTAAAGTTAATTTCAATTACTTGTATCCAGTGAAAATTGGATGATGAAAAAAATTTAATTTATAAATTTCTAACAATAACTTTTTAAAGTAACAAATAAAATAAGGTAAAATAAACTTAATAGTTAAACTTGTACATCCACATAAATTAAAAATTTTAATTGTAAAAGTACTTACCGATTAATTTTTTATGTATCAAAAATGTTTATTTACGTATTAGGAGAAGTCAACAATTTATAGGTTACTTTTTTTGTAAACACTAGGCTATATCATTAATAAATAACCACTTTAGTCAAACGGACTCATAACGAGATACTGGAAAAAATCACGTACACACTCACACGCTTAAAAAGTAGGGGAAGTTCAACTTACGACCGTCGCCTGTGCTGAAAGAGTGGGGGTACACGAATTCTTAGAATTATATTCCCCTACACCCCTGTATGCGGGTTCATAACGAGACTCGACTGTAATATAAAAAGCCATCCTTGATCCAAAAACAAACATTATTGTTAACAAAGTCCTCCATATCCGTATACTTTGGCGACAAAGAGTCTCCAACTCGAAACTGACAATGGGGTGAGTGTTTACCCCCTTGCGCTTTTACTTCCAGGGGTGGATTAAGTCATATATTAATTTAAATCGAATTTTACTTCCTATTTATACAATTAGATATATAATTAGATATACGTAGAACTACTAAACAAATGTTCATGAAATTTGGATGAAATTAGATTGATATTAAAATTTTTGTTTTTGTTTTTCAAAATATCTCAAGAACGACGCATGTTACGTGAAAAATGTATGGGATATTTTTATAGAGCATTAAATTTTCTATAAGAAATGTCAGCTTTTTTAGTAAAATATTCCCATAAATAAAAAAAGATAAATATTTTTTTTCTATTTTGTAGGATGTTAATTTTTTTAATAACAAATAATGTAGGAGGCGACTCGTGGGAAGTGGGGGGGGGGTATAGTAAAAACATCTTCCAAATATATGCACAGTGCTTCCTCGTGCTAAATTCATCAAAGGTAGTTCATTATTGAACAGTTTAAATAAAAACCGAACTGTCATTGGTTAACCATTTATTTTTCATACAATTTTCATAAAAACTATTAAATTATGTCGTATATTTTTAATTTTTTGACAATTTCAATCATAATCATTATTTTTCTGCTATACAAATGTTAAAATGACATTTAAAACATCAAAATAACATTTAATATGTTAAAGTAAATAGCAATTTAAAAAAACTAATGACGATTTTTTTAAAGTAAATTGAGATAAATCATTTGGAATATTTTACAACAAACGTAGGTGACCTATAATATAGAAAATTGAATGCTCTACAAAAAAGGTTCTATAAAATTTTCACGTAACATGTCTTTCTTGAGATATCTTAAAAAAATAAATCTTTTGGGATATCACACGATTTTAATAATTTTGAAATGGGACCGTCCTCAAGCCAGACCCAACCATCCAACCAAGTTTCATCAATATCGGTTCAGTGGTTTATGAGTTATGCGTGTGACAAGGATTAAGGGACAGACACACACAGACAGACAGACAGACAGATACGGAACAAAAAGTGTTTCTCTTGACCTGAAACGGATAAATCAAGTAAAATTTTTAAAATCGGAGAACACATTTTTTTTCTCATTTTAAAACGATCACAAAGCTTCTCGTATCTTCGATATTGCGAGGAAGCAAAAGTGTTTCTCTTGACCTGAAACGGATAATTCATGTAAAATTTTTAAAATCGGAGAAAACATTTTTTTTCTCATTTTAAAATGAACACAAAGCTTCTCGTATCTTCGATATTGCGAGGAAGCAAAAATATAATTTCCAAATCTGTCACGGTCGTGACTGTGACCTGCATTTCCCTTAATCCAGTACTGGGTAACCCCGCGTGTGTCCCTCCCTTGTTCCGCGCTACTGGGGTTGGACGATAACGCACTGTCCATGGATCAATACGGTTGCGGAATTTCGCAAGACGCGTTTTGCCTGCCAAATAATTCCGTGTCCATCTGTATGTCCCTGTGTCTGTATGTGTTTGTGACACTCATTGTCTCACAGTATATTTATAAATAGGTGTAAATGTTGTATGGTCAGAAATCAATCTCGACACTACAGAAATAATTCTTTCTAGGGCTCTACGAGCTTTTGATAATAGCATTGAAACCGATAAGAAGATAGGTTAAATTTTAGTTAAAATATACAGGGTGTTTAAATACCAGGGGATACCATGGGAATCTCGGAAACTATAAGAGATAGAGATTCGGTTAAATGAGAGAAAAGTTACCTTTAAGAGGAGACAGTTCAATGGTGCATTTACAATGTATAAAATTTTCATATCCTACGAGATATTAGCCAAAAACCATTTTACTCCAAAATTTTCCATCGCGAATATTTCTTAAGCGACTTGAAATTTAAAAAAATGTTTAAATAAATGCTGTAGGGTTTAGTATTATCTATTTAAAAATATTTTTGTAGATTTCAGAAAACTCGTAGTTTTTGAGATATAAGACTAACTTATGTTTTCTTAAATAGAAGCAGTATGAATTTTTGTAATTTTTGAACAGAAGATTTTATTACCTTTTCAATGATATGCAACTTGATATACCTACTTATTTTTCAAAATATCTAAAAAAATTAACAAAAACTATTTTATATTTATTCAATACACTAAGATGGCATGACAATGAACAATAAGAGTAAAAAAAACTGATTTAGTTGTAAGCTAATATAGCATGAGATCCCCATGGTGTCCCCTGGTATTTAGACAGCCTGTATATCAAAATATGTACCTACTGCAATTCTAATCCTGAAGATAATTTTTATGAATTTATTATCAAATGATTTTTTCAAATTTAAAATTATCAAATTAAGTTTTCATTCACAGCATTTTCTGTTTGATTTTTTTTTTCACCAAGATAAGTACCTATATCTACTAGTTTAAAGATATTTGGATTTTTAGACATAGCTAGATAAATATCAACATCTTCAAACTAGGTTAACTCAATGAAAAGTTAAAGTTTATTTAGAGAGGAAAGATTTTATTATTTGTTGCCGTGGAGAAAAATAGTAATTTTTTGTACTTGTACGGTGGGAAGATTTCACGAACTTGAATAATTTGGGCACTATATAATTTATCAAAAAACTTTTTACGACTCTCAATATTTTTATTTGAGTTTTTAAAAAATGCATAAAAATAAACAATTTAATATTTATTATATTTTATAAACTAATTCGTTAGTATTAGGTGACCCCTCCCCCCATTTCGTTGATTAAAAAAATTTTAATTTAATACAAAAAGAAACAATTAGAACAGCTGGAACTGGTTTCACTTAACATATTTTAAAATAATTAATTAGAACAAAAAAAAGTACATGAATATCGCATTTGAATTTTGAACTTCTCCTCAACACCACAATATATTTAAATTCTTTTGTAAAATTATAAACACAAACTCATTTGATACATCTAAAAATAGCAACAGTTTTTAGTAGGTACCTATTTACCTATAGATAAAATTAAATTCCGAATAGTTGAAATTGTTAACGAATTCGAATCGGTTGCGTGAAATAGCGATTGTTTAAAATACAGATAATATGCCTTTGCAGCAAAACTATAAAGAATGTTGAAATTGCTACTGCATTACATATATACATAATACATACATATATGTATGTATATGTATGTGTGTGTGAGTGTGTCAGGAGTCAGGAGTTTTTTCATCTCGATTCGCAGTCGATATTGACACAGATTACGCTGGCAGATCTGTACCTTATAAGGATTAAACTAGCACATGAAGTTAATTAATTTATTCTGTAATTTTAAAGTCTTACTTTCATTACGAAGAGGGGTGAATTGGTTGTATAGGGGGGGGGGGGGATTTAGATGTATTGTTTTTTTGTTGTAATCTTGTATTATCTATACATATGTATTAGGGTGTGCCAAAAAAAGGCGATATTTTTTTTTATCGCTCTCAGCCCAAAAAATCTCAGGAAATGCCCAAACAAAGCTCCTGTTAAAAGCGGAGCTCAAAATTCCAATTTTAAGAGGTCCTCCACGGAAGTTGAAGTTTTCCCATCTAAATAACATGGGAAACGGGTTTTTTAACAGTTTTTTGTCCTTTAAACTGTGAAAAAATTATTTTTGAAAAAAATGAATGAATGGATCTTTTTGAGTATTAAATTTAGTACAAAAAGTCCCGTTGAGTCAAATTTCTATATTCAATATTTGATTTTTGACAGAGCTTTGAAGTTCAAATTTTCGCATTTTTTCGCATTTTTTCGCGTTTTTTTGCATTTTTCAGCTAAACTATCTGAGTTAGGGCAAAATGTTAACTAGCAAAATTGTAGTACGGTTGACATTCTATAAAAAAGTCTCCATCGACTTTTTTGTATTATGAATAACAACAAAGACCCATAAACATTTATTTTTTTAAATTTTCGCTTTTATGAACTAAAATATCGATAATTGAACAAAGAATTTTATGCAAATTTGTTAGTACATCAAATTTGGAACAAAATTGGATAAGATTTTTTGTATTATCAGTAGTTAAAAGTTACAGACTTATTTAATCATATTTTTATGATTTTTCCACAAAATTATGAAATATATTAACAATAAACATGACATATTATTAAAATATAAAAAGCACAATGTCGTAGCCTTTATCCCTTTTAGGCTGGTTCCAATAATTTATATAACTTTGTTGTTATTCATAATACAAAAATGTCGATGGAGACTTTTTTATAGAATGTCAACCGTACTACAATTTTGCTAGTTAACATTTTGCCCTAACTCGGATAGTTTAGCTGAAAAATGCAAAAACGCGAAAAAATGCGAAAATTTGAACTTCAAAGCTCTGTCAAAAATCAAATATTGAATATAGAAATTTGACTCAACGGGACTTTTTGTACTAAATTTAATACTCAAAAAGATCCATTCATTCATTTTTTTCAAAAATAATTTTTTCACAGTTTGCAGGACAAAAAACTGTTAAAAAACCCCGTTTCCCATGTTATTTAGATGGGAAAACTTCAACTTCCGTGGAGGACCTCTTAAAATTGGAATTTTGAGCTCCGCTTTTAACAGGAGCTTTGTTTGGGCATTTCCTGAGATATTTTGGGCTGAGAGCGAAAAAAAAAATATCGCCTTTTTTTGGCACACCCTAATATGTATAATACATATATGCCCGGTATTATCAACCAATTTAAAGCTACTTTAAAGTAAATTTGGTGTATTACAAATGTGATTTAAATTAATATTTAAGCTCTCAATGAAGAATAGACATTATATACGTTGTAAAGAAATACTGCAGATAATTTAAAATCTTTAAATGTATTATGCTTGGATCTGTTGATAATATGACAGTTATGTAGTTAAAGGAGCATTTAATTAAAGTTGATAATACTGGGCGATAATATAGTATAATAATGTATAATAGCTTGTCCTGATTGATTCATTACCGCCGAGCCGAAACCCCAGGACCTAGAAAGGTTAAATTTCAATTGTGTATTTCGTTTATGACGAAAGCACCCACTAAGAAAGGATTTTTGGAAATTCAATTCCTACGGGAGTAAAAAGGGGTGTTAAAATTTTTATAAAATTTTTTTTTTGCTCGGATTTATAAAATTATTGATTAAATAGTTTTAGATTTTACTTTTTATTATTGTGTGTTGAGTTAATATTTCTGTGACAAATCGAAATTTTAGTTTCGATTAAAAGTATGTTTATTTTATAGAAAGTGGCGTGAAAAGAGATATGGCCTCTCAAAGTTTTGAGTTTTTCAAAATTTTGAAAAAAAAAATGGTCGTAACTTTTGATCGTGTGGTCGGATTAAATTTTGTCGACGGATTTGAAATCAGCATGTCAAAATCTATATATTTACATATTTGGTCAAAAATCAGCATTCTTTTAAGGTTACCCCTTGGAAAATATTCAATTTTCAGTAATTTTTTTTTGTCGAATTTTAAAGCATTATACCTACACATCATATTATAGATTTTGACACGCTGATTTCTAATCCGTCCACACTTTTAAAAGTTACAGCCATTTTTCTCAAAAATTTTGAAAAAACTAAAACTTTGAAAAACCATATCTCGAGAACGTGATGAGGTACAGACCTGCTATTTGAAAATTTTAACTTTTCACATCATTTTCTATAAGGTACACTGGGTACACACACTTTTATCGGAATCGAAAACAGAAAAAAATTCAGTTATATTTCATGCATCAATCTTCAATTTACCATAAAAATATTAACTAAACACCGACAAAAATAAAAAGTAGAATCTTAATTTACTATATATAATTAATAAGTTTACCTATTTTCTATGTAATTTGTTATTTAAACCGCGGTAATCGATACCAGATAGTTAAAAAAATATTTTACGAAAATTAATACTAAAATATAAAATTAACAGGCTATTTAACATCAATTTTCATAAACCAAAAGAAAATTAGAAAAATGTTAGTTAATTTTCAAAATATTTCAAAAAATTTCCAAAAAATTTCCAAAAAGACAACAAATAAAGTGAAATCACAATAACTTACTTAAGAATAAGTGACAATCGTGGCAAACTATTAAAAGTCTTTGACAATTACATATCAAACGTGATGTTTGACTAAATTAAAAAAAAATTACCCTCACCAATAATAATGACTAAGGGTGACCGCATTTATTATAAATTTAATGAGTCTATTGATGTATTTGATAAATAATTGTTATAAGTATTATGTACTTAATAATATCAAAAAAGCAATTAAACACACAAATAGTACTCTTATTGTATCCTTTTATTCAACTTGTCACACCCGTCACAATGTTTGTTGAGTAATAACCAGTTGAATATATTACGTATTTACCTGATGCTCTTGTGTTACTAAAAAATAATTTATTCGTAACATATTAAAGTACGATTATTATAAAGTAACTTCAATATTTCGTTAATATTTTGAGATTTTGAATAGAGGTTGCAAGACTTGCAATAGTTGGCGTCACACCCGTCACAGGGTTTTAAACGCTGGCATTTTTTTGTAAAATAATCGTAGACCTTTTATTCTTTCTATATATGTATGTACATGTATTACATTAAGATCTACAGAAAAATGGTAAAACCATGTTATTAACTAGTATTATTTAGAAATTATGTACTCCAACCCGAGTTGAAATGTCACACCCGTCACCGCGGACTGACCCCAGAGTTAATTAGGTAATTTCATTGGAACCGAGATATTTGCGATTTTGTATAATGAATAAAAAGCAAATTTTTGTGTGCATATCTATAACACAGTACCTTTCGCAGGGCCGGCCTTTGCAACCCCAGAACCCCGGGCGAAATTTGTTTTGCCGCCCTCCCCAAAAAAAAACTTTATGACCTTTTTTTTTTCGTTACTTAATCTGAAAATCCGATTTCTTATGTCTGATTCTCTTTTGTGGCCTTCCCCGCGCCGCCCCTGCAGGCTTGGCGCCCTGGGCGGTTGTCCTGGCTCCCCCCCCCCCCTAAAGCCGGTACTGACCTTTCGAATGATATAGATTTCATTCCCCTCCTTAATAAATACAAAAAAAGGTAAATTTTTATATGATATGATTTTTATATGATACGATTGTTCGCAAAAGAAGTGGGGGGGGGGGGGTCACATTAATTTCGCGCGTTGGGCCTCAAAAGGTCCAAATACGGGTCTGTTATGTCACAAGACCTTTGGGAATACATATATAATAAATTTTTTAATAAATTACGTGTTATTAAAGTTTATAGGTATGTATATCATATGATAATTTTACAACTGCATTTTATGATTGAATTGTTTTATCTTTAATTAATTAATAGGTCACGACTCACTATTTATAATTGATAATATGTATGTACTACCTATACAATTACAGAAGATATAAATAACTTTGAAACAAAACCAGCAACAAGGTAATATAATTGATTATTATTGCAAGGTGTGACATTTTACAAATATTAAAACATGGACATTAATTTAATAGAATTACGCATTGCAGATTTATTCTTTTCGTGTAATTTTATAGTACAATTACTTAATTGATATTTCTCGTATGCTACAAAATGTTTAAATCATTTCCGGATATAGGATTTTTTAGTTTTCTTTAAATTTTAATTTAATAATACAGTATAATTATTTTTAAACAAATTATAATTAAACAAATGAAGGTGCATTACTTCCTTTATAAACAAACTCAAGTATTAGAATGTCCCTACTGATTGCTATTTCAAACTATGCTCAGGAGTGAGAAAGAGCACGTAATACGTGATGCAGTGGAAGAGAGACATGTGTTGCTACTGTAAGTTGAGATGTTTTAACGACAGAAAGGTATATTGGAAGTCAATTTTTATTCTGTTTTGAAAACATGTTTTTGTTGTTCTTTTGTTGGTACATAGATGATAATTTATTTTATATGGTTTTTTTTATTTTAACTATAAAAATGTAGGTATACTTAATAATTTATAAAACATAAAAAAATAATATAACTTTTTTGATTTAAAAAATTAGATTAATTTTTATGTTATTGTATTTAAGGGTTCAGGGGTGGAGGGTTAAAACTAGTTTTTTTTATAAATAGGACTATATAATTTATAGCGTTTTATATAAATGATATTTGTATGTTGTGACATCATAGAATCAAAACACGACTTGATAAAGATTTTTCTGGTCTTTTGATGTTAAATCTTAGGTTTTCATAAAATATTAATAGCCAGGAACATGCACCGAAAAATGATGTAACTATTGGTGAAAACCGCATTGAAATCGGTTCAGTTACTCTTGCGTCTACACAGGAAAAAAATTCAATTTTATTATGGAAAAATGCTTAATAAAGTCTTGTAAATATAACAATATTTCCTCAATATAATAATATAAAAAAAATCTTATTGAGGATATTTTATTAATTTGAAAAATATATCTTCATGTTTATCTAATAAAAATCTTTTCATTTGTCAAATTAATAAATAATTTTTTACACCAACTAACGAAACTCTCAAATAGATTAAACATATGGTTGTATGAATAAATATTTATCAGTGTGAATATTTTTTACACCACCCAACTAGTGAAAGTGCAATTTTCGATGTAGTAAATTCAGTAATGACATTTATAAAATATTTTTTTGTATTTAAAAAATAAGTTTTCAAAACGAAACAAAATTTTCACCGTGATAAAAACATTGTTAGTAATAGTATATACATATTTATCAATAAGATAAACGTGATATTTCCATATTGGTAAAAAATTATCATATTAACAAACAACTTCTATCGGAACCAAATCGATCACGAATTTTTTACATTGATCACATTTTTTAACACATAGACATTTTTTTTTCTGTGTATAAGCCTCGTACAAACGAACATTCATTGTTGTATACATACGTAGTTCTATGTTAAAAATCAATTATTATTGAAAAAGTTTGCCATACGTAATGAGAGAAGTAAGTCTTATGCCGTTTTTAGACCAAAAAAAAGAGTAATGCGTTTTTTTTGACAATAAACCTTATACATTTTTAACCCATTAACGCCCGCCGTACACATTTGTATACACCTCATTTTATAATTAGTGCTACTGGATATTAATTCACAATATTTCCTTAAAAATCAGTTGGTAGAAGTGCAACAAACAAAATCTGTTACCGTTATTGGTTTCATAACTTGTTTTAATTATTCTGAATAGTTTTTTAAATGAAAAGAGGTACGTGGTATGCTAGTACATATATTTTATCCAACTATACCATTTCAAGTTCAAATTGAGACTAATCAATTTCAAATTGAGACTAATCAATTTCAAATTGGGAATTGTAAATTCCACATTTGAGATGAAAATTAATTAATAATTTATTTCAATATAATATAATGTATTTTAATACAAAATATATTTGTAAGTGTTAACTATAAATTTTGGTGGCCCCTTAAGAATTTTTTTCTCGATCTCATAGGTAAGATTGAATAACTTTTTTTCGACCATTCAATTAAAAATTTAAATACATAATAATTATACCATTAACTAATTTTTATTTTTCCCGGACCCCTAAGCTATCAGTCCTCCCCCCATGTAGGGGCCATTGTTACAATAATTATTATTTAACTTATTAATATTAGTTACAAATATTAATTAATTTAGAAAACATGTTAAAGATTTTTTGTTTTTTGTTTTATTTAAAATCGGGCCCCCTATAATTTACAACTACCCAAATTAATAAGACATATTTAATGCATCATATATGAATCTTTGAATATGAGCGACATGTCGGGTACAATTAGCAAAAGTAATTTTCGTGATATTTTTTCGTTCAATATTTTTTAGTCGTTGCTAATATTTATTGTCTTCACCACTAAATATGTGGTATTTCAATTCATATTTGAAATTGATTATACCCAATTTGAAATTGATTAGTCTCAATTTGAAGTTGAAAAGGTATAGAGCATGTGATTTCGAATTTTGTTGAAATCATATGAAATAATTTAAATATACATATAACATGACTTTTAAATGAAATTTATCTAAATAAAAATGATATTAGAAAAGCAGTCTCACACAAAATAGACTTCATATCTACCCAATTTACTCACTGTATAACACACTGTTATTTATTTTTCTAAATTTAAAAAAAAAGTTTGTGTTGTATATTTAGTTAAATGTATTGAATATGTACTTAATTTCATTAAAAAAATCTTTTGCATGTTTTTGTTTTCTTTTGGGCGTTAATGGGTTTAACACGAAGTATTTTTAAAACACGGTAATATAATTGCCCGTGTTGTACATTTCTGTCGTTACTGTTACGAGGTTGTGCGATTGCGCTATTGGCGTTTACCCCGCCACTTTGGCTGCGCAGCGGACAGCCCGAGTGATCAGTAGTCTTTCAACAACACTATGGCTAGCAATGGAAGATTTAGCCGACGTTATAGACGACGTAATCTGTACATTTGAGAACGCAACAAATACAACAATGGATACACTTGCTATGTTAATATTCGGGTGGATTCTGATTGCCCTGTTAGTGCTGTGGTTAGGCAAGTTTATTTATAACCGGTACAAACGCGGGCACACGACCGCAGCGGCTACAGATACAACCGCTGCGAAGACAAAACCGATAGCGGACGTAGTGAAACCCGACGTAGATGGTGTCGGTGTAGAAAAGGCAGTTGTTAAAAAAAGCGCACCTAAAGTTGCAAGCAGTCCTAAAGGAGGTGGTATAAGTGGTGCAGCTTCACCACAGGGTGTCATAGGTGCTAGTTCGGGAGGTAGTGGTGGTAGTGCGTATGTTCCCCCGACACCTCCTACGAGAAAACGGTTATCGCGGAGATCACCGGGTCCCGATTTGCTTCTGAAGAAGCCGTCGCACCATCCCAAACCGGCACCTAAAGCTACCGGGTCGGATCCGCCGAGTGTTCAGTGGGTGAACGATTTATTTTTGTGGTTCTACAATGATTTAGTTGTCGTCAATGAATTGTTAGGAGTGTGGATCCATAGTCTGAACGAGTTTACGAAGAAGAGTGTCACTGAGGTAGAATAAAAATAATTTTTATTTCTATATTAAAACACGCGTATCTATTTATACTTTAATATGTATTAATTTTTACACGCTGTATATGTAAAATTAGGTCATTCAGGGTTGTAGTCTAAAGTCTGAATTCACTCTAAACATTTGACACAACAATTACTTTATTTGTTTGCGATTTAAAAATAGAACTCTTAACAACAAACAACTATTTTTCCCAAAGTTGCTATGTGGTGAGTTCTGTTACTATCTTGACCGCGATTTTTGGCACATTGTTGACATTTAAGAGCTGATGTTGCAGCTAGCAGCGAACTGTGTATATTATTTTTAACTTCATCTATACTTGTGTTACTTTCCAGAACTCGTATTTTGATATCGTGTGTGGCTGTCTGTATTCGATTTTGATTTAATAATTATTATTGCATAATTTAAAACGTGATTCTGTAAAACCTTTCTTACGTAATATTTTATTATTATATTTATAACATCATCTCGAATGAATACAAAAAAACTTATTCAATGTAAACCGGTCTGATTTTAAATTGTATATGTCTTAATTTTTTGTTGATTTGTGATTTTTTTGTAAGCATAATAAGTAAAACTATAATTAATTTAAATTTAAATGTAATGAATCGATTTGTATAGTTCCTAAAATTTATTTATTGATTTGTGTAGTTAAATAAGTACTTATAAGGTGGGCACCAATCATCCATACTATTAATATTATAAATAAGTACGAATTTAACTATGTCTGTCTGTTTGTTACCTTTTCACGGTTAAACCGCTGAACCGATCTTGATGAAATTTGGCAAGGAGATAGCTTGTATCGCGAGGAAGGTCATGTGCTACTTTGTGTCCTGAAAATTACGAAATTGGGGTTCTTTTTTATAATTTCATTTAAATGTTCTGAAATAAAAGATAGCAAACAATGTTTTAATTGTATAATCTTTTAGGAAAGGTCGTAAGGGTCAAGCTTACTAGGTTACTATTCAGAAATTGTGTTATGTACTCAAATAGGTTTTTAGTTATATTTCCACAAATCTGAAGTAACAATGGTTGCTATGGGAACAGAAACAATTGCTCTAATTTTTGACGTTTGTGGTTGATGAATTCATTTTTCTTGGCATTTTTGTTAGATACCTAGTTAAAAAAAAATATAGAAATGTAGGGACTAGTTGACACGCGCGCCCGTGCGTGGTACGTACGCGACCAAAACATAATAATCTAATAGATTAAATCTTCTGTGATCTACATAGGTATTTTTTTCAATTCTCTGCATATTTCTCGGTAATAATAATAAAAAAAAAATATTAAAAATTAAAACAAAATCTCTCAATTACCCCCCCCCCCTCTTTTTAATGTGAAGGGGGGGGTAATTAATAGATCTTTTTTTTTCAAAATTTAGCAAAACTCACAGATTCTATAAATCGAATTTTTTATATATTATGTGAAAGTTGAGGACTGCTTGTCTAAAAATTTGCTAATTACTGTACAATATTTATCAAATCATGTATAGTATAAGTATTTGTAGTAACGGAAATGAATGTATAAATAAACGCATTCGTGATAATTCATTTTATACGAACATATGAATAATATAATAACGTCTATAAAAAGTATGTTAAGTCATACGGCTTCATCAGCTGTTACAATCGTCCATATAGTGAAAGTTGTCGGTACGCCTATGGCATTGCAAATTGGATTATCTCATAGCCTACTCATACATATGCTATATTTATCTGTGTACGCATTTCTTCTTTTGTGAGAAAAAAAAACAGATTCGTTTTATATATTAACATATACATACATATTTATGGCTTCAATTTCTTCCGTAAGTGTGTTGGAAATTAGCAATAAATATACTTTGGTGTATGTAATTTTGTTTTTCTTTGGTGGTATTGACATGTGATGATAATCACTTAAGGGAGTGTCCTGCTTTATGAGTCTCAAAAATCAATTTTTTTTATTGCTTAAATCTCTTCCTAATATATCTAAGAATATGTCTGTAAAGTTTTATAGGTAAATTCGAAATATTTTCAAAAATATAGCATTAATCGCAGTGGAGTGTCCAGAAGGTATACAAGCGCTCGGGCATTTTGAGCGCTCGCTTTTCCCCTCGGTCGAATAAATCCGAACAATGTACCTACCTGAAATGGTTCAATTATCGTCTAAAACAATATTTTGAATTTGTATAAGCGCCGGGTCAAGCTCTAGTACAAATTATGTATAATGATATATTTCCTCTCCGTTTAACTGCTTTTTCTGACCGTAAACTTTGAAGCGTGTTTTCTCGAGTTTTAATTTTTATCATTTTTCTAAATTGGCGGGTGTGATTGCAAGAAAACTAAACGACCAATCAAAATGAACCAAAGCTTGTTGTCTTCAGTTTTAAATTCTCTTCCATATGAACTAAAAAGATTCATGAAAAAAAAATTCTAAACAACTTTTTTAGCAAGTTGAAATAATTTTTTTTCTTGCAAAAAGCACTTTTTTTTCAAACCTGACATTTTTTTTTATTTTAAATTTTTTTGGGTTTTTCTTAGTTCATATAGAAGAAAAATATATAAAAATTAAAACTTACTTTGGTTTTTTTGTCTCAGACAAAAATTACAAGCTTCATCTTTCCCGCCGATTGGAGACTGCGATTGCAAGGCGTTGTACAAAATTTCATATAAATTGGTTGCGTTTGAATATTTTTGTCTTAATAATTTTTTTTAACGTTGAAATATACAATAAAATAATCTGAAAAGTTTGCTTCACTAGCTTATTTTTTCTATCCTAAAAAAATTCACCAAAAAACCCTTAAGGGGGATAGTCACTGTGACGGGTCAAAAAATTGCCAATGTTTGGGAATTTTTTTCACAGATATAACTAATTATTTTTGAATCAGGTAAAGGACGTTATATTAAGTATTAATTCAACTTATTTAATATCAATTTTTATTGAAAAATATTTAATATTTATAAAGTTATGAGCCTCGATGTGACGACCAAAAAAAATATTTTTCTCTATGGTAGACTCCAAATTTCGAGAAGGGTTAAATATGAAAAAAATAAATAAAACTTTTATCAATATCTATATGAATGTAGCTATCGTTGCACGTAGCTTTTTTTATTTTATTTTTTCATAAAATGGCGATAGTTTGAAATTTTTTTTCATTTTTAAGATTTATTTTTTTATTAGAGCGGTTTTAAAAATAGTAATTATCAAAATTTCAAAAATCGGCTATATATGCAATGATAGCTACTGCAATTACGAAAATTATTAAAAAAACATTGAACTCGGTTCATTAGTCTTTGAGAAATCGTGTCGAAAAATATTCCGAGATAAACGTGTTTAATGTTTTTGTTATGTAATAACCGGCCGTGCTACCTTGTCTCACTAAATTGACTATAACCCCGTCAATTTTCAAAATTTAAACTCAATTTTTTGTATACGTATTTATGAATATGTAAACTTAAAAAAAATCTAAGAAAATTTTTTATTTTATTTTTTTCCGTCACAGTGGCTATCCCCCTTAAGGGGGCAGACCCAGTTAGAATTTTTTTAAAATCATTTTTTTTATTGAAATTTCTCAAAGTAGAATATTCTCTAAAAATTTCAGACAAATCGGACCATTATTTATGGAGATATATAACTTTGAACGGAGCCATTTCTAATGTATTCAAGTAGGCAGGTAGCGGCAACTGTTTTTCTCGAAACCATGTTTTCGAAGTCGGTGATCACTGTAACTTGAGAACGGCTTTGCCGATCGGTTTGAAATTTTTATGATTTATTCTATACATAATTGTCCTCCGGATGGACGAAGGATTTTTATTTTTGACGATTATTTTTGTTTTTATAGCCGAAAGCGAGAGTGAAATTTTAGTGTCAAATAAAGAAATTTGACTTTCAACATCCGCCATTTTGTGAAAATTCAAAAATTTTCAAATCCCTTCGTTCATATGTCATTAACTATTTTTTTTTTGATTTCTGCATGATGATCCAGTGACGATCGAACAGCAGTGATCATGGCAAAACACTTTTTTTAGACCCCTCCCAAATTTGTTGTACCCCACTTATTTTTTAATATTTTGCCATTAAAAAATTATAACATTTTCTGTAAATACATATCTTTCATATGGAGAAACATTTGTTATTAATTATTTTATTGCGTGGCCAAAAAAAATCCTAAAAAAGAGCTTTTTTTGGAAGTCACATCTGGGTCTGCCCCCTTAAACTAAAATTGCACCTTTACCAAAAAAGTTATGTCACTCGACACGTGTTTCGACTTCACAAGAAGTCCTCATCAGGACTGGAATCGTTAGGCTAAATTTAGTTTAAGTGACTAAGAAACCACAGTTTCTCCGGTTTTCAAGTAATGTGATGATAAGAAAGCTATAAGATAACCTAGAGGTTATTTTAAGAATTATTTTCAATTTTTTTCTTTACACTTATGCCCGGTATCATAAAGGAACTACTAAAATTGGATTTGTTATGGAATTTAAAGCAAAGATACTATTACGTATTATATAATACTAGCGGAATCCCGCGGCTTCGCTCGCGTAAAAATGACATATTTTTTATATTGATTTTTATTCATTCCCTATAAAAAAACGTAAATATCTCGGATTTTAGTTAAAAATTGTAAAAACTAACCTCTTGTTTACCCTCGCCATTAGGGGCATTTTTATTGTAGATTACTATTTTGCCCGAATTTACCTTTATAAGTAAAGCAGGTATCTTCGTCCCCGTTCCATGCTATTCGGGCTTGAATATCGAACTTTCATTTTTAATTGAATATTAATTTGTCCGAATTTACTTTAATATCATCAACAATTATGAAGATAAATATATCAAAATTTTACCCCCCCCCCCCCCATTCCCATAGGGGTTGAATTTTCGTAACTGATATTTGTCTTGTATAGTACCTAATTTTGCCATGTTTCATTCGGTGAATACAAAAAAAAAATATTTTTCAAATTTTTCCATCCCTCCCCCTAACACCTTAGGGGTTAAATTTTGGGAAATGCTGAAATAATTGTTTCGTTATTTATATTGTAGAGTATGTTCGATAAGTTTCAATTAAATGCGAAAAAAAAATTATATAAACTTTGACACCCTGTTTTAACCCCGTAGGGGTTGGATTTCGAAAAATCCTTTTTTAGTGGGTGCTTACATCATAAAAAGATGGTACCTACGAAATTTCACGTTTCTAGGTCCAGGAGTTTGGGCTGTAAGTTGATATATGAGTGAGTGAGTGAGTGAATGAGTGAGTGGTTAAGGACAAACTCTTTTATAGGTATAGATTAATTATTTTAATGCGTGGCTAAAAAAATCCTAAAAAAGAGCTTTTTTTGGAAGTCGCATCTGGGTCTGCCCCCTTAAACTAAAATTGCACCTTTACCAAAAAAGTTATGTCACTCGACACGTGTTTCGACTTCGCAAGAAGTCCTCATCAGGACTGGAATCGTTAGGCTAAATTTAGTTTAAGTGACTAAGAAACCACAGTTTCTCCGGTTTTCAAGTAATGTGATGATAAGAAAGCAATAAGAATTTTTTTCAATTTTTTTCTTTACACATGTCCGGTATCATAAAGGAACTACTAAAATTGGATTTTAAAATTGATTTGTTATGGAATTTAAAGCAGTGATACTTTAACGTATTGTATATGTAATACAGTTGGTGACTCAACATAATTTTCCTAATATCATCAGTTTTAATACCGCTGTTGGTGTTTACATACAACACGTGCGCGAAATTTATCAAATTTTTCATCAAACTCTTAAGAGAACTGACATATATAAGTTTGATACTTCAGAGAGTACTTGCTAGCTAGCAAATTTGCTAGCTCCTTTATGATACCGGACATAAATATATTAGTTTAAAACAATTGTTTAGTAACCTCTGTTTTACATTTATGTCAAACATAATATGTGACCTATCCTGTATTTATAAGGTGAAAAAACGTACTACTTTAGGGAGTTTTGTACTCCTTTTTCGTGAACAGTACTCCTTTTAAAATTGTACTCCCAAAATACTATTTTGCATTATTTTGTACTCCTTTATATAAACATAGCCCAGGAAATAAACGTTTTTACTAAGAAAATTTTTTTGAGATATTTGTAAAAAAAAACTAGAATTTGCCCCCCTTTACCCCCTAAAAAACAAAAACCCGTCACTCAAATTAAGGTTACTTTTTAGGGTATTATATGTTTAGGGAATCAAAATAAAAGTCTACACCAAAATCCAGCTTGGTCGAAAATTTTTCTTAGTTTGACTACTTTTTTAAGTCTATTGCCTGGGCTAACAGTTTTTACTTTCTTATACCAATGTATATGAAATAAACATATAGTATAAGTAAGTATTGTAAAGCCAATTTTTTTCGAAATCTGGATTTTGATGGAATTATCAATTTTGACCTTCCCTGAATCCATTCTGACTATTTTCGCCATGATGTCTGTCTGTCGGTCTGTAGACGCTGTAACTCAAATACGACAAATCGTAGAAAGGTGGAATTTTTTACTTAAGATTAATTTTTTCCTGGGATGAAAACCTCCTATTTTTGAAAACGATCACTCAACCGGAAACGGATGTTTACCTACATCGATTTTTGAATTTTTCGAATTACATTGAAACAGTGCAAATAAGAGAAAAATGACCAAGTTGAAAATTGTAGGTAATATTATTATCTATAATTTATGTTCTATTCATTTTTTCGAAAAAAACAAATTTAATTTTTTTTTTTTTACTAAGTATTCGATTTTAAGTACATTTCAAATGATTCATAACAGTATAACAGAGAAGAAATATCTGCCATGAGTGTCATGGGACTTTCTTATACGTATCACAGAGACTGTACGTGTTTGCCATAGGTATCATGGGTCTTTCTTATACGTATTGAGAATAAACACTGAACACGCTATTTCATTTAGTTTGCAGTGGTCGCCGGATGTCTTGACGGTATGAGTCGTGATCCGTACGGTCAAATCACCCGACAACCAGTATAGATTATTCTAAATAATTATTTTTAAAAAATCTTTCTGGCTAAATCATAAGTGTTAGAAAAAAATGTATGGGGAATAAATTATAGATAATAACATACTCGACATTTCTTATCTAAAACATTTTTGTCTTATTTTAAAAATAAATCCAAAATTTAAAAAAATGACAAGAATAAACATCCGTTTCTTAAAATCCTGTGTAGGTACTACCCTTTTTATACCAAAAAATAAAAATCTCTTTAACAACTACATATTATGACATATACATATATTAATAAATTTTCTGTATACATTCATATATACACAATATAAGCAGATATATTTATACTCTTTTATTCGTATGTGTTACTTTATGGCTTTTTAAATGATGTTTATATTTACTACTATATTCGCATTGGTTGCATTTAAATGGTTTTTTGTTAGTATGATTTAGTTTATGGCTAGTTAAATTATGTTTATATATACTACTAAATTTACATTGTGTGCATTTAAAAGGTTTTTCTCGAGTATGTTTTAGTTTATGGCTTTTTAAATTCCGTTTATGTTTACTACTATATTCGCATTGGTTGCATTTAAATGGTTTTTCATTAGTATATTTTAGTTTATGTCTAGTTAAACTACATTTATATATACTACTATATTCACATTGGTTGCATTTAAATGGTTTTTCATTAGTATGTTTTAGTTTATGGCTAGTTAAACTACATTTATATATACTACTATATTCACATTGGTTGCATTTAAATGGTTTTTCATTAGTATGTTTTAGTTTATGGCTAGTTAAACTACATTTATATATACTACTATATTCACATTGGTTGCATTTAAATGGTTTTTCATTAGTATGTTTTAGTTTATGTCTAGTTAAACTACATTTATATATACTACTATATTCACATTGGTTGCATTTAAATGGTTTTTCATTAGTATGTTTTAGTTTATGTCTAGTTAAACTACATTTATATATACTACTATATTCACATTGGTTGCATTTAAATGGTTTTTCATTAGTATGTTTTAGTTTATGGCTAATTAAACTACATTTATATATACTACTATATTCACATTGGTTGCATTTAAATGGTTTTTCATTAGTATGTTTTAGTTTATGTCTAGTTAAACTACATTTATATATACTACTATATTCACATTGGTTGCATTTAAATGGTTTTTCATTAGTATGTTTTAGTTTATGTCTAGTTAAACTACATTTATATATACTACTATATTCACATTGGTTGCATTTAAATGGTTTTTCATTAGTATGTTTTAGTTTATGTCTAGTTAAACTACATTTATATATACTACTATATTCACATTGGTTGCATTTAAATGGTTTTTCATTAGTATGTTTTAGTTTATGTCTAGTTAAACTACATTTATATATACTACTATATTCACATTGGTTGCATTTAAATGGTTTTTCATTAGTATGTTTTAGTTTATGTCTAGTTAAACTACATTTATATATACTACTATATTCACATTGGTTGCATTTAAATGGTTTTTCATTAGTATGTTTTAGTTTATGTCTAGTTAAACTACATTTATATATACTACTATATTCACATTGGTTGCATTTAAATGGTTTTTCATTAGTATGTTTTAGTTTATGTCTAGTTAAACTACATTTATATATACTACTATATTCACATTGGTTGCATTTAAATGGTTTTTCATTAGTATATTTTAGTTTATGTCTAGTTAAACTACATTTATATATACTACTATATTCACATTGGTTGCATTTAAATGGTTTTTCATTAGTATGTTTTAGTTTATGTCTAGTTAAACTACATTTATATATACTACTATATTCACATTGGTTGCATTTAAATGGTTTTTCATTAGTATATTTTAGTTTATGTCTAGTTAAACTACATTTATATATACTACTATATTCACATTGGTTGCATTTAAATGGTTTTTCATTAGTATGTTTTAGTTTATGTCTAGTTAAACTACATTTATATATACTACTATATTCACATTGGTTGCATTTAAATGGTTTTTCATTAGTATGTTTTAGTTTAAGTCTAGTTAAACTACATTTATATATACTACTATATTCGCATTGGTTGCATTTAAATGGTTTTTCATTAGTATGTTTTAGTTTATGTCTAGTTAAACTACATTTATATATACTACTATATTCGCATTGGTTGCATTTAAATGGTTTTTCATTAGTATGTTTTAGTTTATGTCTAGTTAAACTACATTTATATATGCTACTATATTCACATTGGTTGCATTTAAATGGGTTTTCATTAGTATGTTTTAGTTTGTCTTTTTAAATTCCGTTTATGTTTACTACTATATTCACATTGGTTGCATTAAAATGGTTTTTTGTTAGTATGTTGTAGTTTATGGCTAGTTAAATTACTTTTATATTTACTACTATATTCGCATTGGTTGCATTTAAATGTTTTTTTGTTAGTATATTTTAGTTTATGGATTGATAAATCATATTTACTTATAGAACTGTATTCACATTGGTCGCATTTAAATGGGTTTTCATTAGTATGTTTTAGTTTATGGCTAGTTAAATTACTTTTATATTTACTACTATATTCACATTTGTTGCATTTAAATGGTTTTTTGTTAGTATGTTTTAGTTTATGGCTAGTAAAATGATGTTTATATTTACTACTATATTTACATTGGTTGCATTTAAATGGTTTTTCATTAGTATGTTTTAGTTTATGGCTAGTTAAATTATGCTTATATATACTACTATATTCGCATTGCTCGCATTTAAATGGTTTTTTGTTAGTATGTTTTAGTTTATGGCTTATTAAACTATGTTTATGTTTACAACTATACTCGCACTGATTACATTTATGTTTTCTCAACTTCACAGTAGATTTATGAGGAGAACGTTGTTTGATAAAACTGGTCTCATTGTTAATTATATTACTATCACTTTCTGTTGACACAAGAACTTCATTTTCTTGTTGTTCGCTCCTAGTTTCTGGTACGTTTTCTTCGTTACCAACAAATTCTTCCTGAAAAAAAAAACTCAGTACAGTAATAAATTAATTTTGATGCAGTATACTGAAATTCTCTTATATTTTTAAAAAGAGTTATGTCAATTGAAACCCCCAAAAACGATTGTTGAAAATACTTTTGAAATATTAACAATTGAGATACTTTTGTATACAGGGTTATTCAGCACTGTCGTGCCAAACTTGAACAGTAGATTGAGAAAAATATTTTAAGCAAAAAATTTCCAATAAATATGCGTCCGGAAATTTTTCCTTAGGGAAGTACAGGCCTCCAAAGATTTTACTAAAAATGAGTTTCAATTTAATATCTAGAGAACCCGTTGTGATAGAATTATGAAATTTAGTATTTGGTTTAGTAATAATGTGTTATCGATTTCTAATATTAACCAATTATATTTTAGGCCAGGGCTGTATGGGGCCAGGGGTGCCATCGATTTTTATCTAGTAATTGTTTGTTCCTTAATTTTTTTCCTGAGTTGGTACTTTTATAAGATTATATGACACAAAATACACAAAAACATACTTTGCTTGTTTATCGTAGGATAAACCGTTTTCGAGAAATATCGATGGAAAAGAAAGCATACAGAATTAACCTTAATACGGATGTTTGAAATTATAAAAAATAAGTTTATATTCTTATTTCGTGGTCAAAAATAAGACAAAAAGTCAATATAAATAAACCTCCGAAAATGCATCCATATCAACAAATAGCCATTTTTAGTTTATTTTTTAGTTATGTTAATAAAGTACATGTAACAGTAATAGAACTGGCTATAGATCTTACAGGATTCATATTAGGAGGTTTATTTAAATGAACTTTATTTTTACCTTTAATCATAGAAAAAGATTATAAATTTATTTTTTGTAATTTCAAACATCCGTATTAAGTTAAATTCTGCATGCTTTCTTTTCCATCGATTTTTCTCGAAAACGGTTTATCCTATGATAAACAAGCAAAGTATGTTTTTGTGTATTTTGTGTCATATAATCTTATTGATGTATCAACTCAGGAAAAAAATTAAGGAACAAACAATTACCAGATCAAATTCGATGGGGCCACTAGCCCCATACAACCCTGGCCTAAAATATAATTTGTTAATATTAGAAATCGATAACACATATTATTACTAAACCAAACACTAAATTTCATAATTCTATCACAAAGGGTTATCTAGATATTAAATTAAAACTAATTTTAGTAAAATATTTGGAAGCTTGTAGTTCCCTAAGGAAAAATTTCCGGACACATGTTTATTGGAAGTTTTTTGCTTAAAATATTTTTCTCAATCTACTGTTTAAGTTTGGCACGACAGTACTGAATCACCCTGTATATTAATGTTTTATTTTACCTGATCTTCCTGTTTATAGTATTTAGAAAATTCATCATGGGTTTCAATATCCTCGAGACAATTTATGTCTTCTTGTATATCTTCCTGTTTAACTGACATATCTGCCTGAAAATTGGTACAAAGTAAATATTAAATTATTATTGTAATAAAGAAACATACAGTAGAAACCGATTATAACGACATCGAAGGGACCGGTCATATGAGATCATAAAAATTGTCAACTTGTGTACAGTTTTAGGTTAGGTGGAACTAAAATATTACATTGACTATACTCAAGGTAAGTAAATGACTAGGTATGCTGACTTGCCTTGACCAATCAGCGCGGACGAAATGACGTCACCACGAAGTTCTTTTTAACACTCTAGATTTCAAATGGTCGCCAACGCTGTGTTTAATATTATGGCAGTTAAAATCATAGATAAATAAAAAAATCAAGTAGGTAGAAAAGAACTTCGTGGTGACGTCACAACTCACAAGTCAGCAAACCTGTACATTTACTAACCTTGGACTATACTCTATTTCATTTAAGTTTGCAGTGGTTGCCAGGTGATTTGACCGTACGAGTCGTGATCCGTTCGGTCAAATCACCCGGCAACCACTGCAAACTTAAATGAAATAGAATATAGGACTTTATAGTTTTTAGGTGATACTTAACGACTTATTTGAAAATTATAAATGTAAACTGTGAAAGTAAAAGAGATTGAGTGTTTGATAGATTCAAACCCGGCCCGCAAGAACGTCGGCGCCATATTTTTAGGTTATGCTGTCAATGTGAACGAATTAATTATTTTTCTATTATAAGTCATACTATAATTGAAGAAAAAAAAAATACCCGAAATAAATAATTTTCACGTACCTTTCATATTTTGCTATTTACATTATATGCATACAGCTAGATTAAATGATATTTGTTTTTTTAAATATTTATTAAATAAAAACAATACTAATAAATTTGTTCAAAATTGTCTATATCGCCCGCTAGCGGCGCTAGTAGTCATAATGCACACAGCCTATAGTCGTAATAACCGGTAAAAATGCAATTATATGGGATTCAGTTGGACTTTTATTTTGAGTCGTTAAAACCGATACGACGTATTAATCGATGTCGTTATAACCGGTTTCTACTACATATATTTTTTTTGTACAACTGGTTTTGTTTTCATGAAACCAATTAATCGCGTAAATGGAGGGATTAATTTATATTGGAATAAAAATATCAATGTCATCTAAATCAACCTTTGTAATATATATTACTAGCAGTTACTCGCGGCTTCGCTCGCGTAGATAACGAAACCCACCCTCGTGGTTTTTTTCCGACCGGGTAGGGGGTTGACAGTGGTGAAATATAAAAAAATGCTTTGCTTTTTATTCATTATACAAAATTGTTAAAATCTCGGCTCCTATGCAAGATTTTCCCCCTAAAAACCCCCACACCCCGTGGTAATTTTCCCGCCGGATCGAGTGAAACTAATTATAACCCTCCATACGTGATAGGGGATGAAATAATAAATTATTTTTTTGTTTTGTTTTTTATTCATTATACATACACAGGACTGTGTCAAAGCTCTATATATTTCATTTAATATAATGAATTGGAAGAAAACTTTAAATGCAAAAGTTGTCAGGCTAGAGGAGCGGCATAGTTTAAAAATAGTTACATTTATACAGAGTGTCCCATAACTGCGTTACAAACCAAAGTTATGTTTTTTTAAATACAAACTATATATTTTTATTTGATAATCTAAAAGCATTCATTTTTCTGAGTATTTTGATATATCAAGTATGGGATTATACAGAGGGGTTTAGAAATAATGACCAATTTTGTAAGAAAATAGGAACATTTTCAACACCTTGTAATTTTCTAATTACCACAAAAAAATGTATTCTCTGCTGAAAGTAGTTTTGGTATATTCTCTATTATTGCGATATTACGTTAAACACTTACAACATTGTATTATTTGTACAGGGTGTGTCAAAACACTGAACCTAGTTTTTTTTCAAAATTTTCAAATGGAACAGCCTATATATTTTTACATTTTCGAATTGCCTGTTCAATTCTCAACACATTTTACAAACCATGTTCTATACCTAAATCCAGCCGTTAATAAGTTATTAATTTTATTTTAAAATCTTAAGATGTTTTATAAAAACAATACAACTTTATTATAAGCAATAAAACAGTTCGCTTGAAAATAATTTAACAAACTAATAGAACGTACAAACTTTAACAACATAAAAATTTAATTATTTTATGGAATGTAATAAAGATGTATTGTTTTTAAAAAAATCTTAAGATTTTAATATAAAATTAATACCTTATTAACGGCTGGATTTAGGTATAGAACATGGTTTGTAAAATGTGTTGAGAATTGAACAGGCAATTCGAAATTATAAAAATATATAGGGTGTTCCATTTGAAAATTTTGAAAAAAAATAAGTTCAGTGTTTTGATACACCCTGTACAAATAATACGATTTTGTAAATGTTTGACATAATATCGCAATAATAGAGAATATGCCAAAACTACTTCAAACAGAAAACAAATTTTTTTTGATGTAATTAGAAAATTACAAGGCGTTGAAAATGTTCCTATTTTCTTAGAAAATTGGTCATTATTTCTAAACCCCTCTGTATAATTCCATACTTGATACATCAAAATACCCAGAAAAATGAATGCTTTTAGATTATCAAATAAAAATATATAGTTTGTATTTAAAAAACCTTAACTTTGGTTTGTAACGCAGTTATGGGACACTCTGTATAAATGTAACTATTTTTAAATTATGCTGCTCCTCTAGCCCGACAACTTTTGCATTTAAAGTTTTCTTCCAATTCTTATATTAAATGAAATATTGAGCTTTGACACAGTCCTGGGACACCCTGTATACAGGGTCCTCCAATAGTGCGTCCGGCATTGTTTTACGGCCAAACTATTGAAGATAGAGTTTTAGGATAAAAAATTTATTATATATATTGACCCAAAAGAATTTCAGGAAAATATTTTCAACCCCCTGAAACCGCTCCTTGGGTGGTAGTTTGAGGGGTACATACCCGTTTCTCAGTAAAATCAAATGGAATGGTATATCAAAAAGTACATATTTGTAAAGACGATAAAAAAATAAGAAACTTTCGTAAAACAAAAATTTTCATACTTTCAATTGTTTAGAAAATATGGCGACTTGATCTCAAATTTTAGGGTTTTACTAAAAATGCTCTAATTTCGTTAAATATTAATGGAATTTTATTATTTTTTTAAATTTAGAAAGTAAAAATAATGAACTTTGTAAAGATGTATGACTATTTGAGATTTTAATAGTTTAAAGTGTCATACGAGATATGCCAAAAATTCAAAAGTTCAACTAGGGATAATTCGAAATTTTCAAATACAACGGTATATCAATTAGTACTTTTTCTTAAAGAAGATATGTAAATAAACAACTTTTGTTAAGAAAATTTAAAATTATAATTTTAAAATTGAAAACTGAAAATTAAAATTTTTAATTTTAAATTTTTTTTATCAAAAGTTGTTTATTTACATATCTTCTTTAAGAAAAAATACTAATTGATATACCATTGTATTTAAAAATTTTGAATTATCCCTAATTGAATTTTTCAAATTTTGGTATGTCGAGTATGACACTTTAAAGTCTATTAAAATCTCAAATAATCATTCATCTTTACAAAGTTCATTATCTCTTCTTTCTGAATTTGAAAAAAATAATAAAATTCCATTAATATTTAGCGAAATTAGAGTACTTTTCGAAAATTTGGGAACAAATCGCCATATTTTTTAAACAATTGAAAGTATAAAAAATTTTGTTTTATAAAAGTTTCTTATTTTTTTATGATCTTTACAAATATGTACTTTTTGATATACCATTCCATTTGATTTTGCTGAGAAACGGGCATGTACCCCTCAAACTACCCCCCAAGGAGCGGTTTTAGGGGGTTGAAAATATTTTCCTGAAATTCATTAGGGTCAATATATATAATACATTTTTTATCCTAAAACTCTATCTTCAATAGTTTGGGCGTAAAACAATGCCGGACGCACTATTGGAGGACCCTGTACATATACAAAATCGTAAATATCTCGGCTCCTATGCAAGATAGAGGGTTGTTTCCCCCCACTCCCGTAGCATTTTTCCCGTCGAATCTATTGAAACTAACAACCCTCCATACATGACAGGGAATGAAATATTAAATTCTTTTTTACCCATACAAAATTAAACACTCCCCGTAGGGGTTGAATTTCGAAAAAACCTTTCTTAGTAGGTGCTTACATCATAAAAGGAAGAGACTCACGAAATTTCACCTTTCTAGGCCAAGGGGTTTTGGCTCAGCGATTATGAATCATTCAGTCAGTCAGTCAGGAGTTAGTCCAGTGCTAAAGCCTTTTTGGGGAAAAAAAATTCTCTACAGGCTGGCGATAGGGGGAATCGTTGCTAATAATGATAACAAAAAGAAGAGAGAAAAATGCACCCTTGCACATGAAGCGGTTTCGAAGGGGGGTGGTTTTTAATTACAGCATTCTATTCCTATCAATTTACACCGTATTACATTTTTTTAAGTAAATTATCCTTTTATTAAATTGAATATATTTTATTTTTGTATTTTATCACAAAAATTTCATGATTAGTACAAAATTTTTAGAGTGATTGAAAAATAAAATTGCGTTTTTTACAAATCACTATTTTTGTTTTTTCTAATTTTTCACAGAATTTTTAAATGTAAAGGTATTTAATTTTTTTATCTATCTTAAAGTATAACTCAAGACGAAAAAAATGAGTTCCCTAAAAGTTAAAAAATCGAAAATTTCTACAATCAATTTTTCGATTGAAAAAATTTCATTTTTTTCGAAAAACGTTAATATTTCAAGAAATATTTAACTTTGATATTCCGGACAGGTCGGTAAAATTAAGGGACTTCAAAACATACATTTCATGAAAATTTCAAGTATTTTGGCAATTTTTTCGGCATAAAAAACTCGAAAATTTAAAAAAACGGTTTTTTGCTATTATCTCGAAAATTTTGAGGTTATGTTGTAAATTGGTTTGAAACAAAATTGTAGATTTGTTTATTATCTACAACTTTACTGTAGACCATTTTTCGATAGGAAGTCATACTTCGTCGAAAATCGCAAAAAACCGTTTTCAACCCTTAAAAACCACCCCCCTTCGAAACCGCTTCATGTGCAAGGGTGCATTTATTTTTCCCCCTTTTGTAATCATTTTTAGCAACAATTCCCACTATCGCCAGCCTGTAGAGAATTTTTCTGTTTTTTAGCTTCAAAAAGTCGGATTGGCACTGGACTAAGTAGTCAGGAGTAGGACAAGTTATTATACAGGGTCATCGAAAAGTATCGGACCCCCCTGATATCTTGAGTTAGAATGCATTTTGGAGAAAATGTCCAATAAAAGTTGTATGGTTTCAAGCGAGGAGTAAGATGATGACCTTGACTTTGAATTTGACAATGTCCCTCAAGGTCATTTCAAGGTCAACCTTATTTTTTTAAATGGAATCCTATACATTTTATTGCATATTCTTATAGCTTATCTTGAGAGATTTTCAAAACACTATAATAAAATATTTTTTTATTAAGTACTCTTTGAGTTATAAAGGTTTGAAGTTAACAATTTTTTGATACAAATATAAAATATCTTGTCAAAAATGAACTTAAATATGGATGAAATTTAATGAGGTGGAGCTCCATCCCGTTGGAAATAAATTTCATCCATATTTAAGGTTTGATTACTGAAAACTTAATAATATTTGACAAAATATTTTATATTTGTATCAAAAAATTGTTAACTTCAAACCTTTATAACTCAAAAAGTACTTAATGAAAAAATGTTTTATTATAGTGTTTTGGAAAGCCCTCAAGATAAGCTATAAGAATATGCAATAAAATGTATAGGGTTCCATTTAAAAAAATAAGGTTGATCTTGAAATGACCTTGAGGGACATTGTCAAATTCAAAGCTTAGGTCATCGTTTTAAGTCTTGGCATTTTAGGACCCCGCGTCGACCGCGCTAGCCGCTTCGACCGCCAGACACGCAATACTGATGTGTGTTTTTTTAACCTTGAAAATAATATACACACATCAGTATTGCGTGTCTGGCGGTCGAAGCGGCTAGCGCGGTCGACGCGGCGTCCTAAAATGCCAAGACTTTACTCTCCGCTTGAAACCATACAACTTTGTTATTGGACATTTTCTCCAAAATGCATTCTAACTCAAGATATCAGGGGGGTCCGATACTTTTCGATGACCCTGTATGTATTGTATATAGATTATTTATAGTGGAAAATGTCTAATACGTCACTTAAATAATAGTGTACTATTTTACCTGATCTTCCTGTTTATAGTATTTAGAAAATTCATCATGGGTTTCAATATCCTCGAGACAATTTATGTCTTCTTGTATATCTTCCTGTTTAACTGACATATCTGCCTGAAAATTGGTACAAAGTAAATATTAAATTATTATTGTATTAAAGAAACATACAGTAGAAATCGGTTAAAACGACATCGAAGAGACCGGTCATATTAGATCGTAAAAGCCTATAGTCGTATAATAACCGGTAAAAATGCAATTATATATGATTCAGTTGGACTTTTATTTTTAGTCGTTAAAACCGATACGCGACGTATTAATCGATGTTGTTATAACCGGTTTCTACTATATACAATTTTTTTTGTATAACTGGTTTTGTTTTCATGGAACCAATTAATCGCGTAAATGGAGGGATTAATTTATATTGGAATAAAAATATCAATCTCATAAAAATCAACCTTTTGTAATATATGTATATGTATGTTATAAGCTAGGATGGTTAAAATATTAAATTTTGATTTGTTCAATTACGTTTAAATATTTTCAATTAAAAATAAATAGTTTAATTAAATTATTATTCATCATTTATAATAGAAAATATCCAATACGTCACTTAAATAACAATGTTTTATTTTACCTGATCTTCCTGTTTATAGTATTTAGAAAATTCGTCATGGGTTTCAATATCCTGAAGATAATTAATGTCGTCTTCTATTTCTTCCTGTTTAATGTGAAACATTTTTAACTCTATTGAGATGTTTATTATAACTAGTACGTTTAATAAATGATTTGACTTTCCTTGCAGGCCCATGCAATAAAAATAATATACTGATTCAAACGTGTTACAGAATTAATTACTAAATTGTTGAAACTTGAACAGTTTGAAATGGTACACATCTTTTAAAAGCTTATACAGTGGTGCCTCGCATAACGAACATAATTCGTTCCAGGAGCATTTTCGTTATGCGAAAAGTTCGTGAAAAGTGTTTTCCCATAACAATACATGTTAAAAATTTTAATTCGTTCTGTAGCATAAAATATGGTACTGTAACATAAAAAAGTACACACGTTTTTTAGTCAGACTCAGATTTAGGAGAGTCTACCGAGGCTTGCAGGGTCAAATCCTCACACATAAAATTGCATTTATTAAAACAAACACGTGTGTAAGTTAAGCGCAGAAAAGAACGACTGACGCGCGTTGATGCATGTTCGTGCAAATTTGAACATCGACTGCGTGCGACCTTGGAAGTTCGATCGGCAAAATGAAATACGATGCAGTTCGTTGTGTGAGTCGCGTAATGAACGAACAGAAAGTTCGTTGTGCGAGGCATCATTGTATATAAATTTATAAATGAGGGTGGCCAGTTTCTGGAAAACCGGGAAAAGTAAGGGAATTTGGTTGGAAGTCAGGGAAAAATGCAAATTCTCACAAATATTTAAGTTTTTTTACTAAATTTAAAATATAAAAACAGGGAAAAACTGTAAAAATTCTCCTGGGAAACTGGGAAAAGTCGGGGAAATTTGTTCCAGAGAAATACTGGGCACCCTGTAAATGCATTTATTTTTAAATAATTAACACTTTTTAGTGTTCCATAGAAAACTATAGTAACCCTTATAGTTTCTCCATGTCCGTCCGTCCATCCGTTTTGTAAAAAAATTGACTTAATAAGATGAAATTTGGTATACGGTCGTAGATTAATGACCCAAAAACAGAAATGATAAAATTTTTGACAAAAAAAATTTTTTAGACCCCTTTTCCATAAAATGAAAAGTGTTTTTAAAAAAAATCACATTCCCCATTGAGTGGGGTGTCGTTAGAAAGGTCTCCTAATATGCAACAAAAATGTATCAGGACCTTTTGTTTTTAACTCTTTAATCACGGTGTATTTGCTCGTCAAAGTCATTATAAAAGCCCCCCCCCCCTATTATTTTCTAAACTATCGATTCAAAAAATCTGAAAAAAATCAAAATGTAGCTTTTAATTAGTACTATCACTGAAAATTATAACGAACACTGTCAAAAATATTTTGGACCCCGCTTTCATAGACTGAAAAGTGAACTCACATTTTTTTTTCATTTACCCCATTGAGGGGGTGTCATTTGATAGGTCTCCTAAAATGCAATAATAAAAGTCAAATGACTTTTTGATTTTTTTAGTCACGAAAATTTTGAAATAACTTTTTTTATAAATCGTATGTGAGAATGACTACGGAACCCTATTATGTGCGTGCATAACACGCACTTGCCCGTTTTATTATTTATTTCGTTTTCACTTATAACAAATATACTGTAAGTAAAATTAATTATTCAACACTTAAAACAAATTATATCACTTTAAATAAATAGTTACCACTAAAAATAAATACTTTTCTCTAAAAAAAAATAATATTTTACACTTGACCTAAATTTAGACCTTTCAGATTTAAAAATGACATAATTTTTATGTATGTATTTATTGTGATTTTTGTGATTTTCTATATTTTTACCTAACGTAAAAAGTAACCAACCTCCTTTCGCCCCAATAGATTTAATATCTTTTATTTTCTATATTTAAAAAACGATTAAATATTCACCTTATGCATTTAAATAAAGTATTAAAATTTATGTTCGATGTACAAAGTGAATATACCTACTAATAAAAAGTGCAATTACATATAACCCTTTATTAAATAGCAATTACTGGGTTCTGATCGATCCATTTGGAGGTTAAAATCCCCCCCCCCCCCAAATCCAAGTTTGTGGTGTGCAACATATATATACATTTTATAAATAGATATATTTATATTTATAAAAATGACGTTATGAATGCACTTAACAACAGGTAGATGACCAATAATCAATGCTATATGTAGTAAGAGTGTATCAGATGACGTAACCTCACCTGAGAGCAGCTGTTTATGTTAATGCGGTTCGAGCTCGGCGGAAGCGACACTGTGTTTTGTATAATCGGTATTATAAATATTTATAATAATTTACAATGTGTACCGTTGACCGCACTTTTGTATTTCTGTCTTGTAAAAAATAATAGACGATATATTGGTTTTGGAATTTTATAGAAATGTCATTATGGTGTTAAAACTTAAAACCAGGGACCTGAACCTGAACCCGAACCATAAACCCGAAAAAAATCGTATTTTTCATTAACCTGAACCCGAACCTTTTCATGGATATCCAGTAACAATATTTTTTCAAAAGATTCAAGAAATTATTTATATCTTTTATCAATTTTTCTCCATTGATTTTTAAAAGTGATTGTAAAATGTACAAATTGTAAATTTGTTTGAATTTCACTGTATGATGTGTCTTCGTCTCAAGCCCACTATTAAATTTTAAATTTTTTTCTTGCTTTATAATTCTATAACTTTGTAAAAATGAATTTCTTTTAAATTTTCAAAAATCTGAAAAGTAGAGATTTAAATCTTTAATACGTATTTTTATTTTTTGCTAATTTTGTCTAGCAGTATCATTGTCCCTTCATTGTTTTGACAAAACTATAAATAAAAAAAATATTATATAAATAAACTATAAATATAATAATATACATTTGTTATAATATGACTGACAAAAGATTTTTATTTTATATCACATACATATTGTTTTGTGAGCCCACAGCAGGATAGCTTTTTTATTTTCAAATAGTAATTTTTTTTTTTAATTTGAAACCTAACCTGAACCTGAAAAAAAGAATGGTTTTTATTTTTATTTTATACAGCATAGGTAGGTAAATATAATTTTGTTAGCCCACAGCAGGATAGCGTTTTTATTTTCAAATAGTAATTTATTTTTATTTTTTAATTTGAACCCGAACCTGAACCTGAAAAAAATAATGGTTTTTATTTTTATTTTATACAGCATAAGGTACATATAATTTTGTGAGCCCACAGCAGGATAGCGTTTTTATTTTCAAATAGTAATTTATTTTTATTTTTTAATTTGAACCCGAACCTGAACCAGAAAAAAATAATGGTTTTTGAACTCAAAAACCTTGTATCCTGCTGAACCTAAACCCGAACCGAAAATTATTATTATTAATTCCGGTTCAAGTCCCTGCTTAAAACCACCCTAGAATAAGTAGTATATTTAATCTATGCATATGGATTGTTGAATAAAGCACTCTCGTCCTTGTCTCGTCTCGACGTACAGCTCTTTAAGTTGGATTGTTATCTACCCAATGTTGTTTTAACCCATTAATTCCCAAGGGTAGAAAGAAAAATTATTTTGATGTTTTAACTGCATTTTATTACTACCTAATATGCTCAAATAACGGTTTTTAAAGAAAAAAAAATCATGTTTTTATTTTATTTTTTCAACAAAATATTGCGTTTACGAAACGTTGGAAAAACAGTTTGTGTAACATTGTTAGCAGCAAAAAAGTAATTTCATCAATGAAATATTAAAAAAAAACAAATTTTTAAAAATGTTTCGTTTACGCAATAATGGGGATTAATGGGCTAATGTAGCTCGTGTAAGGTACCCCACCCCATAGATACGCCCTTTGCTTCCATGTATGTACGTGGTGACGGCGCTTGGAACAAACAACATCGGCCGACCTCACCTACAAGCGAATCTAAATATTACCCTCGATCGATAATAAACAAAGAACTTGCTAGTTTTTTGTGACTCACATACTTCGTATAGATGAAAAATGTATGTGTGAAAAATATACATAAACATTGTCGGCGAAAAATCAAGTGGGGTTGAATTATTAAAAAGCGAGACCGGAGTTTAGGTCGTGAAATATTTAAGCTATCATGTCGTTTTCTCGTTTTTTTATTGTAGATTGTAACGGAATACATGATTACTTTTGTATTTTGACCTTTGATTTGTATACAGTGCATTCCAAAAGTTCGGGGCCACCTAAATAACTTTTGAATGGATTAAATTTATAGAGATGCAATGGGATCACCTAATCTATTATTTAACCACAAAAACACCTACCTGCATATCTCCGGTTGGCAGCGGGAAGAGGGAGGGGGGCAAATAAATCTTTAATGGCACATAGGGTTGAGTGAGGGCTCGTTCGAAAGGGCTTACGAGATAAAAACAATGTGGGATCGCCAAGGTCCCTACGATTTTTGTTCGAAGAGTTATGGTCATTTAAACATTTCTTTTGAGATTTGGTTAAATGCATTTACAAAAATGAAAAAAAAATAGAAGAGTGGAATTTTTTGACACAATGATGACACGACTTGCTGATAAACGTCAGTTTTTCAACTGGATCTGTTTTTTCACTTTATAATATTTTTGAAAATGCATTTATTACCTAATCTCAATGAAATGTTCAAATGATCATAACACTTTGGAAAAAAAAATGTAGAGATCTCGGCGATCCCGCGTTGTTTTTATCTAGGTAAGCCCTTTTGTACGAGCCCTCACTCAACCCCATGTGCCATTTAAAATTTCTTTGTTGCCCGTCCTCCCGCTTTCTGGGGATATGCTGGCGGATGTTTTTGTGATTAAATAAATAGATTTGGTGATCCCATTATACCTCTATAAATATCAATCCTATATTTCAAACCATTCAAAAGTTATTTAGGTGGCCCCGAACTTTTGGAAGGCACTGTACAAATAAAAGATTTGTTGAAATTATTCCTTAAGGAAGTTGACACCATATATAAATTACAGAGAAATTTTGAAAATAACAAGACATTTATATTTAAAAAACCCTTGCAAAATTTCAAGGTTATTAGAACAGTTTAATAGATATTAAATAAACAAATTAACATACATACAACTGCATAATTTCGAACCATGACTTTTTAAAGTGATATGACAGAGAATTTGATGTTAATTTGAGCATACGTTTTTTATTAATTTACAAAGATATCTGTAAATTCTTAAAATGATTAGATACATCGTTTTTTTAATTATTTGACACCCCTGGAACGTTATTAATTATGTTTTAAATCAGTGGTTCCCAACTGGTGGTCCGCGGATCACTAGTGGTCCGTAAGAGGTAAAATATGATCCCTGTAAAAGATTTCAAACTTTGAATGAACTAAGAAAATATAAAAAACATAAAAATGAAATGTGAAGACCTTTCTTTTAGGTTTTTTATTTCAAATCTATAAAATAATATGAAAATTAAAGTTTACTTTTTAACCTTATGTGGACCCTGCTAATAATAATGAAGTCAAAGTGGTCCCTGGTCAAAGAAAGGTTGGGAACCACTGTTTTAAATCGTCCTGTATATATGTAATCTTTGCACGCAGTTTGTTATGTACAAAAGTGGTTTTGTTATATTTTAATTAACAATAAGCATTACATATGTAGGTATATAAAGAACATATTCGCGTAATGAAATAAAAAAATAGTGTTTATGCTCCATGACTTTTTTGAATATTTTATTTCTCCTATTACTGTGTATATGAATTGCGATTTCTTTAATCGTTAAGAATGGAGAATATAAGGTTCACAAAATACTCTATGAATTATTTTTATATAATTACATTATATGTATATTAGGCTGTGCCAAAAAAAGGCGATATTTTTTTTTTATCGCTCTCAGCCCAAAATATCTCAGGAAATGCCCAAACAAAGCTCCTGTTAAAAGCGGAGCTCAAAATTCCAATTTTAAGTGGTCCTCCACGGAAGTTGAAGTTTTCCCATCTAAATAACATGGGAAACGGGGTTTTTTAACAGTTTTTTGTCCTGCAAACTGTGAAAAAATTATTTTTGAAAAAAATGAATGAATGGATCTTTTTGAGTATTAAATTTAGTACAAAAAGTTCCGTTGAGTCAAATTTCTATATTCAATATTTGATTTTTGACAGAGCTTTGAAGTTCAAATTTTCGCATTTTTTCGCGTTTTTTGAATTTTTCAGCTAAACTATCCGAGTTAGGGCAAAATGTTAACTAGCAAAATTGTAGTACGGTTGACATTCTATAAAAAAGTCTCCATCGACTTTTTTTTATTATGAATGACAACAAAGTTATAGACCCATAAACATTTATTTTATTACATTTATTTAAAAAGCACAGTCAATGTCGTAGCCTTTATCCCTTTTAGGCTGGTTAATAATAAATGTTTATGGGTCTATAACTTTGTTGTTATTCATAATACAAAAAAGTCGATGGAGACTTTTTTATAGAATGTCAACCGTACTACAATTTTGCTAGTTAACATTTTGCCCTAACTCGGATAGTTTATCTGAAAAATTCAAAAAACGCGAAAAAATGCGAAAATTTGAACTTCAAAGCTCTGTCAAAAATCAAATATTGAATATAGAAATTTGACTCAACGGGACTTTTTGTACTAAATTTAATACTCAAAAAGATCCATTCATTCATTTTTTTCAAAAATAATTTTTTCACAGTTTGCAGGACAAAAAACTGTTAAAAAACCCCGTTTCCCATGTTATTTAGATGGGAAAACTTCAACTTCCGTGGAGGACCACTTAAAATTGGAATTTTGAGCTCCGCTTTTAACAGGAGCTTTGTTTGGGCATTTCCTGAGATATTTTGGGCTGAGAGCGATAAAAAAAAAATATCGCCTTTTTTTGGCACACCCTAATATATATAATAAAAGAGAATATTTAAAAATATGTATCAGACGTATTACCTATAATTACTTACCTAGCATATACAGTAGCATTTCGTCATAACGATGTAATTGAGATCTAACCAGCGCCGTTGTATGAAACAGATAGTTAGTTAAAGCACTCAAAAATAAGGTATTAATTTTGTGATAGTATCTATAGATTTGCTATGGAATTTAGAGCAGTGATACTTCAACGTATTGTAACACAGTTGGTGCAGACTCGTTGTTAGTGTTTACATACAACGCGTGCGCGAAACTTATCAAATTCTTCATGAAACTCCAAGAAAACTGTCTTATAAGTTTGATACCTCATTTGAGAGTGCTTGCAAGCTAGCAAATTTGATACCGGACATTCGTCATTTCAAAGAGCAAGTATTTTTTGTATATGTGACTTTTAATTTTATATTAACTTGATACTAGTTTATATCAATTACTAAAAATTATTTTTTATAAATGCTAAGATAGTTTTTTCGATGTTTGAATATGCTCTTCTTTATTTCTTATTTTATTTAAAAAAGTTTGTTTTGTAACTTTATAAAACCACGATGTGAATCTCACAAATATATAAACTGCATGATTAAGGCGGCTATATTACACTATCAAATAAATATGTCAATGATCTTTGACAATGATTTGATCAAATATTGAGATTGTCATTATCTATGATCAGAGAAATATTATGAATATTATAAAAGATTACATATTACACTGTCATATTTTTCTAATTTAAGAAATTTTATCACATTTAACATAGGCGGATATTACACTAACAAAGAAATGTGATAAAATTTATTTGATCAAAGAAATATGACATTTATTTGATAGTGTAATAGCCCTAACAGTAAAATTCTGAAAATTACATAATTTCTAAACAAACCAGAGGTAAATGGCTTCTGCGGAGATAAAAAAAAATCAACGTTTTTTCATTGAGTTTTTTTTTTCTTTACGTGCGACTCGGTGAACCAATCACAATGCTGCATTATCGGTTGATTAATAAATAATGATTCTGAATAAAACACGAGTCTTTGAAACATTTCATGGTCAGATAAACTTCAACAGGTTGTGGTGAACTAGAACCAATATTACAAACACATTGAATTTTTTATTAATTACTTCTACAGAGGTTATTGTACCATAGCTGTATAAGTGTATGTATGTATAGCATATAATTTTAATTTTTACTGAAAAGTATATAAAATATGCAATAATTGGTTTGTTAGACTTAATTAATTAAATAGAATATAAATCGATTAGCATAATATATTTACGCTTACCATATGTCCAATTGATATTTATTGATATTTATATATTTTTTTAAAGCAGTATATTTAAATCGATTTGGATTTTCGAATTTATATTTTTTAATAAAATTAAATGGTTAAATAATAGCAGGCAGTTAATCTGAATACTAGTAATTTTTGTGTAGAGGATCGAAATCTATTTTATTAACCCTCGGAGTACACACCTATTTTTTCAACCTACTAGTACACTCTGGGTCAATTTGACCCTGCTTACTTTTTGATCGCCTATAATTCCGCAACTACGAAACCTTTTGACTTACCAAAATTCAAAGGTATACTTTGACTCATGGTAAATGAATTTATAAGTGTTACAAATACCTTTGAAGTATTCAACATACTTAAAAAAATCGCGGAAAATGTAAAATACCTGAGCGCTATTCACGATCAAAGTCGGTGTATGGGTCAAATTGACTCACAAGAGGCTCCGAGGGCTAATGTATAGTTTAATTTGTTACACAAATATACAAATATACTATGAATATAATTAATTGTACACAATTGTATTGTCTTTTAATTGAAATTAACCCGCTTCATGCCAAAAAGTTAGATTTACAAATTCCAAGATGGCGGATCCAATATGGTGGACGAATTGTCCAAACTTTAATCTATTTACGCTAAATTTTGTATATAGGGGTTTTCGGAGTCGCTGGTCACGAATCTTGACTTGAGATTTGTGACCAGCGACTCCGAAAACTCCTATATACAAAATTTAGCGTAAATCGGTTAAAATTTGGACAATTCGTCCACCATATTGGATCCACCATCTTGGATTTTGCAAATCCGACTTCAAATTCATGATCAGCGACCCCGAAAACCCTTACATACCAAATTTGGTGCAAATCAGTGGATTTTGTAAAAATCATAATTTTTTGCGTACTTATGGCCGCCATCTTAAATCCGCCATTTTGAATTTTGTAAATCTGACTTGAGATTTGTGACCAGTGACTCCGAAAATCCTTATATACAAAATTTAGCGTAAATCAGTTAACATTTGAAAATTTCGTCCACCATATTGGATCCGCCATCTTGGATTTTGCAAATCCGACTTCAAATCCATGATCAGCGACCCCGAAAACCCTAATATACCAAATTTGGTCCAAATCGGTTGACTTCGTAAAAATCGTATTTTTTTGCGTAGTTATGGCCGCCATCTTAAATCCACCATATTGAATTTTCTTACTTTATCGGTCCTATCTTTTAGAAAAATCGATTATTCCACCAGATATGAAGAATTAGCCTCCTACCGTAAGTGCTTCTTGTTCAAATTTACGATTGTTTGGAAAAAAATATTAGAAATTTCACATTTTTTTTGCTTTCAGCGGCCATATTTAAAAAATGCCGGATTCGGAAAGAGCAGAAAAAATTACGATAGAAAATGTTTCTTAGAAAGCTTTGGTTGATTGACTCACTGAAAAGCAAACGATTGAAAACAGTAAAAAAAATTATGCCATTTGGCATGAAACGGGTTAAATAATTTGTATAGCACTTTATTAACAAATAATTCATCTTAAGAATAATTAGTTGAATAAATCATGTAAATGATATTTACGAATATTGTGTATTATAAAAATTACAATGGAGATTGTAGAAGTTACTTAATTGACAGCAGGTACATGTTTGTTAAAACTGATAGTATTTTTAGCGCAACCCACGAAGTGGTATGTACATACACTCGTCAACTTAATTAAAGGATCATAAAAAAAGTGTCGAAATTTAGGTGATTTTCAAACCACTGTATTTTTTCGAAAAATGATCGGATTTTGAAAAACCTAAGATTTTTTTAAAGCTTGTACTTTCTAGTTTTTTAATCAAAAATTCAAAAAATTTTATCATCCCTTAGCGAGCCGTGGGAATTGAAAAAATAAAAGTAAAAATGACCCTTTAATTTTTTCTAAATTTGCACCATGTCTACGGGCTCCAAAAAAAAGTTCAGATTAATTTCGAGTAAAGCATCTTAAAGCTGGTAGTTTCCGCTTCAAAACGCATTTTTTTTGTATTTTTTGCGATTTTTTTTAATCGAGTTATCAGCTGTCAAAGCAATAATGACACATTTGACTTTAAATGCTCATAACTCATGAAAAAATGATCCTATAATAATTTTCCAAAGTGCATTAGAAAGCTAAGAATATTCTCTTTAAAATACTTACATTCAATTTTTTTCTGTGATTTTTTTTTGTTTCCAAATAATCGTTTTAAAATACCATTAAAAAACGACTATTTATCATTTTTTTGTTTTCTAACCACCATTTTGTTTAAAACGGCGGAATTATGAATGTTTGTACGTTTTTTTTCTCATTAGCGTATCAATAAGAACTTTGCCAAATAGCAAATTGCTGCAATTATTTTTTCATCGTTTCCTCGACGGTTGAAAATTTGATAAAATAAAAAATCGATATTTTATTCATTACCATACAAGTTAACAATGTTTTTTTTTTTAATTTAAAATTTCTGTATTTTCTCGAGAAATCATGAGATTTTAAAGAAATTTGGCTCATTTTAAAGCTTGTTTTGTGTAGTATTTATTTAAATAAAAAATTCAAAATTTGTCACCTTTAAAAAATTAGTGAAATAGGAAAACTAATTTTTGTACCGCCGGCAAAACGTGTTTCTGCCAAGAAAGCGCAGAAACCATCTGATTTTCGTTAGCAAGTTAACTCAGTCAAAGGACTTTTTTCAACAAACGCTTATTTTAAAATATAAGAATTGGTAACAAACAGATTTAAAAATACAACAATCATCTTTTTAAAGTTCGTTTGAATTCGTATGTCGAAATGAATAAATGAGTTAAAGTTTGTTTTTAAACCTTTTACATAAATGTACGCAGTATTAGAAAGTATTGACAAATTTTGAATTTTTTATTTAAATAAATACTACACAAAACAAGCTTTAAAATGAGCCAAATTTCTTTAAAATCTCATGATTTCTCGAGAAAATACAGAAATTTTAAATTAAAAAAAAAAAAAACATTGTTAACTTGTATGGTAATGAATAAAATATCGATTTTTTATTTTATCAAATTTTCAACCGTCGAGGAAACGATGAAAAAATAATTGCAGCAATTTGCTATTTGGCAAAGTTCTTATTGATACGCTAATGAGAAAAAAAACGTACAAACATTCATAATTCCGCCGTTTTAAACAAAATGGTGGTTAGAAAACAAAAAAATGATAAATAGTCGTTTTTTAATGGTATTTTAAAACGATTATTTGGAAACAAAAAAAAATCACAGAAAAAAATTGAATGTAAGTATTTTAAAGAGAATATTCTTAGCTTTCTAATGCACTTTGGAAAATTATTATAGGATCATTTTTTCATGAGTTATGAGCATTTAAAGTCAAATGTGTCATTATTGCTTTGACAGCTGATAACTCGATTAAAAAAAATCGCAAAAAATACAAAAAAAATGTGTTTTGAAGCGGAAACTACCAGCTTTAAGATGCTTTACTCGAAATTAATCTGAACTTTTTTTTGGAGCCCGTAGACATGGTGCAAATTTAGAAAAAATTAAAGGGTCATTTTTACTTTTATTTTTTCAATTCCCACGGCTCGCTAAGGGATGATAAAATTTTTTGAATTTTTGATTAAAAAACTAGAAAGTACAAGCTTTAAAAAAATCTTAGGTTTTTCAAAATCCGATCATTTTTCGAAAAAATACAGTGGTTTGAAAATCACCTAAATTTCGACACTTTTTTTATGATCCTTTAATTAAGTTGACGAGTGTATATGCTCGATTTTCCGTCCGTCCGTCCGTCTGTCTTCGACAGCGAGATCTCGCCCCCCTGACCACATAGAGACCTCGGGTTTTCGCTAAATGATAGGTCTGTGGTTCTAGTTTAGCCTATTTTCGAAATTTTTCCGGTCGTGATCCTCCATCCAGCCACGGATAGGCATAATGTCAATTTTTCATACAAAATTTTTCATATTTGGCTTCATGTACCTCGTTGGACTCGGGATTGATTCATGAATCAAGAGTATTTTTTGAGTTGTGTCCAAGTGGGTTGCGCGGCAATACCTACGTGTGGGTTTTGATAAATTTTTTGATACAAAATGAAAATTTTTAATCAACAACTGTAATTTTTATTAAAAAAATATTTAAATACAATGTCTTTTGCATATACAGTTTTCTGTGGAACGTATCTTCCGTATTAAGAGACCCTATTCAGGGTGGCCAGTTTCTGGAAAACGGGGAAAAGTCAGCGAAATTTGGTTTACCTACAGGGAAATATCAGGAAAAAGTCAGGGAATTTGGTTGGAAGTCAGGGAATTTTTTATAAAAATGCAAAAACCACACAAATTCTCGTAAATATCCTAACAGATATCTATTAAAATTTAAAAGAAAACATGTGACCTTTTTTAAGTTTTTAGGGTTCCGTAGAAAACTAGGAACCCTTATAGTTTCTCCATGTCCGTCCGTCCGTCCGTCCGTCTTCAAAAATTTTGAGATAATAACATGAAATTTGGTATACGGTCGTAGATTGATGACCCAAAAACAGAAATGATAAGATTTTTGAAAATAAAATTTTTTTAGACCCCCCTTTCATAAAATGAAAAGTGTTTTCAAAAAAAATTTTTCACCTACACCATTGAGTGTGGTGTCGTTAGAAAGGTCTCCTAAAATGCAATAAAAATGTATTAGAACTTTTTGATTTTAACCCTTTAATCACGATGTATTTGCTCTCCAATGTCGTTAAAAAAGCGCCCCCCCCCCCTTTATTTTCTAAACTATCAATTTAAAAAATCTGAAAAAATTCCAGAATGTAGCTTTTAATTAGTACTTTCACTGAAAATTATAACGAACATTGTCAAACATATTTTCGACCCCCCTTTCATAGACTGAAAATTAAACTTACGTTTTTTCCCCACTTACCCTATTGAGTGGGGTGTCATTTAATAGGTCTCGTAAAATGCAATAAAAAACGTCAAATAACTTTTTGATTTTAACCCTTCAGTCGCGATATATTTGCTTTTTAATGTCGCTATCAGAGCGTCCCCCCCTCTATTTTCTAAACTATCGATTCAAAAAATCTGAAAAAAATCAGAATGTAGCTTTTAATTAGTACTTTCACTGAAAATTATAACGAACATTGTCAAAAATATTTTGGACCCCCTTTTCATAGATTGAAAAGTGAACTCACATTTTTTTCATTTACCCCATTGAGTGGGGTGTCATTTGATAGGTCTCCTAAAATGCAATAATAAAAGTCAAATGACTTTTTGATTTTAACCCTTCGGTCACGAAAATTTTGAAAAAACTCTTTTTTTTATAAATCGTAGTGGGAATGACTACGGAACCCTATCATGTGCGTGCCTAACAAGCACTTGCCCGTTTTTTTTATCTAAATTTAAAATAAAAAACAGGGAAAAACGGTAAAAATTCTCTAGGAAAACCGGGAGAAGTCAGGGAAATTTGTTCCAGAGAAATACTGGCCACCCTGCTATTTATTTGTACCTATCTACCTATCCCACGCTGATCTCTATTCAGCATAAAATTGCTGAATGTCGTAACAAAACACGACATTTGTGTTTGTGTCATTGATCAAGTTGCATGGAGTTTGCTATACCCAATGATTTCATGATTGCGACTGTTTGTAATAATCGCGGCCATCCGTGAAATCTGTCCATCAAAACTATTGTTGCGATCTGCAAGATCGATCTATGCGATTGCTTGGATCAGTGGTTCTTAACTTTTTCTTATCATGAGTTTTATGTCCGGTATTATAAAGGGGATAGCAAATTTGCACTCACTAATGAGGTTATTAATTTTGTGATAGTATCTACAGGGTGTCCCAGGACTGTGTCAAAGCTCAATATTTCATTTATAATAAGAATTAGAAGAAAACTTTAAATGCAAAAGTTGTCAGGCTAGAGGAGCGGCATAATTTAAAAATAGTTACATTTATACAGAGTGTCCCATAACTGCGTTACAAACCAAAGTTATGTTTTTTTAAATACAAACTATATATTTTTATTTGATAATCTAAAAGCATTCATTTTTCTGAGTATTTTGATGTATCAAGTATGGGATTATACAGAGGGGTTTAGAAATAATGACCAATTTTGTAAGAAAATAGGAGCATTTTCAACACCTTGTAATTTTCTAATTACAACATAAAGAAATTTGTTCTCTGCTGAAAGTAGTTTTGGTACATTCTCTATTATTGCGATATTATGTCAAACATTTACAAAATTGTATTATTTGTACAGGATGTATCAAAACACTGAACCTAGTTTTTTTCAAAATTTTCAAATGGAACACCCTATATATTTTTACATTTTCGAATTGCCTGTTCAATTCTCAACACATTTTACAAACCATGTTCTATACCTAAATCCAGCCGTTAATAAGTCATTAATTTTATATTAAAATCTTAAGATTTTTTTAAAAACATAACAACTTTATTATATTCCATAAGATAATTAAATTTTTATGTTGTTAAAGTTTGTACGTTCTATTAGTTTGTTAAATTATTTTTAAGCGAACTGTTTTATTGATTATAATAAAGTTGTATTGTTTTTATAACACATCTTAAGATTTTAAAATAAAATTAATAACTTATTAACGGCTGAATTTAGGTATAGAACATGGTTTGTAAAATGTGTTGAGAATTGAACAGGAAATTCGAAAGTGTAAAAATATATAGGGTGTTCCATTTGAAAATTTTGAAAAAAACTAGGTTCAGTGTTTTGACACACCCTGTACAAATAATACAATTTTGTAAGTGTTTGACATAATATCGCAATAATAGAGAATATACCAAAACTACTTTCAGCAGAGAACAAATTTTTTTTGTTGTAATTAGAAAATTACAAGATGTTGAAAATGTTCCTATTTTCATACAAAATTGGTCATTATTTCTAAACCCCTCTGTATAATCCCATACTTGATACATCAAACAGAAAAATGAATGCTTTTAGATTATCAAATAAAAATATATAGTTTGTATTTAAAAAAACATAACTTTGGTTTGTACCGCAGTTATGGGACACTCTGTATAAATGTAACTATTTTTAAATTATGCCGCTCCTCTAGCCTGACAACTTTTGCATTTAAAGTTTTCTTCCAATTCTTATAATAAATGAAATATTGAGCTTTGACACAGTCCTGGGACACCCTGTATATGGATTTGCTACGGAATTTTGAGCAGTGATGAAACTTCAACGTATTGTAACAGTTGACGACTCTGACCGTATAAAATAATTTTGTTTAAAATACCGTTGGTGTTTACATAATACATACAACGCTTGTGCGAAAGTTGTCAAAGTCATGACAAAACTCCAAGAGAACTGTCATATAAGTTTGATATCTCATTTGAGAGTACTAGCTAGTTGCAAATTTGCTAGCCCCTTTATAATACCGGACATTAGAGGAAATAAATATTACAATATTATACACGAATCTAGGAGGAAAAAGAATTGACAAATATCTATATTATATTATAAATGTTCGTTTGTATGTGGCTCATAGATTCGGGAGTTACTGAACCGATTTTAATGCGGTTTTCACCAATAGTTAGATCATTTTTCTATGCATGTTCGTGACTATTAATATTTAATGTAAACACTAGCGGAATCCCGCGGCTTCGCTCGCGTTAACTTCGAAAACAATTAGAACCCTGCATACGTGTTAGGGGATGACATATTACACTTTGTTATATTGATTTTTATTGATTACCCATAAAAAAACGTAAATATCTCGGATCTTAGTTCAAAATTGTAAAGCCCCTGTCTACCCTCGCCATTAGGGGTTGAATATAGAATTTTTTTATTGCAGATTATTTTGCCCGACTTCACTATTATAACGTAAGTAGCTATACAGATAAACATATCAAAAACAGACCCTGTCTACTCCCACCATTAGGGGTTGAATGTCGAAATTTTTATTTTAATAGATGACTATTTTGCCTGAATTTACCTTTATAAGTAAAGCAGGTATGTTCGATAAGTTTCAATTAAATACGAACAAAAAAAAATATATTTTTTTTTATAAAATTTGACACCCTGTTTTAACCCTTTAGGGGTTGAATTTCGAAAAATCCTTTCTTAGTGGGTGCTTACATCATAAAAGGAAGGTACCTACGAAATTTCATGTTTCTAGGTCCAGGGGTTTGGGCTGTACGTTGATATATAAGTGAGTGGTTAAGGACAAACTCTTTTATAGATATAGATAAGATTTAACATCAAAAGACTAAAAAAAAAATTATCAAGTCGTGTTTTGTTTCCATGATGTCACAACAACAAACAAATGCCATTTATATAAAAACATATAGTAGCCATTATGGAATAAAGCATTCTATAATTACGGTTTATTACTGTAACATTTGTGTACATCTTATTTTATAATTAGTGCTGCTGTCTATGGATATTAATTCACAATATTTCCTTAAAAATCAGTTGGTAGAAGTGCAACAAACAAAATCTGTTAACGTTATTAGTTTCATAAATGTTTAAACGTGTTTTAATCGTTCTGAATATTTTTTATATGAAAAGAGGTACGTGGTATGCTAATATATTTTATCCAACTGGAGCATGTGATTTTGAATTTTGTTCAAATCATATTAAATAACTTAAATATACATATAAAATGATTTTTAAATATTTATCTAAATAAAAGTGATATTAGAAAAACAGTCTCACACAAAATAGACTTCATATTTGCTCAATTTACTCACTTGAGTACACACTGTTATTTTTTTCTAAATATTAAAAAAAAGTTTGTTGTATATATTTAGTTAAATATATTGAATATGTACTTAATTTCATTAAAAAAAATCTTTTGCATGTTTTTGTTTTCTTTTGGGAATTAATGGGTTAAGGTCACTATGATTTTGTGGATATTAACCCGGGTAACACCGGGTTCAATGCGCTTGTAAATAAATAAATTCTACTTACAATTTCGTAGTTGGGGGCACAATAAAGGATGGGATATTGGTAATGGGCCGATTAGATAAATATATTTATTGCCTTCATAGATAATGATGTGCATTCTATCACACCTTTCTATAGAAATGACTAAATTTATAAAACATGTGTCATAAAAATTGAAAAGTCAAGATAGTCGTGTAATAATAAAAAATTCTATTTCGTCATTACATTACAGTAGATATTACGTCAGTTCATTTAAATATATTTAATTTTCAATGTAATCAGGTGCGTGTGCAAAAAAATTTCCAGGGAAGGGGATCGTTTATTAAAAAAAAATTGTACCCACAAAATTTTTGAATGAAATATTGCGTTATGATAAGTTTTACAACCCAGTATGGAGGGAGGGGCAATCTTGTCATTTTTTTATATACAGGGTGTTCGCGGGAACCGAGTGATCATTGCTAACTTTGTTATTATTGGAGTTAGAAGATCGGTTAAATGGACAAAGTATCAGTATTTTTTCCGGGATGAATAATGACGATGTCAAAAAAACAATTGAATGTCAAATTTCAGAGATATATTGAAATATAACATTTTTTTAAATAGCACACTATTTTTCGATATTTTCTATTAATTTTATACTTGTTATAACTTGTTTTCTATCAATTTTACCATCATACATGTACTACACTTTTATGAAGAGAATATCCTCAGCTACAAAATTCAATAATAATATACAGGCTGTGCCATTTAAAAAAATGTTATACATATTTCAATATATCTCTGAAATTTGAAATTCAATTGTTTTTTTGACAGCGCCATTATTCATCCCGGAAAAAATACTGATACTTTGTCCATTTAACCGATCTTCTAGCTCCAATAATAACAAAGTTAGCAATGATCACTCGGTTCCCGCGAACACCCTGTATATAAATGACTTAAATATATGGAAATAAAAGTTAATTTTAATTTAAGAAAGTTAACGATAATAATTATTGTTACAATATATTACATCAAATAATATCGTGACCTATTTTTTGATCTATAAGCAGACATAACATGATTATTATTTATAGATAATTCAACTAATTGTAAGAACTTAATTATTAAACATTCGATGTAAAGAATGACATCATAATGTTAATAATAAAAAAACTATAATAACAATATATTACTGTTGTTATCGCAGAAAGTCATTATTTAAAATAATTAATAATAAATTAATGATCAATATGTCTATAATTATAAATATATTAATTTATTAATGATATCATAATACAACATGTATTTTTTTTAATTATAAACAATTTAAATCGAACTAACATATATTAAAGAAGTCACTTGCATTACGTAGCTAATATATATATACGCGTCTGCACGAGGTACGTACGCTTCTACGAGCCCACGACAGACAGATAGACACGGAAAGGAAAGATCAAATGAAAATTTTGAACTTTGTAAAAATTGAATGTGGCGAGGAAGCAAAATATTGAATTATTATCAATAAACTAATGTCCGGCTCATAAGGGGGTTAGCAACATTTACATGCTAGCAAGCACTCTCAAATGAGACATAAAGTAGATTTCATCTACTATCGCATGCAAAAGTAAGAGTATCTACAGTACATACAGCCAAGGTTGAGAGTTTTTTTATTTTTGTCGAACAAAACAATTAATTTTTTGGTAACCCGTGGAAGCAACAGAGAAAAAAAAAGGTACTGTCCATATAATGAAAAATGACCGGGCTTAAGGGAGTATCTTGCTTTATGAGGCCAAAAATAAGCGTTTTTTGGGGAATTTTTTTAGGATAGAAAAAAATAAGCTAGTGTAGCAAACATTTCAGATTATTTTATTGCATATTTGAACGTTAAAAAAAATTATTAAGACAAAAATATTCAAACGCAACCAATTTATATGAAATTTTGTACAACGCCTTGCAATCGCAGACTCCAATCGGCGGGAAAAATGAAGCTCGTAATTTTTGTCTGAGACAAAAAAACCAAAGTAAGTTTTATTTTTTATATATTTTTCTTCTATATGAACTAAAAAAAAAACAAAAAGTTGTAAAATTAAAAAAAATTTCAGGTTTGAAAAAAAAAATGTGCTTTTTTCAAGAAAAAAAAATCATTTCAACTTGCTAAAAAAGTTGTTTAGATTTTTTTTTCATGAATCTTTTTAGTTCATATAGAAGAGAATTTAAAACTGAAGACAACAAGCTTTGGTTCATTTTGATCGGTCGTTTAGTTTTCTTGCAATCACGCCCGCCAATTTAGAAAAATCACAAAAATAAAAACTCGAGAAAACGCGTTTCAAAGTTATACGGTCTAATGTATACCTGCTTGATACCCCACTGCGTTTAGTACTATATCTTTGAAAATATTTCGAATTTGCGTATAAAACTTTACAGACATATTCTTAGATATATTAGGAAGAGATTTAAGAAATAAAAAAAAATGGATTTTTTGAGACCCATAAAGCAGGATACCCCTTTAATACCTTTGGTGTTTACATAAAACGTGTGCGCGAAACTTGTCAAAGTCTTCATGAAACTCCAAGAGAACTGTCATATAAATTTGAGAGTGCTCGCTAGCTTCTTTATATGAGTAAATTCTATTGAAAACCACTGGCTTAAAACAATTAATAAGACAATAAAGTGATATCATTTTCAAGTATGATATTTTGAGGTGTGCTGATATATTTATTAATAAACATTATGCTATTTTCTTTTGACATCCTGATTTAACTAACCGTGTATTTTTTATTGATGTATCAGATGTAATAATATCTTATACTTCAGTTTCTTTATTTCTTTTATGTATCAATCAAGTAGGTGGGTTTGAAGTTGTTGTTAAAACCAGTGGTGTATAAAGAGTGGGGTGTAGGCGTGTATAGGTCATACTTTCATTTGACATTAAAGTTCATTTTAGTTTAAAAAATTATGCAGATGTATTTTAATTTATTGCAGTAGTTTTAATTGCATCAAATGTTACACATTTAGAAATCGCATTCTTAGAAATTAAACTTTACCGCCGACTGTGAGCAAAAAAGTATGGTTAATTTAATATTAGGGGGTGGGGATAACAGTCCTTGCCGGGGGCGCCTTTGATCTTTGCGATAACATTTTTTTTATAGAAATAAAAAGGTTTAAATTTTGTCATTTAAGTCGAATTTTTTTACTCTTCTACCGATTTGAATAGAGATTTACTTTTTTTAAAGGCGGTGAAATAGATAGAAGTTGAAAAAAAATCGTGTCCGCAAATTTGCTAGCTAGTAAGTACTCTCATTTGAGGTATCAAACTTATATGACAGTTCTCTTGGAGTTTCATGAAGACTTTTACAAGTTTCACGCACGCGTTCTATGTAAACACCAACAACGGTATTAAAACAGTGGTGATATTATGATAATAGTCATGTTGCCAGTAACAAAGTATCATTGAAATTATGATTTTAAATAATGAAATAGGTTAAAAATATTCTAAAAAATATATTTATTTTTATATTAAAAGCGAGTTTAATATAATTTTTTTTAAAATAAAAATGCAAAATACAACAATCCGCCATGTTAAATGGAACACCAATCAGAGCGAATGACGTCACGTATCAGTAAACGTCAAAAGTGATTGGCTTTTATTTTAGACAAATATCAATTTCTCTTACAAGATTATTAGATACATGCCTTATTTAAGAACTTGTATAGGTACTTTGGAATTCATTTTTAACATACAAAATAATTAAATTATTGTCTCTGAATGTTTGATTATTGTTGATAAAGAGTGTGACGTCAAAACTCTGAAATGTCACCTGCGAGCGTTTTGGCGTCAAATTCAAAATTAGTGTCAATTTTTGCGATTAAACCTTTATTTTCTGTAGAAATAAGTACTTATTTTTTCAAATAGGAGACACGTAAGATCATCATAGAATAGTTTTTTTTTTTTAAATTACTCATCATGCTTATTATTTTGTGCGGTCAGAGTCGCCAACTGTTTTACAATACGTTGCAGTGTAACTGCTCTATATTCCATATTCCATAGGATACTATTACAAAATTAATACCTCATTTGTGAGTACTTGTGCTTGCTAACTAGCAAATTTTGCTAGCCCCTTTTTGATACCGGACGTCAAAGTTTTTCAGGGGTTTACTTATCTGTGCGAATAGTTTGGAGTTGATTTATTGCTAATAATGCTAATATTTTATTACATACCAAAATTATAACCTTTGTTTTGATAAAATTATTTCCTGCCTCCTCCTTTTGAATAAGCAACCAAATTACGAAAGACAGTAAACTAAAAAAGTTTGTATCTCTTTATTAAATCATATTTATTACCTACTTTTTTGCTTCAGTAACGTGTAGGAAATTTTTTATAGAATCTAACAGTACCAAAAATAAAAATTTGGTTTGCTGACTGTACCAACAGCCTTGAAAACATAATAAAACAAATTTTTATAATATCAATCATAAGAATAAGTAGGAAGACAAATCATTTTAACAATTATAGACATTTATGGTAATTGATGATGCGCATTGTATGGAATACATAATAAATATATGTATAATCAATAATATTGCACAATTATTTGGTCTATTGAATGTTATTTCAAACCTACGTAAAGGCCCTTTATAAAATGATTTTTAATCGACCTACAAAAAATAGGTTCTCAGTTAGACTATAAATATGTTTTTATGTATGTTCGGGTATAACTCTAACAAATATGTACCGATTTGGATGGTTATTTGTTTGTTTGATAGAGTATACTCCCGAGGTCGTTCCATATAAATTTCATTAAAATCTGACTAATAAAAAACTTTTTAAGAATGAAAAAAATAAAACCAGATTCAATTTTAAATTGAATTACTTATTATTAAGTATTTTATCTATATCTATAGAGTTTGTCCTTAACCACTCACTCACTCACTCATATATCAACGTACAGCCCAAACCCCTGGACCTAGAAACGTGAAATTTCGTAGGTTCCTTCCTTTTATGATGTGAACACCCACTAAGAAAGGATTTCTCAAAATTCAACCCTTACGGGGTTAAAACAGGGTGTCAAAGTTTATATAAAAAAATGTTGTGTTCGCATTAAATAGAAACTTATCGGACATAGGTGCTCTACAATATAAATAATGAAACAATTATTCCAGCGTTTCCCAAAATTTTACCCCTAAAGTGTTAGGAGGTGGAAAAATTTGTAAAATATATATTTTTTAACTCACCGAATGAAACATGGCACAAGTAGGTACTCTACAAGACAAATATCAGTTACGAAAAATGGGAATGGGGGGGGGGGGTAAATTTTTTTATATATTTATCTTCTTAATTTCGGACAAACTCATATTCAATTAAAAATGAAAGTTCGATATTCAAGCCCTAATAGCATGGGACGATGATGGATTTAGATATGTTTATCTGCATACCTGCTTTACTTAAAAAAGTTAATTCGGGCAAAATAGTAATATATTAAAAGAAAAATTTCGACATTTAAATTCAACCCCTAATGGCGAGGGTAGACAGTTTTTACAATTTTTTAACTAAGATCCGAGATATTTACGTTTATTTATAGGTAATTAATAAAAATCAATATAAAAAAATGTAATATGTCATCCCCTATCACGTATGGAGGGTTCTAATTAGTTTTGAAGTTTACGCGAGCGAAGTCGCGGGATCCTGCTAGTTTAATATATAGAACCTAGGGTATTATTATTTTCTATCAATTCTGATGTCCTTAAATGGATTATTTACGTATTGTGGGAGATAAAATAAATCTCTGTGGAATTTCAGTAACAATTACTACATTTTATCTAAATAAATGTATTTTAAATGTAAAGTAGTGAAAATTATTGTTTGTATATAGTAGGTGTAGGTACCAATGATCTATAGCAGTGGTTCTTAAACTAGCGTCTTTTGCCGGGGGTCTGCGGAACTTGTTTGGCATAAATTTAAGTAAATTTTAAATTTCTATTTACCATTGATTAATTAGTATCTAACGAGTAACGACCTTCTTTATTTTTCTGTCAGGGGAGGGGTCCCTGAAAAATAATTGTTCGAAAGGGGGTCATTAGACAACAAATGTTTAAGAACCGCTGGTACAGAATATTCAAATTTTATTGTTTATAGTTTATGATTATTTACGTTTTTAAATTTTCAAGAAAATTACTCAAACAGTTCATTTTCAGGAATAAAATTAAAATGTATTATATGTGGAATTCAGCATTTATTTAACTTCGACGACATAATATACAAGATTGTATAAACATTCAAATGTATGTTATTTATATTATAATAACACGCGAATAACGAATTTATAACATGTTGGAATTCGAAGAAAAGTATAATTTTAAATCTTTTCATAGAATTATCCAGGAGACTTATTTGTTTTAATTTATAAAATGACATAAAAAAAATTATTTTGTATTCGTATTTAAGTATTTTCTGTTTTATGTATTTTCAACCTTCTCTTTTTATAATTGTTCTAAATTCTAAAGAATATCCGCTGTGCCAGATATAAAATAAAAGTAAATTTAGTTAACCTTATATTTTCTCTTGATTTATAAGTGCATTCAATTTTAATTAAATTAAACCAGTGCAGTTCAAAATGTTATTTCTTTTAAATATAACCAAGAACGACACATATTACTACAAAGTACTAAAATGATCTAAAAGATCTACAACTATCTATATACAAAGATATCTGAAGATCATTGTAACGTTGAAAATGAATGATTTTTCAACGTTGAAAATTCAAGTTTTTATTTCTATCACGATCTACAACGATCTTTAGAGATCTTTATAGATCGTTTTAGATTTTTGTAAGTCATTGTACACTGAAAAAAATTACTGTTAATTTTTAACATAAAAAACATGTTAACGGGAGGACGAAATTTCATTCTGTGAAAAATTAATCGGTAACGTAGTAATATTTCATACCAACAGTATCAAAAATTACTATACCGTATGCTAAAATAATTATAAAACTTAAATAATTTTTTTAACAAGTTATTAATAGTCGGATGAAAAAATTTCATTAACATTTTTATTTATTTACGATGCGTAAGAATGGGAAAAATATAAAAAATTGCATAGATTAATGAAAAAATTTTTGAAACACCCGACATGGTAAAATTTAAAAGAACGTCGACTACAATTAAATATACTGTATAGCAGTTTCTATGACGGCGATAGACCAGATATGAAAAGTAATATAGAAACATAGTAAAATTATAGAGAATGTACGTGAAATTTTCATATGCAAGAAATTAAATTAAAGAATAGCGTATAATACTTTTTCAGGGTAAATAAATTTTAATAGGTACTATGTTAAAATTTACCAGTATGTGATTGTTGTTTTTCATTTATTTTATTTTAAATTCTACCGACTTTTCTGTTAATTTTTTTCAGAAGTTGATTCTGTCCTCAGGTTCACAGCATTTTCTGTTAATTTTTTTTTAAATATTCTCTCCGTGTAGATCTTTGTAAGTCTCCACAGATCAAAAACCAGTGAAAAATATGATGTCCCAAAATACAGATCTGTCGAGATCTGAGTAGATCTCTGCTGCAGATCTACAATTTTTTCCCGGGTTGTTTATAAAATAAAGTACCCACTAAAGTCTCTTTTAGTGGGTACTGAATTTTTCCAGATATTTGAAAATTCTGATTTTTCGTTTTGAATTTTTTGTGGATATAGGAAATTGAATAGTGGATGTTATATAAGTAGACACATGTTTGCGACGTGTATTACATTATTAATGCCGGTAAAAGCGCGAAGGTCACCCGGCCGGCTGACCTGTGGCGAAGGCCATTTATCTCCCGAGACAAATGAGTACATACTGTACAATGTTCACCGCTTTATTTAGAATTGTGATTTCACGGACTGAAAGGTTTCTACGGTTTCTACATCGCCGTAAACCTCAACTATATGTGCTTATGGTGTTTTATAGATATTTTTATGTTACAAAAATTTACCAAGTTTTTTTTTTTTTTTTTTTTTCAATTTATTAATTTAATCTAGTTTTATCAAAGCTAAGAACTCGCTTATTATGTTTGAAAACAAATGGCTTCTTTTATAACGTTTTTTTTTTTTTTTATATTTACAAATCATTAAACCCCTTTGTTATAAATAATATTTTTTTTTATAAAATATCACGTTTCAAATAAAGGAAAAATATACTTGTTTTTATTTAATTTTTATCTTAACCCATTAACGCCCAAAAGAAAAAAAAACATGCAAAAGTTTTTTTTAATGAAAATAAGTATACATATTCAATATACATATTTAACTAAATATGCAACGCGAACGTTTTTTTTTTATTTTTGGAAAAAAATAACAGTGTATACTACTCAAGCGAGTAAATTGAGCAGATGTGAAGTCTATTTTGTGTGAGACTGTTTTTCTGATACATATCATTTTTATTTAGATAAATTTCATTTAAAAGTCATGTTATATGTATATTTAAGTTATTTCATTGATTTGAACAAAATTCGAAATCACATGCTCTAGTTCAGCGATTCTCAACTCGTGGTACACTAGGGGTACGCGTTTCATGACTTGGGGGTACGCAAAAAAAATGAGTAATGGCCGATGTTAAAAATATAACTATTCTTAAAGTGACCAGACGTCCCGGATTGTGCGGGACAGTCCCGGATTTGAGAAGTCTGTCCCGCATCAGAAATTAGACATGAAGAACATTATATTATGATTAGTGTGAAAAAAATGCAAAAATTGTTGGTGAGGAGCTAAAAAAAAAAAAAAGGTCTTCACAATTTCAACGACTAAAAAAAAAAAGGCCGTCAAATTATATTTATTATAAAATAATTTTTTTTTTATGCGTGTCCCGCAACAAGGTTTTACATTTCTGGTCACTTTAACTATTCTCCTCTCGTCTCGATTCAGTTTCCGCTGTTACGTAACTTTTCACATTAAATTACAGAATAATAAATATACAGAAGCGACACTCAACGTTATTTTTTTGTATTACAAATCACAATACCTACTTTCAACAATTAATTTCAAATATTTTTAAATGTAACCGATTTTTCAACGTTTCTTTAATTGTTGCGTCAAAAATTTGCTTGTAAAAAATTATCACATCGTCTTTTTGCACATGTTTGTTACCATTTATAAGTACAGTACTGGTGGAAAGAGCATTTTCTTCGTATCTCTTTATTAAAAACAAATACCGTAATAAGCTGAATGCAGCTCCAGATTTAAGATTAATAGTTTATATTTATTGTGTTTTCTTATTAAAAAATAATATAAAAATCTTTTAGTTTTCATTAATAAACATTTTGGGCACACTCCTTGACACGTTATTGTTTTTTCTTTAGTGTTAGAACAAGTTTGAAATAATAACAAGTACGAGTATTTAAATTATAAACATTTTTCTAATGTAAGGGGTACAATTTAGGATAATGAACTGCCAAGGGGTACGCAAGCTAAAAAAGGTTGAGAACCGCTGCTCTAGTTGGATAAAATATATTAGCATAATAGCATACTACCACATATAAAAATTATTCAAAACGATTAAAACACTTATGAAACTAATAACGTTAACAGATTTTGTTTGTTGCACTTCTACCAACTGATTTTTAAGGAAATATTTTGAATGAATATCCATGGGTTAAAGGCCAATATATGACATTTTCCACGATTTCCTAGTTTTTATACCAAAAAAAAACGAATGCAAAATTGATGAGGATATTTCTGCAGGTATCTCCAATAAATATCTAATGTAAAAAATATTTTATTTTGCTTAAAATTCAGGGCTGAAAGGGTTAAATTTAAATAAGTACGTAGTAATAGAATGTTGGGATGAATTGGGGGGAGGTTATGGTATTTTAATTCCCCAGTTAAATATAATAATGATGAAACCGCAGTAAAAAAGGAATTGCATGCTTATGCAAATGTAAGATATATGTATATGTACAAAAAATAGGTCATGTATATAAAATATGACATATTTCTTACGTAGGTGGACCTTTGACGTCAAGAGGTATTGCACCTGGACAAACATTACAAAATTGTATAGTCTGGAATTTTAAAATTCTCAAAGTGTTCCTAGTGAGCATGTTTCTTTTTAATTTATTTTAAAGAAAATCTTCATAGAATTAATTTTTGCCTTATATGATGTTATATGTAAAAATCATTAAATAAATAATAATTTCAAACTTTTATATACAGGTTGGCCCAACTAAAACGAAACTACCGCGCTTTTGGTCAGTTAAAATAAGATTTAGAAAATACGCTCGAACACGTTGATTTTGCTTTCAAAGGGGACATCTTTTGCTATAAATTTTTTGCAAGATCTTTTCAACCCTCAACGCTATGAGCACTACTCTTAAAATTTTAAATAGCATGATAGGGCAAGTGATACGGTTTTTTCATTCTAAATACGGTGCTTTTTTTCAAATCCGTTTAGTTTTAGTCTTTTATTTACATTTTTAATTCCACAAATGCATTGATTTTCTGATCAACAAAACAAACATTTACAACTAAAATTCAAAACAAAGTAAGCTTATTTTCTTATCAAATAATTCAACAAAAATTACTAACATCCAATTTGAACATTTATTGAATTAATTAAAGTTTTGGATTTTTTTTTAATTAAATTATTTAATAAGAAAATAAGCTTACATTGTTTTGAATTTTGGTTGTAATCAGAAAATCAATGCATTCGTGGAATTAAAAATGTAAATAACTTTACTAAAACTAAACAGATTTGAAAAAAAAAAACAAAAAAATTACCATATTTAGAATGAAAAAAATACCTTTTAAATGAGGTATCACTTACCCTATTATGCTATTTAAAATTTTAAGGGTTGAGCTCATAGCGCTGAGGATTGAAAAGATTCTTGCAAAAATTTTATAGCAAAAGATGCCTCCCCCCCCTTGAAAGCAAAATCGACGTGTTCGAGCGTTTTTTTTTCAAAAGTTTATTTTAAATGACCAAAAGCACGGCCGTACCGTTTTAGTTGGGCCACCATGTATAGTCTTTGATCAAACAAGAAATCATACGACCATAATCTCTTACTAATAAAAAATAAACGAATGAAATCACGAATTATCAACAAATATAGCATTGTTTTTTGTAAAAATAAGTTTAATATATAAAAAGGGCAAAGTTTAATTATTATAAGTTAGTATAATGTGTCATACTACCAACATAATGAAAATAAAAGTGTTTGTTTAAGCTTAATTATTAGGTATTTTAATCACTTTGCTCATAAAAAAATAACAATTATAAATTACTCATGTTAGTTATTTAATTTTATGGTTTCCTTGAATTTTTCATTCATGATTTTATAAAATTTATTAAAAGTAAAATACACTTGATTATTTAAACAAAAGATAAAGATTTGAATTATTAATAACTATATCTGTGACTTGACACTATTCAAAAGCCTAATGATTCGATGAAAATTGATACAAATATTAATAAAAAAAATCGATTGATATTTTATAAAAAATTGAGGTAATTGAATTTGACATAACCGCGGATCAGGGCCGCGCCGACCCTCGAAGCGCCTGTGTGCGAAACCTATGAAGCGCCTTTTTGTTAGAGTTCCGAAAAAAACTATAGTAACTCTTTTAGTTTTTCTCTGTCTGTCTTTAAAAAAATATACATATGATGAAATTTGGTATACGGACAAAGATTAATGACTCAAAACAAAAATGATGAGATTTTTGAAAAAATATGGTTTAAACTAATCACGATGCATTTGCTCTTCAAAGTCATTATCAGAGCGTCTCCTTCATCTAATTTCTATTGATTAAAAAAATCCGAAAAATTTCCAGAGTGTATCTACCTTTTAATCAGTACTTTCAATTAGGACCCCCTTCCCATAAACCGAAAAGTGTACGCTTACCCCGTTGAGTGGGGCAAGTGAACAAAAATGCAACAAAAAATCTCAATTGACTTTTTGCAACAAAAAATGTGAAAGGACTTTTTGATTTTAACCCTTCAGTCATGATATATTTGCTTTTCAATTAAATTATCAGAACCACCCTTCCAATTTCCTTCTAATTTCTAAACTATCCAGAATGTTACAAAAATAGTTCATGGAAAATTTTGAAATAACTATTATAAATCGTAGTGAAAATGTCTACGGAACCCTATCATGTGCGAAAATTACATTTCACCAGAAAAAGAAAACACGAATTAGCGTAATGGTAGCTTGAACCGCTTAGGCCATTTTTGTTTCTTAAAAATTGTAAATTTTCGGTTAGAACGGTATGTAAAGTTCCGTTTTTTTTCTTTAATATGTGTGGGTTAAAGGGTTAGGTGTAGTCAGAATTTTCAAGAAATCGATTTTTTTTGCATTTTTGGAAGCTGCTACAACGGCTGAAGAACTATTATATGGCCCATTAATAGACGACTCGGTGTAAGTAATTAAATAATACGTATTAGTTTACGTAAATTGAGTGTAAAACTTTAAATGCGTTTTTCTCAAAACTATGTTTTTTGAACTGATGACCACTATAGCTCGAAAACCGCTCGGTAGATTTTAATGAAATTTATACAGCTTTTTGGAAACATGAAAAACTAGTGCCTGATCGAAGGATTTTTGTTTTCCTTTTAATTTCGATTTGTTATAAACAATTAACTGTTGGTTTTTTCCCGAAAATCTTGAAAAAAATTTCCTGAGGCTGCCATTTTGTTAATTTAAGAAAGAAAAAAAAGCTTCGATCAGGCACTAGATTATCTATTAATAAAACTAATTTTTTTTGTCCGATTGAATTTGGATGAATCTCCAAGGCAAGGATAAGTGATGGTCACCGCAAGGAGCTTCGGTTGGAACTGGATCAACACAAACAGCCATTACTTTTATAAAATATAATAATTTACTGGCAAAAAAAAATTATTTAAAATTGTCATTTTTTCATGTCTTTGACTACACCTAACCCCTTAAACTGTTTTAGCGCTGAGCGCCTGATATGTATGTTATATTTTGCAAAAGAAAGAAAAAATAGTAAAAAATAATTGTTTACTGTATATTATTGTATATCTACGTTCTCAATATGCTTCTCTATAGATATTATTGCTAAATTTGTTAACCTTTTCTGGCTCATAGTTGAGCGCAGGTAATTTTGTATCAGTTTTAATTTAGAAAACGACCTTTCTGCGCTTGCTACTGCAACTTTTCACCACATCATTATTTAATTTAAAAAAAGGTCGATACGATATAATTTATTCTTCTATTTCTTTCGATTAATTTTTAATTTTAATGATTGGCGCTGGTATTTCATTAAACCCAAAAATGCCTCGCGACGCCCCTGATGCCCTGGCGCCTGTGTGCGCCGCACACTTCGCACATATGGGCGGCGCGGCCCTGCCGCGGATGAATCCACGGGTATATGTTGTTACATAATATGTATATTAACTCAATGGGGGTTCTTGAACATTTTTATCAACATAAAAAATTGTCATAGTCCAAAACGATGTTCATATATAAAAAATAAAAAGTAATTAAGGAAATTCTTTAATAAAAATGTTTATTTATACCGTGTATATACACAAACTAGTCCGAAAATAGAAAGTATATTGGGGAGGGGCGTGGTGGATGTCAACAGATCGATCAAACAACCATTAAGGGGAAGGGGGTCTCAAACCATATGACATTAGTTGTTTTATTATACGAATTAATTCATTGTCTACATATTTATATATATTTATTGTTAGTTGTTTCTTACGCTATTTGTTTTAAAGACAGGGTGTCCCAGGACTGTGTCAAAGCTCAATATTTCATTTATTATAAGAATTAGAAGAAAATTTTAAATGCAAAAGTTGTCAGGCTAGAGGAGCGGCATAATTTAAAAATAGTTACATTTATACAGAGTGTCCCATAACTGCGTTACAAACCAAAGTTATGTTTTTTTAAATACAAACTATATATTTTTATTTAATAATCTAAAAGCATTCATTTTTCTGAGTATTTTGATGTATCAAGTATGGGATTATACAGAGGGGTTTAGAAATAATGACCAATTTTGTAAGAAAATAGGAGCATTTTCAACACCTTGTAATTTTCTAATTACAACAAAAAAAATTTGTTCTCTGCTGAAAGTAGTTTTGGTATATTCTCTATTATTGCGATATTATGTCAAACATTTACAAAATTGTATTATTTGTACAGGGTGTATCAAAACACTGAACCCAGTTTTTTTCAAAATTTTCAAATGGAACACCCTATATATTTTTACACTTTCGAATTGCCTGTTCAATTCTCAACACATTTTACAAACCATGTTCTATACCTAAATCCAGCCGTTAATAAGTTATTAATTTTATTTTAAAATCTTAAGATGTTTTATAAAAACAATACAACTTTATTATAATCAATAAAACAGTTCGCTTAAAAATAATTTATCAAACTAATAGAACGTACAAACTTTAACACCATAAAAATTTAATTATTTTATGGAATATAATAAAGTTGTATTGTTTTTAAAAAAATCTTAAGATTTTAATATAAAATTAATAAAATATTAACGGCTGGATTTAGGTATAGAACATGGTTTGTAAAATGTGTTGAGAATTGAACAGGCAATTCGAAAATGTAAAAATATATAGGGTGTTCCATTTGAAAATTTTGAAAAAAACTAAGTTCAGTGTTTTGATACACCCTGTACAAATAATACCATTTTGTAAATGTTGGACATAATATCACAATAATAGAGAATATACCAAAACTACTTTCAGCAGAGAACAAATTTTTTTTGTTGTAATTAAAAAATTACAAGGTGTTGAAAATGCTCCTATTTTCTTACAAAATTGGTCATTATTTCTAAACCCCTCTGTATAATCCAATACTTGATACATCAAAATACTCAGAAAAATGAATGCTTTTAGATTATTAAATAAAAATATATAGTTTGTATTTAAAAAAACATAACTTTGGTTTGTAACGCAGTTATGGGACACTCTGTATAAATGTAACTATTTTTAAATTATGCCGCTCCTCTAGCCTGACAACTTTTGAATTTAAAGTTTTCTTCTAATTCTTATAATAAATGAAATATTGAGCTTTGACACAGTCCTGGGACACCCTGTATTAAAAAAATGTATATTTTATACTTTTTATTTATATTATAACAATTTTTATTTTTAAATTTAAGTAGTTTGGAATATTAGAAAAAAACTGAAAGTAAGAGTGGTTCAAGAAGTTTAATTTGCGAATAATTAAATTTCTGGTTTGACTAGGTTTTGGCACAAAACATAGATAATATGAGTAACGTGTATAGGAATTTTTTTTCGAAAATAAAGTTCAGTTGTAAGCGAGCACCAAATTGTATCCCGACAGTTTTTGCGAGCCAACGAAACATAAACAGTAATTATTTGGTCCCAGTTGGCTAAATTTAACTTTTTCTTCTGTTTTTTGTATAAAAAAAATGTTTATTTTCTAACCACAGGTTTTTTTTTAAACAATACTTTAAATCAAAAAATTCATTTCTTATTGATTATTACTTTTTTTCTTGTCAGTTTGGTACTAAAATATTTTTACATATTTATTATTGGGAAACAGTGGCGTAGATAGCATTTTGCGATTGGGGGGGGGGGGGGGGGGGGTATTTCGACTGAAGATCTTTTTGAATTTTTTTCTTTTTAGATATACAAAATTTGAAAACTATTTTTTTTGTAGTCGTTGCCAATTTTGAAGACCCTTTTTTGTCATTGGCAATTTTGAAGACTTTTTTTGTATTACTCTCATGGGGGGGGGATATGACAGTATTAAATCGTCTTTTATATGGTGAAAAGTGTAAAAATTGGACTCATGGGGGGGATTGATCCCCTTAATCCCCCTCCCTATCTACGCCACTGTTGTCACTGAAACTATTAGGTTTCTGATGAGGGCTTCCTATGAAGTCGAAACACTGATATTGTTTTCTTGTCGTTAAGGTGTAAATATATATTTAATTTAGAACACCAAACTTTGATTTTAAATAAATATCAATAGTAGAGAATTTGAGATAAAAATTATTCGAATAAAAAATAAAACTTGTGAAAAATATATGGAATACCTATGTATAAAATCACCAACCAGAAGATGTTTCTATACAGAATTCTTTGGCATTCTTTTGGGATTTCATATCCGGATTTAAAACTTCTTCCGAATTTATTACATCACTATATACAGGGTTACACATTAGGAGTGGATATCGACTTTATTTTCGAAACTATAAAAGTTAGAACAATATTTCAAATCGTAACTACCCTTCAATTAGCATTTGGAAGAATAATAAAAAATCATGCCACCCCCATCCACACTCGCATCGCCCACAGGCCTCCCAACTTTGAAATTTCAAATGGAACCTCCCATATTTTATTTCAGAATTTGAAAGATCAATTTTATTAATGAACATTTTACTTCAAACAATTTTTTCTATGATGGACCATTTAGGAAATATTGGGTAATATTTCTATTTTTTTATTGTATAGTATTTTGGTCACATTAGGAGTGGATATCGACTTTTTTTTCGAAACTATAAAAGTTAGAACAATATTTTAAATCGTAACTACCCTTCAAATAGCATTTGGAAGAGTAATTTAAAATCATGCAACCCCTATCCATACTCGCATCGCCCACACGCCTCTCAACTTTGAAATTTCAAATGGAACCCCCCATATTTTATTACAGATTTTGAAAGATTAATTTTATTAATGAACATTTTACTAAAAGCAATTTTTTATATCATGGACCATTTAAGAAATATTAGGCAATATTTCTATTTTTTTAGGGTATAGTATTTTTGTCACATTAGGGTGGACATCGACATTATAACAGTATTTTTATTTGTGTGGACGATGCGAATATGAGGGGGGGGGGGTAGTAATACTTCGAAATATTACTCTCTCTTAAAGTTCCGAAATTAAAGTCGATATCCACTCTTAATGTGACAAAAATACTATCCCCTAAAAAATACACATTTTGCCCAATATTTCTTAAATGGTCCATCATAGAAAAAATTGTTTGAAGTAAAATGTTCATTAATAAAATTGATCTTTCAAATTATGAAATAAAATATGGGGGGTTCCATTTGAAATTTCAAAGTTGGGAGGCCTGTGGGCGATGCGAGTGTGGATGGGGGTGGCATGATTTTTTATTATTCTTCCAAATGCTAATTGAAGGGTAGTTACGATTTGAAATATTGTTCTAACTTTTATAGTTTCGAAAATAAAGTCGATATCCACCCTAATGTGACCAAAATACTGTACAATAAAAAAATAGAAATATTACCCAATATTTCCGAAATGGTCCATCATAGAAAAAATTGTTTGAAGTAAAATGTTCATTAATAAAATTGATCTTTCAAATTATGAAATAAAATATGGGGGGTTCCATTTGAAATTTCAAAGTTGGGAGGCCTGTGGGCGATGCGAGTGTGGATGGGGGTGGCATGATTTTTTATTATTCTTCCAAATGCTAATTGAAGGGTAGTTACGATTTGAAATATTGTTCTAACTTTTATAGTTTCGAAAATAAAGTCGATATCCACCCTAATGTGACCAAAATACTGTACAATAAAAAAATAGAAATATTACCCAATATTTCCGAAATGGTCCATCATAGAAAAAATTGTTTGAAGTAAAATGTTCATTAATAAAATTGATCTTTCAAATTATGAAATAAAATATGGGGGGTTCCATTTGAAATTTCAAAGTTGGGAGGCCTGTGGGCGATGCGAGTGTGGATGGGGGTGGCATGATTTTTTATTATTCTTCCAAATGCTAATTGAAGGGTAGTTACGATTTGAAATATAGTTCTAACTTTTATAGTTTCGAAAATAAAGTCGATATCCACTCCTAATGTGTAACCCTGTATGTATACAAAAACGTCTTGAAAGTTTTCTTTACGTTTTCTGAATTCCAATAAGAAGCGTAATGACTTTTTGATCATGTATTTCATGTGATTGATGATACATATAAAATCTTATATTTTATACAATTTTAGTATTGGTTTTATCACAAAATAATAATATACAGTTAAACCTCGTTAATACGTGTTTTCCCCTCAGTCCTTTCATAAACATACTAACGAGGTTCCACTGTATGTATCTATATCTATAAAAGAGTTTGTCCTTAACCACTCACTCACTCACTCACTCACTCACTCACTCACTCACTCATATATCAACGTACAGCCCAAACCCCTGGACCTAGAAACGTAAAATTTCGTAGGTGCCTTCCTTTTATGATGTAAGCACCCACTAAGAAAGGATTTTTCGAAATTCAACCCCTACGGGGTTAAAACGGGGTGTCAAAATTTGTATAAAAAAATATTTTTTTTGTTCACATTTAATTGAAACTTTTCATAAATACTCTATAATACAAATAATGAAACAGTTATTTCAGCACTTCCCAAAATTTAACCCCTAAAGGGGGGTGGAAAAATTTATAAGATAATTTTTTTTGTATTCACCGAATGAAACATGTCATAAGTACTAATAAGTAGGTACTCTACAAGATAAATAGCTTTTACGAAAATTCAACCCCTATGGGAATAGGGGAGGGGTAAAATTTTGATGTATTTATATATCATAACTGTTTATGATTTTAAGGTAAATTCGGACATATTAATATTCAATTAAAAAATGAAAGTTTGACATTCAACCCCTAACAGCATAGGACGGGGACGAGGATGGATTTAGATATGTTTATCTGTATACTTGCTTTACTTATAAAAGTAAATTCGGGCAAAATAGTCTTCTATTAAAATTAAAATTTCGACATTCCACTCATAATGGCGGGGGTAGACAGGGTCTGTGTTTTTGATATGTTTATCTGCATAGCTGCTTATGTTATAATAGTGGAGTTGGACAAGATAATCTGCAATAAAAAAATTCGATATTCAACTCCTAATGGCGGGGTTAGGCAGGGGGTGGGTTTTTGTTATTTTTAACTAAGATCCGAGATATTTACGATTTTTTATAGGTTATGAATAAAAATTCGAAATTTACGCGAGCGAAGCCGCGGGATTCCGCTAGTATTTTATATATTATCATTATAGCAAATGATGCTATATAATAAATAATAAAATAAAAATTAGTGCTGCTTATGCTAAAATCGTCGATGCACCGTAAACGAAGTAAGATAGAGTAAAAATGAACAAAGTAATTTTGAAGATAATTAAATTCCCTATAAGAAAGGTACCTTTGGTATTTATCTAAAACTAATAGTTCAGGCGTGAGAGTCGTTTAAAATTACAAAACCAGAAAAACCTAAAAGATAATATTTTTTTAATAGCGTGTTTTTATGTAGAGTAAAGTCGGTATATATGGACCAGGTGGGTAAAATGGACACCTCCTTTTTTGCTCCATTTTACATTTTATAAAGACAACATTAATATGTATCTAAGCTTACACTTCTAAATAACTGTGCCAGTGTTTGGAGTACCGGTATGTCATTGATGGCAACTTAATGAAATTTGTCATTTTTGATTATTTTTGTTAAATTTAGTTAGTAAAATTTTTTATTGTATTAAATTGTTTAAATTAATTATATTGCTGTTTAAACATGTAGGTACAATGGCTGGCTGTTTGAACAGTGGTTTTAATCCACGTAATATTTATTGCCTCGGCGATAGCAAATTTTTTTTAACACACGTGATTGCGGGTATTATGGACTATGAGGTACTATATATTATATGGGTATGGAGTGTAATAATTCGTGGTAAGACAAATAGTATGAAAAGTATAGTAATCATCCAGTACTTCACAACTATTCACTTCCGCAAAAATCCTTTTTTTAGTACAAATCTTCATAATGGTGCCCACTAAATGGGGTACTAATAAGGAGGTTCTGCCCGCGTATTCTTTGCTACGCCACTGCATTTTTTTGCAGTGACAACATATAAGTTTGAAATAAAAATAACAAAATAAATTTAAAATACAAATGTTTTAACCACCTAATATAGATAATTCTGTATTAATATGGACCAGAGTGGTCCATATTACACGCACATTTTTTTGAGGTTGATTTTCGATTGTTTAAGTTTTTTATTTTTATTTTGTTTTAATTTAAGAATTCTATGTTTACCTGCTCAATCTCGTTAAAAGATTAAATTCTCTGTCTAATGAAATAATAACTACTGATTTTAAATAATATTATCATAGTTTTCTTACTGAAAACATGAATGGTGTTCCATATATACTGACTTTACTCTAAATTTTTCAGAAACTGTTGATCGCAGAGTAAATTAAATTTAGATAGATAAAGATAATTTCATCCTCTACAAATTCAACCTCTTGATATTTAATCGTAACTACAACCGTTTATCTTTAATTGCAGCATGGAGTCGGTGTCGAGTTTGTCCGCATGTTACCCGAGACCCCGCCGCCTACGTTCAACAACGTGTTCTGCGAGTGCGCCCAGCAGGGCCCCCAGGACGAGGTGACGGTGACGATGGACTGCGAGTCAGCGTTCGCGATGCAGCTGAAGTGTTTCAGACAGCGGGGCGAGCGCGTCGACACGGCCCACTATCGAGTTAACGTGACGCGGTTCAGAGCTAGGCTGTCGGCAGCGGGCTCGGCGCACAAGTTACGCGCGCATGTACGCTCCGACGGATGGCCTGACGTCAAGGTGTCGCTCGCTCCCGTTGGTGCTATCAGGACTAACAACACGGCCGCTGACGAGACCCAACTTCAGGAAGTCGTCATGTAAGTACAATTATTTCAAATGTACATATTTCTCAAACTGTTGATGCTACGGAAATAATTATAAGGACCTTTTTTGCTCAGAATTAAATTCTCTACAAATACTTTTGCATGCTCGTTTTCGTAAAAGTAACCGTTGACGAGTTACAACGCGACAAAGTTATTTTTTACAAATCATTTCGTAAATCGATGATTGTAAGGTTTGACAGCCTCACTTTCCCCTCAAATTGTTGAATTTGATGTATTTTTTAATAAGTACACTCATCGCTCTATAATTCTATAACGACGTAATCGGTAATTCAACCGCTCTATATAACGACACGTCGTCGCGCCGCCTACCATGCTAAATTTAACGTCAATTGGTGATCTTAAATTACGCGCTAGAAAAACTGTCGCTATATAGAACGGTCGTTATAGAGAAGGTCGTTATATGGAGCAAATACCAAAAATGAATAATTTTTTTTTTGGTAATATTTCAGTGAAATAATAACAAATGCGTTGAGAAATATTGAGGTCGAATTGAATTTGGGTCAGTTTCCTACATGTCCGAGAATGGTTCGTCATCCAGAAATACCGGCAAATGTTCTCCCTGTCCACTACGACGGCATGGTTAGTATTTATATACAGAGTGTTCCATTTTAAATAAAAAAATAACCTTTGTAAGATTTTTTTTAAAAACGCTATTTAAAATCCCTGTTTAATTAAAAGAATTCGATCGTATTATCTGAAATGTCACAACTTCCAGATGGGAAATATGTTTTCATCTACTCCAAATCATCACACTGTTGGTAGCGGCGGAACAACTCCAATAAATACAGGCGATAAACGTTTGCTTGTAAAGATAATACGTGCCAATCAATTGAAAAAGGCTTCTGAGAATGTCGCTATCGAACCGTATTGCGTCGTGGAAATGGACGAACCTTTCCAGAAAAATCAGACATCGGTTAAGAAGGATTCCGAAAGTCCCGTATGGGACGAACACTTCTTATTGTAAGGATTTGAAATTTCACACCACCAGAGGCGGATTAAATGTCGAGAGCGCCCTTGGCAAGCACCTCATCGGCGCCCCTCTAGCGGCCATAAAATTTTCTGACATTCATACTTTTCATATTAAATATAACAATGAAATTTCCGAAATTCAAATATTTTCTTATTGTTGCGTCTATATTTTGTTTGTTAAAAATTATCACATCATCTTTTTGTGCACATCAGAATCTTTTTATATTGTGTAAGTAGGTGCATAGCAGTGTTGCCAGAACGTACCTTTTTATAGTACGGTTTTCGTACTATTCATGACTCGACCGTACCAAAATCGTACCTCGGCTGAACTCGGCTCTATCCGTACCTTTTTGCCCCACAAAGATTGTTGTCTATAAAACTAAGAATACTTTTTATTGCATATTGCATTGAAAATGTAACAAATTTAACACCTCATTTTATTTTTATAGAAACATGTCATTAAAATAGAAAACATTACACAAACAAAATAACGTCATAGTCATCATAACGTTCCCCCCCAAATTACCTACTTAATGCAACAAATATACAATAATAAACATTTCAAATTGTCTTTAACAAATTTACTAGCTAGCAAGCACTCTCAAATGCGATTTAACTTATAGATAGCCCCTCCTATATTTTTTTCTATTTTATAAACTATTAAACAGCAATACCTCTAAAAAAACCGTACCTTTTTTTCAAATTTCGTACCTTTTTGGTAAGCCTGTCGTACTGAATTCGTACGCAGAGCTGGCCTTTGCAAGCTCGGCGCCCCGGGCGAAATATTTTTTTGCCGCCCTCCCAACCTTTGAAGACCGCAAAAAAATCTGATGAGCTTTTTTTTTGTTGCATCTTTCTTTTCTTATTTTTTTATGTTTTTCGCTTCTTGCCGCCCCTGCTACCTTGGCGCCCCGGGCGGTTGTCCAGGGTCGCCCCCCCCCCCCCTAAAGCCGCCACTGTTCGTACGGAATTCATACTGGCAACACTGGTGCATAGTAACTTACTGACAATAATTTTTTTGTATTTTTCAAAAATTTCGCGCGCGCACCCCTCTGTAACCTCGCGCCCTAGACACGTACCTAGTTTGCCTTATGTATAATCCGCCTCTGCACACCACGGAAGACAGTCAGTCTTATTATTAATTTTAATTGCAGCGACCTTTCGTCTAACACGGCAGAGTTACTGTTTGAAATATACGATAGAGCGAACAAATCTAACAGATTTCTAGGTCTCGGTATTGTCGGTGTTGAAGAACTATTGATTAATCCATCACAAAGACAGATCATTTCACTACAGAGTCGACCCTATGAACAGGATGATGTTACCGGAACATTAACTGTTGAGGTTGATTGAAAAATAATATAGGTGGTGAAATATGGGTTTAATTGATTTGTTGTTGTTTCAGTTCTTATTTATAGAAGGTGCAGATATTCCTGTAACTAGTGGAAAGCCGTATAAATTGAAAGAAACGTTGCGTACTGTGTCTCCGTCAGGTCAACAACTCATTACGACGAAAACGATATTGACCCATAATGGTAATTATATTATTGTATATTATACATACAGTCATACCTCGAGTTAGAATAAAAAATCGTTTTTAGGGTTCCGTAGAAAACTAGGAACCCTTATAGTTTCTCCATGTCCGTCCGTCCGCCCGTCTTCAAAAATTTTGAGATAATAAGATGAAATTTGGTATACGGTCGTAGATTGATGACCCAAAAACAGAAATAATAACATTTTTGAAAATAAAATTTTTTTAGACCTCCCTTTCATAAAATGAAAAGTGTTTTCAAAAAAAAATTTTCACCTACACCATTGAGTGGGGTGTTGTTAGAAAGGTCTCCTAAAATGTAACAAAAAATGTATCAGAACTTTTTGATTTTAACCCTTTAATCACGATGTATTTGCTCTCCAAAGTCGTTAAAAAAGCGTCCCCCCCTCTATTTTCTAAACTATCAATTTAAAAAATCTGAAAAAATTCCAGAATGTAGCTTTTCATTAGTACTTTCACTGAAAATTATAACGAACATTGTCAGAAATATTTTGGGCCCCCCTATCATAGATTGAAAAGTGAAGTCACATTTTTTTCATTTACCCCATTGAGTGGGGTGTCATTTGATAGGTCTCGTAAAATGAAATAATAAAAGCCAAATGAATTTTTGATTTTAACCCTTCGGTCACGAAAATTTTGTAAAAAAACTTTTTTTATAAATCGTAGTGAGAATGACTACGGAACCCTATCATGTGCGTGCCCACAAGCACTTGCCCGTTTTATTTATGGATGTTTTCAAACGGTTGTATCTCAGAAACTATTTAACTTACACAAAAATGTTAGGGAGGAAAGTTGTTGGCAATTATATTTTCTACAATATTGTTAGTGTATGTGTCATTTTCGTGGGATTAACCGGAAAGGAGATATTTAATATTAAAAAAACACAATTTTTTTTTTATTTTCAAACGGTTGTAACCTGGAAACCATTTAACCTACAAAAAAATGTTAGGGAGAAAAGTTGTTGGGAGTTGTATCTTCTTAATATTGATAGCAAGTGTTTTGGTCGTGAGAACAACCGGAAAGGAGATATTAAAAAAAAACACAATTTATGTCGGACTTATTTCTTAGATTTTCAAACAATCGTAACTCGGAAACCATTTAGCCTACAAAAAATGTTAGGGAGAAAAGTTGTTGGGAATTGTATCTTTTACAATATTGCTAGTATGTGTCATAATCGTGGGATCAACCGGAAAGGAGATATTTAAAAAAAATAACAGTTTATGTTGGTCATCTTTTATACGGACATTTTCAAACGGTCATATCTCAGAAACTATTTAACATACAAAAAAATATTAGGGAGAAAAGTTATTGGGAATTGTATCTTCTACAATATTGCTTATAAGTGTCTTACTGGTGGGATCAACTGGAAAGGAGATATTTCAGAAAAACCGTTAGTGTCGACCATCTTTCTAAGATGGCGACCAGATTTTGATATTAGTTATAACTCTGGGTTATGACTGTATTATAAAAAATGGATTGTGGGTAGTTGAGTGCTCCAATATATGTTTTATATTGTAGATACCCTTGCGAATGGCACTGCTGACCTAACGGACTCCGCATTAAAAGAATTAGAACGCAATCGACAAGGAAATAATGCTAACAAAAGCACTTTGATAATTCACAGCGTTCAAAGAGTATGTTATATTCTATATATATTTTTTATGACACATTTTTTTGTTTTTATGATACATTTTTGTGATTTTTTAATTATTGTTCCAATATTGTCATATGACCAAGATTTTTTTTTAAATAATTGAATGTGGGGTAACTAATTTTGTTTTATTTAATAGCAACCGTTCGAACGGCAGACGATAAAGGTAATTATATTATTTTTTTATTTTTTTCGGATGGCTTTAAATTCAGAAAAATAAAAAAAAGATGCAGTTTGCTTTTGATTAATACGAATTTTTGTTTTGTGTGGTTTTTGAATTTTTGTGTATTTTATACTAATACAGATGGCACCACAAAAAGATGGCAGCTTCCAAGAAGTGACGGTCGAAGAAATGATTAAAGAAGATGAATTATTAAAACAGGTACAATTTGATTTGGTTTTTGTTTGTTATAATTAAAAGTGTCTTAATATATTTTTTTTAAATCTTAAAAAAAATTCCTGAAAAAATGAATAGAACTTAAGCTATAGATAATAATATTCTCTATAGCTTTTATTAAAAACTTTTTTTTCTATTACTCACCGTTTCGAAAATATTTAGAAAAATGTAAAGACTTATTAATTGTAGCTAATGAAAATTGCAACAAACGAAAAAATAATTTTCAAAAAATGATTGTTTATTGGTAGCGTGTACGATGACAGCGCCAACTAACTGGTGGACTTTAGTAGCAACTTGGGTGGACTTTGATGTACTAACAAACAAATAGTTTCAATAAAATATCGTAATATATACATTTTAGACGATTATTTATGACTATTGGCTATGTGCACGAAGTGTATTAGCGCCGCTAACGGGTAATAGAGAAGGATTGAATGGATTCAACTCTCTTTTTATCATTGTTTAATATGTTTAATACCGTGAAATTTTTTTATTAAACAAATATCATTTAATTTAGCTGTTTGCATATAATATAAATAGTATAGCATGAAAGGTACGTGAAAATTATTTATTTTGAGTATCTTTTTCTCTTTAATTATGACGTATAATAGAGAAATAATTAATTCGTTTACATTGACAGCATAACCTCAAATTTTGGCGCCGATAATTTTACAATATTGCTCACCACGAACACTCGCATCGACATTATTTCTAACTCTACCCCCTTGCACATAGTCTATAGTGGGATTAACCATGTTGACCTTTCTATTTTCAGTTTAAAACGAGTCTATTAAAAATGACAGTTAGTCCACCCAAAGTGTTATTTTTTGCCACGTTGTGCGCTGTGATCAATTTCGTTTCCCCCACTATCTACTTTGCACCCAGCGAATAATGACAGTTTTAACTGTAGCTCCACCCCCAGATAAAAATAACCAATGAAATTGAACTTATAGGTGTACTGTTACTTTTGCATGCGATAGTATTTTAAACTTTACGTATTTTTTACCCTATAAACTTTATATGAAAATTCTTCAATTTTATAACGTTTTATAAAATTATTAGGCTGGAGAACTCCAACCAATGCCTACTATTCAAAACAACACACTTCCACGTGATGGTGATAGGGGTCGTTCAAGAAAAAAACGTGACTTCTTTGGGACAATCAAAAGAAGACTGGGGAAATCTGCGACAAGATCGAAAAGTGCTACGGGATCTACAGACGCCGGCGTTGTCGATGGTAATGATTCAGCTGTAAATAGATCAATATCGGCTGATAGAGGCAGAAATATTAGCGGGGAAGGTGATTAGCATGTACAAAATATGCTTTTCTGCTTGCTAAAATCATTGTTAACAATTAACTGTTCTTTGGAGTACGCAGTAGGCGTTGGTTATTGTGATTCTTTTAAGCGGCGATTCTATTAACCGAAATATTTACAAATTTTGATAATCTTCAAAAATTAAATAACTAAATTTTACATACAGGATGTCTTTTTGGTCCTTATACTTTCATAGGCTGGGGGGGGGGGGTATATAATTTAGACGTGAATACAGTAACCAGTGCCACTCGGATAACATTTTAAATGATTTGAGTGTTTTCAGTATTTAACATGCATTCATACGTGTAAATAATTATAATTAAAAAACAAACAGCTAATATTGATGCAAAAAATATTATTATATTTCAAACTTAGCTACTTTTATTTTGTGTTATGTTATTGCAAAAGTTTCCATTGTTGACATTTAGTGTTGTGAATTTTTAAAACCCATTGTTGTAAATTTTAAATTCCTATTGTTGTGAATTTTGAAATCTTATTGTTGTGATTTTTTTTAAATCCCATTGTTGTAATTTTTAATTCTAATTGTTGTTAATTTTTGTTTTTAATTTCATAATTAATGAATATTCTTTGTTGAATCACAATCACAATCAAATTAATATTCTCTATCATCTAATGGAGGTAGTACATAAACAAAGTCAGCATACCCAATATTGCATGTTTTTATTAACCCTAGACGGGTAGACGATCGTAATAATTACGACTACATCTACACAACGCACTCTATAGGAAAAATCGAGACGGGTTGGGGAGCTGAGCGGGAAGGTATGCCTTGTTTAATGCCGAGTTTACATTTGCTGTTACACTCGGACGATTAGCAGCACGGCGATACTAGCGCTAGTACTTTTCTGTCTACATTAAAATATGATAAGCATGCTGTCTTGTTTGACGTTTATCAATTGCTTTTAACTTCAGTTCAAAATGTAACTACCGTGTACTCTAAACCAAATTGTTACAAATGCGGTAATAATAACACATTATCTAATGTAATAAGCTGTAATAAGTAATTATTTTATTTTTAACATCGTAAATGATAAATCCACTTTCACAAATCTCCAATGATTTTTTAAAGGCCATATCTCTTGAACAAATTCATTAGTTTTATTTTCATTCCACCTACTGTTTTTAATTGTTATAATAAATATAATAGTATTGTCGCCTTGCGAGATTTGAAATAAATAATATTGTTGACAGCATGTATCTGTTCAGACATACTTTTTGATCGCACCAGTAAGCCAATCGCACGAAAAAGTAGACCTGAAGCCGAGTCGGAACGTATGCGATCGGACTGGCACTATTACGAGATGACGGGTGTTGACACTTACGAGTATTCGGCCGAGCAAAACAGCAAATGTAAACTCCCCATAATAGTTCGTCTTCAACCTCTGCCAAGGACAAGTGTCAGTGTTTGCTATTTTTCTAGAGGGAGCCATAGATCGGTAAATCACATCGTATCTTTCACGAAGGTCTACTCTCTTATGTAAATATTAGTCGTAATATATACGTGAAAGGATATGCTGTGAATGTGAAAAAGATCTCCATGCTTGATCCAATGATACTTTTTTTCATTTGTCGATTCGCTGTAAACTTATATTACTAAGCTTATATTTTAATCTTCGTATTTATGTATTTTTTTAAATACATAAATCAAAAGATTTTAAAAGCAAAACTTATTTTTGCCATAAATTTATTAGATAATCAAAAATTATGTAGTAGTAGTCAATTTTACGAACGTCTACTCTTGCCCGCCTAAGTTGGACGTCTACTCGTCTAGGGTTAATCAAGAAACCTCTGCTGCACCTGAAATTTGGAATAAATATTCTATGGGCAATAATGATAAAAGTATGGTGGCCCAAGTTTACATTGCTACTAGATTTGGAATATTTTAATTACTTAAAAAGATAGTCAAGTAGACTAAAACATATTGTTCTAATACACTTAAGCTTTTGACTGTCGGCACATATCTTACTTTTTATTTGCGCTTCTTGCTTTTCTTATAGGCTATCAATTACCTGTTCCAACATTAAATAAATCTACAGGGGAAACGAACTCGCGTCGTTCAAGTCTGTCGGAGATATCTGGTGTGAGTGGGACATCGACACGTACTTACCTGAACGAAGCTAGCACTCTCGTTCTTGAGACACTCGAGAACGGTGTTAAGAAACACTATCTAGTACCATTATCTTTGGCTCAGAGATCTCGATGGCGGAAGAAAGGCATCAAACTGCATATTTTTAACGACCATACATTTATTGCGAAACATTTACCGGGGTAAGTAAATGGATCCCGCAGATTCCTTATGGGAAAGGGGTTTAGGTCAAACTCTTTGAAACTTTGGATTCTGATAGTCCTTGATGAGTAGATTTAAAGTGTCAATGGGGACTAAGTCCTAAAAACTCAAACTTTTAAGATATAGCCCTCTAAAGTTGGGAATCATGCTCGTCTTTAATTTACAATTTTTTTTTTTTGTAGAACCTTCATTTTCTCACAACTATTTGTATGTGTTCCCAAAGCCTTTTATAATCGATTGCCTCTACAAAAAAGTAAACTTTTCAATTAATTAGTCAATGGTAGCACTTAAATCTTATTATTACGTTTTTTTTATTATAAACCAATTAAATTGATTCATAGAACCAGTAATATTAAAAAATAATAATAGCCAAGGACCTGCTCTGAAAAATTATTTATCTACCGGTTTATAAATAAACTTTTTATAAACCCAGATGGGTTCAAAATAGTTTGTTTTTTTATTTTTATAATTCAAGCGAGTGCATAATTTTTATATTTAAAATTATTTAAATATAGTAAATTTATTTGTTATATTTACAGTTCTCCGCGGCCCCCTTGTGAGAAGGCTACGGCCTCCTAAGGAGCCGCGGCTCACCATTATAAGAAGCCCTGGTGTATAATATACCTCAAATAACTCAAAAATTACTGAACCGATTTTAGTGCGGTTTTCACTAACATAATCCTTATTATTATCTGAGGTGTATATTATACACTACACAATTTTCACAAAAATTGACTTTTGTACAATTAATTAACTCTGCCTACAAAATGGAAGCTTATTTTATTACTTTTAATGATAATCTCGAAAACTACTGAACCGATTTTAGTTTGGTTTCCACCAGTAGATATATAATTTTTCAGAGCAGGTTTTTGGCTATTATTATTTTTTAATATTACTGGTTCTATTAATCAATTTAATTAGTTTATAATAAAAAACGTAATAATAAGATTTAAGTGCTACCATTGACTAAAGAATTGAAAAGTTGACTTTTTATAGTGGCAAATGATTATATAAATCTTTTAAAACACATACAATTAGTTGTGCGAAAATTAAAGATCTAAAAATTGTTTTATTGTAAATTAAAGGCTATATCTTAAAAGTTTGAGTTTTTAGGACTTAGTGCCCATTGACACTTTTAATCTACTCATCAAGGACTATCAGAATCCAAAGTTTCAAAAAGTTTGACCGAAACCCCTTTCCCATAAGGATTGTGCGGCGTCCTTTGACGTGCAAATTTTTAATTTGTATTATATGTTAATATGCATTTTCAGAGGGACTGTTTGCCAAATATGTAGTAAAAATATCGGTAGGAGAATAGGAAAGCAGGGTTACGAGTGTCGAGATTGTTTGATTAAATGTCACAAGCACTGTCACGTTAAAATTAATGACAACTGTCCAACATCGACGATTCATAACATGGAGTTGTAAGTATTTGATTTATTATTATTTTTAAATAAAATCATTATCGTTTTATTATAAATTAACATTTTCTTTATCAGCGATATCAGCGTTTCAAATATACTAACCTAACTTATCCGATTCAAATGTTTTTAGGTCTTACATCGTCAGGCCGCAGTGAGTATTGTAAAACCTAAAAACAATTGAATTGCGGTCGTTTTTTTTTCTTGATTATATTTGCACATGTCTTTTCAAAATAAAATTGAAAAAATCATCTGACCAGGTATATATTTTAAAAATTACTTTCACTTTCATTTTGGAAAGACTTCAGTAGATCAAACACTATCAATTTCTGTTGTAATTTTTATGCACGACTATACACTGCACGGATATATTTATTTTAGGGCAAATGAATAAAATTCATTTTACAAAAATTTTTGAGTCCTTTCTAGCTTTATATTTTCAGATCTAGCCGCAATCTAGGAAATAGGGTCGACATTTTTGTAATATCTTCTTCCATTAGCCTTAATTTAATAGAAAAAAAAACAATTCCCAACAACTATTATCTCAAACTTTTTTTATAGGTTAAATATCTCTGAAACTATTTAACTTACATAAAAAAGCTTGATACAAAAGTTGTTTGGAATTGTCTCTTCTATTAAATTGCTCATAACTATTTAAGTCGTGGAGTTGATCTGAAAGGAGATATTACGAGAAAATCATTTTTGTCGGCCATTTTTCCAAGATGGCGGTCAGATTTTAATATTAGTTACTGAAATCGATTTTTAAACTACATAATTCTGTAGGTTTTCTTTAACTAAATCATTTACCTTACAATAAATGGATAAATATTTAAACCAATACGTAATATTTTCAATTGTTGTACTTTATCACTGTAATTTATTTACATTGTAGTTAATTCAAGTAAATGTTCACGAGTCTTGTGTATATTGTGTATATAAATGTATAATTTATATTATATCATACTAATTTCAAATTTTTTCTATGGGTCTCTACTGCCTGTTCTGAGTGAATAAAAATATCGGGTAAGGGTGCTTTTCATAATGCTTTATTTTATTTTCTTTAACATCTGTTTTCATTACTAATTTTATTTAATCTTTAGCTAAATTTGGATAAAAATGATTGGTTGTCAAATATTATCCACCAAATTTCTTCTTTCATACAAGCTAAAGATTAAAAAAATGATTTGGAATTTAACGTTTTTATTTAAATGTATTTCAGAACCAATACAAAATTATTAATAAAATTAGAAAAAAACACATTTCATATGCGTTATCATATTTTCATGGTTTTCATCAAAGTGGTATATATGTGCGCCTTAAATTTAAAAATTGCCCCCATTCCCTAATTTAAAATTATTTTTAATTCTCACAGCAGTACGCCACTGCTAATACGTAAAGTATTGTAAAGCCTGTATTACAATGGTCAATTTTTTCAGTAGTTAAAAATTGGTGAAAAAATTGATAAGTGTAATGCTGGCTTATTTATTAAACTAATTTCCTTTGAAATGTTTATTCTAGAATACAAATCCAAAATGACTTACAGTTGCAAACCAGACAACCTGTTGCCAGATTATTGATGAGCTGGATAACGTGTACTTAATTAAAGTTATAAAGAGATATCGTTTATTTTTAATTATAAATTGGTTCTGCAGTACAAATATTTTTTTTGTGTTTGTTTGAAATATAAAATTAATTTAAGGGGTTACATGATTTCGGTCGCGGGGGAATAAAATTTATTGTAAAAAAATGATTTATGTATAAGAAAAAAAAATTTTTTTGTATGAAATTATTAAAGTTTTGTAAGGTTAAGTAAGTAAGACGACCGCTAAGAAATGACGCGTCACGGTTTGCATGATATCTTCTTTAAATCTCGAAGGATTTGAAAAATTCAAAAAGATTCTTGTAGAATAATATTGTCGCTATAGGTAATTCGTAAAGCCGTTTTTTTTTTAATTTCCAAAAAATAAACTTTTTATGATATTTTAAAGTTCGAAAAATTTTGTCGAGTAAAATTTATTTCTTTAATTGTTTATAAAAATTTTAATTAAAAAAAGAGGCTTGATATATTGTAGAAAAAAGTATTCTGAAGATTATTTATCAAAAAAGCATAAAAAAATATTAACAACTCTTCGAGATATCGTGCAAACCGTATCGAAAATAGCAATTAAATCGGTTCGCTTTATATCTTCATCACGGAATTGAATTTTAAAATATTTATTTCCACAAATATTCATTGAAGTATAAAGAACAATAATCAATAATAAAAAAATCGATTTTTTGAAAATTCTTGAGTTATGTAACCTCTAAATTTTTGTGAAGTAATACCTATAATGTTAGGTTAGCGTATTTTGTTACATGTGAATACGTTTGTTATTAGGTCGTATATTTCTAATCCTGTAACTGACAAGAATATTCGTATGCTGTGAGAAGTTTACTTAAGAACTGCCTACTTAAAAGAAAAGATAACTACAGTAAATTGCTAGCTGTAGAGTTGTTGTCCAGATTATATTATATTTTATAAGTAACTGTATTTATAGAATAGAATTTATAAAATGTTTTTTTTTGTATTTAATTCTCAAATAATATATAGTATCGACGATATTTGTATTTTAATTAAATGATGTGATAATTTGGCAGAAAGTAAGTAAGTGTTTTAATTTTTTATCTTACGTCGAAATACAAAAATCGTTATAAATTATTAGGTAACTGAAAGAAATGATTCGTCAACAATACAAGCATTGGTTTTCTATTCTATGAATACTTTGCCAATACGCAATCACTCAATTCGATATTTTACAAATACTTGTAGAAGAAAAGTAGGGGAAGAAATAAAAATCAACTTTTTTACTGATTTTTCAGCTTTCTTTCAGTTTCACGACAAAAATGGTTATAAACAAAATGAAAGATAATTTAATTCTCTACAAAAAAGGTTCCTAACATATTTACATCAGGTCCGTACTTCATGAAATTATGACCGTCGAATTTTTTTTAAATTATTTTAATTTAAAAAAAAAAACGGGTCATTATTCGGTGAAGTATGAACCTTATGAAAATATGTATAGAACTTTTTTTGTAGAGAATTTAATTAGATTTAATTTAGTTTATGAGTATTTTTGTCGTAAATTTGAATAAAAGCGGATAAATTGGTAAATTACTGACTCAAGTAAGTGTAAAATATTGTAATAACGATAATAGCATTAGAACTAATTTTGTACTGAAAGATTTGCTAAATAGTAATATACAGATAAGTTTTTTTAAGAAAAATGGTTTATTTCAGGAAATATATGTTTATTTAATTTTATTAGAGTATCAGTTTTAAGTAATCGTTAAAAATTAGTTCTGATAGAATATTTAAAATATGAATATCATTACAGATAGTTTTGTACATTTACAAAAATATTTTTATATAAAATAATTTATTATAAATTAGTGTATATTTGTATATCAAGATCACGTTTACAAATCCCGTTTTATCCTGGTAAGTTATTTTTTATTTTGACAATTTAAAGTTTTTTTAGGTTATGTTCTCTCAGTGGTTAATATAATATAAAAAGGTGCCTTTTCATAATAACGCGTCAAAACGTTAAACTCTAATGTGGCGAAGTAGAATTTCGCCCCATTATTTTACGATTATAATAAGTCAAAATACCACAAAATATCTCATAATACAAACAGCTGTTCGACACCCGCCATATTTAATTTCTAAATTTTTCAACGTGATTAATTGAACGCTTGAATCGAGCGTCATTATGAAAAGGCAACTGAACGCTCTCTTTTCGCATTGAAGCGTTTTCAAAACAATGCAACAATCAATATTTTTGAAACATGTAAATTTTAACAATCATTTTGTAAGACAATTATTAAAATATACAAAAAAATAATAAACAGAGCTGCAATGTGGAAAAAAACATCGCTAGAGGCAATATTAATTTTGGTAAATGGTTTGCTTTCTAATTTTGACTGTTAATATTTTAAAGTATTATAATTTTAACTTAAATATTCTTTACCCAGATTTATTTATATATATTTTGACGTAGTTTATAATTAATTTATAAATGTAAACTAAATATCAACTTTAATATTGTATTTTATATTTAATAAATAAATTTACGAGAGAACTTATTAAATTGCAGCTATTATTTTATTTATTGCACATTTTGTTAAGATTTTGTAGTAATTATTTATTTTAATTGTTAAGATTATAGCATATCATTTTCAACAATAACAATGTAATTTTATTACAGTTATCGTCTTTATTGCTATACTTTCAATAAATTAAATGTCCCTAAAAAACACCGTTTTCCAAATTAAGGATTATTTAATATATACATCATTTTAATACATATCTTGCAAAAAATAATTACTAAAATATTTTTCGTCAACAGAATATTTAATTTGAGTCTGTGATTATACAAAAAAATAATAAATTTTAATTTGACTTATTTAGTTTTTACGCCAGAATTATTTAAAAAATCTTTTGAATGTTTAGAATATAATTACGCTACAAAGAAGGTCGAATATTTTATCAAAACTATATACATAATATAGATTATTAATATATGTTATGATTTGATCATTTTAAGAGTTTATATATTTCATTAAATTATGTTCATATTTGTTTTACATACTATAGTGTATAATTAATTAATAATATATAATTTATATTTAGTTGTTTAATTATGGTAACATTATTTTTAAATATGTTTTAATTTTGGAAGTGGACCTGCATTATTTATGAATGGTTGATGTATTTTGTGTGAAAAGTGCCTAATAAAATATTTTAAATTGCTTTTTTTTATTAATTTATTATATTATATTTTTTTATATCATTTATTTCCGAAAAATACGTGTTTATAATAAATGTTAATAATTAATTATTATTTGAATTATGCTTTTGATAAAAAAATTGGTTAAATTATACTTTATTTACCTTACAGAAAACTACAAAGTAAGTATCGTAAGAATGCATAAAATATTTATAAAAAAATAAGGTAAGTATTATTTAATAGTACAATACTATAAACCTGTGTAGATAAACAGGTAATTAATTAAAAGCATCTATGTAGATAAATAGATATTATAATTGAGTCAAAAAAATTATAACTCAATGGGAATGGGTTCTGAGAAAATACAATTTATAATTACACGTGGCGCCATCTATCAGGAAAAGCTTGAACTAACACAAATGTCGTCTGATTGTAATCTTTATTCTGTGATCGGAATGGCTTCTGAAAAATTTATTAAAATTCAAAACGTACATATCGCGACATCTAGCGGGAGAAGTTTGAACTAAAACAAATGTCATCCGAATAGTATCTTTATTCCATGGTCGGAATGGCTTCTGAAAAATTATTAAAATTCAAAACATACATATCGCGACATCTAGCGGGAGAAGCTTGAACTAACACAAATGTCATCGGAATAATATCTTCATTCCATGGTCGGAATGGCTTCTGAAAAAAATATTAAAATTCAAAACGTGCATATTAAGACATCTAGCGGGAAAAGCTTGAACTAAAAAATTTATTCAGAAGAGATTTCTACAAAATTTTTTATAGCTTTAGCTTTCTCCCGCTAGATGTCACAATATGTACCTTTCAAATTTCTATATATAGAAATTTGAAAGGTATAATAATATATATATTATTTTTCAGAAGTCCCTCTAAGTCCCAGACGTTATCGTATTTATTAGATTATTTAGGCATTAATGTAAAATCTAGTTTCATTTATGATATAGGCGTGTCCTTTTACATACGATGTCGTGTATAATACTTCCTAATTAAAAAAGGGGGTATCAATATTTGTAAAGATAAATAAATCCTTTATGAATTTGAAAGTAATAGACACGCTATTGTATGTAAAAGGACACCCTGATATCATAAATGATTTTCAGGATGTTCCATTACATACGATAGCGTTTCTAGTTCGACAATAATTTTTGACCGAGTCAGAATGGCTTCAGAAAAAAATATTAAAATTTAAAAAGTACATGTGATGCCATCTGTTGGAAACTTGCTTAACTAGACGAAAAACACCTCCACCATATTTCCAATATTTCTTGAAAAAGATTTTTATACATGGTGAAGGCGCCGTCATCTGACGTCATCGCATTAAAAATTTTTTGTCGAATTAGGCACGCTATCGTATGTATTACGGCATGGCATGCTGATTCCAAAAATGTTAATAAAAAGTTGCACTCAGACCGCTATAATCGTTTTTTATCAATTTTTCGTATAGAAAAATCGCTATAACTTTTGAACCATTTGATGAATTTAGGAACTGACACGAAAAGTCGAATCAGCGTGTCCCTTTTACATATGATAACGTGTCTAATTATTCAAAAATCGAAAAAAAAAATTTTCGGTCAAAAAAGAAGGAAGGCTATTAAGTACCTTGTTTCTTTTTTGAGAAATCTTTTCTTTGTCGAGTTAGAGACGCTATTGTATCTATTAGGGCACCCTAATACCCAATATGCCCATCAAAAGTTCCGCTCGGATCGTTAACATGGTTTTTATCAATTTTTGTTTTAAAAAATTTCATGAAAATTTGAACCAGTGAATTAATTTAAAATCTGTTATCATTTATGATATCAGGATGTCCTTTTACATACAATGGCGTGTTTTTTACATTCAAATTCGAAAAGGATGTTCTTTTTATTAAAAAAAATTGATACACCCTTTTTGAATTTGAAAGTAATTAATGGGCATATTGGGTATTAGGGTGCCCTAATACATACGATAGCGTCTCTAACTCGACAAAAAAAAAATTTCTCAAAAAAGAAACAAGGTAAAATACCTACCCTTGCTTCTTTTTTGACCGAAAAAAACGTTTTTCGATTTTCGAATAATTAGACACGTAATCGTATGTAAAGGGATTCGACTTTTCGTGTCTGTTCCTAAATTCATCGAAGGGTTCAAAAGTTATAGCGATTTTTCTACGATAAATTGATAAAAAACGGTTATAGCGGTCTGAATGCAACTTTTTATCAACATTTTTGGAATCACCGTACCGGTATACATACGATAGCGTGCCTTACTCGACAAAAAAATTATGCGATGACGTCAGATGACGGCGCCTTCACCATGTATAAAAATCTTTTTCAAGAAATATTGGAAATATGGTTGAGGTGTTTTCTGTCTAGTTTTTTTCTGAAGCCATTCCGACTAAGTTTTAAATTTTAAATTTTTTGTTGAATCCAAAAACGTGCAGCAAAAGATTCATTCGAACTGTTTGCCCTCTCTGAATTATTGCATGTGATTTACATAAGTAAAAAACGAGTCTCTTTTTTAATTGTAATATAAATAAAAATTAATTATTTTTCTATGCAGTAATATAAATATTTATATTATTTATTAAACTAATCAAGCCTTCATATAAATGTTTATTAAATGTTCAGACGTAGGCCCTTTAAGAAATTGTCAATGCAGTCTAACCCAATGGTACGCAATCAGGGTTGAAATAAATTATTTAAATTACATGGTTTTTTAAATCAAATTCAAGTGATTTAAATCATTTCTCCATGCATGTTAGTTAGGAGTATACAAAATAAACGTAAATTTCATTAATGGCCGCTCAAAAATTAGAAGGGTCAATACAACGAATGTGCTGAAATATATATGCATCGAACTGACTCATTGGGGAAAAAATGCCCCTTAAAATTGAAAATATTGGGCCAGTCCTGTAATGTTTTAAATAAATTAAACAAAATTTATTATCCATTACCAAACGATTTTTATTTTTATTCTATACTGGATTTTTTCTGCAAAAAGTCGTGTTACGATAACTAACTAACTAAAGTCTTGTTTCATTTAAGTTTGCAGTGGTTGCCCGCCGAGGGATATGACGGCACGGTTCACGATTCCTACCGTCAAATCCCCAGCAACCACTGCAAACTTAAATGAAACAAACAATATGTACTCATACTGGTATATATTAAATATTGTGGGAGTCACAACAGTGTATTTTCCCACGCTTGGGCGCCAGGGCAGTTTTTTTCGGTCAGAAAAGAAGGAAGGCTATTACTTACCTTGGTTTTTTTTGTGAATTTTTTTTTGTCGAGTTAGAGACGCTATCGTATGTATTAGGCCACCCTAATACTCAATATGCCCATCAAAAGTTGCGCTTGGATCGTTAACATGTTTTTTTTTTCAATTTTTGTTTTACAAAATTTCATGAAAATTTGAACCAGTAACGTAATTTAAAATCTGTTTTAATTTATGATATCAGGGTGTCCTTTTACATACAATGGCGTGTTTCTTACTTTCAAATTCGAAAAGGATGTGATTTACAGTAAAAAAATTGATACACTCTTTTTGAATTTGAAAGTAAAAAACACGCCATTTTGAAACAAAAATTGATAAAAAACAGTTTTAATGATCCGAGCGCAACTTTTGATGGACATATATATATGAAATATGGGTGCCCTAATACATACGATAGCGTCTCTAACTCGATAAAAAAAAAACAAGATAATACCCTTGCTTCTTTGCGCTTGGATCATTAAAACTGTTTTTTATTAATTTTTGTGAATTAATTTAAAATCTGATATCATTTATGATGACATGCTAATTATTTTCAAATTCGATAAGAGTCTGTTTTTCAGTACAATAATTAACATTTACACCCTTTTTGAATTAGAAAGTATTATATACGCCATCGTATGTAAAAGGACACCCTGATACAATATTATATATCAACATATTTTAAATCGATTCACTGGTTCAAAATTTCAGCATACAAATGTATTATCAGGGTATGAATAATTCATGCCCTGATAATACGATAGCGTTTCCCACTTACGATTAGTTAGTCGAAAAGGGTTCTGAAAAATTATTTTAATTTAAAAGGTACATGTAGTGGCATCTAGCGGTGAAAGCTTGAACTATCAAAAACTTAGGCGGTATGGTAATACCGTTAGTTCAAGCTTTCTCCGCTAGATGTCAGGACATACTCTTTTATTTTCAATATTTTTTTCAGAAGCCATTCCGACTACACTCATCGCTTGAATTACCGGCGTTGTTGGTAATTCAACCGCTTGAATTTCCAACGTAAAGAGGGGCCCCGACGGCCCCGACCACCGTGCCAACCTCAACGTTGATTGGTGAATTGAAATTTCGCGCAGAAACACAAATCACGGTAGTATTATGGAGGGGATAGGAGAATGCCGGTAAATCGTGCGTTTGGCCCGCCAGTAAATCAAGCGATGAGTGTAATTCCAAAATATTTTGCCGAGAAATGGCATTGTTTATTACATCTATTTATCTACATAGATGCTTTTAATTTATTATATTTTACCTGTTTATCTACACAAGTATAAAATATTTTACTATATTGATTATTACTTACCCTTACCTTCTTTATATAAATAATACTTTAATCTTTTAACCTTACTATATGATATCAACGTGTGCATACGTTGGTAATATTTTGATCAGGATTTTGATATTTCTCGCGCTCCACTGAAAACCAGGCGGCCCCACTGATAGGCCGTGTATCCCATTTTGAGAACTGCTGATTGATTTATAGAACTGTCAGAACTAGATCGGTTTCCTGTTTTACCGCTAAAGTATCAAGCCATCATTTTAGAAAACATTAAAGATCGTAATATTCGTGGAATATTATTATAAAAGTATCATTACCCCGTAGTCCAGACAAGCTGGGAATGCCCACTATCAGAATTTATGAAAACAAGTGATTAGTAATATAATATATCAAAGTAGAAATTTGAACTGTGTGTAAAATAATGGTTATTCGCTTTTAAATTCCTAAAAAATGTGTGACAATATATCTCATAGGAGAAATTGTAAATGTCAAGATAATATTAGTGCCAATTTAAAACGAGCAAAAGATTTTGACAATAGCGAAGATTACAGCGAATATTTGAAAAATTGTGAAACATTTTTTAAAAAGCGTAAAGCCTCTAATCAAGAATATGAAAATGATGATATCGATCATTACAATTCATTAGTCGACAATTTATTAGAAAATATATTAGCTTTCTTCGATACTGATACAACGGAAGAGGATGCTAAGAAAAATACCTATAATTTGACACTTATTGAAACAAAAGAAGAAAAACCTAATGTCACAATACCAACGAAGGAAAGTTCAGAAAAAATAAATGAACTACAAAATCAATTTCATTGTGAAGTCTGTAATATAACTACAAATTCAAAATTTCAATTAACGATACATTTACAATCAAAAAAACATTTAAAAAAATATAACCAATTTAACTCTACCTCTACGAAAACATACAGCTGTGCTTTATGCAATAAATGTTCTATTTCATCTATAGACAATTACAATACTCACTTAGTATCTAAACTACACCGTAAAAACTTACTTAATGCAATGAACTGTGAGGCATTTCAAGATAAAACAATACAAGAACATTTACACGGAATAGTTAACACGACAAGTATTCTTGTGGATTATTCGGAAAGAAACTTTAAGTGTCATCTGTGTAATATTAGTTGTGATACTGAAAAAAAATATATATTTCACGTCCAATCTAATCAACATCAACAAGTGCTAAATAAACAGAAACAAAAAAACGCAACAAATTCAAAATAAAATCACAGTAAATTTATTTATTTGATTATAAAACCCAACACAATTCTATAATTTACATTTTTCTGTAATCTATAGTTTGTCATGAAGCTGTAATATTAATATTTGGCACTAAATATTGGTTTTTGAGATTACATATTAATAAAAACTATTATTTATAATAGATTACTTACTAGTAAAGTTAAACTTATTGTCTATTATAATTTGGATGATTTTTATTTTATTGTTATAAATATTATTAATAAATAGATTGAATAAACCATTTCATTTAATTATGTTGTTTAAATCTAGTTAAACAAATAAATACGCTAGGCGTCAAGTTATTTTTTAAAGTAGAAGAAATTCTTGATTATTCGTTATCATTATTTTAAAATTTTAAACACAGTCAATAAATAAAATAGTGTTAATGTACGTATATAGTTATATAAACATATAAAATTCATAAAAAATTCACTTCAAATAATTTAAACAAATCTTAACTTTGAATAATTGCACTGGATGCCATTGTATTCACACCACAGGTACCATCTCCTCGATAAACTCTATAATAACCTTTTTCACCCCATCCATTACCCCATGAGTTCTTCACTATCCAATATGGTAACGTTTTATTAAATAATTTATATTCTGAAACAAAAAACATTAGTCAATTGGCGGAGCTACAGTTAAACTGTCATTATCACAAAATTCACAATTGTTGCAATTTTCATAACCTACAATTAAAGGGGATAGTCACTGTGAAGGAAAAATAAAAATAAAAAGCAGTTGGTCGCTGGTGACAGAATTTTTTTTTTCTTAGATTTTTTTAAAGTATACATATAATCATAAATATGTATACAAAAAATTGAGTTTAAATTTTGAAAATTGACGTAGTTACAGTCAATTTAGTGAGACAAGGTAGCACGGCTGGTTATGACAAAACAAAAACATTAAACACGTTTATCTCGGAATGACATTTTTCGACCTGGTCGACACGATTCCTCAAAGACTAATTAACCGATTTCATATTTATTTATTTTTATAATTTTCGTATTTACAGTAGCTATCTTTGCACGTAGCCGATTTTTGAAATTTTGATAATTACTATTTTTAAAACCGCTCTAATAAAAAAAATAGGCCTTAAAAATGAAAAAAAATTTCAAACGATCGCCATTTTGTGAAAAAATAAAATAAAATGGCTACGTGCAACGACAGCTACATTCATATAGATATTGATAAAATTTTTATTTATTTTTTTCATATAACCCTTCTCGAAATTTTGAGTCGATCATAGAGAAAAAAAATTTTTTTGGTCATCACATCGAGGCTCATAACTTTGTAAATATTTAATATTTTTCAATAAAAATTTATATTAAATAAGTTGAATATACAGGGTGTCCCAGGACTGTGTCAAAGCTCAATATTTCATTTATTATAAGAATTGGAAGAAAACTTTAAATGCAAAAGTTGTCAGGCTAGAGGAGCGGCATAATTTAAAAATAGTTACATTTATACAGAGTGTCCCATAACTGCGTTACAAACCAAAGTTATGTTTTTTAAATACAAACTATATATTTTTATTTGATAATCTAAAAGCATTCATTTTTCTGAGTATTTTGATGTATCAAGTATGGGATTATACAGAGGGGTTTAGAAATAATGACCAATTTTGTAAGAAAATAGGAGCATTTTCAACACCTTGTAATTTTTTAATTACAACAAAAATTGTTCTCTGCTGAAAGTAGTTTTGGCATATTCTCTATTATTGCGATATTATGTCAAACATTTACAAAATTGTATTATTTGTACAGGATGTATCAAAACACTGAACTTAGTTTTTTTCAAAATTTTCAAATGGAACACCCTATATATTTTTACATTTTCGAATTGCCTGTTCAATTCTCAACACATTTTACAAACCATGTTCTATACCTAAATCTAGCCGTTAATAAGTAATTAATTTTATTTTAAAATCTTAAGATGTTTTATAAAAATAATACAACTTTATTATAATCAATAAAACAGTTCGCTTAAAAATAATTTAATAAACTAATAGAACGTACAAACTTTAACAACATAAAAATTTAATTATTTTATGGAATATAATAAAGTTGTATTGTTTTTAAAAAAATCTTAAGATTTTAATATAAAATTAATAAAATATTAACGGCTGGATTTAGGTATAAAACATGGTATGTAAAATGTGTTGAGAATTGAACAGCCAATTCGAAAATGTAAAAATATATAGGGTGTTCTATTTGAAAATTTTGAAAAAAACTAGGTTCTGTGTTTTGATACACCCTGTACAAATAATACAATTTTGTAAATGTTTGACATAATATCGCAATAATAGAGAATATGCCAAAACTACTTCAAACAGAAAACAATTTTTTTTTGTTGTAATTAGAAAATTACAAGGTGTTTAAAATGTTCCTATTTTCTTACAAAATTGGTCATTATTTCTAAACCCCTCTGTATAATCCCATACTTGATACATCAAAATACTCAGAAAAATGAATGCTTTTAGATTATCAAATAAAAATATATAGTTTGTATTTAAAAAAACATAACTTTGGTTTGTAACGCAGTTATGGGACACTCTGTATAAATGTAACTATTTTTAAATTATGCCGCTCCTCTAGCCTGACAACTTTTGCATTTAAAGTTTTCTTCCAATTCTTATAATAAATGAAATATAGAGCTTTGACACAGTCCTGGGACACCCTGTATATTCAACTTATTTAATTGTATACTTAATAAAACGTCCTTTACCTGATTCAAAAATAATTAATTATATCTGTGAAAAAAATTCCCAAACATTGACAATTTTTTGACCCGTCACAGTGGCTATCCCCCTTAAATTTTCAAATATGTATTTATAAAATGGCTGCTGGATATGTCTCTGTCTAACAAATGTGTGTTTATATATGTCGATCTTTGTTTAGCACACGGGAAAATGTTTTAAACCAGTGGATCCTAAACTTTTTCAACTGTCAGCGTCATTTTTGATCTAAATTTTTCCTACAGCGTCCTTCCCTAAGTCAAAGCATAACTAATCATAAGTAAGAGATAAAAATACACAGGAGGAAAAGGAAATTATCAAAACACTTTGTGGTACTCACCATGAACACCATAACCTACAATTAAAACACCGTGATCTATACTTTTAGGGCTACAAAGTCTTTTCCACGGATGACTGACACCGCCCCTATAAAACTGCATGGCATTTGCATTGATACCAATACTGATAGGACCATTTTCAAACAACCATTCGGCCATACCGGTTTCGTTAGATGTAATATTCACAGCTCCAGATAACTGTACACGGGTCAGAGTTTTATTGAAATGGCATTTTTCATCTTCTGCATCGTACGGATAATCTTGTTCTGTTTCTAAACCTCCAAGTGTTTCAATGGCTCTAAAAATAATCAGGTTGTTTAAAAAATAAGTTGTAGTGAAACATTTTACATGTGGGTTATTCTAACAAGGGAACCTTTTAAAGTTGAAAATTCGTATCGAGTTTAAACTTTGTATATTAGTTAGATAACTATAAGTAATAGTCAAGATAAGTAAGAAAAAAATTATCACAGATGTGGTAAAACGGTTTAAGGGGGTGAAACACCCCTATGAAAATGTGCAAAATAATCATATTTTTTCAAATAACTCTGAAACTAAATAAAATTTAAAAAATCTACAATACAAAATTTTCATGATTTTTTATGCTCTTTCGAATGGCGACAGTCAAAATTCGAAAAAATTAAACCGCTAACCCCCACCTCCCACCCACATTTCATAAGTTTAATTTTTTGAATTTTGACTATCGTCTTTTATTTAGTTTCAGAGTTATTTGAAAAATATGATTATTTTGCACATTTTCATAGGGGTTTTTAACCTACTTAAACCGTTTTACCGCAGCTGTGATAATTTTTTTCTTACTTACCTTGACCTCCTCTAACTATATATAAAGTTTAAACTCGATACGAATTTTCGACTTGAAAACGTTCCCTTGTTAGTCAACTCTATCAGAAAAAAATTCGTAAAAGTAACGTTTTTCTCTGATAGAGTTGATTAAGAATGACTCAAGTAGAATAATCACCTATATGCATTATCAGGCAGTCCTCCATTACAACCAGAATCTAATGAATCACAATCGACTAATTCTTGTTCAGAAAATTCAAGCAGCTTTCCCGTTTTGATAAAATACTGGCCTTCGACATTCCCTGTGACGCTGAATGCCCAACAACTACCGCACTGGCCTTGATTTTTCACTTGAGTCACAGCTCCGCGTTCTCTCCAATCAAATTCAACCGGTAAATCATTAGCTTTAGGTATTTCCGCTAAAGGTGTAGGTAAATCATTCTCGCGCTTTAACGATAGATCCAGACCAAGATATCTCTTGAATTCCTTCCGGGATAAATCAGCAAACATTGTTGCCCCGTATTTAGCAGTTCCTTGTTCAAATAAATTCAAATCTTTAACGACTTTCATATTTTGTTTAAATATTTTAAACCTTTTCTTATATTCTTCTCTATTCTTATACATTTTGTTATGTTCTCTCATAAAATCATGGAACAGTCCTAAATGTATATCATGATCATCCATGCCTATATTCCCTCTTATCGAACGTTTTGAACGTGAAACAAATTCTACACCTGGTTTTTTCACAGATCGTTTCAATCTGAAACTATACTTGTTATTTTCATCACATTTAACGTTGATCTCACATCCATTCGGATGCCACGGTCTGCGATCCCAAAACGAAAATTCACATGCGCGAATTTTTGGTTCAGATAATAATTCAGAATTTTTTCTTAATTCATATGAAACTTCGTTAGTTTTCGGTATATTTGATAGCCCAAGTTCCAATTTCATTTTCACAAGAAATCCTGCAACTACTTGCCGAGTAGCGCTCACAATATTAGTAATTTTCAATCTATTGTCTTCGTTCGATACAGACTCTAACTGCAGCAAGCCACTGTGAGCTAATTCTTGAAAGTATTTATCATTTTCATCGATACTTGATGGTGCGCCGGTCATTCCTGCATTATCTGACCGTTTTGACCGGAACTTATATTTCATATCATCATCACATTTAGCTTTGACTTCTTTCCCATCTGAAATCCACGGTCTATCCCATATAGTAATTTCACACGTTCTGATTTTAGGATCTTCTAATAATTCTGCATTCTTTCTTTCTTCATACGAAACAGTTTCATTCTTCGGTATATTCGATAATCCAAGTTCTAAATTCATTTTCACAAGAACGCCTGAGACTACTTGTTTTGTAACGTTAAGTACGTTTACAATTTTCAATTTGTTTTCTTCATCGGTTTCTGAATCTAACTGTAGTAAAACATCATGGGCATAGCTTTTAAAATCATCGTTATCTTCGCTTATATCCCACGGGGCTCCTGGGATATTTGGTTTGACTGATTTTTGCTTTTGTCCAAGAGAACGCTTCGATCTGAACTTATATTTTTTATCATCGTCGCATTTGACATTTACTTCACGGCCATTCGGAAGCCAAGGTTGATCCCAGATACTGATACTACACTGTTTTATTTTTGGCTCGGCAAGAAGTTTGGCATTCTTTCTATCTTCAAGAGTAACCGATTCACTTTTAGATATCTCACTCAATCCTAGTTCTAACTGCATTTTAAAGAGGACACCTGAAACCACTTGTTTAGATGCACTGATCACTCTAGTAATTTTTAATCTGTTGTTTTCATTAGACGCTGAATCTAATTTCATTAAAGCATCGTGAGCAAATGTTTTAAAATCATCGTCATCTTCGCTGATATCTAAAGGAGCTCCAACTAGATTTTGCTTTTGTCCAAGAGAACGCTTCGACCTGAACTTATATTTTTTATCATCATCACATTTGACATTTACTTCACGGCCATTCGGAAGCCAAGGTTGATCCCAGATACTGATACTACACTGTTTTATTTTCGGATCAGCAAGAAGTTTAGCATTCTTTCTATCTTCAAGAGTAACCGATTCACTTTTAGATATCTCACTCAATCCTAGTTCTAACTGCATTTTAAAGAGGACACCTGAAACCACTTGTTTAGATGCACTGATCACTCTAGTAATTTTTAATCTGTTGTTTTCATTAGACGCTGAATCTAATTTCATTAAAGCATCGTGAGCAAATGTTTTAAAATCATCGTCATTTTCGCTGATATCTAAAGGAGCTCCGACTAGATTTTGTTTTAGTCCAAGAGACCGTTTTGACCGAAATTTGTACGCTTTATCATCGTTACACTTGACGTTTATTTCACGACCGTCTGGAAGCCACGGTCTGTCCCATATCGAGATATCGCATTGTTTTATTCTTGGTTCTGGTAGAAGTCTCGCATTCTTTCTTGTATTCAACGTAACCGATCTATCTTTATTTAAATCAGTCAAACCGAGTTTTAATGTCATTTTCACTAATGTCCCTGCAACGACTTGTGTACTTGATTTAATCACTTCAATAACTTTCAATCGCTTTTCTTCAGCTGAGACAGAATCCAAATTAAAAAGAACACCTTCGAGTAATTCTGAAAAGTATGGATCGTTTGGATCTAAATCTTCTGGAGCTCCCATAAGCATCCGTTGTCTTTTGTACCGATTATGATTATTTCTTTTTTTAATGTTCTTCAAGTTTTGGCATTGAGATTTAACAACTTTTGGAAATATTTTCTCTTCTGTAACATGGACTTGAACTTTACATATCATTGTAAGATCGTTAATTAAATTACTTTTACACTTTTGCTCTATATTCTTAGAGCCTTTTACGTTAAATTCAGTTTTTTCCGAACATTGAGACACGCCTACTTTTAATGTTAAATGATAGGTGATTCCATCAAAAACGAATTTTCTCGATCCTAACACTTTTAAAACAACTCGTTTTTGATCATCTGTGTCCATATTGTCTACTGTAGCTGCTGCCAAATCAGCCAAGTCTTTAATTAATCCTTTTTCATCATCCGTTGTTAACTGAAGCCTTGAACGACTAGTTTTTACATTTCTTTTAGATCTTTTAGCATGAGATTTTTCTTCACTTGATTCTTCTGATGAATCTTTTCTTGAACTAGTTGTTTCAAAAACTATTGTTTCTTTTTTTTCTATGATTTGTTTCTGTCCTTTTTTTGTCTCAGAAATATCAACAACGACAGATTCTATTTTTGGTGAAACATTCTGTTTCATTTTATGAACTGTTTTAGTATAAACTTCTTCAACTGGTTCTTTAACATTTCTGTTTTGAGTTGTCTGAAACGCAGGAGCATCGTCAAAACCGAATATATCAATGAATTCATCAAACATTGCATTTTTTTCAGTAGTCGTTTTAACAGCTGCATTTAAATCACTTGTTTTCTGTGCTGTCAACAACGGATCTCTATCTGTCCTTTGTACAATTTGAGATTCAATATCACGTAAACGTGCGTTGTCTATTTTAATTTTTAAACTTTCTTCAACATTTCCTGTTTGTGCAATTTCATCAAAATTTGGACTTTTCTTGTCGTTATTTGGAACAGGTTTCGGATAATCTGTGTGAACTTTTATCTCATTATCCATATCGTTATTCTTACCGTGTAAATTATCAGTTATCGATACAAATTCCGAGGTTGTTTCCATTTTAAAATCTTGAATAACAGTGCAATTATTTCCGACAATGTGTTTTATTTTTGATAATGATGGGATATCACGAAATTCTACTTCACAAATTCTATCAGTGTTTTCGTTAATGTGACATTCCTCAACAGGCGTTTCTGTATATTTTTCACAAGAAGTACCTACGGTTTCGACTAAAAGAACGTATCTAACGTAAGCGGGTACCGTTGCCATAACTTGCCGTTGGATTCTTAACACGCGGATTATTTTCTGGCGATGGTCACTTTCAGAATCAATCATTTTTAATGCGGTTTCTTTGAATGGTTCTAAGCCTGGTATATCTACATTTAAATCGACTGGACATCCAGCACAGTGGCTTGGTCTTCTTTGAATTGAAAAGATCTCTTCGTTTGGTAATACTGTTGTGGTTGTATATTCTGGCTGACATGTTACTGATTTTAAGATTAAATCGGGCTGTATGATAGAATAACATGATATTTCTGATGCAATGCACAATTCTTCTTTATTTGGACGACAGTCAACTTGTACGTTTAAATGTAATATCGTTTCATCATTCTGCAAATAAAAGTTTTTATTTGTTCTATCATACAGTAAAAGTGCTAAATTTTATGCATTTATCATTAAAGTGATGACTTCATAACAGAAAAATTAGTCAATATTGAATATATAATTTAATATATTCATAATGTCTCATATAAGAGTACATGTATTAAGAAAAAAATGTATTAATTAGTAGAATTTTCGCAATGTCAATTGACCAACATTTTAAAATTAGGCTAAAGTTCAAATTTGATAGTTTTATCTAATGTAAAATAAACAATGTATAAGAAAGAAATAATATTTATTATTTTTTAAGGTCATGCAAAATAAAAAATTTCTATTTTTGTCAACATAGAAAAAAACAACGAATTAAAATGATATATTTATGAATGTATTTTACTTCTACATTAATTTAATGGATGGAAATTTATTCTATTAACATACATATTGTCTTATTATTAACAAAGAAAAAATATTTAAATACCTCTTTATGCGCACTTAATAAATTAGCACTTTTGTAATAATAAACAGCGTCAGATTGAGAATTCATATAATTTAAAATATTTGAGATATCATGTTGATATTGTCCATTGTCATTTTGTGAAACATCCTCACCTCGTAAATAATTTATTAAAACAAATAACAATAACACAAAATATGACAAACGCGCCATATTTGCGCGATATGACTGAAGTCGAATCACGGTCATATTGAATTAATTTCATGTGAGAGGTGTTTAGTTCATATTCTACTCGTACGTGTTAGCGCCACTACATCAATTTTGAATTTTTTGTAATAATCTGCATTTTCACATAAATGAATCAAAATTAACAGAAATGCAATTATTTTATAATTTATTCGAATAGGATTTTATATCAGCATGGTTTTTAATTAATTTTAACTTTTTAATGCCCACATTAAAACAATCAAATTAATTATCAAGTTGCCGTTATTTTAACAATATACTTTTGAAATAACTTTTTCTGTCAAAATTTAGACATTTGCGTGTATATGTATTAATTAAATGTGAATCGTTAGCTTTTATCTGTTTTTTATTATGAAAATTCTTATTGAAAAATGATTTCTTCTTTGATTGATGGGCCAGTAGATAGAATTTTAGGTTATGGAAATTCTGATGAATATGAACGCGACCCTTCTCCTGGATTTTTTTATGATATCGGTTGGAATTGGTTAAGGGTAATAATTTTTAATATTCGTTGATGCTTGTGCAACAATATAAAATATGTCATTTTTAATTAATTTGAAATATTTGATATATATTATGTATTTAAAGATATTGAAACGTTTCCTAATACCAAAATGGGGCCCAAGAGGACCCAGAAGTTGCCCAACGTTTATAACGTGCCGTGTACCTGGATGTAATTGTGGAGGCAATGATTTATGTCCATTAGAACCAGGTTTAGCTGAAAAAATATCATCAGCAATCGGCACAGGAATTGAAAATGTTTACGAAGGAATTAAATATATAATCTTTTATTTAATACCAGATGATAATGGTAATTTATTCTATTTCTTTTTATTATGTAGGTACTTATTAACAATTATTAAATTTAATTTTTAGAATGCGACTGTGGAAAAGAACATAATTTCTGAAAACATATATATTATTTATAATGATTATATTTATAATTAATTTTTGTACCATATACCAAATAGTAAATAAATTATTATAATACATATTTGTTGCGTAATATATTTTACTTTATATACAGAGGTCAAAATATTTTTACGATTTTTTTCAAGACTTGTCAAACAAAAATTCAATAATAAAACTATTAATTTATTTGATACACTACCAAGGTAAATATACAGGTTGTACCATCAGCTTGTCAAAATCAAGACATTTCGGGTGCCCAATCATAACAAATTTGCAAGCCACTTTATTCTATTACATTTGAATGTCACCCGGTGTGACGTATTCTCCCGCGGGCGCTGATTGGTCAAAAGCGATGGTACAACCTGTTTATTTACTAACCTTGATACACTACATGCAGAGCCGGCCTTTGCAATCCCGGCGTCTCGGGCGAATTTTTTATTGCCGCCCTCCCCAACAAAAAAACTAATGACTTTTTTTTTTCGTTGTTACCTCTTCCGCGTGCCGCCCCTGCTGGTTTGGCGCCCCGGGCGGTTGCCCTGGTTCGCCCCCCCCCCCTCCCCTAAAGCCGGCACTGCCTTCATGCCGGGGTTATTTTTTTTTTTAACAATAAAATCAACAATAACTTTTTTGAAATACCCGCTATATTTTTAACCAATGAAAAATTTTATCGGTAATATCGAATTCTTTCTATTGTTATATATTCTGTGATTGTTACAAATGTATGTCTAATTACAAAAAATAAACATTTATAAATGATGTAATATTTATCAAATCAAATAAGTTAATTGATTGCATACATATTTGTAATAATTTAACTAACTAATTATATATATAAAAGAAGTATTGACAAGAATTTAATCATTTGTGTAATAAAGGTTAGTATATTGTAAAGATGTGAAATACATAAACAGTTTTGAAATGTCAAAATAAAAAAATATTTTTATTAAACATAATCAATTCTTTATTCAAAAACAATACATACAAAAAATAACAAATTAATTAAACAACTATAACTATTTTCAATGAAAATTTACTACATATTTAATTAAATTTATTGAGTCATTTTTTTCATTAATTCTTCGTCTTGTTGCGATATAGCTGTTAGTTTCTTACCCACACGTTCATGTATATCTAAATATTTTGCTACACATCGATCCAAACAGACTGATTCTCCCTTTGCTAACTCAGCATCTTTATATTTCGGTGGTATACATTTTTTATAACAAGCGTTTGACATTTTGTTATACATATCGGCCATCATTTCAATTTCGAGATCTTGAATTAACTTTAGTTTTTGCTCGTCAAGGGACGCCATTGTTTAATTAAATATGTGTTTTTATTTCTATACAAAATTAACCAGTAAATTTCCGTTCACTGCCTTTATATTCTCCAAAATTAGAATTACGCATACGTTCTCTAATTTTCATATGCTCGTAACGTTTTTCTTCAATTGATTTTTTAGATAATACAAATGAATAGATTCCACAAAAAGTTATCATGCCCCTGAAACAATAATTTAAATTAACCCGCAACACCTACTTCAAACAATTTTATTTTTTTTAGTACTTAAGGTAGTTGGTCCGTAAACATGTTTTCGTCAGATTTTGTTTAAATTGCACAAGAATATTCCCTAGCCTAGATTAATATCTGAAAAATAGCCCATTTTTATTAAAATTGACCATCTCAAAGTCATGAAAAACGATCTCAAAGTTTATATTTTTAACACAGCTTATATGGACTAACCGTACACTAACGTAACATTTTATTAGATAAAATTTAAACGTAGCGTCAGTTTTTCATAAGAAACTGACATATTGTATATTTATATGAAAGAAAACAGTATACTAAAAATTGGAATTATTGACCATCCCGTTATTAAGATCTAACCAGATTTAACTACCAAATCATCACATAAATTACAGTATTGTTGACAATGTGGCAACAGCGTATTCATTTGATTATAGTAAAAAATACACGAAATAATGAAATAATTTTTTACAAAATATGATAAGTGGATTGAAAGGAATTATAATCGATTTCATTAATTATTTATATATTCTGTGGTAGTTTAGATGATAAAATATAATCATTTGACAAATAATTAACAGTAGAAAATGTACAGCGTTGCCATGATCATTTCTCTAAATTAAAAATATGTACTCATGGCCTAATGTGATCACATTAAGATGGACCAACTACCTTAAGTACTTGCACAGTATTATTGATGGTAATATACATTTTTTAATTTTATAGGATACTTAAAAAATAAAATGGAAAGACGATACAACAGAATAAAAAAAAATGTAAGCAAAAAAAAGCTTTCATTAAAAAATAAACAAAAACAGAAATTGAAATTTAATTCAGATCGAAATTTGATATCTTTCACTGATAAATATTCAAATCTGGAAGATATCCATAAAAAAACGTTAGTAAATAACAACATAACAGAAAAACGGATAACTGGAGGTAGACATCACATATTTGAAAACGGTTGTAATTCTAACGCATTTACTCGGAATGAAACGTATCAAAATCCATATATCAAAGCAGTGCTTAATGAAGATATAATTAAAATTATTGATCTCGCAAATCATAACGTTGATAAAGAAGATATTAATATTCGCGAACAACAAGAACCTAACGAAGATGTTAATAACATAAATAATGATACATCAATACAAAATACATCTAATACAAATGATTTATATGAAAATCAATCTCAAAGTGATGAAATTTTATGGGATATAATTAAAAAAGCTGATAAAGTTGTTGATGATCATTTTGCTAATATAAATTTAACGCAAAGTACTGTTTTGAATTCTCAGAAAAGTTTCCCAAGTCCGAAAAAATCTGAAGAATTAGAAATTTCATGGATTGAACGCGAACAAGAAAAACAAGTTTTAAATAATATTAAAGAAAATATACGCGCTGCAGATAATACAAAATTACAAAATCTAATTTTGAATAAAATGTTACAAGAAAAAAACATTCTTGAAAAATCAGAAAGTGAATTGAAAATACAATTTATGAATGAAAAACACGAACAAATAAATGATAACGATCTTCAAGATATTTTACTTGAAAGTTTAAGTAACGAAAGTGATTTAAAATCGTTCAGATTTAATGAAACCCATGACGCAAATCAATTACCGAATTTCTGCATAAAAGATAAATTAGAAAATATGTTAAAGCAACAGAATACGACATATAACAATATTTTCTCATCGACAAAAACCAATTTATTTTTTAACGATTATCCAAAAAAGAAATCAAACGAATCACAAAATTTCGAACCGAAATTATTCCCATTGAAAAGACCGATTTTTGATTTCCCTGACGACGGATATCAATTAAATCACAAAGAAACTATGTCTCATTGTTCGTACATGCCGGAATCAACTTCTTCAGTTATACCCGGCTTACCGTGGAGTCCTAATGAGTATTTAATAAGAAAGAAGTTTGCTCCGCATACGATTACAAAAGAACATGAAACACATGTTGATAAGTTTATTGAAACAAACCAAAAGAATTTGAAAGAAATTACTGATAATATGATTTTCGATGATATAAAAGAATATACTAAAATTCCCAGCCCAAACATACATATTGGAAAATTACGTACGTTTAAATAAGTTAATGTAATTATAATATGTAATTGTTGTTCATTTAAATAAATATATAAATAATATCGTTAGTGTTCATATTTTATTTTTCATAATACACTCAGGGTTAATATGAACATGGTTTTAAACAACAACCCGAATAACGCCTTACAAGTGGAAGTTAGGTTATCATTTAATTTTGCAGTAAATATTAAATTATTTTAACTGAATAATAACAAGGAATACTTCTTTTGGTGTACCAACGATACGCTGATGTGAATAACCATTTTTAAATACATTAACCGCTATAACTAGATTATGAAACACTGCTTTAATATTTATAAAGAAGCAATAAAATTATGTTTCAGAGATTAATTTAAGTAATGCAATTGTAATATAACTAATTTAAAATAGATAGACAATATTTATAAAAGATTTAATTACATACATACATACCTACCATCCAATAATAATTTTTCCAAACTTTCCCAAAGGCATAATATATATATTATATATAGAAAACACCCCAATTGCAGTTATTAAACGATTTATTTTATCACAGTAATAATTAGTTTTACGCTTTTACGTATTAAAACTTACTTATAAAACATTCAACACATTTCAATATAGGTTATGTGAACGAAATGAAAATTTTGATTGAAGTGATGTCGGTAAGGAAGGTACCCGTAATAAAAAATAAATTAATTTTACATTGTTACAATTTAAAAATTATATTTATAATCGATATAATGAAACTAGTTTTATGCATTAAAATTAATTTAATTTATTAATTAATTAACCTATTAATTAAACATTCAATATAAGTTAAATGAATTGAATCAATTGAATGAACATTTTGACAAAAGCAATGTCGGTAAAAAAGATGTCTGTAATTTATACATAGCAAATTTTATAAAAAAATATGTTCAAATAAAATAATTTATTTTGAATAATAATTACACTATTACATAATATGATTAATCCAGTTGTAATTTTAAACATTACAGTTACAACAAATAAAGATATAAATAATTACAAAGCCATATTTCGTCCTTCAATTGATATTTCCACAGCTCTTCGAGACTGCTTCATTCGTTTGTTGTCTATAAAACTTTTCACGTGCTTTTCAAACCTATTCAATTGTTTTTTAGTACTCTAAAATAACAAAAAATAAATTAATTAATATCGAATCGGGTGATAAAATTAATTCAAACTTACCCTACTAATATCTGCATCTACGAGCCATTTTGGTCGTACGACATAATCTTTATTAGATGGCATGGGTACACGTGCTCTCCCAACCCATCCTTTATCTCCAGGCCGTAAAGGTTTAGCATCTTGTCCTAAATTAAGCGTTTTCGTGCTTCGCTCGCTCGTACTTTCATCTGCGCGTCTCCGTTTCGGCATTTGCTCCATATCTCTTTGTAAACGTTCTTCACGTGACATTGCCTGGATAAAAAATAGATTAATTATTAAAATATATTATATTAAAAACAAAATCCATTTTTTTTTCTAACCTTAAAATCAGCTGACAGATTAAATATAGGTCTTGCCCATTCGCTGATAAGTCTTCCCGCTCGTTCCCTGTTCTCCTTTATTTCCCTTGGATGTTTATACAAATACATCACAGCCTTCCCGATCCCCGATTGTTTGAGCGTTTGCTGGTCAACTCTCGGGAAATCTGCTAACAAACGCAGCACGCTTTCACGGATACTAAGTGACGGTAGAGACCTGTCTGGCATTGGAGCTAGCCAATCAGTCAAAACACTGAGAACGTTATGTTCAATGAAAGCTAATTGCAAATCATGCTTTTTCAATTGCGACATGACTCGTGCTAACATCGCTATTTTCTTAGTTGCAGGTTTCCCATCCTGATTTAACTGACGATCTTCATCTGCAGCCCCCCGCATGTCTTGTAGAAGTTGTGCTATCATGTCATCGTTATCGTTAATAATGTCAATGTCTTTTCTCTTTCGTCTGCGTGTTTGTTCTGATCTCTTTTTTTGTAGCATGGCTTCAAAATCCGATACATGGTCACCACTGCAAAAATAATAAGTTATAACAATGTATTTTAGAGTTAGTGCAATAAAATGTACCCTCTGTTGGCTCTGTCTTCGATTCCTGTGTCAGAATCATCGGATACATCTGGTAATGCAACGGCAGCACTGTCAACTTTAGTCTCTTCTGTTGGTTCTGCTGGTTTCTCATCATCAGAATCACTTAGAACGTTGCGTTTACTGGGTCCTGCTCTTTCTATATCAGAACCAGAAGGTGACCTTGATCTGGAAGTTACAATATATGAAAAAACCGTATTTTTTAAAGTTTGAATGAAATTTTAATAATCACCATTGTTAAAATGTCATTTTATTTTATTTATTATGAAGTTGCAGATAATATTAAATTGTTTTCATCAGTTTTTTGCACAATTACATATAAATTGAAAATTTAAGTACCTCGATTTTGATCTAGACCTACGAGATGCAGATCTAGGCCTGCGTGAACCGGATCTTGATCTTGATCTGCGTGAACCGGATCTAGACCTGCGCGAACCTGACCTTGATCTGCGTGAACCAGATCTAGATCTACGGGAACCGGATCTAGATCTGCGTGAACCGGATCTAGATCTTCGTGAACGTGATCTAGATCTGCGTGAACCTGATCTAGATCTACGTGAACCAGATCTAGATCTACGAGATCCTGATCTAGATCTACGTGAACCTGATCTTGATCTGCGTGAACCTGATCTTGATCTGCGTGAACCTGATCTTGATCTGCGTGAACCTGATCTTGATCGGCGTGAACCTGATCTTGATCTGCGTGAACCTGATCTAGATCTGCGTGAACCTGACCTAGATCTACGTGAACCAGATCTAGATTTGCGTGAACCTGATCTAGATCTGCGTGAACCTGATCTAGATCTGCGTGAACCAGACCTAGATCTTGAACCTGATCTTGATTTTCGTGAACCTGATCTTGATTTGTGAGAGCCAGATCTGGATCTACGTGAACCTGATCTTGATTTTCGTGAACCTGCTCTTGATTTGTGAGAGCCAGATCTAGATCTACGTGAACCTGATCGTGACCTATGAGAGCCTGATTTTGACCTACGAGAAACTGATATTGATCTAGATTTTCTGGACCCTGACCTAGATTTTCTGGAACCTGATCTCGACCTAGATATTCTAGAACCTGATCTAGATCTAGCTTTTCTGGAGCCAGATTTTGATCTGGATTTTCTGGAGCCTGATCTAGATTTTCTAGATCCTGATCTTGATCTAGATTTTATGGAACCTGATCTAGATCTAGCTTTTCTGGAGCCAGATTTTGATCTAGATTTTCTAGAACCTGATCTTGATCTAGATTTTATTTCTGCTCTTGATTTTCGTAAATTTTTTCTAGAACCTCTTGAACTAGATCTTGAGTTTCGTGAACCTGATCTTGATATGTTTGAAACATGGGATCCTGATCTAGATCTCTTTGCTCTCTTTAGTAGTGGAGATTTTACTGAACCTGATCTTGATCTGACTGAACTTGCATTTGACTTCACAGACCTTGACCTGGAACGTACTTTGTTTTCATTATCTTTACTTGGAGATCTTGATAATGATCGTGATTTAGCTCTTTCAACATTCTCTTTAGAAGGAGATCTAGACAGTTTTGATCTGGATCTAACAGAACCAGAATCAGAACGAGACCTTCTAGATCTATTGGATTGACGTGATGTTGATCTTTCTTTTGAAGGTGATCTTGAATGTGATTTAGATTTTACAGACTCTGATCGAGATCTCGATCTAGATCTTGAAGCTGACTTTCTTGATTTGGATCTTGAACGGGATCTTGATTTTGAACGAGATTTAATTGATTCAGACCTACTTCTAGATCTCGATTTTCTTGATCCAGACCTAGACCTTGGTGATCTTGAACGCAGAGAATTTACTGATTTTGATCTAGATCTTGAGCGGGATGGTCTATTTAATGAACCATCTGGTGATGGACTCTTAATAGAATGTATCGGTGAAGAGTCAATTTTATTAAAACCATTTTGGTTTTTAGAAAATTCAGTATCTACAAATATCGGAAAATTAAACTTTTGTAATAAGATATAATAATGATAATAATAATAATAAAATGTGTAATGTTATTAATTTATTTCTCAAGCAATTGATTTTTAAAATAAGGTTATTGTCACTCTGAAAATTAACATATGACTAGTGCTTTCCTAAATAACAACACAAATAATGTTGGGAAAAGTATAGTGCATTGAAACACTCACTAAACTGATATTATTTTATAATATTAAATAAATAAGGTTAAGAATTTCAATAACAAATGTTTGTAAATACCTTGGTCTATTTCCATATTCTGTTAGCGCAAAGCTCAAAATCTTACTGGTAAAGATTTTCACAAATTCTTCATAGTATTTACAGATCGCAAAACGGTTTACCTTTATAAATCTTATATTCTAAAAAAACGCACAAACACATCAAACTCAAGAATTCAGTAATCAGCACAATAACTAGAATACCATGAAGTTGGCTCATCAATAGTTGTATTACCAACTGTGACAGTCATCATAACAGACAGGTTGGTATTTTACAACATATTGATTCTACTTCATGTTATAATAATTTTACATAACATCGTTCAGTGGAGTTCAATTTGATATCAAGAATTTAAGAAATAATATTAAAATGAGTGCGTGGAGATCAGCTGGCCTTACTTATATTAATTATTCAAACATTGCTGCAAAATTATTAAGAAGATCATTAAAACCAGAACTCCGAGCTGAAGCTGTGAAACGTGATGAAACTCATATAAAATTCACTCCTTGGAAGGATGGAAGGGCTGACAGAAGTTCATCTCCAGCTTAATTTTTAGTCTGTAAATAAATAAATGTAGAGACATTGAACTCCTTAATATGTATAAAATTATGTTAATAAATATTATTTGATTAAAATTTTGTTATATTTCATAACCTGTTCAGTTTTTTTATGGATAATTCGAAACTGTCACTTGAAAAATTGAGGTTATATTTTTTATACACATAAGCCTCGTACGTTGCTTTCGTTTTTAAATCGAATAAATAATGTTAATAATATTCTAAGGATGATTTTATTAAGAAACGCAAATGTATTTAAGTTTTTCAGTAACAGTATAATTAGCAAAAGTAGAAGTATATGTACAACTAATAAACTATCATTGTTTTGGGAAAAAGATCCTAAAGGAGGTTATGATACCTCAAACACAAAAAATATTTCTCGAACTGAATTGATTAGGCATGGATTGAAAGAATTAAAAAGCGAAATTAAATTATGGAGAGAAGAATTACAAGAAAAATTCGAAGAAGATCCGATTTTAGTTTTTAGACCCGGTATTTAACTTCATGGATTATTATTGTTAATATTTCCTAATCGAGACTATTTTAGGGGAAACCGATATAGTATGGCAATTTGGAAATAAATCGTCATTAGAAAAATGGGTTGTTACAAGTGATAAAGATCATGGACAAGGTAAAAGTGAATGCCAACTTACATTGAATCCTCAAGGAAAGGGATTATTTTCTGGTGCTTTAAATAAAGAGCCTCCAAAAGATGGACGTACAAAAAAGGCAGGGTATTGTAACATGAAAACTTTGCAGGCCAGGGTATGTTTTTTTTAAACGTATTTTTAGTATTGAGTGCTAAAGTTTTTAAAATTCTTACAGAAATCATTTAAGCGAGACTCGTATTTAGATTGGCGACAGTATAATAAATTAGTATTAAGGGTTCGTGGAGATGGCAGACCGTATTTATTAAATATCTCCACAGCTGGATATTTTGATGTTATGTGGAATGACGTGTACCATTATATTCTTTATACAAGAGGAGGTCCTTATTGGCAAGTAGCAAAGGTGATTTGATATATAAATTATTTATCAGTTGTGAAAAATCAAAACGGGTTATTTCTATTTCAGATTCCTTTCTCAAAGTTTTTTCTTTCCTCGAAAGGCAGAGTACAAGACAAGCAATCACCAATAGCGTTAGATAAAGTCAGAGCGTTTGGAATTTCTGCAGGAGATAAAGTTAACGGACAGTTTAACCTAGAAATCGATTATATAGGTTTGGAATTTGATCCTTCACATACAGAAGAGTTTGCGTATGAAATGTATAAAATAAAACAGAAGTATATTATAGCGACTTAATATTTATCTGTAGTTTTATGTAAATAAAGTATTTCGAGCATTTATTTTGTATCTTTATTTAAATGCCGATTTTTTCGAAACTAAATTCTACGAGATGTCATCATCGTAGAAAACAAAAATTATTTGCACAAGTCTAGCCCTGAAGGGAAATGACAGATACAATTAATTCAGTGACAATTGACGATCGAATGAAAAATGGGATATTCTCGAAATTAAACAGAGATGAAGCTACAAAATATAGAACTAGTTCTTATGTTTTTAGGCTTACATTCAGTATTTTCAAATGAAAATTGCAGAATTATTATAAAATTAGAAAGCTTAAACAAATATCTACGTCGTGGTATATTTTTTTCTCCGTATTTTTCACGAATTTTTGTTATATATTGAGTTTTACCATATCAAGAAAAATACACACATTTTCAGATTTTTTTTATTAATATATAAAAAAATTTAATTGAAAAATTAAGTATGTCATAACATAGAAAAATTAATCTAGTTTATCACTGTATTTTTTCCTAAATGATTTATTAAGGTAGTTGGTCCATCATAATGTGATCACATTAGGCCATGAGTACATATTTTTAATTTAGAGAAATGATCATGGCAACGCTGTACATTATCTACTATTAACTACTTGTCAAATGATTATATTTTATCATCTAAACTACCACAGAATATATTAATAATTAATGAAATCGATTATAATTCCCTTCAATCCACTTATCATATTTTGTAAAAAATTATTTCATTATTTCGTGTATTTTTTACTATAATCAAATGAATACGTTGTTGCCACATTGTCAACAATACTGTAATTTATGTGATGGTTTGGTAGTTAAATCTGGTTAAATCTTAATAACGGGATGGTCAATAATTCCAATTTTTTGTATACTGTTTTCTTTCATATAAATATACAACATGTCAGTTTTTTATGAAACTCTGACGCTACGTTTAAATTTTATCTAATAAAACGTTACGTTAGTGTACGGTTAGTCCATATAAGCTATGTTAAAAATATAAACTTTGAGATCGTTTTTCATGACTTTGAGATGGTCAATTTTAATAAAAATGGGCTATTTTTCAGATATTTATCTAGGGAATATTCCTGTGCAATTTAAACAAAATCTGACGAAAACATGTTTACGGACCAACTACCTTAATACTGGTCAGAGTTGAACTTAAATACAAAACCGTAATTTCTCTATAATAATTCTTATGGCAATTGCCTGTGTATCCATGACAACAACATTATTTATTAAATGTATTGATTAGGTGGATTAGGTTACATTTACAATTTATATTGTGTAAAAAAATGATGCAACATCTGAGCCATGATTCAAACAGAACGGAAAACTCTTACGGGTCACAGGAGTCGCATATGTGCACAAACATTGAGGAACTGTCGGTGACAGATCTTATCAAGCTTGTAGACACGATAAGACAACAAAACAAAAACATGAAGATAGAGAATATCGTGTTTGAAAGATACTTACGTAGAATGGATCCAGATGCATTGCTGACGATGCAGCAAGTCCTTGAAACGGTATAATATTTATACTTAGAGAACTCCGTTACTTAACCCTTTGAGTCCTGATTTTTTTTGGTGGTTCCAAGTTGTGCGGACTAAGACGCTAGGAAATAATTTATAAATAGGTGGTTCCAGTGCGAAGCTACTAGGACTCAAAGGGTTAAGGGGGATAGCCACTGTGACGGGTCAAAAAATTGTCAATGTTTGAGAATTTTTTTCACAGATATAACTAATTTTTTTTTAATTAGGTAAAAGAAGTTTTATTAAGTATATATTCAACTTATTTAATACCAATTTTTATTGAAAAATATTAAATATTTACAAAGTTACAAGCCTCTATGTAATGACCAAAAAAAAAATTTTTCTCTATGGTTGACTCGAAATTTCGAGAAGTGTTATATGAAAAAAATAAATAAAAATTTTATAAATGTCTATATGAATGTAGCTATCGTTGCACGTAGCCGTTTTTTTAATTTTATTTTTTCACAAAATGGTGATCGTTTGAAATATTTTTTCATTTTTAAGACTTATTTTTTTTATTAGAACAGTTTTAAAAAAAGTAACTATCAAAATTTCAAAAATCGGCTACGTGCAATGATAGCTACTACAATTACGAAAATTATAAAAAAAAAATATGAAATCGGTTCATTAGTCTTTGAGGAATCGTGTCAACCAGGTCGAAAAATATCATTTCGAGATAAACGTCTTTAATGTTTTTGTTATGTCATAACCGGCCGTGCTACATCGTCTCACTAAATTGCCTGTAACTCCGTCAATTTTTGGAATTTTTACTTTAAAAAAATGTCACAGTGGCTTTCCCCCTTAACCTATTTAAAAATAATATTTTTTGAAAAAAAAATCGTAAAGTAGAGATTTCAAGTATTAATTTCTTTTTTGAAAAATGTAATTACGATCATTTTTACAAAAGTTACAGCGATTTAAATTTTGCACAAATTTAAACTCCTCTAATTTTTTTTAAGGCAAACAAATTACAAGGAGCCGCTTATTTGTCAAGTCAAATACAAATGATACCTTCTATGTTAAGTTCTCGTCGATTAACAACTGATTCATGGGGAAGTCGAACAGAAAACGTTTTACAAAACTTGGCCGCAGCGACGTCTGTAATGTCTCTAGCTCAATCACAGAGAAGTGGAGCGAGCATAAATAAAGTAAATCTCACACAAAAAATTGAAATCATATCACGAGAGACAGATGAACTTCAAAAAGCTTTTGATGTTGTTAAGAAAAAGCTTTTAAAAAAACGAATAAATCTTGAAGCGCTAATTGAAGATGCTTCATTACGAATAAATGAATCAGAAGAAACACTTCAGTCTTTTGAAAGAACTATCGTAGCGCATGCAATTGATCCTTTAACCGGAAAAATCCCTACCGAAAAATTAATAAGGTATACAGGGTGTACCATTTTAATCTATCATCCCCCTAATTTTTTTTATCTATCAATTAAATCAAAAATGTTTCAAATAAAAGTTGTTCGGTTTTAAGGGTGACCCAAAATAGCGTTATTAATTTTTGATTTTTTGGATATCTTCATGGTCAAATAGGGCCAACATTTTTTTTTCAAATGGAAACCTATATTTTTCAATACGGTATCTTATTGTTTCGAAAAAAACAAGCAGCTTTGTTAACAAAATAATTTTAGATATTCACTAATTTTTTACTCGAAACCCATTAACTTTAGAGGAAAAGTGTAAAAAACAAAAAATGTTTTTTTAATCTGATATAACTAGGAAAATGATTTCAGATTTTTTTTTAATTAAATTTTTTTTTTTTTGCTTTAATATTTTGAAGAGCAAAAGTTAAAAAAATCCTGATATAATTTTCCTAGTTATATCAGATTAAAATAAACATTTTTTGTTTTTTACACTTTTCCTCTAAAGTTAATGGGTTTCGAGTAAAAAATAAGTGAAAACCTAAAATTATTTTGTTGAATAATAAAAAAATGAAGACATACAAAAAAATATTTAAAACAAAAGCTGTTTGTTTTTTTCTAAATAATAAGATACCATAATGAAAAATATAGGTTTCCATTTGAAAAAAGCCCTATTTGACCATGAAGACATCTAAAAAATTAAAAATTAATAACCCCATTTTGGGCCCCCCTCAAAACTTTTATTTGAAACATTTTTTGATTTAATTGATAGATAAAAAAATTAGGGGGGTGATAGATTAAATGGGACATTCTGTATAATTACTAATTGACCAGAAAAAATAAATTATCGTTGTTAATGTTTTAGATTTATGAGAGAGTGGTTAAAAAGCGGGGATCTTAGAATAGAAAAATTACGTTTACGAACAAATACGATGAGAACTCATTACGTAAAACTGAAAAAACAGTTAGCGCAGAAAAGGGAATTAGGTGAATCATTGACGATTGTTGATTTTGAAAAAATCAAAATAGAAAATAAAGAATATCAAGTGAAGATCGATGTAAAAAATCATCAGCTCTTAGAATTAAAAAGAATGACCGGAGAGGCAAATTTAATGCTGAGTAATCACAAAAAGTTATTACAATCTTTAACCAAAGAATATAACGAACTAGTTAAATCAGTTAATAAAAAAAAGCAGCAGATTATTCAGCTTAAAGAAGAAGAAAAAGAGGTTGAAAATGAAATGAACAAAGCATCTCATAGATTAGATCAAATTAAAAATCTGAAAGAGAATTATACGGTACCAGATATAATGGAATATATTAAGAAAAAGGCAGAACTATCGGAATTGAATAAAAATATAAAGGTTATTATACTCTTTTAAATAAATATCTTTTAAATTTAACTGGCTAGATCCAACTAGATCTGATTAGTTCTAATTCTATATCTGGTCAGAGTAAGTTAACTCTCACTAACCAGTGTAGTTTCCATTTTCTATATATTTATATATGAATGCAAGGGTAATAATATAAAATATATAAACATTTTATTACAGATATGGTTCCAAAAGAAAGAAATGCAACAGACAACTGTATCTTTATTTGCTTCTAAAATGAAAAAAATAACTGGCGTTAAAAATTTTAACAACATTTCTATTTAGTCTTATATTTTATGGCATGAAAAAATTAAAAAAAAAAAACAAATATTTTTGTGTTTATACATGTTATATTTTATATCAAATAAAAAAATACAAAAAATCAATGAATTGTTAATTTAGAAAATATAATTTTTTAAATGATTCCCAATTTACCAATAACCACATATAATGATATAGTAGGTAACATACACTTACAGATGTATGACGTGGGGTATTGATTATAATATCTCAACTTGTACGGATCTATAAAAATTTTTGAAGCAGAAGAAATTCAGACTGGATATTTTTTTTTCATATGCAGGAAGGTACAACTGTGCCAGTTTAATGGCTTTCTTTCAACTTTACAGCAAAAATCATTACTTTACAAAATGAAAGCTATTTAAATGCTCTAAAAAAAGTCCTAGCATATTTTTGTCATATTCATACTTCATCAAATAATGACCGTTTGAATTTTGAAAACATATTTCTATGAATTAATAAATTCAAACGGTCATTATTTGATCAAATACTAATCTGACAAAAAAAATGTACGGAACCTTTTTTGTAAAGCATTTAGTTAGCTTTCACTTTGTAAATAACTATTTTTGCTGTAAAAATGAAAGAAAGCTGATAAATCGGCAAAAACTGGTTTTGTCTTTTTCAGTGCCAATTTTATTGATTTCTAATTAAAAAAAATATCCGATCTGAATTGTCATCAGTACTGCCAATAGCTATATTTGTACTAAAAATATAAATAATTAAGTAATAATAATAATAAATAATGATAGCGAGAAAAAAAAAAAAAAACTTTTTTAGTCGTTAATGAGATGAATGATAAAAGAACTTATTTTCGAGGTAATAATTTTTTGTAGACATTGTCTATCACGGCGGGGTTTTAAATATTGTAAAGAATAACAAATACAGTGATGCCTCGCATAACGAACATAATTCGTTCCAGGAGAAAGTTCGTTTTGTGAAACGCGTTTTCCCATAACAATACATCTTAAAATCTTTAATTTGTTCTGTAGCATAAAATATGGTACTGTAACATAAAAAAATTGTACACACGTTTTTTCTTTTTGAAGTTATACTTCTTTAGGGACGTTGAGGGTAAAAATTCAGTAATGTAACGGAAATGAAATCAGTAATGTAACGGAAATGAAATTAGTAATGTAATGAAATTGTAACGAAATTTTATGCGGTGAAATATCTAGCCCGGGACTGAAAATACAGAATAAATAACACAACTGTAAAGAGTATTGCCTATATCAAAAAAATTATGGCCTACATATTGACAAAATTAGCAATAAAGATTTTAACTTAAATAACACAACTGTAAAGAGTATTGCCTATATCAAAAAAATTATGACGTATTAACATTCATAGACAATAAAGATTTTTACTTAAATAACACAACTGTAAAGAGTATTGCCTATATTAATTAAATATTATAATTAAGGTCGAAACGCACTAGAGCGGCTCGACGCTTCACTACACTACACTACGCGTCGCAACAAAATATTCTATTTAATGTTTTAAATGAACCTAGTCGCACATGGGCGACACTACGCTGCATGGCGCGTTACGTGCGATTGGTTAAAAAAATGAAGTGTAGTGTAGTGAAGCGTCGAGCCGCTCTAGTGCGTTCCGACCTTGAAAGTAAATTTTTAATTATATTTAAAGCAAACGGCAATTATTGTTATTAAGATTATTCGTAGTTATTTTTCAATCATCCCAAAGAAGTATAACTTCTAACGTGTGTACATAAGTACACACTCATTGTTTTTTTAGTCAGACTCAGATTTAGGAGAGTCTACCGAGGCTTGCAGGGTCAAATCCTCACACACAAAATTACATTTATTTAAACAAACACGTGTGCGAGTTACGCGCAGAAAAGAACGACTGACGCGCATTTGTATGTTCGTGCAAGTTTAAGCATCGACTGCGTGCAACCTTGGAAGTTCGGGCGACTTCGTGATACGTAGGAGCATCCGGGCGACAAAATGAAATACGATGCAGTTTCGTTATGTGAAGCGAGGTTCGTTGAGTGAGTCGTGTAATGAATGAACAGAAAGTTCATTATGCGAGGCATTCGTTGTGCAAGGCATCACTGTACTAAGTTCAATTGCAGTGAAAAAAATATTTACAAAAGTTTGAAGAGTATTTATCCATTGTAATATCGTTTTAAACTAAAAATCACTCTATGACGTAAATGAGATCTTTGTTTGATGTCCTATGTTTTTTATTTGTCATTTCAAACTGTATTTCAATCAAACTTTTCCCTTTTGTTTCCATAACGAAGAAAATAACAAAGAAAACACCTAAAATGCAACACCCGGTAAATATCCAGAACGCTGTATAAATTCCTAAATAAGTTTCAATCACTTCAAACAGTTTAATCACAAGAAACGAGGACATAGACCCGTAGATTGTAGCGATTATCGCCGCGTTACCTTTAACGTTTGTTGGAAACAGTTCTCCGAGAAGTACGTAAGATAAGTTACCTACACCGATAGGTTGGAAGCACATAAATAAAACAATACAAGTTAAAGGAAGCCATGATATAGGACTTATATCTAAAAGTACAAATTCTTTAAGATAGAAAAACAATCCTATTCCCGCTAGGGGAATGCTGCAACCAATTGCAGATACAAGAAGTAATACTTTACGTCCAAAACGATCGACCAATAACGATGAAACGATACCTGCGAAGAAAAATAAATATTAATACATAATTTCATTGATCAGTAACCAATTTTAATAAGTTACCTGCGGCCATTTGTATAACACCGCAGATGATTGCAGCTAAAGCAGATGAAAAATCAGTTCCCGTGCTTTCGAAAATATGTTGCATGTATGTTTGTATAGCAGCGACTCCACTGAAATGTTGCATTGTTTTTACACCTGAAATTTAATTGTCAGTTGTAGAATAGCTAATGATATTTTCAAATAAAAGATATATCACCTAATACAATTAATAATGAATATCGATATACATCATTTCTAACTAATTCCCAGACACTTGTTTTATGCCTCATTTCTTCATTTACAACTTGCTGCATTTCATTCAATTCAAATTCAACTGATTTTTCATATTTCAAGCTACGGAATCTCATTAATGATTTTAAAGCACCTTCACGATCATTTTGTTTCAGTTTGAAAAACGGTGTTTCAGGCATCCAGTAGAAAGTCACAAAGAAAATAATAGGAACCATAGTTAAAATTATAATGAATACTGTATAAGATACGAATGGCCCTATACTGAGGGCAAAAACAACTCCAGAAGTGTTCATAAACATTATAAGGGCTCCAATTTTACCTCGTATTTCTTTTTCACTTGATTCGCCTGTGTACATTGAACAAACCTACAAAGAACAGTTGAATATGTATTTATGTTAAAATTAAAACCATCGTGAATGAAAATATATCTTACAGCTGACGCAATGGCGATTCCAAAACCAGAAATAAACCTTCCGGAATATAAAAACCACACAGATTTTACATCCAAACATAGTAACCATCCTACGATATAAAATGGAACGGATAATAGGAGTGTATTACGTCGTCCGAAATAATCTGCAGCATTTCCAGCGACTATAGAGCCTGGTACTGATCCAAGATCTAATAAAGAAGCTACCCATGATCCCTGAGACTGAAAGAGAGAATGTTTAATATGAAATATATGGAAAAAAAATCGTTTAGAATGCCGTACCGTAGATAGGTGAAGGCTGGAAGAATTTGCATGTTCTAAATACTCTAGCGACGGAGATGGCCATCCTCGAAGGTTACCACTTATGAACATACATAAAGAAGCTGGAAAGTAATTTGTAATGTAAAATATTAAGTAAAGTTAATATAATATAGTCAAAAGTTAAATAAAAATTTATCGATGTAATTATTTGTCTATAGGCTTCCCTTTCTCGGTAAATTTTCTGCAGACGCCCCTGATGAATTGTGCAATAAATTGTTTAATAAAATATTTAAGTGCATTTATTTATTTAACTTTGAAATATTATAAAAATATTTTCAAATATAATTCATATCTGATATTTGGATTATTCTGTCAAATTATTAATCCCATAGATTATCTTTTTAATGAAAATAAATACAATGATTAATTTAAAATAGATTAAAATAATAAACAATACACAAATCTATCATCCCGATTCAAGAATTTCAATCAAATAAATCAAACAGATAAAATTCTTTTTTTTTATAATAAATTCAGTAATTGATAAATAATTGTTTATATTATTGATTTTATTTTTCATAATATCTCTTTTTCCATCAACTTTTATACAATATATAGTTTCTGATATACGGTCGTTACAAATGATTTCATACGTAAACAGACCAGCCTATTTAGGGCAGTATCTCAAAAACTATTCAACTTACAAAAAAACGTTAAAAACAAAAGTTGTTAGAAATTGTCTCTACCATAATATTGCTAGTAACCATTTTCATCGTGAGGTCAACCAGAAAGGAGATATTATAAAAAATCCGATTTTGGGAAACAGAAAATTAATTTAAAAAATGTACCCACCTAAAATTCCAGCAATATATTGTAACCGCCTACTTCCTTTTTCCTGTTTTTCCGGTTTGCTCGATGCTTTTTTTTCATCACACACAACGGCAGGTAAAACCTGACTGATTTTAATATTATTCTCGTAATGTTTATCGTGTTTATCCATATTAAAATTGATAAATTAATAAAAATAAATACTAAAATTCAGCTAAAATTTATTTAAGTTATCTTTTACGTAAAAAATGTAAACAATTGTTTTTCATTATCAGATCATTGACAACAATTTAAAATGTAACACTATGTGGTTTAAATATTAAACTGAAAAGAAAGATTCAAGTGATGCTAATTCATTTATAAGGCTCTCGAAAAGACTAAAGATTAAGTAAAACAAAAACCTATTGTGTCTTATCAATATAAATCTATACTAAAAATTAAACAAGAGCTTGATATTCATTACAGATATATTTACACCATAATTATTATAAAATTTATAATCATTTTAAACAACAATTTAATATTATGTACACATTTGTGATATAGACATTCAATACATATAAGTAAAATATCACTATTTAAAAAAACAACTACTTTGGTAATTGTTATTTATAATTTTAAAGTTTAAAATAAATGTAAAGCATTAAATATATATAAATAGCTAACTCTGGTTCAGGGTTACCCAGTTTAACTAATATTATAATGTATTACATACAATTGTTTTAAATTACTAAATATTTATTTATAACAAACATACATCAGGGTGACCAGTATTTCTCTGGAACAAATTTCCTGGACTTTTCCCGGTTTTCCAGGAGAATTTTTACCGTTTTTCCCTGTTTTTTATTTAAAAAATTTAGATAAAAAACCTAAAAAAAAAAAAAGTCACTCTTTAAATATTTGTGAGATTTGTGTGATTTTGCATTTTTATAAAAATTCCCTGACTTTCAACCAAATTCCTTGACTTTTCCCTGTATAGCAAAATTCCCTGACTTTTCCCGGTTTTCCAGAAACTGGCCGCCCTGTACATACACCTTTACGACTAGAGTACATTTATTTTTATTTGTTCCAGGAAGAAATGAACAGATTGAGTAAGTTAACTCTCGCTAATCAGTAGGATTTATGTTATTGTTAAGGTAGTAGTCTGGTAACTTATGCCTATTTTCATGACTTCTTTGGAGGGTGGTTTTTTATAGGAAAATAAAAATGAATTATCTTGAATATTTAGAGTGTTTTTATTTACATATTGAAAATATAAAAAAAAAATTATTTGAAAAAATTTAATAGTTTATTACTATTATTATTGTCACTCGAAGTTGGAACCTCAAAAAAAATGCACGTGGGTGGCGCGGGTCCTAACTTTTTTTCTACTGAACCGATTGCTTTCAAATTTTAACAGGCTGTTCTACACACTTATAGTTCTCGTCGATACTAACGAGAATTTTTTTCACCCCTAACTTTTTATTTTACAACCCTTTCTTTAAGGACTTTTTTTTCAAAGTCCGCCATTTTGTTATTTACCCTTGAAATTTAACTTCAGTAGTTCCGACCAGAATGACATATCTATAGATTAAGAATAATCAAGAATATTTGATTTCAGATAACATCAAGAGCCAAAATCACCCGCGCCACTCACGTGAATTTTTTTTGAGGTTCCAACTTCGAGTGACAATAATAATAGTAATAAACTATTAAATTTTTTCAAATAAATTTTTTTTTATATTTTCAATATGTAAATAAAAACACTCTAAATATTCAAGATAATTCATTTTTATTTTCCTATAAAAAACCACCCTCCAAAGAAGTCATGAAAATAGGCATAAGTTACTAGACTACTACCTTAATGCAGATATATTTAAATAAGATAGTACATATATGATCGAATTAGATCCAACTACCCGGGAAAAAATGATAAGATATTAGCATATATTACAAGATCCAATTGGTCAGATATGATGAGATATGCTTGGATCCTGATTTTGGCACGATCCAAGAACGCATTATAATATATTGTAATATATTGCAAGATATAGTTATATATTATAACATATACTAATGCCTTCTTGGATCGTGCCAAATTCAGGCTCCAAGCATATCTTGACATATATTACAATATATTAGCATACATTAGTATATATGTTAATATACAAGTATATCTCGACATATATAACAATATATTAGCATATCTGTTAATATATTTGTATATCTTGGCATATCTAAAAATATATTATAATATCTTATAATATATGCATAGAGGGGGGGGGTATCCATCTATTATCTATCCCAATACTACAGAATCGTCCAACCAGGGAAAACTCGTACTGAATCTATAATCAAATGTCACATATATTATATAATTAAATAAACATATAGCAGCTTCATTTACTTACGTCCGTATTAACTTACTTGAATGCACCTATGTAAACATTAGAGTTCGTTGGTTGCTTATATACTGATTCAAAGTGAAATCACACTGCTAGTGAGAGGCAAGTTACACCAACTTTTACGAACATAGTATGTATAGTTATTACATATATACAACATACTCGAATATTATTTAATCAATTAAAAAAAATAATCCATATGCGTATTAAGTAATATTTGAGGCCCGTATTAATAAAATAAAAAAATATATACAAAAACTGTATAGAAATATTGTGACTATTAAAGAAATCCGAAATATATGTATGTATAGTAAATAAATGAAGAAAACCATGTGACATTTGCTTATTAAATATTCTTTTAAAGTAATTTTCAGTTCTTCAGCAGACGGATCTATTATAGATTTAGGAATTTTATTGAAAATTTTAATTGTATTGTTAACTACATTTCTATTGACAATTTGTTTACGTGTTTGAATAGATTTCATATTGTGTTTGTTTCTATGTTGTAATTATGGTCATTTATATTACATAAATCAGTTTTTTTTTATGAATAACTCATTTTCTAATAAATTAATACCTATCGATTATATTTAAAAATTTGTATTATATAAGCAGTGGACGGCAGTGTTCCCTGGGTCATATCTGGCCATAATACGAAGCAATTTATTTTGTATTTTGAGTATGTTATAGGTATAAGAAGAGAAGCACAAAAAAATTCCATATCTAATAATTAAATGTATATAAGCTAATACACATGTAACAAAACATTTTGCACAACCTTGTTGCTTAACACTCTAAGTGTGTGCACGAATTTTGAGATTTTGGCTGTAACGGAGTTTATATTTCTCTTACAAGTTAAATTTCGGTCTATTAATATCACTAAAAATTGTATTTTTTGAGAAATTATCACACCTGACTGGTGTGATCATAGAATTCAGTGATTATAATTTCAAAAATGTATTCATCAATGTTTGTATAAAAATTGTCAACACAAGTTGTAGAATTTTTAGATAAATGCGTGGGAACATCATTTTCAAAAAAAAGTTTCACCAAAAATATCCACTACCTATTTTAAAATATGATGAATGTACTTTTTTGAAAAAAAAATATCTCAAAAACTATTAAAAATAGAGTAAAACTAAAAGATATTAATTTTGTAGAGAAATGCATAAAATTTATTTTAAAAAATATTTCACTGTCCAAAATTTTGTTTAAATATTTTTGTTCTTAATTTATAAAATTATATTGAAAATTTGGGTGATATGTCAACTGTGAATTTTTAAAACAAAAATATATGTTACTTATAACTTTATCATTCCTGATTATATGGGCAATTCTAAATAAAATTTGCTTATTTCGTGAAATCAGAATATATATACAAAACTACATATACAAATAACGCGAGTGCAATATTAAATTCAAGTCAAGTGAACATTAGAAAAAAGAATGGTTGATATTTGAATTTTTTATATTTATTATTATTAATTTAATATTATTAAAATTCGTTGCTTATTTTGTTAATGTATAATAGCAATGCCAACATCAGGGAGGGAGACTGGGCTACCGCACGGGATGCCAGCTCAGAAGGAGCAATGGACAGTTACATGGAGAAAAATTTGGCTTATATTCTAGTCAAAATTTTTTCTCTTTAATCTGATTTTACCGTTTCAGGGTATTTAAAAAAATTTTATTCCATTTCTTCAGAATTCATTGCGATATAAATATAAAATTTGATAATCGTTTTAGTATAAATACGTGCTATCGATTTACAGTATCAAGTAATGATTATTTAGACTAGATAAGTGTAGGGCCAGCGGCCTTTTGATTTTTATTCAGTATTTATTTGTTCTTAACCCTTAATTACTCGTGTGAAATACCGTAACACAGTTACTCACGTGGTGTATTTTATACACCACAAAAAGCTAGTTTTTGGGAATTTTGATGATTTTATATTAATTTTTTTGCCCAATTGATATTATGTAGGTAGGTATTATTTTTGAGAAACTAAGATTTTTTTTAAATAATCCAACTAAAAATTAAGAAATAAATTAGAAAGAAAAACTAACTAAAATAAATCTAAAAAAGTGCAAAAAAAATTTTTTGCTATCCGATTTATTGCAAGATGAATATGAACATTTTATTTTTATTGGTAATTTTTTTAATTTTGCTCTTTTGACAAGATGTCTTCCATCAGTAGCATCACTAATGTTCTCAAAAACACGCGGTTCTTCGCTTAGGATGCTGTTGCTTGTGCGTCAATACCATCTACATTTAATAAGTAAAAAATTAATACAAACTGCTACAATCCTCAAATTTTTACTGCCGGATTCCTATCACCATTGATATTGGTCAAATGTAATATTTTGTTATAACAAATGTTAATCATTTAATAAATTTATTAATTTAAAAAAGTAACAGCCACTTTATTTACAAATACTTTACCACCGGGCGTTTACCTAATACATAAAAAAAATTTTTTTTTTAAGATATGATAATATATTAGCAGATATAACAATATATAAATATATATAACAATATATTTTCGCATCTGAGGGCTGATATATATTAAGATATGATTATATATTATCAGATATGTCCATATATTAATATATATTACAATATATTCTTGGCTATGATAACTCAAAAAATAAAATTTATTAAGATATAATAATACATTAGCAGATATATCTATATATAATAATATATTACAATATATTCTAAGCTAAGTGAACTCTTTTCAAAATAATATTTTTAAGATATCATAATATATTAGCAGATATATAAATATATAAATATATATAACAATATATTCTCGGATCTGAGGGCTAATACATATAAAGATGTTACTATATATCAAAATATATAACAATATATTTTCGGATCTTAGGGCCAATATATATTAAGATATTACTATATATTATCAGATATATCTATATAAATTAATATATTTTAGGCTCAAAAATTAAGATATTACCATATATAACGAGATGCGAACATATCTTATAATATCTTGTTATATCTTATCATTTTTTCCCGGGTAAACTTGATTGAATCTAATTCTGTATCCAACTAAACTTGATTGGATCTAATTCTATATCCAGTCAAAGTTAACTCTCGCTAACTAGTGTAATTTCTCTTTCTAACAATATATAAATTTTTAGTTACCGTTAATGTAAATAAAAATTGAAATATTACTGTTAGGGGTCAGATATAATTAGATTCAGTTAGATTTGATTGGATCTAATTAGATTAGTTTAAGAAATTTTTATCATTTTTTCCCGGGTGTTATATATATATATTTTTTATAATAAAAGCACTGAAATTAAAACTATCAAGTTAACAATTTTGCATGTGTCATTATAGATTTTTAGGAAAAATATTTACTTTATGAGATAATAAGAAAAAAAAACTTTTATCAGTTAAAAACTTGATTAGAGATTATTCATGTTGAAAATAAATTGTTTTGAATACAATGACAATTAATAAATACTAAGATATTTGAACGAGGTGCTGAAAATAAAATTTACAATTTATTCCTGATTACTCCGGATAATTTTATCTGTTGTTGTTTAAATCATTATTTATTCTACGTAAATGGAAATACAGAAGTACACTTTTATCTATACGGAGGGCTTGACAAATGTTTCTGAATTCATGCAAAAAAATGCCACCGGATGATTTTAAAAATTTTCAACGAAAGTTTAAGATTTTTTACGCATTAATTTTTTTATGACACTTTCAAAACTTTCATCTACATGTTCGGAGTTTGTATTTGTTGTAGAATTATTAGAGATATCAGATTTATGTTTTTTTAAAGAAAATAAATCGTTACTTTTCATTTCAGTGCTAGTTTTTGGTTTTAGTAATTTTTTGAATATTACTTCCCAATCATCGCTATCTTTGTTTACGATTTCAGTTTTTTTGTTTTTTTCTAGATAAAAGTTATCCTGCGTTTGAGTGAAATCAACTAAATAATCAACTGACGATGTTGATTCATTTTCAATACATTTTTTGTTGAATGGAATTTCGACATTTTCAACGTCTTGATTTATTCCTTTTTCAAATGCCGATGGAAAAGAAAAATCATCATCTTTCATGTAATTTTGTATTAAATTCTCATTATCTATTTCTTTAATATTATCTTCTGATTCGTTTTTATTTTTCTCTTCATCATTATCTTGTAAATTTTCATTTTTAAACAATTCATAACGACTTGGCGTAAAAAATTCTGAATTGACATTGGTGAAGTATAAATCATTTTTAATTAGAGATACATCATTATCAACTTGATATTCTTGAGTGTTATCATCAAATATTGATAATGTTTGATTTTTCTGATTATTTTCAATACCATGTTTTACACTTAAAGAATTCTCTTCTAATGGACAATTATCAGACTTTGATTTCTTGATAATTTTTGGTTTTGAAATCATTATTCTTTTTGTACTTTGGCCTTGCTTTTTTTTGTGTACCTAAGTTGAAAATTAACTATCATTATGTTATAATATCAAGGTTTTTCATAAAACGTCAATTGTTATTCAAGAATTGTTAATTGTTCAGAAATCGTGAATGTTCATATGTCAATTGTTATTTTGAAATCGTCAATTGTTATTCAGAAATCATTAATTGTTATTTAAAATCGTCAATTGTTATGAAGATTAGTCAATTGTTATTTAGAAATCGTCAATTGTTATTTAGAAATCGTTAATTGTTATTCAGATTAGGCAATTGTTATTTAGAGTCGTCAATTGTTATTCAGATTAGTCATTTATAATTTAGAAATGATAAAAATAATAACAGTGCAATAAAATTAGGTTCTTAAAATGAACGACAAAAAAAAACGCGTAAAACTGTGAGGTGTGATCCGTCTTTTTGAGGGATAAGCAGCTTTATAATATATTTTTACCAAAAATCATTTTATTTCGAATAAGTTCCTAATTTGGCTTACATGTATGCAAATTTGATTGGACTATATTACTGTAGTATACGAATACATACGACCTATATAGTATGTACTCTATGTACATGACCTATACATGTGCTATACATATTATTATGTTGTATACATATGTTGCATCATAGGCGCCGACTTTTCATTTAACCTGGGGGGGGCGAGATTTTCATAAATTTTATTGGGGGGGGGGGCGGAAATTTCCTTAATAAATGTGCAATATCCAACTTTCGTAATAACGACAAAAAATTCAGAAACACAACGTTAAGTGTGAAAAAAATAATTTTTTTTCATCAAATTATCGGAGTTAGCAGCTAAAATCATCGTAAAACAGTCCATGCAACATCACCATCAACTTGGATAACGCTGCCGACTATACAATATTCATTATTTGAAGTGTAGTTTCGATAAAAATCGATCAAACTTTAATTATTTGATATAATTGAAAAGTGGACATTTATATCTTTGAAATCTTTTTTTTATTTGTACATTAGTTTTTTTTTATTTACAGAGGCTCACGAAACGAAAACGACGATTTTAGCTGAAAACTAGTTAAACTTGGTATAGCAAAGTCGTAGAATTTTTTTTAAAGCTGATGGTCTAACTAAGCTTTGTAAAGGAAATAAAAGATGTTTCAGTATTAATTTCCTTTTTGAAGAAATTTTTAGTGATCATTTTTACTTAAGTGACAAGTATTTGAATATTGCACCTTTTTTAAAGAAAATTCTTATTGACAAAAGTATCTTTAATTTAAAAGAAACTAGAGTGCAGCTTCACAGGGGGGGGCGAAGCCCCCCCGGTATAATATCTAGAAGGGCGATTGCCCCCCTCGCCCCCCGTAGTCAGCGCCAGTGTGTTGCATTGTTTTTTGAATAACGATTTTCTGAAATACCGTTGAAATTTTAGAATTTAAAGTATTATATTTTAAAAGTTTTAAAGCCCTGTAGATAAATATAACTACGGAAAACCTGACTCGAACTATTTTTATTTATATAAAAAATAACAATTGCCATAAAAGTTGTTGACCACTAAAACTACCTTTAAAAATAAATCTTCATAACGACAGAAAATTAAAAAAATATTTTTTTATGTATAAAAAATAACAAATTAACTATGAGAAATGGTTTAAGGTCATCCTCTATTTATAATCACTTAACGTTAACTTATCTAAAAATAAATTTAACATATTTCTTTTTCAGTTTTAATCTTATCTAGAATTTAGTTATTTTCTTATTTGGATTACCTAATTGATTACCAATATACATATATGTACGTTGTACGTTAATAAAGAGGTGTGCTATTTTTTTAATTTTTTTTTCTAGTTAAAAACACGAGCGGATTAAATAAAATTGAAGGGGTATGCATTTTAAATTTCTGAGAAAAATAACATGAAATACTTTTCAAATTGTAGGGCATTTGACTAAACTTTAAAATATATTTTAAATTGTGTATATGTTTATAATAGATACTTCCTTAGTAACTTTTTCCAAAATAATGCCGAAAAAACGCTGAAAATAATCTTTTTCTATTCAAATGAAAAAATTCCCGCCAAAACGTTGCATGCGTGACGTAACTGTTTACTAAACAAATTAAAATGAACCAATAGGGATCGAACATTCTGACGTTTTTAGTAAGTAACTACGTCATATCAGTGACAGTTCTGCTAGACGCGTTTGCGATCACGTGACAAATAGGTTAAATATTACATTTTAAAATTAGGATTATTATTAAAATACTGACTTATTTCCTGTATTACTTGATTGTAAATTATATTAATATATACTACACTATTTAGAACATTTTAGTATTTATTATTAATAGTGTCAAATACCCTATTACTAAGACATTGTCTGTGAACGTGTTAATACTGTACCAATTTAGGTGCAAATATAAATATTAAGTACAACTCTGATAATAATTGTTCAAAATACAGACAATTAAAAATGTCAGATTTGTGGTAAAGATATCTTATTATAAAAAAAAAAACTATTAAAAAAGATAAAATTGATTCGCTCACTTCTAAAATTCTTTAATGTGCTGATAAGAAAATTATAGACTTTGAAAGTTTACAGGGAGTCAAAAAATATAAATATTTATGTATACAGGGTGTGGCATTATTTAATTATTGAATATTATTGAAATTTAAAATATTTTTAAAATAATATATCACTGTATGGTTTCATGCTTAAGGGGTTACATACAGTCAGAAGGCCAAAAAAAAACTTTTTTTCAAGAATTTTTTAAGATAAGATTTTTAAATTTATTAATGTAAAAATTTGTACACATATTATGGTAACTTTTAATTGTATTTTAACATTTTTTATTTGTAAAAATAATAATTTCGAAAGTGGCTACAGCTGTTCTCCAGGAGGTCCTATCAAAAAAGGCGCTTTGCGGTGACCACGATATCTCTGGACTGGATCACTTAAAATAAAAAACCCAAACGGATTTTGTTAAAGTAATGTATAATCTTGTACTTAATCAAAGGAATAAGCAAAATAATTTTTTTTGAGAAAATGACGGCTTCTCAAAAAAAAATTCGATTTCTGACAAAAATTTTGACCTTAAATTGTTTATAAAAAAAAAATATATTTCTCGGTGAGAAAAAACTTTCGATTAATTACTAAAAAATATACTTAAGAAACTTGTGTTAAAATTTGAGACTGATCGGTTCAGCTGTTTCCGAGGAATCGTGGTCACCGACTTTAAAAACACTGATTTGAGAAAAATGCGCTGCTGCTCCGACCTCCTACATTCAAACGCTCAGAGGCGTCTTTACAAATATGCGTGTAACTTCGAAAATAATCGCCGGATTGACTTGAAATTTTCTGTGTGTGTACTTAAATATATGTATTACGAAAATGAAATTAAAAAAAAATCGTTTTTTTGAAAATTCAAACTGTATGTAACCCCTTAAACCAAGAAATCAATAATCAAACTGTTTAAAACTTACATTATCGACGGTCTGTTTATATTTTCTGTACGACATCCAATCTAGACGTAAATAGTATTTTTCCCAAGGAAACCATAATAAATTATCAATCGTGCAAACACATTCACTGTTGAAAATATGTTTAGTTTAAATTTACATTGTTTAAATTTTGTAAATTTATGGCGGTAAAAGCTTTACATACCTTACAAAAGACTTTTTTGTACCAATTGTAAGAGAATTCGGGTTTACAAAATTTAATAATGTCCAAAGTACATTCCTGTTTGACGGTTTCTATAAAAAAATTATTAAATAGCATCATAAAATAATAAATTAATCACAAATAAATACGTACTCTTAATTTTTTATTAGTTAGAGCTATTCGTACTGAATTATGGCATGATTGACAATAAGGACGTACTCCTCTGATGTTGACGGTAACATCAGCGCAATCTAATATAATTATTTTCCAGTTGTGTTGCGGTAACGATGATACCAAATTGGTACCAGCAATAACGACAGTGTTATTTAAAAAATCTATTTTGTTTATATCTAAAACATTAATTAAGCAAGCATAAAACTTAATTTCTAACACGATGAACTGATATACATAGGTGGGCACAGTTAATCGAAAAGTTAACTTCGTTAATCGTTAATCCGTTAATAAAAAAACAATGAGTGTGTACTTATGTACACGCGTTAGAAGTTATACTTCTTTGGGATGATTGAAAAACAACTACGAATAATCTTAATAACAATAATCTGCCGTTTGCTTTAAATATAATTAAAAATTTAATTTAATTATAATATTTAATTAATATAGGCAATACTCTTTACAGTTGTGTTATTTAAGTAAAAATCTTTATTGTCTATGGATGTCATTACGCCATTATATTTTTGATATATGCAATACTCTTTACAGTTGTGTTATTTAAGTAAAAATCTTTATTGTCTATGGATGTCATTACGCCATCATTTTTTTGATATAGGCAATACTCTTTACAGTTGTGTTATTTATTCTGTATTGTCAGTGCCATGCTACATATTTCACCGCATAAAATTTCGTTACATTACTAATTTCATTCCCGTTACATTACTAATTTCATTTATATTACATTACTCAATTTTTACCCTCAACGTCCCTAAAGAAGTATAACTTCAAAAAGTTAACTTCGTTAACCGTTAAAATTCCGAAAATGTAACGGAAGTTAAAGTTAACCGAAAATTTAACGAAAGTTAAAGTTAACCGTTAAAAAGTTAACCATCCAAATGATTGGTGTTTTTTTTTTTTTTTTTTGCTATTTCGACAACTTTCTTATGTACTTTTCATCAAACAACCAATGTAACAGACTTATGTTAACGGAAGTTAACAAAAGCCTTAACATTTTTTTGAGTTAACTTAAAAGTTAATCCGTTAACTATTTTGTTAACTTTGTTAATTAGCGATTAACGGATTAACGAGTTAATGCCCACCTATGCTGATATATTATATAAAATCAACTTACCGCTCTTATCCGATATGAGAAATGTCGATAATGTGCTCCATTTAGAAAAATGTTCTTCCCAATGTAATAAGATATCTTGCGGACATAAAACGAGACAAGCTGAAAATTCTGAAGACTGCAAAACTGCTTCGGTGAAAACAATTGATTGTATAGTTTTTCCCATACCTTCATCTTCGTCTAATATACACCCTGTTTTCTATTAAAATAAGGTACGTTATTTTTAATATGTATATAAATAATACAAAATTGTATTACTTCTAAAAAATGCCTTGTAAGAAACCGCACTCCTCTAATTTGGTATGAAAATAATTCTTTGCTAGTTTCTTGTGGTATTGTAACATTTTTATATAATATTAAATTATCATTTATAAATTCTAAAGAAGCGTTTTCTAAGCAACTTAATTTAATACAGAAATTACTATCATTCATATTTAAATAAATAAATAAATAATAAAAGAAAATACTTCAACGTATTGTTCATAAAGAAAGTTGATTAAATCTTGATAAAATATACAATGTCATTGTTAATATGTATAATATTTTTATATACATTAACGCCACAAAAACAGATATACTTGTTTTATGAACGTCACTTTCATTTTCTTTAAAACAGAACATTTTTCATATTATTTTTTAATTCTACATTTACGTCAATGTCAACAATATGACATTTTCAATAGACCAACGAGAAGTTAGATACAGATCACAGCAAGTGACATAGATGAAATATGTTAATATCACCTAACTTCAGTTTTATCACAGGAATTAATTGTTGCAAATTTTTTTTTCATTTCATTCTTATTAAAATACTTTTCTACTATTCCTTTTATGCCTTTTATTAAATCAAAGCATATTTTTAATATAAATAAAAAATGTCGTGTAGTGCAGTGGCGTCAGTGGCGTGCAACTCGTCGATAAAACAGAATTTGATAAAATGATAGAGAATAGAGAGCCATCTTTGGAGAGAATAATTTTGCTGCCGCTGCGTCCGTGATCAGGTTGACAGTCCAGTTGTCAGATAGACCAAATATGGCTGACACTGATTTAGATGAAAACAAACGAAGAACGACGAAAAATGTAAAAATTGCCCAAGGTGGTGGTCCAAGAGTGGTGACAATAAAAAAGACTGAAACGGGCTTCGGTTTTAACGTGCGCGGACAAGTGAGTGAGGGTGGACAATTGAGGAGCATCAATGGGGAATTGTACGCCCCCTTACAGCATGTTAGTGCTGTTCTAGATAATGGGGCAGCTGAACAGGCCGGTATCCGAAAAGGAGATCGTATCCTTGAAGTGTAAGTTAAAACAACCCTTTTCTAATTAATATCAAATTACATTTCGGATTTCCCATTTTCATGTACCGAATATTGATTTTCAGATTACTAAGATAATCAACCATTCAAATTATTGTTAATTATGTATAATGTTTATTGGGAAATGTTTATAGTGGGTTTATGTTTAATTAAGTTTTGTTTAATTCAATAGTGTTTTTGCTTTCTTCGTATTTGAACTGTCCTTCATTTACTCGTATGACATTTCATGTCAAAGACCTTTATGTAAGAGAGATGTTAATTCGATAATTAAAAATGTAAATTTCTCATCTTTGGTGTACAGATTTTTTATAAGAAGTTAATATAATGTATTTAACGTAACTTTGCATGTATAAACTGTATTATAATTTAAAATTGTATAGCTGGGAAATAATGCATATACCTATAAATCACATAGTATTGTTTTTACCTATCTAATCATATTGAAAGAATTTTTCAATTGTATCTTATACAGGTACAAAGTATATTTAATTATTGATACGACATACCTAATACCTACATACCTGTCAGATACATTATTTATGTAAATGTAAAAATGAATGAAAAAAAAATATTTAAAAAATATATCCCCCTCAAGAAAATGCCTGTATGCGCGTCTGTTTTATATATTTAACAATTTAAGTAATGCGAGTGCTTGTTATCTAGTATGTATAGTTAGATTAAAGCACCTAAGGCTGTAGCCGGGTAAGCATGCAAAATCGGCCTTTGCATGGATTTGGCTGATTATTTTTTTGAAAGTCACATTCTATGTAACATTCAACCTGACCAAATATTAGCTTCCAAAAATTTGTAGTTTTCGAAAAAAAAATTTTTTTTGATTTTCAAAAAAAATTTTTTTTTTGATAATCCATCAATCGAATTTGATGGTGCTTGTGATATATTATAGAGGTACTTATGACTCATCAGAGGTAATTTTATTATGGTCCTCTGTACATAGTAAACCAGAAAAAAAAATTAATAAAATTTAAAAAATTAAAAAACATTATGTTGTACTCGGGGGGCAATCACCATTTTTTTATAAAATATACCTTGTACGTACCCAAACAACATATCAAAATCCCAAACTGATATGAAGGGTATAACATACTCGTATAAATTCGCATATGGTCGTATTGGCGCGGCGCGCGCGTGACGCGGGTGGACTTTATGGAGTGCAAGTGTCTTAATACTTTTAAAACATCTCTAATTTGTTGCTAAACAACAGGGCTGAACTAGCCTGGAGAGATCCGGGGAATTTGAAGGGGCCCATGGCCTGACAAAGATAAAATATAGAGGCCGTAGCCGGGAATGTATGGGAACCGCCATTGAATCAATTATGCTAATTTTTTCTCATAGGTTGCTTTTTAGAAACATAAAATCGCCTCAGATCGCTTTTGAAATGTTATAATCGTCTTTAATAGCAATAAATCCCATTGCCGCTGCGAACTAACGACTCTTCTTGTATAATAAGTTATAGATAGGATTTTTTTTTTCAAAATAAAAATGTTCTTGGTAAACATAAAAATTTTGAAGCACAAATACAATTAGGGCGATTTTATGTTTCTTAAAAAGCAACCTATGAGAAAAAATTAGCATAATTGATTCAATGGCGGTTCCCATACATTCCCGGCTACGGCCTCTATATTTTATCTTTGTCAGGCCATGGGCCCCTTCAAATTCCCCGGATCTCTCCAGGCTAGTTCAGCCCTGTTGTTTAGCAACAAATTAGAGATGTTTTAAAAGTATTAAGACACTTGCACTCCATAAAGTCCACCCGCGTCACGCGCGCGCCGCGCCAATACGACCATATGCGAATTTATACGAGTATGTTATACCCTTCATATCAGTTTGGGATTTTGATATGTTGTTTGGGTACGTACAAGGTATATTTTATAAAAAAATGTTGATTGCCCCCCGAGTACAACATAATGTTTTTTAATTTTTTAAATTTTATTAATTTTTTTTTCTGGTTTACTATGTACAGAGGACCATAATAAAATTACCTCTGATGAGTCATAAGTACCTCTATAATATATCACAAGCACCATCAAATTCGATTGATGGATTATCAAAAAAAATTTTTTTTTTGAAAATCAAAAAAATTTTTTTTTTCGAAAACTACAAATTTTTGGAAGCTAATATTTGGTCAGGTTGAATGTTACATAGAATGTGACTTTCAAAAAAATAATCAGCCAAATCCATGCAAAGGCCGATTTTGCATGCTTACCCGGCTACAGCCTTTATGTATTTTTTCAAATATAAACACACTATAAGGTTTTTTTGATAAATCGATGCAAATAAAAAAAATATTTGAAATAAAATAAATAGAAACCAGTGAATTCGATAGGAGATATTATTTGTTTGAATTTGCATAAAATATAATCAAATAGAAATTGTTTATTTTATTCCTTCATGGGGGTCTAAGCAGAAAAAAAATTTGGCATCAGAAAAAAAAACGAAAAGTGTGTGAAGATTTTATTTTCTAACTAAAAAAAAGAGTGCCATCAATTTGGGACCCCCTTGGGATCATTGGCACTTAGGTATATTGTAATTTGTAACCTTCCAGTTTGGAATCCATGATCCATGTACTTAACTATCAAAGGATTGATAGACTTTGAGTTCAATCATGTTTTTCTTGTTTTTTAATTAATATTATTTTGCTCTGATTCAATTCTGTTAATAATTATATGAATGGTATGTATTTTTCTAAAAGTTTATTAAACTTATATATGTTTATCTGTCTTATTTGTAATTAATGTAAATAAGTAATAAGTAGATATTGTTTATTTATTAATTGTATTTTGAATAGTAAAGTATTGTTAAATTATGATTAAAAATTAATTGTTTGTTTCTTGATATTACTATAAATGCATGGTCAAAGACGTTGATAGATGTCGGAAAAGTGAATGATAATGAAAGTATAAATAAGTATAATGTATGGATATCAAGGTCGATAATTGGCGCCTCAAAAGGCGTGGAGTACATTGCTTGTATTTAATTTTTATTACAGTATTTATATATGATAGTATAGTTTATAACTGGAGTCTATCGATTTTTTTTCAAATTTAAATTGTTGGTTACATTTAACAGCTGCCACTCTGGGGTACCAGGCGCCCCACATTGGTTTAACTTCAATATAAGCTGTTTTTAAATACATATATTAATGTCCGGTATTATAAAGGATCTAGCAAATTTGCAAGCTTGCAAATGGGGTATCAAATTTATATGACAGTTCTCTTGAAGTTTTTGACAGATAGTTTCATACATAGGAAGTAAAAAAAAGGTATGTAAAGTATATTTACTAAAGTGTATTTACTAACCTTGCGTAAAAAATGGTAAAAACCAACTTACTGCGGCTGCAACTATCTGTTAAAAACTCAAAGAGAACTGTTAGCCCAGGCAATAGACTCAAAAAAACGGTCAAACTAAGAAAAAATTCCGACCAAGCTGGATTTTGGTGGAGACTTTTATTTTGATGTCCTAAACATACCCTAAAAAGTCCCCTTAATTTCTAGTTTTTTGCAAATATCTCAAAAATTATTAATTTTTCGAAAAAAATTGTTGTAAAGAAAATTGTAGCTTATAAACTTCTACACAAAAAAGGTATTTATACTAAAATCGCTAATGTTTAAGGGTAGGTAACGTAATAATTATTTTTTATCAATTTTCATTGATTAAAATATTAATATTTAAAAAAATTATGGTTGATCAGTATTCTTTAGAACTTCGGGAACAATTTGAGACCAATTTTGATTTGAACAAAAATTATTAATTCTTAAATTTTTTCCTCGAAATAATCATTTTTACGTTTTTTTAAACCCTCTAGAAAGAGTATTTTTCTATCAAATTCAATATTTGTGGTCCCGATCGATTCGTCTAAGTGTCCCCAATAAATATCAACCATAAAAACACTCCGTCATCGATTTAGATTTTGAGAAAAATTGAAAAAAATCTTGAAAACGGGGTTTTCACCCTTCAACCCCTTTTTTAAGGGTGTTGCACTACTTTTCGCTAGTTTGGGTTATTTTTTTCGAATTCTACGCCCCAAAATCTATAAGAATCAATCATAAAATTACTTGCCCCTAAAAGTTCGGATTTTGGCACTCTTCACTGCACCCCTGACTGGGTTAACAGTTTACTTAAAAAGTATTGATTATACGAAAAAAGTATAAATACCTTTTTTGTGTAAAATTTTATAAGCTAAAATTTTCTTCATAACAATTTTTCTCGAAAAATCAATAATTTTTGAGATATTTACAAAAAACTAGAATTAGCCCCCCTTTACCCCCTAAAAAATAAAAACCCGCCATCCAAATTAAGGGGACTTTTTAGGGTATGTTTAGGACATCAAAATAAAAGTCTCCACCAAAATCCAGCTTGGTCAGAATTTTTTTTTAGTAAAAACCTTTATTTCCTGGGCTATGTCATATAAGTTTGATATCTCATTTGAGAGTGCTTGCTAGCTTGCAAATTTGCTAGGTCCTTTATAATACCGGACATAAATGTTATATATTTTTTAAATAACCGATTGGAGTGCATTCCGTATCGTTCGAAGATGATAGAGGAATTTTACTGAATTAAATATTCAATAGTTTACGAGTAGTTAGCATTTTAGTGTCTGGGGTACGAGGTGACACCAGTGTGGCATGTATGTTATTCTGGAGAAGTGGAGCAGCTAAGGGTTGATAAAATATCAAATCACGTGAAAATCTCGTACGCTCACGTTGGGTCACGAAAAATTAACCGCACGCCTTCAGATTTATTCTGGATTCAGTACTTGTTTTAAATTTTGGTCAGATTGCGTAAATTTAAATATTATGCAAAAATATCATATACGCCTTGTTCTTGCAAAACTCACCTACCCAAAATAAAAATTTTGAATAGTTATTAATTTTTTTGAAGATATATTTTCCCAGTGGCGTGCTAGGCAGAAAAGAAAAAAATTAAACCTCATAAAAAATATAGGTGTACTTATCTTAAAAAAGTTACTATGATTCCTATGGGACTTTCTTATATACGCTGTATTGAGTCTACAAGTGTGTTTCTAATTATTATGTTAAATAAATCTTTCTGGATATGTATCATAAAAGATTAATAATTATATGAATGTAGGTATGTATTTTTCTAAAAGTTTATTAAACTTATATATGTTTATCTGTCTTATTTGTAATTAATCCAAATAAGTAGATATTATTTAATTATTAATTGTATTTTGAATAGTAAAGTATTGTTAAATTATTATTAAAAATTAATTGTTAGTTTCCTGATATTGCTATAAATGCCTGGTCAATTGGTCAAAGACGTTGATAGATGTCGGAAAAGTGAATGATAATGAAAGTATAAATAAGTATAATGTATGGATATCAAGGTCGATAATTGGCGCCTTTAAATTATTTTTTTTTCTAAAAAGCGTCGTTTCAAAATTAAGAATGTTTAAAAAAATTAATCCTAAATTATGAATTCTAATTATTGTATAAAACAAATCTTTTTGGATATCTCATAAAAGATATGGGACCTAAATTATAGATAATAATATATTCTACAACTTTTACCTAAAACATATTTGGATATCTCATAAAAGATAAAAAAAATAATGGGACATATACAGGGTGTCTAAATACCAGGGGACACCATGGGGATCTCGGAAACTATAAGAGATAGAGATTCGGTTAAATGAGAGAAAAGTTACCTTTAAGAGGGAACAGTTCAATGGTGCATTTACATTTTACAAAAATTTCATAGCTTACTAGATATTAACCAAAAACCATTTTACTCCGAAATCTTTCATCGTGAATATTTCTTAAGCGACTTGAAATTTAAAAAAATGTTTCAAATAAATGTTTTAGGGTTTAGTATTGTCTATTTAAATATATTTTTTTAATTTCCAGAAATGTCACTGTTTTTGAGATATGACACTAACTTATGTTTTCTTAAATAGAAGCAATATGAAATTTTGTAATTTTTGAACAGAAGATTTTATTACCTTTTCAATGATATGCAACTTGATATACTTGTTTTTCAAAATATCTCAAAAAATGATCAAAAAGTACTTTTTATTTATTTAATACACTATATCATCCTAAGATGGCTATGACAGTTAACAATAAAATTAAAAAACAACTGAAAATTTATTTATAAGCTTACATAACATAAATTAACTATTTTATTTATAGAAAAAAAACATTTTTTTACTAATTTAACACAAAATACCAGCCAAAGATGGCTATGGTTATTAACAACAAAAAAACAATAAGCTATTTTATTTAAAAAAAAATCATTTTTTTATTTCCAGTCAAAAATGGCTATGGCTGTCAACAATGAGATTTTTAAATCAACTGAGAAATTGTTATTTTGCCTGTTTGTAACTTATAATTATTTGTGATACGTATTTGTTGATAATATTTTTTTACATTTTAAAAATGCAATATTACTCTGTTGTACCAAATAAATGGATGGGTGGAACTATATCATGACCAGCACCACGATCACCAGACATAACTTGGATTTTTTTCATATGGGGGACCTATTGTTAAAGATAAAGTTTTTTTTTATAATTTTCCACAAAAACTGGTATTCTGTATTAAATAAAATAGCTTATTGTTTTTTTGTTGTTAATAACCATAGCCATCTTTGGCTGGTATTTTGTTTTAAATTAATAAAAATATGTTTTATTTCTATAAATAAAATAGTTAATTTATGTTATGTAAGCTTATAAATAAATTTTCAGTTGTTTTTTAATTTTATTGTTAACTGTCATAGCCATCTTAGGATGATACAGTGTATTAAATAAATAAAAAGTACTTTTTGATCGTTTTTTGAGAAATTTTGAAAAATAAGTGTAACAAGTTGCATATCATTGAAAAGGTAATAAAATCTTCTGTTCAAAAATTACAAAATTTCATATTGCTTCTATTTAAGAAAACATAAGTTAGTGTCATATCTCAAAAACAGTGACATTTATGGAAATTAAAAAAATATATTTAAATAGACAATACTAAACCCTAAAACATTTATTTGAAACATTTTTTTAAATTTCAAGTCGCTTAAGAAATATTCACGATGAAAGATTTCGGTGTAAAGTGGTTTTTGGTTAATATCTAGTAAGCTATGAAATTTTTGTAAAATGTAAATGCACCATTGAACTGTTCCCTCTTAAAGGTAACTTTTCTCTCATTTAACCGAATCTCTATCTCTTATAGTTTCCGAGATCCCCATGGTGTCCCCTGGTATTTAGACACCCTGTATTATAGATAATAATATTTCTAAAAATTTTATCTAAATATTTTTTTAAGTTCACGCTGTTTCAAAATTGTAAAAAATAATTATTGTATAAATCAAATCTTTCTGGATAACCCATAAAAGATAGCAAAAAATTAATGGGGCATAAATTATATTTTCTACATATAACTTTTAGCTGAAACATTTTTTCCTAACTTGCGTCATTTCGAAATTGTAAGAATATTAAAAAAAATTAATCCTAAATATAATATTTTACCCTACTATGATGTATTGTTTTCGAGTTGCAGCACCTGTAGACAGACAAACAGATAGACATCATTGTAAAGTAGTCAGAATAGATATTTCCATCAAAATCTCAAATTCGAAAAAATTAACTATATTTACTTTTCTATACTAATTTTATAAATTCGAATGTAACTCTTGTTGTTACCTTTCCACGGTTAAACCGCTTAACCGATCTTGATGAAATTTGGCAGGGAGATAGCTTGCATCTTAAAGAAAGACTTATGTCCGGTATTATAAAAGACCTAGCAAATTTGCAAGCTTGCAAGCACTCTCAAATGGGGTATCAATCTTATATGACAGTTCTCTTGAAGTTTTTGACAGATAGTTTCACACATAGGAAGTAAAAAAAAAGTTATGTAAAGTATATTTACTAAAGTGTAGTTACTAACCTTGCGTAAAAAATGGTAAAAACCAACTTACTGCGCCTGCAACTATCTGTTAAAAACTCAAAGAGAACTGTCATATAAGTTTGATATCTCATTTGAGAGTGCTTGCTAGCTTGCAAATTTGCTAGGTCCTTTATAATACCGGACAATAGACTACTTTATATCCCGAAAAATGTATTAGATAAAAAATATACAAATTACACGAAGATAAAGTAGCAGATAACAGAGCTATTATGTATTTTTGCGGTATATGGTTATGGTATAGTTAAATTGTTTCTTTAATTAACTAACGAAATAATGAATAAAGTGGGTTACAATGACAGTTTCTAAAGAGAGAAACGTTTTCTTACGTAGAATACACAATAAAATAATCGTAATAAAATTTTATTTTACACTCTACTAAATTGTTAATTTATGTACATTTGCGACACACGCCTCTGAAGAATAAATCGAATTCCGTTTTCACTTATTGTAAAGTTGTTTATATGGCAAGTGACGTAATTAAAAGTTCACCCATTCTCTTTCACAGAGAAAAAACAGATAATTTTCTCCCGCCGGTAAATGTGTCCAAAAAGGAGGACAACGTGTCTGTATACACCGTGTCCGTATGTCTGTCAGTGTCGCACGATTGCGCTGACAGGTATGCGCGGTTTTTTCTTAATTGGTCTTGTTATATATGTTTTTATTATTATGTTGAACAGCGATTGGCTGTAATGAACCGGAGTGAATTCAAATATGAACTGATAAAATTCTGTTTGTTCTCAGTTAGTGTGTTCTCGTGTTTGTATTTTGAGTTTGTGACAATGATTGGGTACCATATGTATTCTATTCAAAAACAGAATATTGTGTATGTATTTTTTTTTGCATGCGTTTACTTTCTTTTTTTGGTTGAATTTTTGTAATGTGGTTAGAGATTTTTTTTAAGTAAGACACTTGTAATTATTGTTGCTTTATTTTATTTGTTATAATAATGTAGGTAATCAATTTTGAAAGGTATAAAGGAGCTAGCAAATTTTGTAGCTAGCGAGCACTCTTAAATAAAGTTTCAATCTTATATACCTATGACAGTTGTCTTGGAGTTTCATGAAGACTTTGACAAGCTTCACGCACGCGTTGTATGTAAACACCAACACCGGTATTAAAACAGTGGTGTTATTATGATAATTATTTTATACGGTCAGAATCACCAACTGTGTTATAACTTATAATAGTTCGAGAGCTGATAACATATTTTTCTGCCCCATTTGAGCACTAGGCAGAGTTACGGAAAACATTAATTCATGTGTTGTACACTATGGGGAAAAAAGTCCCAACCTCGACACCCGGGGATAAAGGTGTTTAATTACTTAATGAACATGTAAAGAAAAAATCTACTTTTGCCCCATGTGAGCACAAATAATTTATGAAAAGTTAGATAGTGAAAGTGCAATGGGCAGACGCGTAGGGTGGGGATAAGGGGTAGGCAGACGCACTCAAACATGCAATATTTTGTTTGAAAATTGCCCCTTTTGAGCATTGCTGAATTTTTTAGGGATTGTAGTTTTAGATCTGTAGATGACCGGAAAACAAAGGCAGACGCGTAGAATGGAGATAAGGGGTCGGCAGATGCCCTTAAACATGCAATTTTTTATGAAAATTATCCCATCTGAGAATTGCTGAATTTTTGATGGATAGTAGATTTTGATCTGTAGATGACCGAAAAAACACAGGCAGACGCGTTGTGTGGGGATAAGGGGTCGGCAGACGCAACAGTGCAAAATTAGATCTAGACTATTATTTAATTGGGTTGTTTCGTAATTCTTTTTTTTTGCTGGAAGTTGTCCACAATGACTCTCTGAATAACACAATCACTCTTAAAAAAATTATTTAGTTCTAATTTCCTTTATATACCCCAGGGCCCAGATCATGTTTTTTTGCCGTTAAGAATTTTTTTTTTAATTTTTTGTATCGAATTTTATATTTATTTTGTTTATTTTACCCCCCCCCCTCCTAATTAATAATAAAAGAAATAGGGGAATGGTGGTTTGATATTTATTTGATCAGAAATTTAATAAAACTGATATTTTTTATATACTTTTTTCGTAAATTTTTATTTTTACCAAAAAAAGGCATGGAGACCCCAAGGAAACTATGGTAGCTAAGCCACTGGTCTCATATATTTTTTATAATAAATAAGTAAATAATTTTGCAAAATAGAAATATTGATTAATTTAGAAAAATCGATAGAAACAACAAGAAAAAATAATATTTTTCTATCATTTATTATCACATAAAGGTCAAATAATACTTCCATAAAGTAACAATTAATTTTTCCATTTCTGTTACTTAAAATAGCTATAAAATAGCTTTCAAATTACATAAGCAGTTATGTATATTTTTATATAAAATCATTTTCTAATACTGTTTTGAAGCACCGTGCTTATAAATGTTATTTATAAAACATAAATTAATTAGTAAAACTAACTCGATATGAAATAATGACTATACCAAGAAGCCTAGAATCATACGATTTATTACTATTTAAAATTAAAATTTTGACGGTGGTTTTCACCTCTTCAGTGGCTATTTCGGCACTTTTATGCCCCTTAGATTGGATTGAACGACAAGTGTACCAAGTCTTATCAAAATTGGTGAGATAATACTTACTTTTTAGACGATAATAGGTACAAAATTTAGAATATTTCCGAAACCCTTAATCTGGTTAGCACCAAAATCAATAGGTCTGGAGTACTCACTGAGACAAACATTTTCCTCAAAAATTATTCAAATCGGTGCATATTTAAAGTAGTTATCGTGAACGAAAGAAAATTTTACATCCATACACGCAATTTCACCATGTGAAATTAACTTTTCTTTATATTTTGAAGGTAGTACAATCAGAATCTGCTCTTATCTCGGACACGATTTTTCGACGGTATTACACAGAAAAAAATAATTTGTCTATGTGTTAAAAAATGTGATCAATCGATTTTGCTCCGATAGAGGTTGTTTTGTTAATATGATAATTTTTTACCAATATGGAAATATTCACGTTTATCTTATTGATAAATGTATATTATTACTAACAATGTTCTTATCACGACAAAAATTTTATTTTGCATTGAAAACATATTTTAAAAACAAAAAAAAAATTTATAAATGAAAATTGCACTTTCACTAGTTGGGTGGTGTAAAAAATATTCACAATAATAAATATTTATTAATACAACCATTATGTGTAATCTATTTGAGATTTTCGTTAGTTGGTGTAATAAATTATTTATTAATTTGACAAATGAAAAGATTTTTAGATAAACATGAAGATTATATTTTTCAAATGAAAAAAATATCCCCAATAAGATTTTTTATTATTATTATATTGATGAAATATTTATCACAACATAAATTTATTAACCATTTTTCCATCTCAAATTTTCAATAAGATCGAGTTTTTTTTCTCGTACAATACTTCCATTTCTTCGAACATGGAAGTAAAATAAAAAAATTTCTACTACGGGCCTGTACATTATTTAAAATGTGCATTTGCTCATCATAATCATCAACAGTATCTATAAAATGTATTGAATGTTCAATAAAATTGATAAAATTGTGTGTTCTGTGCTAGATTTTATTTTTATTGTTGTGGATATTTTAATAAAAATGATCGGCCATCATTTATTACAACCAATACGAAGTCTACATAAAATGTATGTACATATTATGCAATCATTGTAATTGTTTAGGTAATTTTTAATGTATCTTAATTGATTTTAAAAATGCTTTACTTATTTATGATAATTAGAATCGTCAGTTTCACAAGGTGAACAGTTATATTACGATAGTGATTTGAGATAAGCCTGTTTTTAATATGTGCCAGTAATGCAATAAGTAACTAATTTATCTTTTATTTGAACATATTGTTCAAATATTCTTTGACGACATAATTATGAAATTATTTTATGAAATATAGTTTTTATACAGGTTTTTACGATCTATGTAATTATTCAATAATATTACATATTTTCTATAATAATAAAAAAAGTGGCAATAGACATTATTAATTGTAGGTAAGCCCCCCCCCTCTCAGGAGGGAGGGGTGTAGAAGTACAGCTATATTGGGTTCCAGACTTTTTGATATAAATATACTAGTATTGGAAATAATAAACGAAAGTAATGAGTCCCAAGATTTCTGTCACCGGGCCTGCGGTCGTTTTACAGTTAATTGCTACCTACTGTGCCCCTTATCTATCTTTTTCATATATAATAAATATAACAGAAACAAAAACAGTCGTAAATTTTAAAAACAAAATTAACTTTTTAAATATTATCTCGCATAATGGATCTTATCTGTTTTTAAAAAAAACGCATGAACTTGACATTGATATTAAATTTAATATTTTGATTCATCAATAAAATTGTACATAAACATGTTTGTATGACTGCTTAGAAACTGACCTCAAATTTATATGCAATACTTTTGACTTAACCTGTACTGTACCTATATGATTTTTTTTTATTGAAAAACATATTTTTGACGTGGTGTTAAAATGAGCTAATTATGAATTATTAGAAACATGGTTCTCATGGGGGGAAGGGGTCTGAAATGGCTCTAGCCCAGCGGTCGGTAGACCGCGGCTCTTTGCACAGGCTTTTGTTATCTTTTTAACTTTTTATTCAATTCCAAATTATTTTTTATTTACAAAAAAAATCATAAAATAGAAAGATTGCGAAACACATTTTTGAGGCACTTTTACTATAAAATAGGTGCGCTCCGCGGATTAAAACTAATTAAACTTATCAGCTAGCTCGAATGCATATCACTACAAACTTGGAATATATTTTTATATATATCTCAGCTCTTTCATATAAAAAAGAAAATCGAGGTAGCAAGACCGCGGAACACATTTTTTTGGCAATTTTATTATACAGGATGAGTCATATCAGATGGAACAAACTTGAACAATGTATTAAGAAAAATATTTTAAGAAAAAAAGTTCATAGAAACATATGTCCAGGAATTCTTCGTAAAGGAGCTACAGATCCTCAAAAATTTTGCCTGAAACAGAAAGATCGAGTGAAATTTTAGAAATTGGAGATTTTTTTTTACTCATTTAAAATACAATCGCAAAACTTTTCGTATATTCGATAATAAAACAACTAAAACAAAGATACAACGCATTTTATTCATTATTGAATCAAAATCACAATTGCCATGGAAGCCAAAATTAGAACATTCACTCGAGTGTAATATTAAATTCAAGTCAAGTAAGCTTTGGAAAAAAGAATGGTTGATGTTTGAAATTTTTATATTTGTTAAAATTCGTTGTTTATTTTGTTAATGTATAACAGCATTGCTGGTTTTAGGGAGGGAGACTGGGCAACCGCCCGGGGTGCCAGTTAAGAAGGGGCGGCGGACGGTCACATGGAGAAAAACTTAGCTTAAACTCTAGTATATTTTTTTCAATTTTTTCTCTTTAAAAAACGATAAGTCAAATTCTATATCACAATGGGATCTCAAAATATTAAATAAAAACTAATTTTAGACAAAATCTTTGAGAGTCTGTAGTTCCCTCACGAACATGTTCATATGAACTTTTTTGCTTGAAATATTTTTCTCAATCAACTGTTCAAGTTTGTTTCACCTGATATGACAGCCTGTATAACTAAATTTTAAATAAAAATATTGAAGTTATCACGTTTTTTTAATTTTTTTTAAACCTACGTAGTCCGGTCAAAATACTAATAAAGATAGTGGTCAAATAACAAAAATTCCGACAGAGCTAAATTTTGGTGGAGACCTTGGATACACCATTAGAAATAAAGTGTCAAAAGTCCCCATCAATCCCATGTCTGCTAAAAAAGTTATTCGGGGTCAAAGGTCAAAATTTGAGGTTTTTTGGATTTTTTTCGAAGTTTTATCAAAAAAGTAGCCAAGACAAAAATTATAGATATTAAAATTATCTATAAAAATGGCCCTTATACTTTTTTTTCTAAGATTTGCCATTCCTGAGATATCGCGATTCTAAAAGTTGAAGGAGTCACGTTCTACATGCACGGTGCTCTGGAAGCCAACTTTAGTAAAAAAATTGATTACTTCTGATTTTTTTTGTACAGTTCAATTCTTTAGTATTCAAGGAACATTTTAAGACCAAAAAAAAAATCGCCTGGGTACTTTTTTAATAATTCATAAAACAAAAATACATAAATCGTGCATGGTGCTCTCGATGCCAACTTTAAAAAAAATTGATTACCTCTGATTTTTTTGTACAATTCAATTCTTTAGTACTCAAAGAACATTTTAAGATCAAAATGAAAAAAATCCCCTCAGCGCTTTTTTTTAATTCATAAAATAAGAAAAGTTTTTCAATTAATTGTTTTCACTAAATTTATTTATTATTTGTACAATCATTTGGTAGTTTTACCTGGAAAGTTTTCCGGGAGTTTTGAAAATTGGTGATTTTATAGATTTCGATGTGCTCTTTCCGAATTTCAACTTTGCTACCTCATATCTTGGCCGCTCACGCCGCCATATTAGAAAAATGGCGCCTAATAGTAGATTATTATTAGGAGATATTGTCAAAAAACTACTTTTCTTATTTTATGAATTATAAAAAAAGCGCCGAGGGGATTTTTTTCATTTTGATCTTAAAATGTTCTTTGAGTACTAAAGAATTGAATTGTACAAAAAAATCAGAGGTAATCAATTTTTTTGTAAAGTTGGCATCGAGTGCACCGTGCACGATTTATGTATTTTTGTTTTATGAATTATTAAAAAAGTACCCAGGCGATTTTTTTCATTTTGGTCTTAAAATCTTCCTTGATTACTAAAGAATTGAACTGTACAAAAAAAAATCAGAAGTTATCAAATTTTTTATTAAAATTGGCTTCCAGAGCACCGTGCATGTAGAACGTGACTCCTACAACTTTTAGAATCGCGATATCTCAGGAATGACAATTCTTAGAAAAAAAGTATAAGGACCATTTTTATAGATAATTTTAATATCTATAATTTTTGTCTTAACTACTTTTTTGCTAAAACTTACCGTTTTCGAAAAAAATCCAAAAAACCTCAAATTTTGACCTTTGACCCCGAATAACTTTTTTAGCAGACATGGGATTGATGGGGACTTTTGACACTTTATTTCTAATGGTGTATCCAAGGTCTCCACCAAAATTTAGCTCTGTCGGAATTTTTGTTAATTGAAATGTCTATTTTTACCGGACTAATGGCTCTCTGATACCTTTGCAATCCAGTTTCCTTAACAACGTGGCTCTTCTAACTTAAAAGACTGCCGACCCCTATACTATACTGATAAGTTTTCATAGTACGTCTATATGAAACCTAATTTGAGTTTGCATTTTCGTCGCTAAAAACGGTTATAGTCATTATATCCGTATTCTACTGTACTAGTATTTATTATAAATCGAGTTATTAAAAATGTGTTTTTTTTTCTGTACAGAAATGGAATTAACGTGGAAGGAGCTACCCATAAAAGAGTGGTGGACATAATAAAATCAGGCGGAGATGTTCTTACGCTTACAGTTATATCAGTCACGCAACAGGTATGCATGCGTAATAAAACGTAGATTTTTGTATACAAATTTTTGTTTGTTTTTTACATACATAATATTTACAGGAAGCGGAACGACTGGAACCAACAGAAGATGCTCAAGGTTATACTTATTTAGATTATAGCGAGAAAAGGTCTTTGCCTATCAGCATTCCGGACTATCATTACAGCGAGCGGGGGGGCGAACGTTATGTAGCTTTTAACATCCACATGGCAGGTCGACATCTATGCTCCCGTCGTTACAGAGAGTTTTCAAACTTACACACGAATCTTAAAAAAGAATTCGTTGGTAATTATTATTAATAATATAATATTAATGTATATTATATTTTAACAATCGATTTTTAGGTTTTAATTTTCCAAAATTACCCGGGAAATGGCCGTTTCAGTTGAGCGAACAGCAGTTGGACGCCCGGCGCAGAGGCCTAGAGCAATATTTAGAGAGGGTGTGCGCTGTAAGAGTGATCGCAGAGAGCGATGCAATGCAAGATTTTCTTACCGACCATGATGAACAGGCCAACTCGATTCCGGTTGATTTGAAAGTACGTTTATTTGTATACCGGGTGTTTTTTTTAAATATTTTTCAGAAGATTATTTCCAAAATAAAGAATTTTAGGAGACAATTTACCTGATAAAAATTTCATGGTTTTGAGGTAATGACGAAAGGGGTTGACCCTTAAAAGGTTGGTTACCATGATGGGTTTTCAGGTTTAACTTTTCTTTTTCAAATTTAAATCCATATTTTTTTTATTGCAGATTCGTAATTTACGAGGAATAATAAGCAACTTTTACTTGAATCATTTTTTCAGAAAATATCCATTTATGATATGGAGGAAAACTGAATATTCATTATTTTTTATTCAAAAGTTATCAATTTATAAGAAAAATCACAAGAGGAAAAAAGTACTTACGATTAGATCTAGGCAAGGATTCGCAGAAAAATTTTATTTCAAAATTAAAAAAAAAACTGCAACTTTTTTTGAAGAAATTTTTAAGAAAAAATGAATTACTATTAAAAAAATCACTGATAATTCATGCCTAAATCTAAGCACTATATGCCTCTTGCGATTATTTTTTAAAATTAATAGTTTCGGACTAAAAAATTATTGAAAATCCAGACATTACTGTTTGTTTTGCCCCATATCATAAAAAAGGGACAATTTAAAAAAAAATGTTTCAGACAAAATTACTTATTTTTCCCCGTTAATTACGAATCTGCAACAAAAAACATAGATTTAGATTTAAAAAAAAAGTTGAATCTGAAAACGCTTCATGGCCACCTTTTCAGGGTAAACCCCTAATGTCAATATTTAGCCCCCTTAAAATTATGAAACATTTGTCTGAAAAATTTTCTCTGAAAATTCGTTATTTTGGAAATATTCCACTGGAAAGTCTTTAAAAAAACAGTTGTTTCGATATTAACGTGTGATATTTGTGTTTTAGGTATTGTTACCGGATAGAGACGTAATAACAGTTTCTGTTAAGAAGAGCTCGACGGCTGAAGACGTCTATTCGACAGTCGTAGAGAAAATAGGAATGAGCAAATCAGTTTCAAAGTATTTTTATTTATTCGAAATCGTGGAATACAATTTTGGTAAGTCGTTTTATTTAATCATAAAATTTCAAATCACCGAGTGAAAATTTTCAGAACGTAAACTACAACCGAACGAGTACCCGCACAACCTGTACATCCAGAATTACAGTACGGCGACGAGCACGTGCCTGTGTGTCAGACGGTGGTTGTTTTCAATGCGTAGGGAATTGGCGATTACCCGTGACGACTCGCTCGCCCTATCGTATATATTCTGGCAGGCGGTTGACGATGTGAATAGAGGTCATGTCCGTGCAGCTGAGCGTCTGTACCAGCTCAAAGCATTGCAGGACGCAGCGAGGGCTAAAGAGTATTTAGAACTTGCACGCCAGTTGCCTGGGTACGCTGGTATCGTTTTTCCACACTGTCCGTGCGATTCGAGGAAGGGGGGGCATGTTGTCGTATCTATAGGTGAGTTTTTATTTATTTTTGATGTTATAATTCTTTAGGCGCGTTGAGGGTAAATATTTAGTAAAGTAACGGAAATTAAAAGTTATGTAATGAAAATGTAACAAGTGTTATGCGGTGGACCTAGGTTGGCATGGTATATTGATGACGTCATGACATCCATAGATATAATTAAAAATTTTACACATTACTACAGAATAAAGATACAGAAGCGACACTTTGTGTTAAAAAAACTGGCAACCGTTTTTACATACACTCTATGGATATTGTGACTTCATCTGACATTTGATTGGTCAAACAGTATCTGCCTTCTGATCTGATTGGTTGATTATTACATCATAATATTCAAATTTCATGATTTATAAATATGGACTTTGAAATAATATACAATTAAATTTTAACTTGATTAACCCTTTGAGTCCTAGTAGCTTCGCACTGGAACCACCTATTTATAAATTATTTCCTAGCATCTATTTTAAAAAATCAGGAGTCAAAGGGTTAAATAGTATATAGTGAAATAATGTTATGAATTATTAAAAAAAATATTAGTGTTCTTTATATATTTATATGCATTGCATTATATTATAGTATTCATTTAATCAAGTTAAAATTGAAATTATTCGTAGCCGTTTTTCTATTACGCCAAAGAAGTATAACTTCTAATGCGTGTACATAAGTACACACACCCAATGTTTTGTTGTTTTTTTTTTATAGAAAGGATGTTTTATTGTTTTTTTTTTTAATAGGAACGGATGGGGTGAGATTGCAAGCGTGTCGAGAAGATGGAACTTTAGAGTCACAACTTGTAGAGCTGCATTGGGATAATATAAGGCAGTGGGAAGCTGATGATGAGGCGATGGTGTTTTGTTTGCAGTATCAACGTCAACAACCCGATAAAAACTTAAGATGGCTTAAAATACAAACACCATATGTAAGTTATGTTTATTTTGTATTTGTTTATAGCAGTAGCGGTGCGCGAGCTGTATTTACGTGAGGCCATGCGAATTGCTATAATAGATTGGACATCTTCGGATTTTGTCGTGTTTTCGGAGACAGCAATTCTCTGCTATACCGACTATGTCGAATGTGTCTGATCTTAACTTGAACTGTCAGTGGACTCACATGAATACAGCTTGCGCACCGCCGCTGGTTTATAGCGGCCACTCTTTCTCTGAAATAAATGTTCTGTTTATTATTTTCTGAAATATATGTAAAAGTTTTTTTTTGTGATTGGTCAGCGTTACCATAGATCACGTGATAAAATAGAATTGCCAACAATAACTTAAAAGAAAAATGCGTGTCTTTTAAATTTAGTAATTGTTACTGATGTCATGTAACATGTATTCTTATTTATTTTAGTACACATTCCTTCAAGATTGTTTTGATCGAGTATTAGAGGAAAGCAAATGGGTGGATACAGGAGAATAACAGTCCAACGAACAATCGCTATTCGACTTTTAGCCAGAATCATTCCTCTCTGTCTTTGCCTCGTCCTATGGATTACATGTGATGTTTTAAACTAATAAGTAAATTATTCTATATAAAAACGTAAATTTATCATATGTATATAAATATATATACATGACGTTCAATTCAATCAAAACTACAATAGATGTTCTACGTTTATTTATGTTTTAAATCCCGCTGATTGTGTATATATTTGTATATATATTTATATAAGAATGTAAACTTACAGTCAAGAAAATCAAAATATATTTACTTATTATGTAAATAAGTTTTATTTACATGTGCATATAGATCGTTAGACTGTTTTTATATTTATTAATTAGATTCACAAACGTCGCCAGATTTGAATTATCCGTTAACGTCAATTATACTTTCTTCCGCTGCGGCCGTTGTATTTTATTGCATGTCTTCATTTGTATTGACCCGATTCTTTAACATTTAGGTACTTGTTAAATATCCTCCTATGTGCGTAAACTGTCATTGGTTAGGGCGTTTATTTTCGTTTAAAAAAATGAGGGAGGATAATTAACGTAATTATGAAGAGCTGAATCAAATACAAATCTGGCAGATTATAAAACTTTGTAAACTGATTTTAATAAATCTTAATTTGTTACTAGTCTGTTTAGAGGTTTGTTTGTTTTATATAATATTTTAGCTGTGAAAATTTTATTTTAATATTTAGGTTAATAGTTGAAGCATTACGATGATATTGTTAGTAGGTACGTTTTGTTTTTTAACTGAAACTATACTTAAAATGGAAATCGTAACAAAGCCAACAACATAATACTTTTTGAGGTTAAATAAGGTAGGAGAATATTTTTACTTACTTTTTTTATTTAACTGTTATAAGTTTCATAATATTTCTGTAAAGTGAAGTTCTCGATATATTTTCTTTTATAGGATAAGTCGTATTATAATAACAACATGTTTTACGGTTATGTTATTTTCAATGCAATAATTTGAGATATTTGCATTTACTTACAGAAAGTGTTGTTGGCACTGTAGAATTTTAGTTCTGTTTTCACTTAAATGGCAATGAAATAAAGTAAGCTAGTTATTGATATAGTTAATTGTAAATAATTGTTTATTTAAATAAACAATCTACAAATGCGTACTTCGCATCAATATGCATATCGGGAACTATACAAATAATTGTATTAGATAATATTATAATCTGTTACTCTTACTTTTTAAAATCTATTGTATTGTTAAAATGAAAATATTAGCCTCTATGTAATACAGCAATATGTTTCGATGTAAATGTCACATGATGTATTTGTGATGTCACATCTATTATTTCTTAAAAGAGTCTACGTATATGAATATTGTAAAATATATTATTTAATCTTAATACCGTCTTTTATTTATCCCATTTTTTAATAAATATAATATTTCATTTCTTGACATTACTATTAGGGGAACCCGGGGCGGAATGGGAAAGGGGTTGCGGCGCTCGCTACAGACGACGGAGACACGTGTCTTTTGCACACAATGCTTAGTTTGCTGTACTACTCAGTACGAAGTCGTCGCTGTCAGTGTAAGAGTGCATATAGTTTGAATTTTACCGAACGTCACAGAAAAAGCTTACAAATAGTAATTTTGCTCTGCGACACCAAGGTAAGTACACTGTATACTATACTTGCTTCGGAAATTTACATTACATGTTTGTTTCAACATACTTTTGACTGACTAAAAGTCTAGTGATAACTCAAGGTCAACACATATAACGACCATAATATTCATGTTATAAAGAACGTTACGTCGGGGGCAGTAATTATTTATGCGCGGGTTTAGACATTGACGACGATGACAGTGTTCTCAACTGTGAACTGTGCCAATAATTAGTACCCCATTGTACTTTGCGTTCATTTCCCATTGTGCTCCGGGGGGGGGGGGGGGGGGGGGGGCAGAATGGGAATTTCATATTTTTTTCAGACACTAATTTTTGATTGTTATTATAAACTTAGATAAGTTTAGCTTTAGTTTCTTTGTAGATAAATAAGTAAATAAACGTACAAATTGACAAATAATGGTGTTATTTCTTTCAAACCCTCTCAACTTGTAATCAAAGCTTAGCCACCCCGTTCTGCCCCGGGTTCTCCTATTTATGGTTTGCTGTTTCTCTATTTTATTTTTGAATTAAGATTTGACAACTAAAATAATTACAGTAAATACAATATGTATTCGCCTATTATTATGATTAAATATCATTTATATTTCTACATTTCTACATATGTATCTAAGGCAGTGGTTCCCAACCGGTGGTCCGCAAGAGCTAAAATATGGCCCTTGTAAAAGATTTCAAACTTTGAATGAACATAGAATTATCGGTGACCTTTTTTTAGGTTTTTTATTTCAAATCTATAAAAAATATAAAAATGAAATGTGAAGACCAACTTTCGGACTTTATTTTCAGATTAATACAGTTTATTTTTTAACCTTGTGGTACCTGCTTACTAATAATGAAATCAAAGTAGTCCCTGGTCAAAATAGGTTGGGAACCACTGATGTAAAGAATAGCAACAATGAATTTGAATTTCGCGGAAATTCAAACGTCTGTTAACGCATGCGCACAACCATTCCAGCTTGACGCTGCCTTCCAGTTCATTTTAAAATAAGATTGTTTCAAACCTGAGTTCGTGAATCGTGGACTATTTATAGTTATTTCGTGTAATTAAATTGATTAAATGTAAGTAAATCATGTGTAAGTTAAATATAGTATTAGTGAAGTTAGTGAACATATAATTAACTAAAATATATAAGTGTAAATTGAGATATTAGACATTTGCCAACTTGCTAAAGCGGATCAAAGTGAACACAATGGCTGCTGATAATAAGGTTTGTGAATTATTGTATTTAAAGGAATATGAGGACAATTAAAATACATATTTAATTAATTAAATACTACAACAATCATAACAATAATCATATGTAGATTTCTATATATATTTTAGTTTTTATTATAGATTTCTGTTATATAATCAGTGTGATGTGGAGTATAATAATTCACCCGTTGTTGCATAGATGTCACCACTGGTTATTTCTTAGGGCATATTATTATAATAAAAAAATATTTTCAAATGGTAGAAATTTAAATTTTATGACAGTGTTTTGGATAATATTTTAATAACTAATTTGCATATCGAACTGAAAATTAAGTAGTATACACGAAAGTTAACAATTTAATAAATATTCAGACATGAAAATAATCGGCTTATTAAAATTATGGAAATCTTCGCAAAAGTGATTTTAATGTAAACGATGTAATCGAAAAATTTACTAAAGTATATCTAATACTATCTGAAAGACAGTGACATTGTCAACGAGGCATAACAATGTTTAATATAGTTTCAGGTAAAGGTCAATAAGTAATCGTAACTAATCGAAAACTAGATTGCTTTTCTAGGCCGATTTTTGTAGAATTCGAGATTTTGGTAAAAATGTCCATTCTGATTATGTCTATCTGTCTGTCTGTATGCTGTAGCTCGAAAACAATAAAACATATAAGGGTGACATATTATATTTAATATTGGAAATAAACCTAGTTATTTTTTGAATTAATTTTGAAACGGTGTGTATTAGAAAATTTTTTTTTGAGATACAAATTGTAAAGAATATTATTTATTGTCAATAATTTATGTCCTATTCATTTCTCCCAATTTTTTTTTAACGAAGTAATCGATTTTTTTTAAATTATATTTATTTATTTTTTTAAATTACCAACAATGAAACAAAATTTTTACAAATCGGCAACAATTAAAAATAATAATATCTTATAAATAAATCATTGTTGTTTAATATATTTATTTTTGGCCTCATTCATAATGACTGGTATATTTTTTGTTTTACTTTCATATATCGTCTCTCTCTCTCATACCTACTATAAACGCATTTCGTTAATGACATTTTGATGCTCGCTGGAACTGCGTAAAACCATGTCATTTGATGTAATGAGAGTACTTATTAAGGGGGCGCTTGTTTCGGCTTGTCTCATTTAAATATTTATAAATTTCAGGGATTTTGAAAGAACCAGAGAGGGAGATTAAGGCTTGGCAAGTCATTCTGTATTCTGTTGCATACGATCTTTTTGTATTCACGCCTTGTTAACGATGCCGGAGACTCTGAGCTCTAAGGACGGCCACGACGCAGTTTATTCTAATATACAAGGATTGGTCGTGTCATTTGATAAATCCTAAATAAACTGTTTAGTTGAGAGCTTTAGCGATTTATATCTTATGTATTTATTGTTTTACTATAATTTTTAGATACGATTTACCATTTCTTGTTGTGTCAGTTTGTTAGTGTATTTAATCCAAGGGAGAGGGGGCTAACGAAATTTGCAGCTAGCAAGCACTCTCAAATTAGGATTTTGTGATAGTATTTATGGATTTGCTATGGAATTTAGATCAGTGCATGTACGGATCAGTATCAATGTATTGTAATTGTAACACAGTTGGCGACTCTGACCGTATAACGTAAATACACAGGTTGCCTCATTAGCTTTTGACCAATCAGCTTGGCTGAGCTTGGGCACCCTAAATGACGTTCTACGAGGCTACATTTGTTATGATTGGACATATCATTCCCTTTTTCCTCATTTTGGCACCCCAGATGACGTAGTTCCCTCTCTCGAACCAAGTAATGAGGCTACCTTATACTTTACTTACCGTGGTAATTATGATAATATCACAACTGTTTTAATACCGTTGTTGGTGTTTAATTTTTTTTTAATTTTAAAGAATTATGCATGTCAGTATATAGATTTTGACACGCTCATTTCAAATCCGACCGCACGTTCAAAAGTTACGTCCATTTTTATCAAAAATTTAAAAAAATCGAAAATTTTAGAGTCCAACTCCATATCTCGAGAACGTGATGAGATACAGACCTGCGGTTTGAAAAATTCAATTTTCACGTCATTTTCTATATAAAAAACATACTTTCACCCAAATCGAAAACCAATTTTTTTTGTCTATTTCATGGTTCTGATTTCAATATTTCAGAAAAATATCAACTTAAAGGTAAGAAAATAAAAAATAAAATCGTAATTTACTATATAAACTGTAATTTTCATTTAATTTTTAATATTTCTCATTTAAATTACATTTATTTAAACAGAACACTATAATAAATAGGTACATTCAAATGCGCGAATATTCAGGTGATTGGCATATAACTTTTTTAGGATGTAAAAGAAAATATATTTTTAAAAAAATATTTAAAGTAGAGAATTCAAGCCTTAATTTCCTTTTGGCAAAATTTTAATGCGAACATTTTTACTAAAGTTACAATTATTTAAAAACCTGTGGCACATTTTTTTAGGAAAATACAAAATTCAAACTAGAAAAAAAATCACAATTCCCCTGTGAAATCACTATGTATTATTCTAATATTGTGTATTTTAACTATTACGTTTTATGGTTAAAATATAAGGTTAATATAACCTACTAGAATTAACCTATTAGTTATAAATATTAAGAAGTAAGAACTTTTGAAAAAAATGAGTATTTCAAACATCATGATTTGACAGAAAAAAAACTGAACTATATGTTGTTATAAATATACTTGTTATATATATAATCTTTTTCTGTCTGCTTCAATGTATATTACATATTTTCGAATTGTAAACAGGGTGTATAATATATGCAGTCGGAGAAAGAAAAAAATCTTATTTGGTTCTGAAACGTGTTTTTTTGTCGAGGTATACAATTATTATTTCTTCCACGATTGCAATTTATTTTATTTTTTTCTTGTACTCGGTAAAAATATGCATTTGTTTGTTCCATACAAATGCACAGATTTAAAAGAAATGAAAATGTTAAACAACAAAAATCAAGTGACACAAAAAAATGGAGAATTTTTAATCAGAAATTCTTCTTTATAAAAACAGTTTGTGTCTGACCGAAGTAAACTCAAAAACTACTGTACCGATTTCGATGAAACATGCACCAAGGTGTTCCTTGAAATCTCAGAAGTGATATAAAGTATTTATATCACGCTATCACCCAAAACAGCTGAGCAGTGAATATTTATATTATTTAATGAATGTGAATAAAAAATTATCTCATTTATATTATTACAAGGTGGGCCCGCGCGGCTTCGCTCTTGTGGACTACGGAATAATTGTTTAGGATTTAAAAAATATATAGTTGAATTAATTATAAACACGATTAGTTATTTTTCTAATGAAAACCGAACAACACTTAAATTACCTATACGTAACAAAAGCGAATCAGAACAAAAAATAAAAATTATTTTTGCTCTATTTAAATTTAAAAGTTAATTATTGAAAACAAATTAAACAATTGACAATCAAAAGAATACCGGCCTGTTCCCTCTACCCAGCGCGGCGTCTAGTCGTAGTTCGAGCGAATTGTCACGAATAAAAGTTATTGTATATACTTATTTCGTGTTATTTCCTAAATCAAAAGACCAAATTGGATTCTGTAAAAGGCAAATTATATCTACATTAAGTACTTATGACGATGAAATCATTTATTTCGATAAGGATTAAAGTTTTGCAGGTCATAAGTCCATGTAAACAGAATCCAAATATTTTGTTTTATTTGTAACATAAAAGCAGTCATTGTGGCTTAAATATAAAAGTTAGACAAATGGTGTCGCGGACTTTATTGTAGAATTTTTGATTCTACACAATTCTTTAATACATTATTTTGTTCTATATTCAACGGTTTAGGCAGCGTATTGCAAAACAGTGCGCCGACGGCAAAATTTTTTCCGACTTGATTTTTAATATTATCGTCACTGCTTAGTTGTTATGTTACCTAACGTAACAAAATATAGCCTATAACCTGTCCAGAGAATGTACCTATGAATTAAAAAAGAAACCACGTAAATTAGATAAGTGGTTCTCGAGTGATAAGCACACTAACGAACAGACAGACAGACAGAGAGACGTTGAGCTTTATATATATTAAGGACTAGGTGGGTCAGCGCGGCTACGGAATTATTGTTTATGATTTAAAATAAACTGCCTTGGCAGGCACGAGACTTTTTTATACATCATGACACCGAAGTATTAATATGTGATTACTTTTATAATTTAATATTTGATTTTAAAATTTTTTACTTACAAAATGATTTTCAGTGAATGAAATTGATACATTCTATTTAATATTGACATTAAATATTAAACGAAATCAATTAAGATTAGTGATTATTGTATTAACAAGTATTTATTTTGCTAAATTTCAATTTTGACACTTCTAATAATAAATGCTAAAATTTTCATAGATAACTAGATTTTTTGTATTATTCAAATCATTTTTAAATTAAAACCATTAAAACTAAAATAATTATTTTTTTTGGTTAATTCATAAGATACAAAAAAAAAGAATAGAACATAAATTATAGAAAATAATATTTTCTACAACTTGTATCTCAAACATTTTTTTCTAATACCTACCGTTTAAAAAATAAATCGAAAAAATATTTTTTTTTAGAAAATCGATTATTTCCTAAAAACAATTTTTTGGGGGGAAAATGAATAGAACATAAATTATAGATAAAAGTCTCTTCTACAACTTTAATCTAAAATATTTTTTTCTACTGCGCACCGTTTAAAAAATAATTTGAAAAGTTCAAAAATTGACACCAGTAAACATCCGTTTCCGGTTTAGTGATGGTTTTCAAAAATAGGAGGTGCACATCTAGAGCATACAAGAACCTTAAGTTTAAAATTTCATGTTCGTAAGTATTACAGTTTAGGCTGTAGAGCGTTCACAGACACACAGACAGACACACACACACACACACACACAGACGTCATTGAGTTAATGGTTGTATATGATTCAGGGACCCTCAAAACGTGTAATTCCGTTAAAATCTCGAGTTCGATTTTTTTCGTGATCACTATACTTTATTTATACATTACATTTCATGTATGTATAAAAAAGTAAAAATATATAGTTGATTATTTAAAAGTTTATTATTGAAAACAAATTAAACAATTGACAATCAAAAGAATACCGGCCTGTCCCCTCTGCCCAGCGCGGCGTCTACAATTACATAGTCGTAGTTCGCGCGAATTGTTACGAATAATGTTATTGTACCTATATACTTATTTCACGTTATTTCCTAAACCAAAAGACCAAATTGGATTCTGTAAAAGGCAAATTATATCTACATTAAGTACTTCTGACTTGGCCAGAGAATGTACCTATCAATTAAAAAAGAAACCACGTAAATCGGATAAGTGGTTCTCGAGTGATAAGCACACAAACGGACAGACAGACAGACAGAGAGACGTTGAGCTTTATATATATTAAGGATGTACCTTTTTACAATCTACTAATAAAGTATGGTGTATATTATAAAACTGAAAATTATTTCCGGTTGGTCTGTTAAAGTGGAGGGTAAATGATGCGACCAACTTACCCCCTCTACCCCGACCCCATATTGCCTGCGGTTGATGAGATTGATGTTGAAAAATGTAAATTTTCCACTATACGCGTGATCTGTGGTGACGTCACAGACCACGTGTCCTCAACCCCATGTACCCCCTCCCCCCAGTATGTGTGTGTGTGTGTGAGTGGTTCTCAAACGGCTATTAATTATCGCTGTCATGGACAAGTTGTGAATAAATGAAACCTTGTTTAAAAATTGATGTTGCTGGGAGTTATTTTGGAGGGAGGGGGTTAGTTTTTGATTATGAATTTATATTGTTTTGTTTTATCGGTGTACGGATTTTGAATTTTGTAATTAATTTGGTTAAACTAGGTAGTTAAAATTGACTAGTATTAAAAACGTATGGAGAAAAATATTTAATAACAATCACTTAATTTTTAAAGAAATATTATTTGACGTAGTATATAATCATGAAACGGTATAAAATATTGTAATTCTTGCTAGGTAGGTCACGTGTTTGTTACTAAAGTTACAATATCAATTAGTAATTATTGCGTACAGAATCGAAATCTACCGGGTGGACCATTTTAACGTTTAATGGGGAATAACTCGACCGGTAAGTGAAATAATAAAAAAGTTTTCAGATAAAAGTTGTACGGTTTGGAGGGGGGCATAGACGTACTTAGATCAAATTTTTTTAGGTGGTGTTTTCACAGTGGTATAAAGTTCAACATCATTTTTTTAATAGGAACCTATAATTTTTATCAATTAATTTTATTTAACGTGAATAGACACGAATCTTTCATTGATAACTTTTTTTTAACAACTTAACCTTTCCAAGATATCTAACAAAATAATTCGAGATTTTGAACTTTCAATATTTTTTTTACTCAGAAACCATAAATTTTAGAGAAAAAGTACAAGAAACAAAAAATGTTTATTTTGATCTAATAAAACTAAGGAATTATTTTTAAAATTTTAAAACTTCTTTAATTTATTTAATTTAAGCAAAGAAAAAACAATGTTAAAAAATTTTAGAATAATTTTAAAATGAATTCTTAAAGTTTTATTATACCAAAATAAACATTTTTTGTATTTTATGCTTTTTCTCTAAACTTGATGGTTTCTGAGTAAAAAAATATTGAATGTTTCAAATCTCGAATTATTTTGTTAGATATCTTGGAAAGGTTAAGTTGTTTAAAAAAAAGTTTTCAATGAAAGGTATATTATTGGTATAGTTTTATTTGTTATATACCAATAAACAAATATACTATTAATATAACTAATTTTACACAATCTTTGTATTTATTGTATTGTCTTTTAATTTGTATTAATACTTTATTAATAAATAATTTAATTACGAATAATTAGTTGAATAAACCAAGATTCATATCAAGATCACCGCGGAAGCCTAATGACTTGTAAATCATGTAAATGATATTTATACGAATATAGTAAAAATTACGTATTATAAAAATAACAATGGAGATTGTAGAAGTTACTTGACAGTACCTACATGTTAAAACTGACAGTATTTTTTGATACAAAATTGAAATTTTTAATCAACAATTTTTATTTAAAAATCGACGATTTTTCTCGGTGCATAAACTTTCAGATGCAAAAAGAAATAACGCTTATTTATTTTGGGGTGTGAAATATTTAGGTTTAATTAAAATAAGGTGACATTCCGGTATCTATCCGGGTTACGCTGGGAAAAGGAAAGACAGTTATTCTTCGTATAATGTACATTGTTCAAAATTGACAATAAAATAGAGTTATTTATATTACAATTGCTAGATGTATGTATTTCGAATGAAATTGATGAGTTTTCCATGTAAATAATTCTGCAAATACATGCTATATATTACAGTAATTAGTTACTGTTTAAAATACAGACTGGTATTAAAGATATATTCATTACTTTAAAAAATACTTTTGCTATTGGGGATGGTTAATTTTCACTTCTTTGTAATTATATTCGATATATTTTTTTGAAATTTTCAACATAATTGTTAAATTAAATAAGATTTATTGATGAATTTTGGTAAGGGTAAAGGGGAGGGGCCTGACGCCTAAAACCCTCCCCACAAGAGCACTATTGATTTCGGAACATGGAACTATTTTTGTTAATTCTTTTTAGGGTTCCGTAGAAAACTAGGAACCCTTATAGTTTCTCCATGTCCGTCCGTCCGTCCGCCCGTCCTGAAAAATTTTGTCATAATAAGATGAAATTTGGTATACAGTCGTAGATTGATGACCCAAAAACAGAAATGATAAGATTTTTGAAAATAAAATTTTAGACCCCCCTTTCATAAAATGAAAAGTGTTTTCAAAAGAAAATTTCACCTACAGCATTGAGTGGGGTGTCGTTAGAAAGGTTTCCTAAAATGCAACAAAAAATGTAACAGAAATTTTTAATTTTAACCCTTCGATCACGATGTATTTTCTCTCCAAAGTCATTAAAAAAGCGTCCCCCCCCTCTATTTTCTAAACTATCAATTAAAAAAATCTAAAAAAAATCCAGAACGTAGATTTTAATTAGTACTTTCACTGAAAATTATAACGAACATTGTCAAAAATATTTTGGACCCCCCTTTCATAGACTGAAAATTGAACTTACATTTTTTCCCCACTTACCCTATTGAGTGGGGTGTCATTTAATAGGTCTCGTAAAATGCAATAAAAAACGTCAAATAACTTTTTGATTTTAACCCTTCAGTCGCGATATATTTGCTTTTAATGTCGCTGTCAGAGCGTCCCCCCCCTCTATTTTCTAAACTATCGATTCAAAAAATCTGAAAAAAAAATCAGAATGTAGCTTTTAATTAGTACTTTCACTGAAAATTATAACGAACATTGTCAAAAATATTTTGGACCCCCTTTTCATAGATTGAAAAGTGAACTCACATTTTTTTCATTTACCCCATTGAGTGGGGTGTCATTTGATAGGTCTCCTAAAATGCAATAATAAAAGTCAAATGATCATTTAAGGGACTAGTGTGAACGCTGGAAATTTGGGTGATTTTCGAAAATTTTTTGGAAGAAAAATACTTAATGAAATATTTTGGAAAATTGAGAATATATTTAGCTATATTAGAGATGTATTGTATAATTTTTTCACGTAAAAATATCGATATCTAAGCGACTTATGCGCTTATGAGGCGCCAAAAAAAATCTCCTCCACTGCGGCCATGATTCCGGACGATGAAGTAGTTGAAATTGAAAAAAAGAAAAATGTCGTTAAACTGGAAGGTATTTCCTGTACGATGACCTGCGATTTTCGAAAAATATCAAAATCTTACAAAATGGCGTAGTTATGAAAATAAGTATGTTTTATTGCCTATAAAATGGTCATATTTTTAATGCCAAATCGTCAATTTTCATCCAATCAAAAATATAGTACTCAATTCAAATTTCAAGTAAATCGGATAATTGCTCTTTGAGTTACAATGTCAGCAAATTTGAAAAATCTCATTTCGAGAAACACGCATTTAAAGATTTAACTATCGAATTCATATCTGCAAGCAGTCGCTCTTTAGAAGGCTGCTGTTTGGAGAGTATTAGAGATACGGCCTTGAAATTTTCACAGAATATTCTTGAAACTATAAACTCTCCAAAAAGGTAAAAAATATGATTTTTTGAAAATTTCACACTGGTAAGGCTCCTTAAAGGAAACTGCTCTAATCGAGAGAAGAGTTGGATATTTACTCGTCTTATCTCCTCTTTCTTTTTGATGTTTTCTTTATTCTGATCAATAATATCTTTAGTGCTATGATTCCCCATTTTGATACAGTATACATATTACATATGTACTTATTAGGGATGTACCGGAACTGGTATTTTCGGTTCCGGTCGGAACCAGAATTTTTTTCAAAAAATTATATTTCAATTAATAATGATAATAAAATAACTAAAATGTTATAAATATGCTTTATATACATAGATTATCATCATAAATTAATATAACGTTATTTTATATTGTATTTCTTAAAGATTAGGGGGGTTGAGTCTTACATTACATTATAAAACATATTATTTTCTACATATCGTGTAATTTTTACAGCTTTATAAGGTGTTTTAAATTGTTTATATATCATACGTTCTTTTCTATCAAATCTAATTAAATTGATAAGTCAAAACATCAATTAAACAAATTCACAATATAAAAAATCATATAAAATATCGATAAAAGAATACCAATAACTCGAAATTAAATTTTTATTATCAGTTCGATGTCCGTAATATAATGACTTTTTTATTAATATATTTAAAGTCAATTAATGCTAAAATTTCAATCATATTATGATAAAACAAATTAAGGAATGATTTTTTCATTAATAAAATGTTATTTATTCATAATTATATTATTTATGAATTTCTTAGAAGAAAGAAATAACAAAATTTAAAAATTCCGGCAGTAGTAGTTCCGGCCGGAACCGGAACCGGAATAAAATCGTGAATTCCGGCCGGAATTCCGGTACACTCCTAGTACTTATATTATATTTTTTGATAAAGGTTTAGGTTTATATCTTTTTTTGTAATTTTAATAAAGTACTAGGTACTATATTTAATATTTTTAACTCATAAAAAAACAACGTTAAAATACTTAATTGTAATGATATTTCAAACAAATACAAATAAAACTGAATAAAAAGACCGTGTTTATACACAGAAACGAACATAAATGATCTTACCGAGTTATCCAAATTTGGATATGTAGTTTTTATTATATTTTGAACAACACTGGTCGAGTCATTGATGGTGAAACATGGTATGGACTTAAAGCATTCCCTTACACGTTCGTCCCCCCTGAGGGGCCCTCGCACGCACCGGCGCGCCATCAAGTGTTCGATTTAAATCGGTAATTGCCGTAGATGCCTTCGTGTGTGCCTAACGCAGTTTGATCTCCGTAATGAGAAAATTAGCTACTATATGATGGCACATGATGGTGCATCTCTAGGGGTGGACACTTTTATATTACAAGGGATGAAATTGTGTTGTTGTTGTTATATTAAAAAATATTCGTGTTTTTTATTAGGGGTTGCTTATAAGTTCGTTGACCGAAATGTATGAGAAGATATATACTTGAAAATATATTTTTAAAAAATTTAAAAAATATATTTTTAGTTAATTTATGAAAATGTACGAAAATTTATAGTTTTCGCTCCAACGGGCATAGAAACATTTTATGTTTATTTTTATTTTTATCCCTAAAGGGCAGGGTTGGCTCCCCACTGGGTAACCCAAAAAAACCCGGGCGGGTTTTTTTGGGCAACTTGACTTAAAAAAACCCAGTGGGTTTTTTTTAAATTTCATTACTTTAGGGTATATTTGAATGAAATATTTTATTTTGTAACGAAATAATTATAATACAATCATTCCAGACCTATACAGGGTCCTCCAATAGTGCGTCCGGCATTGTTTTACGCCCAAACTATTGAAGATAGAGTTTTAGGATAAAAAATTTATTATATATATTGACTCTAAAGAATTTCAGGAAAATATTTTCAACCCCCTAAAACCGCTCCTTGGGGGGTAGTTTGAGGGGTACATACCCGTTTCTCAGTAAAATCAAATGGAATGGTATATCAAAAAGTACATATTTGTAAAGATCATAAAAAAATAAGAAACTTTTGTAAAACAAAAATTTTCATACTTTCAATTGTTTAAAAGATATGGCGACTTCTTCTCAAATTTTAGGGTTTTACTAAAAGTGCTCTAATTTCGTTAAATATTAATGGAATTTTATTATTTTTTCAAATTTAGAAAGTAGACATAATTAACTTTATAAAAATGTATGACTATTTGTGATTCTGATAGTTTAAAGTGTCATAAGCGATATATCAAAAATTCAAAAGTTCAACTAGGGATAATTCGAAATTTTCAAATACAACGGTATATCAATTAGTACTTTTTCTTAAAAAAAATATGTAAATAAACAACTTTTGTTAAGTCAATTTAAAATTATAATTTAAAATTGAAAACTGAAAATTAAAATTTTTAATTTTAAATTTTTTTATCAAAAGTTGTTTATTTACATATCTTCTTTACGAAAAAGTACTAATTGATATACCATTGTATTTAAAAATTTTGAATTATCCCTAATTGAACTTTTCAATTTTTGGTATGTCGAGTATGACACTTTAAACTATTAAAATCTCAAATAATGATACATCTTTACAAAGTTCATTATTTCTTCTTTATGAATTTAAAAAAATAATAAAATTCCATTAATATTTAGCTAAATTAGAGCACTTTTAGTAAAACCCTAAAATTTGCGAACAAGTCGCCATATTTTTTAAACAATTGAAAGTATAAAAATTTTTGTTTTATAAAAGTTTCTTATTTTTTTATGATCTTTACAAATATGTACTTTTTGATATACCATTCCATTTGATTTTCCTGAGAAACGGGCATGTACCCCTCAAACTATCCTACAAGGAGCGGTTTTAGGGGGTTGAAAATATTTTCCTGAAATTCTTTAGGGTCAATATATATAGTAAATTTTTTATCCTAAAACTCTATCTTCAATAGTTTGGGCGTAAAACAATGCCGGACGCACTATTGGAGGACCCTGTATATTTTATTTTGTAACGAAATAATTATAATACAATCATTCCAGACCTATATATTTTATTTGTAATTAAAATAACAGTGGTAATAACAATAACTAATTGTACCTATCCATACAGACTCTGTGATTTGAAAAGTTTAAAACAAAAAACTTTTTGTCTAGACCTAAAAAAGTTAGCAAATATCACTCGTTTTGACAATACGAGAGAAGATCTAGAATGACGGCAACCCCATTTTTTTACTACAATTAGGATGGATAATTTTGGATTAGTAAAAAAACTGCAATGACAAATGTTCATTTATTTCTCAAAAATAAACAGTGTCTGTTTTAAAACTCATGATAAATAAATATTTTAAATAATTTCTCTAGAAATAACCAACATTCTCGAATAAAGGATTTAAACATTTTTTACTCTGTAAGAAATGGAAGTATTGTAATACCGTCGAAAAATTGTGTCCGAGATAAATGCAGATTCTGATTGTACTATACATATAAATTCAATGTAAAAAACTGATATTTCCGTATGGCGGCTATGCATGTGTCTGTCTGGTTGAAGAATTTTCACGATAAGTATATTGTAAAAATTTGAATTTCTTTTGGAGAAAATGTTTGTCTTAGTAAGTACTTTAGACCTAATGATTTTGGGGATTATCGGATTAGGGGTTTTGGAAATATTTGAAATTTTGTACCTAATATTGAACTGATAGTTCAATTGAACAAGTCAAAGGGCATTTATTTATTTATAGATCGAAAGCAGCTGTTAAAAAGAAAGAAAAACATGCTCAAAATTTAATTTTAAATAATAAAATATTACATTTTCTAATTCACGTTTTCTAATGCAACTTAATTCAAATTTTCAGATTCTTATTCTACATTTTTGTTTTATGTTATTGAGGATATTACAGAACTAATATTTTTAAAAATATTTTAAATAGTATAAGAAAAATATTATGGAACATGAAAGTCATGTATGGTTCTCTTTATTATCTTTTGTCTTCCAGACCCACTTTGAATATTAAATTAAAATGAAATTATTTAAATATTTTTACGTATTTGTTGCTAAATCTTTTATTCAATAATACTGGGCATTATCAGATAAACATTTAATTATGTTTGTCGAGTTTCTAAATAGGTCTTGAAAAAACCTGAAACCATTTCGAACAGTTAATTTACATATTAAAAATAGTACCTATTTTTTTTTAATTTTGTTACTAGGCAATTCAAAAAAGATATATTATTAATTTGGAAATTCGAAGGACCTTTTTTGTATAATGAAAATACTGAGGATAATTTTCCTTTTTTAGATATCAATCAACATCATTTGAATACATTTTTTTTGTGTTTAAAATATATATTTTATATGTCTTTACTTAATTTAAAAAAACCCAATAAAACCCAAAAAACCCGGCTTTAAAACCCAATAAAACCCGCTGGGCTGGGCTTTTTTAAAAAAAAACCGGGTTTTTGCCAACCCTGCTAAAGGGTCAATTTTTTAAATACATAATGGCTTAGAATCAGCCAAATAATTTTTATAATTTTTATTTTATTTTATTAAAGTGTCGAACTTAAAAAATACAATTTAATTAAATATATTCAACAATTTGACGATAAATAAATAAAAAATAAAGAGCATGGCAGGGTAAGCATGGGCGATCTGCCCCTGGGGAAAGTTGGGTCGATATTTTTTTTATAAGAAGGTATGACTAAAAGGTACTCTTCTACAAACTATTGGACCTCTGCCCCCACTAATTTTCCGGAAAATTTGAAAAATGTAATTTCGAAAAAAATTTTTTTTTGCTATAACGGCTTTATAAATGTCGATCTCTGTGATATATGTTGTAGCTATACGTTAGTAGTATCATATAAATTTTTTTGAAAAATCTCCCATTAAAAATAAATAAAAATTTTGAAATTCAAAATTTTCAAAAAAAATTTTTTTTGCTTAAATGGCCTGGTACACCTACGAAATTTTTGTCATAAATACCCCTTCTTATGCACAAACACATATATTTTTTTCAAATTTCTACATTGGGTGGACGGGGGGTAAAATTCGATATGTTTACTGACCCTTATTTCTATAGTATGCATATGTACTATGTACATTATACATGTATAGTATTGCTTGCTTGCTTGTATGTTGTAAGCTGGGATAAATTAAGGACAGTTTCGCGGATCAAAACGTAATAGTCACTCTCATTAATACATACCTACATAAAGAAACATTTTTTTTTAAATTTAGTCAATATCTTGAGATTACGAATTAGGTCTAAAATTTCGAAAATTTTATATAAGTGAATTTAAAAAAATATTTTATAGAAATTCTCATAAATACCACACATTCTTCACTAATACATATTTTTTCCTTTAGTTGGACGAAGAGGGGTGGGGGTAAAAATGGTTATAAAATGTCAATCGGCTTCGGCCAAAATCAGGCCGAAGGTTTAACTATTTACTATTATTAACTTTTTCGGATTAATGTTTCTTTTAATGAAAAAAATGGTTTTTCATTACTTCAAAAAATATATAGAAACAAAACAAAAAAAATCCACTAATATAGAGAAGATGGTGGCCGAAGCCGATTGATTGGTCTGACAGTAGTGTTTATACGTGAAACTTTCCTTAATTTAACCTAGCCTTTTTTTGTGAACGTCCGATTAAATGATATATTTTTACAAATCTGTATTACGTATAACCACTAATGTCAGACCAATCAATCGGCTTCGGCCACCGTCTTCTCTATATTAGTGGGATTTTTTTGTTTTGTTTCTATATTTTTTTTTGAAGTAATGAAAAACCATTTTTTTCATTAAAAGAAACATTTATCCGAAAAAAAATTTAATAATAGTAAATAGTTAAACTTTCGGCTTCAGCAAAACCTTCGGTCTGATTTTGGCCGAAGCCGATTGACATTTTATGACCAATTTTACCCCCACCCCTCTTCGTACAAATAGAAAAAATATGTATTAGTGAAAAATGTGTGGTATTTATGAGAATTTCTATAAAATATTTTTTTAAATTTACTTATATAAAATTTTCGAAATTTTAGACCTAATTCGTAATCTCAAGATATTGACTAAATTTAAAAAAAAATGTTTCTTTATGTAGGTATGTATTAATGAGAGTGACTATTACGTTTCGATCCGCGAAACTGTCCTTAATTTATCCCAGCTTACAACATACAAGCAAGCAAGCAATACTATACATGTATAATGTACATATTAGAGATGTAACGAATATATGATTGTAAACATTCGCGAATGCGAATGCGATTGCGAATATTAACTGTCGAAATTTGCGAATGCGAATATTGACTGGTCGATATTCGCGAATGCGAATGCGAATATTGACTTTTAAAAAAAAAAGCTAAAAAAAAACGGTCTTCTGATTAAAATAGATATTTTTATTTGTTAATACATCATATTATATTCGCAAAAATATTCGCAACTTTACCTGCGAATGCGAATGCGAATACGAATGTTTAAAAATATGCTAATGCGAATGCGAATGCGAATACGAATGTTTAAAAATGTGCCAATATTCGCGAATGCGAATGCGAATGCGAATATTCGTTACATCACTAGTACATATGCAATATGCATACTATAGAAAAAAGGGTCAGTAAACATATCGAATTTTACCCCCCGTCCACCCAATGTCGAAATTTGAAAAAAAGATATGTGTTTGTGCATAAGAAGGGGTATTTATGACAAAAATTTCGTAGGTGTACCAGGCCATTTAAGCAAAAAAATTTTTTTTTGAAAATTTTGAGTTTCAAAATTTTTATTTATTTTTAATGGGAGATTTTTCAAAAAAATTGATATGATACTACTAAGGTATAGCTACAACATATATCACAGAGATCGACATTTATAATGCCGTTATAGCAAAAAAAATTTTTTTCGAAATTACATTTTTCAAATTTTCCGGAAAATTAGTGGGGGGAAAGGTCCAATAGTTTGTAGAAGAGTACCTTTTAGTCATACCTTCATATTAAAAAAATATCGACCCAACTTTCCCCAGGGGCAGATCGCCTATGCTTACCCTGCCATGCTCAATTTGCAAAAATTCACTAAAAAGATTTTAATTTTAAATCACTCCCAAACTATTTACACCTTTAATTGAGATCTGAAAGTTAAATATCTTTGATCCCATTTTTCTTAATTTTCATCCACATTTTGTATCTTACTGCATTTTACCCATACACTTATATGTAGAATGGACTGATCATTCCGTATCCAACTGTGATGTAAATACTGACAAAAAACTGTGTCAGAGATAAAGCGAATATGTAGTCAATACCTGTCTCTTTCTAGAATTCTAATTGGTCACGTCACAGGTTTGCATAGTCATTACAGACCTACAGAAAAGATAAAAGTATTGGCTACATATTCGCATTGTCTCTTTAAAGAGAGTGGTCAATTTTGTAAGGCTATTGCTCAGTCAATTCTATAAGTTAATGATTAATACAGAATGCGCAGTCTATGCTTTATGTCTATGGGGCATGGGGTATATAATTTGATGCATTTAAAGGTACCCTTTCATGTATCGCTCGTAGCTGCGATAAATCTAGTCACGTGGCCGATTTTGAATTTTGAATGCTAGCTATTGGTCAACGACAAGTGAAAAAAGCTCAATATGGTTGAGCTCATACTGTGACACCTAATGACAGTAGTTTTGACATTTTGTGTATTCTTGTTTGTTTTGTGAGTTTTCGTCTTTACGAATAGTATAATGAATTCCGAAGAGGTAGAAGTAAATATCAATAAAAATTCTTAAAAAACATTGACTTACTTCAAAAACATTTAAGCTCAGTTAGCATTCAAAATTCAAAATTGGTCACGTGACAAGATTTATCGCAGCGACGAGCGACACATTAAAAGGCACCTTAAAGCTAGGCCCATCGACGTTTCTACCCTTAATCGAGAAGCGCTAAAATTGATTTTGAATTTTCATATTTTTTTTTTAATTTGTTGGCCCAGTTTGACAGAGGTTATTTGTCCACCATTTATATATGTCACATCTCAGTTTTCATAATATTGTAAACATATAATGCCAAAGCTACTATTGAGATTTGGGCAGGGGTTTATATGCCATTATTAAGAGAAAGAAAAAAGAATATATAGGTATCAAAAAAAATTATGTGGTATTTTTTAACCTAACCAATTCAACACAAAAAAAACATTAATACTAAAACATAAATTTCATGCGTGTAACATCCAATGTGTGCGTGTCTGAAAGTGGCTTCCGATGAACGAAAAGGATAAAAAAAAACACAACAATCGGTTCGAAAACGACGGCGTTGGGTTTGGGGGTGTAAAAATGAAATCAAGTGTCCGTCGGCCGGTCTGTGTGTGGATACAGTAGGGCGCGTGGAGTGTGCGTGTGTTGTGGGTGGGTGGGTAGACGGTAGGCGTCCAGCTCACTCGGCATCGCCACCACTTACCCTCGGCTTTGATCTCTCTCGTCGTATAGTCGGCGACGGCAGCGGAGGTCCATGTGGCGCACACACATACACATGCACGCACACACGGTATCTCGCGCGCTGCCACATGTACGGCGACGCGAGACGGTTGCCATGACGACGCCGACGTCTCTCAGTGTGTGCGTGCGCCAGATGCTGGCGAGATTAGGTCGTGTGTTTCCGTATGAGTTCGGTCAGACCGCAGTTTGTGGGTATTTTTTTTTAATAAATTTATTTTTGGGTTCATTCTTATAATTATTTTTGCAAATGTTAAACTAAATTCTACTTTAAGGTTATTCGGTCATTAGAGCAATGTATAGATAAAAGTCTAAATTTTTTTTTAATATTTGACGTATGGTTTTTGAGTAATTGGATATTAAAAATAGAGTTTTTAACACACAGTAAATGAGAGAATTTACTGAAAGTGTTATTTATTGTGTTATTTATTGAAATTCTACGCAATTGGCTCTAGAGAAACGTTTTAAAAACTGATTATTTGTAACTTCAACCCTTTTAAATACTATATAAATAAAAAACAAATATATTCACGTGTAATTTTTTCAAAATAATGAAAAACTAGCTCTGCCATGTTACTATTATAATACCGTTCTGTCTATTTCAATTTTCAAATTAAATTAAACTTTTTTACTTTTAATAATTAACAAAGTAAAATATTCCATTAAATGTAGGTACATGTATTCAGAATATAAATTAAAAACAAAAATTTTCGAAACCAAATCTTTTTTTGCAGTGTGCTAGACGTATAACCTTAAGTAACACGAAAAAAAAGAAACTTGAAGAATTACAATTTTTTTTCTGTACATCCCGGATAGTAAGCGATAATCTATTATTATAAAATATTTTTTAGTCTGAAACTGTAATAATGTTTACAGATACTCAATACAAATTGATGAATAAACTGCAAATATTATAGCCTAAAATTATATTATTATTCCAGTTTCAAAAAAATTATTTTGTAATAAAAGGTTGTCGCTTATTATCCGGGATGTACAGGGAAAAACTATAATGTCCGGTATCATAAAGGGGCTAATAAAATTTAAGCAAGCACTCACAAATGAGGTATTCATTTTGTGATAGTATCTTTGGAATTCAGAGCAGTGTTACTTCAACGCATTGTAACACAGTTGGCGATTCTAACCGTACAAAATAATTTTCATAATATCATCACTGTTTTAATACCGTTGTTGGTGTTAACATACAACGCGTGCGCCAAACTTGTTAAAGTTTCATGAAACTCCAAGCGAACTGTCATATATGTTTGATATCTCATTTGAGAATGCTTCTAAGCTAGCAAATTTACTAGCTCCTTTATGATATCAGACATGAAACTGTAATAATGTTTGTAGATACTGTACAATGGATTTTCAAAGGATTTTTTTCATTGAATTTCTAATTGTATGAACTTTAATCTTTTTATTAGGGTTCCGTAGAAAACTAGGAACCCTTATAGTTTCTCCATGTCCGTCCGTCCGTCCGTCCGTCCGTCTTCAAAAATTTTGAGATAATAAGATGAAATTTGGTATACGGTCGTAGATTAATGACCCAAAAACAGAAACGATAAGATTTTTGTAAAAAAAAATTTTAGGCCCCCTTTTCATAAAATGAAAAGTGTTTAAAAAAAAAAAATTCACCTACCCCATTGAGTGGGGTGTCATTAGAAAGGTCTCCTAAAATGCAACAAAAAATGTATCAGAACTTTTTGATTTTAACCCTTTAATCACGATGTATTTGCTCTCCAAAGTCATTAAAAAAGCGTCCCCCCCCCTCTATTTTTCTAAACTATCGATTTAAAAAATCTGAAAAAATTCCAGAATGTAGCTTTTAATTCGTACTTTCACTGAAAATTATAACGAACATTGTCAAAAATATTTTGGACCCCCCTTTCATAGACTGAAAATTGAACTTACATTTTTTTCCCACTTACCCCATTGAGTGGGGTGTCATTTAATAGGTCTCGTAAAATGCAATAAAAAACGTCAAGTAACTTTTTGATTTTAACCCTTCAGTCGCGATATATTTGCTTTTTAATGTCGCTGTCAGAGCGTCCCCCCCCTCTATTTTCTAAACTATCGATTCAAAAAATCTGAAAAAAATTCAGAATGTAGCTTTTAATTAGTACTTTCACTGAAAATTATAACGAACATTGTCAAAAATATTTTGGACCCCCTTTTCATAGATTGAAAAGTGAACTCACATTTTTTTCATTTACCCCATTGAGTGGGGTGTCATTTGATAGGTCTCCTAAAATGCAATAATAAAGTCAAATGACTTTTTGATTTTAACCCTTCAGTCACGAAATTTTTGAAAAATACTTTTTATAAATCGTAGTGAGAATGACTACGGAACCCTATCATGTGCGTGCCCAACACGCACTTGCCCGTTTTATTAAAAAAATATTTAATATCCCATGAAAATCCATTCACTATTAGACGAGTACAGAGGTTTTACAGTTTTCACTAATCTAACTGCATTGGATTTAAATTTTAGATATTTATCTGATCCCCCACCAGAATTATTGAGCTTTGAAAAGTGCTATTTATTTTAATTTATCAAACTTTGAGAATTTTTTGAAAAAGTGGGTCAGTCTTAGGGTTCAACTTTGATGTGTGAGCATAACTCTTTGTAAAAAAATTTACTTGTAAACTTTATCTCTTCTTGCAAAAACATCCCCTTGAAAATGTGATTTTAAGCATGTAGCGACATTCGCGACATCTCACAAGTTCAAATTTCTTAAATTTTATTTTTAATATTTCGTACTATTTTATTTAAGTTTGCCGACAACTTATTTACTTTTACAACGTGTCTAGACTTTTACATTTTTCAGCAAATTCTTTAATCTTTCTTAATCCTCTGTAGTTTATTAGTAACACGTACGCTTGGGTATTTCCGGTCGGCTAACGTCTAATTTATCCTAAGCTCAGTAGTGCTAGGGTCAAAGTAGATGCCGCCTTTTGGATTTCCCCAAGCAAACCACTTTCTATTTTTCCCCTTCTCTAAATATCTCTCGCTATCCTTGTCTAACGATCCTGTGACAGGATATTTCATTTTTGCAAAACGAGATACTTGGTCTTCGCTCTTAAGACAGTAAACATCTCGCTGCAGTACTCTCGCGCTCGCTACATTACAAAACATTACATCAACTTACAACAATCATCATTGTACTTTCAACAATAAATAAATACATACAAAACTACAAAGTGTTATAATTTTATATATATATCGTTTGTCCCGTACACCAGTCACTAAAGTGGTGACCCTGACGTGATCTGATCGCAACCGACGTGATCTGTCCGCGCCCTATGTAATTTTTTCGCGACCGAAGTGATACCTACATAGTGACAGTGACAATAAAAAAAGTGACTTGTGCATTCAACAAACTTAAACTATAGTGCAACTGACAATTTTTTTTTAAACGGTGTTTCGTGCCATCGACCAAGTGACAAGCGAGATGAACAAAAATATGGCATCAGAAACAAAAGTGAGTGCTCCCGCGGAAACTGCAACCAAATGCGTAACAACAAGTTCGATACAAAACTTTTACGGCCATGACTCATAAGTGGCACTACTACGGGCAGTCGTTAATTGCGACAGACGACACCTGCCCTTTGACATCGCGCCACACCATCATCACGAACACGACTAACAAGACGCAATTCCAGTGAACACGCGAAAACAACGACTCACGGACTTACCTACCCATATCACCTCGCAAGGACAGGTGACTGAGTTTCAAGTCTCAAGAGTTGAAAAACATCTCTGGTTATCACAATTGGACAAGCGGAATCACCGACTCCTGGACCTACTCACCCATATCACCTCTCAATTGGAGATGACTGAGTCTCAAGTCCTAACAGTCACGGTCGCCTCTGGTTCATCGCCACATATCGAGGTACTTCCCAGACTTCCAAGCAGCACGACCAGACAATACGACAAACGCAATTCACCAAACAACCAGGTACACCATTCTCTGATTACACACGACTACGATGCATCCATCGCTGCACGCGCCGCCGAGGTTGTTGCAGTCACCCGATTCGTGACCCACGACTACGATGCATCCGTCGCCGCACACGCCGCCGAGGTTGTTGCAGTCACCCGATTCGTGACCCACGACTACGATGCATCCGTCGCCGCACACGCCACCGAGGTTGTTGCAGTCACCCGAATCGTGACCCACGACTACGATGCATCCGTCGCCGCACACGCCGCCGAGGTTATTGCAGTCACTCGAATCGTGACCCACGACTACGACGCAACCACCGTCGTACACGCAACCCAGGCTTTTGCGAACAAGCTCATCGTGACTCAATTCATAACGCATACGCCGTACTATCTCGCTTTGGCTCCATCAGTCATCATCACTACACCTGGACAATCGACCAACAATCGGCCAACAAACAAACCAACAAGCACTCAAATGATCGAACGAACAAATACGCAAACAACGACGAAGAACGCAATAAAGACAATACACGCAATAAACAGACGACGCATCAAGAGCTCCAGTCTTTTCCGCCCACCGGCCCGAAATTCAGCCAGACGGAAGACGACGAACACGGTCAGGTAGACGCGTCCGCTTCACGGACCGTCTACAGATAGGTTTTTCGTGAATTAAATCACTGGCAGGGGGGTACTGTAGCGACATTCGCGACATCTCACAAGTTCAAATTTCTTAAATTTTATTTTTAATATTTCGTACTATTTTATTTAAGTTTGCCGACAACTTATTTACTTTTACAACGTGTCTAGACTTTTACATTTTTCAGCAAATTCTTTAATCTTTCTTAATCCTCTGTAGTTTATTAGTAACACGTACGCTTGGGTATTTCCGGTCGGCTAACGTCTAATTTATCCTAAGCTCAGTAGTGCTAGGGTCAAAGTAGATGCCGCCTTTTGGATTTCCCCAAGCAAACCACTTTCTATTTTTCCCCTTCTCTAAATATCTCTCGCTATCCTTGTCTAACGATCCTGTGACAGGATATTTCATTTTTGCAAAACGAGATACTTGGTCTTCGCTCTTAAGACAGTAAACATCTCGCTGCAGTACTCTCGCGCTCGCTACATTACAAAACATTACATCAACTTACAACAATCATCATTGTACTTTCAACAATAAATAAATACATACAAAACTACAAAGTGTTATAATTTTATATATATATCGTTTGTCCCGTACACCAGTCACTAAAAGCAAAAATAGAGATACGAGTTCAAGCTGAAATGTAATTCTTTAAGACTACATTTCGAAGAAAATGTCTATACTTATTATCTTGTAGCTTGTAGCTAATTCTTTTTTGAATAATTTGGTTTTAGTTTCATGTCGATAGGATAAATAGGTGCTGAGATATTACGCAAACCCTTGAATGTGCAAAAAATGCTGCGCCCTGTAGAACAAATATGGCCGTTACGTGAAAACAAAAAACAATGAAATTAAAATTATAGTTATTTTAAACTACCAACATGTAAGTGTAATTGCACACAAAATTTCAATATGAAATGACCCATAACTAATTAAATAATTATTAGCAATATTTTTTGAATTTAAAAGATTAAAGTCCTTACGATTAGAAACTAAATGAAAAAAGTCCCATGAAAATCCATTCACTATAGACGGGTTCTGAGGTTTTACATTTTTACGGCTAACTACACCGGACTAAATAGAATGGTCGTCGTTTAGAGATTTGAGTGTAATTCGTAATATACATATATGTAGGTACTATAATAATTAATTATTAAGTAATAATATTACTTAAATATTTTATAAAATATATTGTCTGTCTGGAAATAGATAATCACAAGTACAATTTATCTTAATTCTTTCACAATTAAAATAAATAATATCCAATTGAATCTTATTGTAACTTCAATATAACACACAGCGTGTGAGTAAGTGGTATACATACATAATAACAAAAACCTTATCTGTGTGAACATTAAAACCATTTATATGATACGTCGATGGGGTGTGAAACGAACCCTTTAGCATTGAGCGGGAGGGGGAGAGATAGGGGGTTTGTGGTAGTTATTTTATGATTGTGGAGAAATTGGTATGTCATGTAACGTCTGATTATCTCCGCCACTTTTTGCTCTACCTCCATTTCATGTCAATCATGAGAGTAATAAAAAACAATAAGATGAGGGTTTTTTTTATTTGTGGACGCGGGTGTTTAAAAATAAAGAGTATTTTAAAGGTTGGAGTAATGTGTTTTTTAAAAATTGTATTTCATTTAGGAGCGTCTATTAATAATGTAAGGCTTCAAGAGGAGAGGGGGGGGGGGGGTCCTTTCAATTTTTTTACGTAAAAAAGAGGGGGATAAATTACGTGTTTTTGAAATTTTGTTGAAATTTTTTTTTTTTTTAAAATGTCTTATTTGTTTGTACACGATTTTCTCAGTACTTACTGAACGGATTTTTATCTTGTTTTCGCTAATGGGTATATAGAGTATTTAACGAGGAAGGTTTAGATGTATAAGTGGAATTTTTGTGTAAATTTCGGGAAAAGCAATCATCGGAAGGTACCTTCACAAGCGCTGCGTAAATAGTTAGCACACAGAAAAATAATTTGTCTATGTGTTAAAAAATGTGATCAATGTAAAAAATCCGTGTTCGATTTGGCTCCGATTGAAGTTGTTTGTAAATATGATAATTTTTTACCAATATGGAAATATCCACGTTTATCTTATTGATAAATGTATATTATTACTAACAATGTTCTTATCACGGTAAAATTTTTTTTTCGTATTGAAAACATATATTTAAAAAAATACTTTATAAATGATATCACTGAATTTACCATATCGAAAATTGCACTTTCACTAGTTGGGTGGTGTGAAAAATATTCACACTGACAAATATTTATTAATACAACCATTATGTTTAATCTATTTGAGAGTATCGTTTGTTGATGTAATAAATTATTTTTTAATTTGTCAAATGAAAAGATTTTTAAATAAACATGAAGATAAATTTATTCAAATGAATAAAATATCCTCAATAAGAATGATTTTTATTATTATATTGAGGAAATATTATTATATTAACAAGATAAATTTATCAAGCATCTTTCCATCTCAAATTTTCAATAAAATCGATTTTTTTTCTGTGCAATAAGTAAAAACAATGTTTAATACGTTTATTATGCGGTGTTTACACCGAAAAAACAAAACAGAAACGTGTCTTTAAAATACTTCGTATTAAAAAATGTATAGGGTTTATTGCTTTTTTGTCATAAAAACACCGTGTTTCTGTTGTTGTTTTCTCGGTGTAAACACCGCATTACAGATTAAATTTATATCCCCGGGTAGCACCGGATCCAAACGGCTGTTTGACTTATAAAAGAAACCATTTTTTTTCTTAATATTGTAAAAATTTTATTGTAACATATTTTTGTGTTGAAATATCATCTTTCTAATGACTTACAATGACATTGTTCTATCGTACAAGATCTCGCAGACCACTTCACACGTGACCTGATCTTGGACGTCAACAAAACACGTACTTCATAATATACCCCCCCCCCCTTCGACGCTTCAATGCCATTCTTCACCCACAAAACACTGGCAGTGGAAGTGCGTGATGAAAAGATATAGGGACGTTTATAACTTACAGGAAATTAGACTCTATTTCAGAACGGCAACACACATAGCTTTATCAGATGGAGTTCCTTAATAAAATTGTTTTTTCTTATAAAATAATTAATTAAAATATTTCTCATTTTTTTTCGGCGAAATTCTGATTTTTTTTACTCCATTTCGGAGAAGATGACGCCGTTGTCATTGGAGGGGGAAACTTACAGAATATCGTATGCCCGGTATCATAAAGGGGTTAGAAAATTTGCTAGCTAGTAAACACTCTTAATGAGGTATCAAACTTATATGACAGTTCTCTTGGAGTTTCATGAAGACTTTGACAAGTTTCAGAAAATCGTATGTCCGGTATCAATGGGGTTTGAAAATTTGCTAACTAGCAAGCACTCTCAAATGAGGTATCAAACTTATACGACAGTTCTCTTGGAGTTTCATGAAGACTTTGACAAGTTTCAGAAAATCGTATGTCCGGTATCATAATGGGGTTAGAAAATTTGCTAACTAGCAAGCACTCTTAAATGAGGTATCAAACTTATACGACAGTTCTCTTGGAGTTTCATGAAGACTTTGACAAGTTTCAGAAAATCGTATGTCCGGTATCATAATGGGGTTAGAAAATTTGCTAACTAGCAAGCACTCTTAAATGAGGTATCAAACTTATACGACAGTTCTCTTGGAGTTTCATGAAGACTTTGACAAGTTTTGCTTGCCCTTTTATGATAGCGGATATTAAAATAACTATTTTATGAAAAAATATCTGGTAGAAACTATAAAAAAATGTAAATTTTAACCCAACTTTAAAGGTTGATAAAACCTTTTTTTATTGAAAAACTAAAACCGACTTAATAAACCTTAAAATTATTGAAAAGTATATAGTAATTGAATTAGCAATTTTTGAAGTTTTATTTTTTTTCTTTCTTAAAAAAGTTTTTATCGGCTGGGTACTTCAAAAACTATTAAATTTAATATGGTATTTGACACAATTAATAATAAAGACTAAAATGTTCTAAATAGTGTAGTATATATTGCTATAATTTACAATCAAGTGTTTTTTTACTTGAAATAAGTCAGTATTTTAATAATAAACCTAATTTTACCCTATTTGTCACGTAATCGCAAACGCGTCTAGCAGAACTGTCACTGATATGACGTAGTTACTTACTAAAAATGTCAGCATACTCGATCCCTATTGGTTGATTTTAGTTTTTTTTGTAAACTGTTACGTCATGCATACCACGTAACTTTGAATGCGCGTTTTGGCGGGAAATTTTTTCATTTGTATAGAAAAAGATTATTTTTAGCGTTTTTTCGACATTATTTTGGAAAAAGATACTAAGGAAGCATATTTTTTAAACAATTGAAAGTATGAAAATTTTTGTTTTATGAAAGTTTCTTATTTTTTTATGATCTTTACAAATATGTACTTTTTGATATACCATTCCATTTGATTTAACTAAGAAACGGGTATGTACCACTCAAACTACCCCCCAAGGAGCGGTTTTAGGGGGTTGAAAATATTTTCCTGAAATTCTTTAGGGTCAATATACAGGGTGTCCAAGATAAGCGTGCAATGCATGGGGATATCCTAAACGGTAAGAGATACAGATGTGGTTAAATGAGATGAATTATTTGTAAGAAAGGGGTGAGTATTACAACATCAAAAAATATTAATAATTTTATGTGGTTCAGGCGGTATACCCAAAAAACTGAAAATTCGAAATTTCTTTAAATGACTATAACTTTTTTGGCAAAGTAGATAGGTACTTTTTGTTTGCGGTTTCTTAAAGCACTTTTTTGAGTAGAATTATTTGGTGTATTTAGAATTTTTATATCACTTTTAGTTTCCGAGTTACAAGCCCTAACTTTAGTTTTTCTTATGGGCCGCTAAGTTGGCTATATCATATTCGAACGTGTTTTTTACTCTACTTTACAATGATATGTCACATGTCATACTTATTATTAAAAAAAAGTAAAAACCTTTTTTTTGTAATAGTTTATTGTTTTTAAATATGCATTTGTTATTTTCATTGTTGTTATTGCGATTTTTGTTTAACAATTTTTGTTTTTCATGGCTTACTTAAATGTTTGTAATAAAATACTTTATAAATATCACCAATATTTAGTACTTTGACTTATTTTCTATAATAAGTATATCATGTGATATATCGTTGTAAAGTAGAGTAAAAAACACGTTCGAATATGATATAGCCAACTTGGCGGCCCATAAGGAAAACTAAAGTTAGGGCTTGTAACTCGGAAACTAAAAGTGATATAAAAATTCTAAATACACCAAACAATTCTACTCAAAAAAGTGCTTTAAGAAACCGCAAACAAAAAGTACCTATCTACTTTGTCAAAAAAGTTATAGCCATTTAAAGAAATTCCGAATTTTCAGTTTTTTGGGTATACCGCCTGAACCACATAAAATTATTAATATTTTTTGATGTTGTAATACTTACCCCTTTCTTACAAATAATTCATCTCATTTAACCACATCTGTATCTCTTACCGTTTAGGATATCCCCATGCATTGCACGCTTATCTTGGACACCCTGTATATGATAAATTTTTTATCCTAACTCTCTATCTTCAATAGTTTGGGCGTAAAACAATGCCGGACACACTATTGGAGGACCCTGTATACATACGCATAATTTACAATATATTTTTAAATTTAGTCAAATACCCTATTATTATATATTTTTCAGTAGGTATTTTTATGTTTTTTTTTTTCAAGTCGTTTCAGAATCTAATAAAATTTATATGGGACCACCTCGGAAGAATACTCTTTCAAACAAACTAAAAATCAACCAAATCGGTGCATATTTCTCGAAGTTATACATAAAAAAATATATATCATCAAAATATAATCCTCCTCATTTTTTAGTCAGTTAAAATGAATAAATAATTATACTCCTGCAACATAGCGCCACTGTTATACTCAGAATAGACACACTTGACGTATCGAAGATCTCTTCTCCGCGAAGTCGGAGCGGTGCGTGTTCATCCCCCCCACTATACACGGGGTAGATTGTCGGAGGGGTTGGCCAGCGCGCGCGCCAGTCTATCGGCGGACCTCGTCACGATTAGAGACATCGTCTACACTCAACACTGTGGTGTCACGCGGCTCGGTTCACGGCATATATACTATCTGTCTCATGGCTTACTAGATATCTAATTTTCAAGTGAAACTGTTTCGTGCGTGTTTTTTTTTTGATGTTCATATATTTTTGTTATTGTTGAGATTATTTTTATTGTAGAGTCACAGTTTTCGTTTTTTTTTATGTGACAGTTGTGGAATATTTTGTGCCAAATGTGATATTTGAAGAAATAAAATATCATAAGTTAAGATAGAAACAGATATTAAAGGTAAAATTATTTTTAGATTATTTTTTTAAAGTCGTTGAAATAAAGTAATAATTGTATTCTGTTTGAAATGAAAATAGATATGATGTAGATGATATAAATATTCAATGATTTTTTTGTATTGTGTTGAATCGTGGGTGGATACGAAAATATAAAATTCTGTTTTGTTAAATTTCTGTTGTACTGAAATCTATTTTCATTATTACTTTTATAAAAATCATATTTAATATTAAAATTTAAGTACGATTTTATTCACTTATTTAAATTGAAATATGGTACTCACGCTATTTATGGGTACTTTAAGAGGAAGGTATACTGATGGGCTTAATTTTTGTAATTTTACTAATAAAATAAGTAACTCTTTATTAAATCAATTTGATTATCAAAGTCCGCAAATATAGTTTTTTTTTTTTTTAATTATAGCTTTTTATTTTGTTTATGTTTTTTCTCTAGTAGTGGTTAAAGTAAAACTAGTAATGGGTACTTAGTGATGGTCACTTTCTAATGAATACAAAATGATAGGTATTATTACACAAAAATTATAAAATAAAGAGTAATAAAATTTAAAACAATGTACCTAAAGCATTTACATTAAAAAATACACTTTTCTTGATAGTGTAGCCGAATCACGATAATTATTTGTCCACTGTATTTAAACAAAATGATCAATTATCATTAAATCACGCTATAAGACAGTTAAATGTATATAGATTAATATTCAGTAATGGCAGTAATCAAATATTAACAAATATTTCTAATTCAGTACATTTAATTAAAAATTGCCCAATACTGGTGGCAGTGTCTTATATAGTTTTATTGAACGTCTTTCTGTTTGTTGTACTTATAAACTTAGATTGGTTAAATGGACAAAGTATCAGTATTTTTTCCGGGATGAATAATGGTGGTGTCAAAAAAAAACAATTGAATGTAAAATATCAGAGATATATTGAAATATAACATTTTTTTAAATGGAATACTCTGTATATTATTATTGAATTTTGTAGCTGATGATGTTCTCTTTATAAAAGTGTAATTCATGTATGATGGTAAAATTGATAGAAAACAAGTTATAACAAGTATAAAATTAATAGAAAATATCGAAAATCAGTGTGCTATGAAGTTTTAATAAATTGAGAACAAATGATTAAAACATTTAAAACAATAGTTTAAGGTTTTTATGTCATTTGTTTGCAAATTTTAAATGTTTTTGAATTTAATTGATAATGAAAAAATTATTTATTATAATTAATTATATTTTTTTATGAATAATGTTCAAAATATTGTTTTAAATTTTTTTATCATTTGTTTGTATTTTATTAAATCTTCATAGCACACTATTTTTCGATATTTTCTATTAAATTTATACTTGTTATAACTTGTTTTCTATCAATTTTACCATCATACATGTATCATCCTCAGCTACAAAATTCAATAATAATATACAGGGTATTCAATTTTAAAAAAAGTTATATTTCAATATATCTCTGAAATTTGACATTCAATTGTTTTTTTGACACCGCCATTATTGATCCCTGTTGTAATACTGATAGTTTGCCCATTTAACCGATCTTCTAGCTCCAATAATAACCAAGTTAGCAATGATCACTCGGTTCCCGCGAACACCCTGTATAGGTACGTTATTGGACAGTTTTTAGTCGATGTGTCATTCAATTTGATTTTGTAGTTTCCAAATTATAACAGATAAACTATAATTGATTAGTATTGATGTAATGGTTTATTAGGACTGTGTTATGTACTGATGTGTCAACACATTTTGAGAAAAATGTATTTGTGTGGTTTTGTTGCATTTACAAAAAAAGTAATTTGATATTTGGTTGGTTAATTAAAGCGCAAAAGTTGTCATTTTTATAAATTTTAAATAATTATATTTTGCGTTCTGCAAAGTTTTTAGTATCTTAGGCGGCTATTACACTATCAAAGAAATGGGATAAAATTTTTTTGATCAAAGAAATATGATAGTGTAATAAGTGATATATTTGATCAAATCTTTGTCAAAGATCTTTGACATATTTATTGATAGTGTAATAGGCGCCTAACAAATGCCCGCTTTCTGGGTCAAATTCTTTTACTGTACAAAAATCCCCTCCAAATAATTTTACGTTATCATTACAGTTAATGAGTAACGTTAAACATCGTTACTTCGTTGCGTTATAGAATAACGTTACCGGCATATACACTGAAAAAATTTAATGTTAATTTTTAACATAAAAATTAATTAACGGGAGGACGAAATTTCATTCTGTGTACAATATCAAAAATTACTATACCGTATGTGAAAATATAGTAAATGCACTGCTATATTTTATTATTTATTTATTTATTATTATAAAACTTAAATAATTATTTTAACAAGTTATTAATAGTCAGATGAAAAAATTTCATTAACATTTTTATTTATTTACGATGTATAGAAATGGGAAAAAATTAAAAATGCATAGATTGATGAAAAAATTTTTATCCTAGAAATTTTTAACATCCGACATGGTAAAATTTAAAAGAACGTCTACTACAATTCAATATACTGTATAGCAGTTTCAATGATGGCGATAGGCCAGATATGAAAAGTAATATAGAAACATAGTAAAATTATAGAGAATGTACGTGAAATTTTCATATGCAAGAAATTAAATTAAAGAATAGCGTATATTACTTTTTCAGAGTAAATAAATTTTATTAGGTACTATGTTAAAATTTACCAGTATGTCATTGTAATTTTTCATTTACTTTATTTTAAATTTTACCGAATTTTCTGTTAATTTTTTTCAGAAGTTGATTCTGTCCTCAGGTTCACAGCATTTTCTGTTAATTTTTAAAAGAATATTCTCTCCATGTAACAGTAATTTTTAAACATATATTTAATCTATGCCCGCTTTCTGGGTCAAACTCTTTTACTGTACAAAAATCCCCCCCCCCCAAAAAAACATTGAAAATAATTTTACGTTATCGTTAAAGTTAGTAAGTAACGTTAAACATCGTTACTTCATTGCGTTATAGAATAACGTTACCGGCATATATATAATAGTATTTACCCTATCTTCCATAGGGTTGAATACAAGCGAATAGCTTTGTTTTAAATATAAAGAACGCTCGCATATATTGTATATATCTCTCACATCAAACCCGCTTATATTAGAGACGGGGCCCGCCAATAATTTACATTAAATGTAAATTACTGTATAACACTGATCTAAATTCAGCACGTGTGTGACTGTGAGCGCTTAGAGAGAGAGAGAGAGAAGAAGAGAACAGCCTAGTGTGTTCATGGTGGAGGCGTTTGGTATTCGGTACATGTATGTTGGGGGTAGAAAGGGGTGGGGGGGGGGGGGCATGTACAAAGTCTCTATCTAATACTTGAAGTATTGCTAAACATTAGTAATTAATTAAGAACTTGTCAGCTTAAGGTACCCCCCCCCTCTATTGTATTTTCTATTTGTCAGAAATTGTGTTGAAAATTTAATAGACTTGTTAAAATATTATTGGTTTTGATTGTATTTATTGTGACAGTTACTTGACGTTTATTGATTGAAACAGTGGTGTTATTAATACCTATATAGATGAAGATTATGTTCACAATTGAGTCGTCCAGATGCAAAACCTGCTATCAACATATTTTAAGATTTTGAGGTTTTTGTATCTTTGGATTCTACTTGTCTCAGGCTACAAGTATTATAATAAATTGGGCTACAAACCCGGCAAAAATCTCTTAAAATTAAATTTGAAAGATTAAGTCGGTTGCAGAAATTGCTATATTTTTGGTGAACTAACATAAAAATTATTTTAATAAAAGTAATAAATTTTGTATCGAATTGAGATAAGAAAAAAAACATGACAGGATTTGCATCCAGACTCATGAAAAAGGCATAAGGATATTTTAACTAGACGCTGTAAAAACAGTTTATGTAATTTTGCTAGAAATCTGTTCAAACACACATAGCAGGTTTTGCATCTGGACTACTCAATTATGAAATAAATACATATACATATAATAGACATATTACTTCGTTGAGAGTGTTGGATAATTTTCGTCAATGTTTTTTTTTTTAATGTATTACACTGATCAACAAAAAAATACTTTTGTAATGTAACAGTGAATAGGTAATTTAAGAGGCTTTTGGCATGCTGAAACCAAATTTGTTGTCTAATTGGTTTCATCACGTCAGGGTTTTGAGATATTCTAACCTAAAAGTCCCAAAAATGACTATATTGGCAATGTTAAAGAATTTATTACCAATTAGGTAGGTAATTTTTTTATAAAGTTTTCGGTCACGGTAACAAATAGTATTATCTTTCCTCTTTAAAATGAGTTTTAACTTTTTACTGTACGATTTTTTTAGCCAAGATGTACTAGTTTGAAGATATGATATTTTTGTTAATAGAGTGTAGTATTATAGACATACCATGAACTTTACTATACATATATCTACAAAGTATATTTCGGTGAAGAAAAGTCGCACAGTGAAATGTAAGAATCATTTTAAAGAGAAAATATACTAGATACTATTTGTAATCATGAAAGAAAACTTTAGAAAAAATTACCTACTTAATAATAAATTCCCCAATATTGCCAAAATCGTCATTTTTAGGACTTTTAGGTTCAGATATCTCAAAAACCTGACGTGATGGAATCATTTGGGCAACGAATTCGGTTTCTTAATCACTTATTCAGATCTCTAGGAATTTTTTTATTGTGTTATTAAAATTGGAGGGAAGAGGGTTGTGTTAAATATTTCTCTGCTATTTTTGATAAATCGTGTAAGAGTTCTGTGATAAAAAAAATTATAAAAATATAATAAATGTACAAGTTGATTTTTATTTCATTGTTAATAAATATTCATAATCCAGAATGATGCAGTATACATACATACTTTATATTCCTTTTCATATCCATCATTACTTTTCAATCTATTCTTTTGTCAAGAGTAAACATCCGTTTCCGGTTGTATAAGATCTTTTTTTTAAAAATATGATTTCTTTCTTGAACAAAATTAATCTTAAGTATAAAATTTCATCCTTTGTCGTTTTTGAATTACAGCGTGTACAGACAGACACACAGACAAGGTGAAAATGGATATTTTCATCAAAATTTCGAATTATATACACTTTTATCTGTCTGTATTTATTACATTTTAACGGCTTAACTACTGAACTGATCTTGATGAAATTTGGTAGGGAAATAGCTTGCATTCTGAAGAATGATATAGGCTATGTACCTAACAAATTTATGGAGAAGAAGAAAACGAAGAATGCTAGTAAGGTAAAGCAGATTTATGTTATAGTCGATAAAACAGGTCACTCGTACAAATGTCATTTACATCTATTTTTTATCTATTATAGTGGTCAACAAAAAAATTCCTATAGATCTGAATAGGTGATTTAGAGAGTATTTGTCATGCCGAAACCGAATTCGTTGCTCAAATGGTTCCATCACGTCAGGATTTTGAGAATTTCAAAAATGACGATTTTGGCAATATTGGGGAATTTATTTACTAAGTAGGTAATTTTTTTCTGAAGTTTTCTTTCATAATTACAAATAGTACTACCTTTTCTCTTTAAAATGATTTTTTACATTTCGCTGTGCGACTTTTCTTCACCGAAATATACTACTTTGAAGATATATGTAGTAAAGTTCATGGTGTCCATATTACTATATACACTCTATTAACAAAAATATCACATCTTCAAACTAGTACATCTCGGCTAAAAAATCGTACAGTTTAATGTTAAAACTCATTTTAAAGATGAATGATAATACTATTTGTTACCGTGACCGAAAACTTTAGAAAAAAATTACCTACTTCGTAATAAATTCTCTAACATTGCCAATATAGTCATTTTAGGACTTTTAGGTTAGAATATCTCAAAACCCTGGCGTCATAGACATAGAGAAATGGACAGCGCATTCGTATTTAACATAATGGTGTAACATTTGTTCTGTAAGTGAGAGAGAGAGAGAGAGAGATGCAAGATGTTTGGAACATATCTATATCTTTTTCTAAGAATCTGATTGGTACTTTACTCATAGAGAAAATTTTACATACATATTATTATCTCTATGAGTTTACTAAAGTTCAGGGTTGTACTTATGTCGTATATTTATTTATTTACGTACAGTTAATATTTTTTGTAATGATAAAAATATAGGTAACGAAAATCATCGCATTATTATTTCATATGAACAAGAATACAATATTCCGAGTATTTATGAAGGCATTAATTATGATTACATTATTAAAATAATTAGTTATATGTCAGGAATTCTTTAGCAAGGATAATACTAAAAACAAACAAATGTTTTAATTGCAACAAATTGCTTTTTTCGCAGCAATCATCTTTATTATTAAATATAAAAAATTGAGGCAATTTACAAAAACCGTCAACTGATCCCATAGAAATTTGTAAAATTAGTGAACGGATTTTCCGAGAAAGTAATATTAATGGTATAGTGTAAATATTAAATGTTTATTAATAAAAAATAGTTTTAAAGCAATTCCCATGTGCATGGTTGTTAAAAAATGATGAGGTGAATTACACTAACAATCACAGACAAGATTTAATTAATAAAATTAAAAAAATATATTTGATATTAAGTTACACTATGAACCAACAAAAAAAGATGAACAAGAAATTAAAATTAGGTCAAAAAATACCAAACTGATATTATTTAAAAATCAGTAATCATTTTTAATAAATAAAATATTTTATAACGTTAGTTATTTTTTGTCATTTAAGCCAAAAATGAAACAGTTACACTCCTGTATAAGTAAGGACAAGTATATTTCCAAACGATTTCTGTCTCTCTCATTTGACACGGCTCTTTTTTCGAGTCAGATGCGCTGTCCATTTCTCTATGTCTATGCCTGGCGTGATGAAACCAATTGGACAACAAATTCGGTTTCAGCATGCCAAAAGCTTCCTAAATTACCTATTCAGATCTCTGTTACAGTACCAGTACAAAAGTATTTTTTGTTGACCAGTGTAATTTTTTTTGGGTAAAAATAGCTTATGTTCTTCCTCAGGATGCAAGCTATATCCCTGCCAAATTTCATCAAGATCGATTCAGCGGTTTAACCGTGAAAAGGTAATAAACAGACAGACACACTTTCGCATTTATAATATTAGTATGGATTATTATCCTTTATTAAGGATATACAAGGCTATAAATTATTCAATGGTTTGTCATGTTTTAATTAATGAAATGAAAAAAATTCCTAACTTTATTTGAATAGCAGGAGTTCGATATAGAAAACAGGAATAAAAGAATCTACACTAATTGAAGTTCAAGAAGACGTTTAATTATCGTTTTTCGATTGATTAATTTTCTCTCTCTTGTATTAATTAGTCAATATTTCCGCATGATTATTTTTAAAAGGTTTTTCTTTTTTGTTTGAACAAAATTTAATAAAGTTATTTTTTTATGTCAGAAAGAATAAAATATAATTATTTTCAACAAAAATAATCAGTTTTTAACACAATTTTTGCACAGAGAAAAATTGGGTACATTTTTATTTCAATTTTGTATTGAAAAATACTATCAGTTATAACAAACATGAACCTGCTGTCAATTGAGTGACTTCTACAATAATAATACGCAATTTTTACTACATTCATGATTTATTCAACTAATTATTCTTAAGTTGAATTATTTGTTAATAAAGTGCTATACAAATTATTTCATTTCAATTAAAAGACATTACAATAAATACAATAATTGTGAAAAATTAATTATATTAATAGTATATTGGTATAACAAAATAAACTATTCGCTGGGTGCAAAGTAGGTAGTGGGGGAAACGAAATCGATCACAGCGCACAACGTGGTAAAAAATAACACTTTGGGTGGACTAACTGTCATTTTTAATAGACTCGTTTTTAACTGAAAATAGAAAGGTCAACATGGTTAATCCCACTATAGACTATGTGCAAGGGGGTGGAGTTAGAAATAATATCGATGCGAGTGTTCGTGGTGAGCAATATTGTAAAATTATCGGCGCCAAAATTTGAGGTTATGCTGTCAATGTAAACGAATTAATTGTTTCTCTATTATACGTCATAATTAAAGAGAAAAAGATACCCAAAATAAATCATTTTCACGTACCTTTTATGCTATACTATTTATATTATATGCAAACAGCTAAATTAAATGATATTTGTTTAAAAAAAATTTCACGGTATTAAACATATTAAACAATGATAAAAATAGAGTTAAATCCATGCAATACTTCTCTATTACCCGCTAGCGGCGCTAATAGACTTCGTGCACATAGCTAATAGTCATAAATAATCGTTCAAAATGTATATATTACGATATTTTATTGAAATTATTTGTTTGTTAGTACGTCAAAGTCCACCCAAGTTGCTACTAAAGTCCACCCATTAGTTGGCGCTGTCATCGCGCACACTGCGAATACCAATAATAAAGATTTAGATCCTGCACGCAATAATTACTAATTGATATTGTAACTTTAGTAACAAATACGTGGCTTAGGCGGCTATTACACTATCAAAGAAATGTGATAAAATTTCTTTGATCAAAGAAATATGACAGTGTAATAAGTCAACTTTTATAATATTTACGTAATATTTACCTTCATAATATTTCTTTTATCATAGATAATGACAGTTTCTTATATTTAATCAAAGTTTTTTGACGGATAAATTAAAATGGCGACTGAAAAGTGTTTGTGGATGGTTTCGGCTACGAAATTACTTATAATTTAATATATGATCAAATCTTTGTCAAAGATCTTTGACATATTTATTTGATAGTGTAATAGCCGCCTTAGCAAGAATTATAATATTTTGGACTGTTTCAAAATTACTACATCAAATAGTAATATTTATTTAAAAATTAAGTTTTTGTTACTTTTTGATTGTTACTTTTTTTCTAAAATTTACACTCATGTTCTCATGCTAATTGCAAAATCCAAAATAAACATTTTTAACATTATACACTGCAATTAGAAAGTGCTTTTTATAATCTGTCGATATATGTAATTTATTTTACAAATAACTAATCACAACATTATTTATTAAATTAATATAAACAATGCTTATTTTGCATCACAATTTTTTAAAAATAATATATTTGACAACTAATGCAAAATTATAAAATTAATAAATAATTTTCTGAATATTCTACACAGCTGGATTTTCTCTTAACTTCTATTTTTTCTTCTCTACAATCTGAACAATAAATTCAAACGTTCTATTTTTTCTCAAGTACAAATAATTGTATGTATACGAAATCCACTTATCACAGATATGCAGTGAATGGAGGAGCTACACAGCAAGAGCTATGTAGCTCTATACTAGCTCCAGCTCTCGAGCTAGATGACACTATGTACTGTATAATTGAAAAAGCTTTACCACCTCCTCGCCCCTTTTCTCGCCCTATATATGACATTCTTATAATGTGGTAGCACTTTTGGTTCACACATAAATAAATAATACTATAGTCTGTTTCATTTAAGTTTGTAGTGGTTGTCCAGTGATTTGACGGTATGATTCACGATTGATACCGTCAAATCATCCGATAATTATTGCAAACATAAATGAAACAGACTATAGTTGCTTAATTTTTAATCTATTGGTTTAATTTTAACCAATAATGGCGTCATTTAATGTTTTTTTTTATAAAAAATGTCAAGTGCGAGTCAGCCTCGTGTATAAGTGTCCTGTACAGTATAGTTTTTTCAATAAACTTTAGCAATGTTCAGAATCGATTTTAAATATGAAATGCAATAAGTAGACGTTTATATATTATCAAAAAGATAACATTTTAAAGTATTTTTATTTTTTTAATGTAGAATATAATATATACTTAACACATTAATTAAGGGGACACCTAAAAAATAGCCTGTTTTCAAATGCTTGTAACTTGGTCAAAAATTAACTTTTTTCAAAACTTTATTAGTCTTAAATGGAGCAAATTTACTCTACTTTATGATGGTCTAATTCGTTCCTCAACATCTTTTCATTTTTTAACTTTTTTATGTAATCATATAAATTTTGATGTATTATATAAATATAATTATTTTTAATAACTCACGTCTATTATTGATTCATCATTAAATATATTTATTAGGGTGTGCCAAGAAAAGGCGATATTTTTTTTTTCGCTCTCAGCCCAAAATATCTCAGGAAATGCCCAAACAAAGCTCCTGTTAAAAGCGGAGCTCAAAATTCCAATTTTAAGAGGTCCTCCACGGAAGTTGAAGTTTTCCCATCTAAATAACATGGGAAACGGGGTTTTTTAACAGTTTTTTGTCCTGCAAACTGTGAAAAAATTATTTTTGAAAAAAATGAATGAATGGATCTTTTTGAGTATTAAATTTAGTACAAAAAGTCCCGTTGAATTTCTATATTCAATATTTGATTTTTGACAGAGCTTTGGAGTTCAAATTTTCGCATTTTTTCGCGTTTTTTGCATTTTTCAGCTAAACTATCCGAGTTAGGGCAAAATGTTAACTAGCAAAATTGTAGTACGGTTGACATTCTATAAAAAAGTCTCCATCGACTTTTTTGTATTAGGAATAACAACAAAGTTATAGACCCATAAACATTTATTTTTTTAAATTTTCGCTTTTATGAACTAAAATATCGATAATTGAACAAAGAATTTTATGCAAATTTGTTAGTACATCAAATTTGGAACAAAATTGGCTAAGATTTTTTGTATTATCAGTAGTTAAAAGTTACAGACTTATTTAATAATATTTTTATGATTTTTCCACAAAATTATGAAATATATTAACAATAAACATGACATATTATTAAAATATAAAAAGCACAATGTCGTAGCCTTTATCCCTTTTAGGCTGGTTCCAATAATTTCTATAACTTTGTTGTTATTCATAATACACTTCCGTGGAGGACCTCTTAAAATTGGAATTTTGAGCTCCGCTTTTAACAGGAGCTTTGTTTGGGCATTTCCTGAGATATTTTGGGCTGAGAGCGAAAAAAAAATATCGCCTTTTTTTGGCACACCCTAATATTTATACCTACTAATTTTTAGCTTTCTAGACAGAAGAACAGACAAACACTGTTGATTATTTTTTTTCCGAAACATTAAAAATATTTTTTTATGAAATAAAATATTAAATATTAAATAAAGCCCCTTACCAGTGCTTAAATCCGGTACTGTCAAGGAAATATGACGAAAGTCATTGTTAGGAATTTTATTTGCCCAACTATGTTCTCTTTGTAAATGATGGTTTTACGTTTCAATAAAATTCGTGTAAGTATTCTTTTGATGTGTTAGAGCGTTTCCCCCCATTCTCTCGTCTTTCTTTGTATGTAACAAACACAAACAACCAAAAACATACATATTTATTACTATTATTAGTATTTAGTAAATTAATTAAGTATGTAAATAATTGTATTTAAACATTGACACTTAAATATTAAGATACTCTTTAAATCGGAACCCGAAAAAATAAAATTAAAATAAAATAATTTAATAAATTGGTACATGTACAGAACAAAAAAAAACAGTAAATTCTTCGTGAAGGAGCTACAGCTCTACCAAAAAGATGTTTTTTTATTTAATATCTGGAAAACCTAAAGTTATGAAATTTGATAATTGGTTCAAACCAATAAGTTTCAGTATCGATCATTAATTATTTAGCACAGGGGTGTATGGGGTAAATAAAGAATAAAAAAAAAGCAAGATAAAAATAGAAGGATTCTGGGTAACTGTGCCCAAATCCCTGGATGTAGAAATGCGAAATTTTATGGGTGTTTTTTTTTTATTTGATACGTTTCTATATTAAAAATACGAAAGTGTGTCTCTCTTTCTGTTTGTTATCTCTTCATGGCTAAACCGTTGAACCGATCTTGATGTAATTTGGCAAGGAGATAGCTTACATTATGAGGAAGGATATATATGCGACTTTGTATCTCAAAAATATATTAACTATACAATAACTTTATATAAAAAATAGGTATGTGACATTTGTATGTTATCGACTATAACATAAATCGATATTACCTAAGGGTCAATCCGCGGTGACGGGTGTGACATTTCAACTGAGTATTGCAAGTCTTGCAACCTCTATCCAAAATCCCAAAATTTTAACGAAAATATTGCATCAGGTAAATACATAACCCATTTTATTGGTTATTATATATTACTCAACAAACATTGTGACAAGTTGAATAAAAGGATAAAATAAGAGTAATATTTGTGTGTTTAATTGCTTATTGATATTATTAACAAATACTTACACCAATTACTTATCAAAGGCATCAATAGACTCGTTAAATTTATAATAAATGCGATCACCCTTAGTCATTAATGTTGGTGAGGGTAACTTGTTTTTAATTTGGTCAAACGTCACGTCTGATATGTAAGGGTCATTCTTAGTCAACTCTATCAGGGAAAAACGCTACTTTTACGGATTTTCATAATTTTCACATATGTTGTTAAACTTGCTCAAATAATATAACTTTCATTCATCATTTCGCAAAATTTTCAGTTTTTTGAAAATGACGCGTATTTTAAGTTTTGCAGGTATGACGCATATGCATTTAAACAATAATTTTTATCTCCGGATGTACTTATCGTAGCAAATTGATTTTTTTTTAGTTTTGTTCACAAAAGAACGATCATTTTGGACATTTTGTCCGTTTTTAAGTAAAAAAAAAATTTTGATTATTTTTTGTACAATTAAATTTTTTTTTTGAAATTTGAAGCTGAGGTCAGCTTTTTAAAAATCTGAAAAAAATCATAAATATTGCTTATAGTATTCTCTATCATCCGTGCAAATTTTATGCTGGACATATTTATAACGGCTTCAAATTTTTTTTTAATGTTGTTGTATATAGGTTACGCGCACTATACATTGATTTGTCGTAATGAATTCGGGTGAAAATGTTTAAATCAATGTTGTTTATGTGTAATCTATGGAACTAATAAATTGATTTCGAAATAAAGTGATCATACATGGTGTTTAAAACTGTTTGTTTTATGTACTCATTAAGTTATATATGTTTAGTATAAATGTACATTTCTACTTATTTTTTGATAAGAAAATTAATAATTCTTGTGTAATTTCTCACTAATATAGTCGTTAATATCTCATTTATTACCTCTTGTATTATATATATTAATTATATTATATATGGTTACTTGAAAAGCTGCTTTAATTGTAGTTAAACAAAAAATAGAATCCTTAATTTTATTAAAAATTATTTCACCATGAAATATTGAGGAATGATACAAAAAACTATCATTTAATCATCCACCAATACCTTTTGATATTATAAATTTAGTATTAATAATTTCTATATTCTTATTAAGAATATAGAATATTTTTTTAATTGATTTTAATGTGACTAATATATGATATTGAGTGCTAATATAAAACCTTAGAGTTGTTTTTCTTTGATTTTAGAAACTTCGTCCAAAATCTAATTAAAAATTAGGGTATTCATATTATTTAATTAAAATAATTATAAAAGTCGTTTTTATAGTAACCATCTTGCAGTATTATAAGTAATAAACAATATTAGAGGTAATATATGAGATTTTGAAGACTTTATTTTTGAGAAATTACGCAAGAATTATTAATTTTCTTATCAAAAAATAAGTAGAAATGTAAATTTATACTAAACATATATAACTTAATGAGTACATAAAACAAACAGTTTTAAACACCCTGTATGATCACTTTATTTCGAAATCAATTTATTAATTCCATATATTATACACAAACAACATTGATTTAAACATTTTCACCCGAATTCATTACGACAAATCAATGTATAGTGCGCGTAACCTATATACAACAACCTTAAAAAAAAATTTTGAAGCCGTTATAAATATGTCCAGCATAAAATTTGCACGGATGATAGAGAATACTATAAGCAATATTTATGATTTTTTTCAGATTTTTAAAAAGCTGACCTCAGCTTCAAATTTCAAAAAAAAAATTTAATTGTACAAAAAATAATCAAAAAATTTTTTTTACTTAAAAACGGACAAAATGTCCAAAATGATCGTTCTTTTGTTAACAAAACTAAAAAAAAATCAATTCGCTACGATAAGTACATCCGGAGATAAAAATTATTGTTTAAATGCATATGCGTCATATCTGCAAAACTTAAAATACGCGTCATTTTCAAAAAACTGAAAATTTTGCGAAATGATGAATGAAAGTTATATTATTTGAGCAAGTTTAACAACATATGTGAAAATTATGAAAATCCGTAAAAGTAGCGTTTTTCCCTGATAGAGTTGACTAAGAATGACCCGTAATTGTCAAAGACTTTTAATAGTTTGCCACGATCGTCACATATTCTTAAGTAAGTTATTGTGATTTCACCTTCTCTGTTGTCAATTTTGAAATATTTTGAAAATTAACTAAAATTTTTCTAATTTTCTGTTGGTTTATGAAATTTGATGGTAAATGCCTGTTAATTTTATATTTTAGTATTCATTTTTGTAAAATATTTTTTTAACTATCTGGTATCGATTACCGCGGATCGACCTCTAACCTACTTCTATTTCTTCTTCATTAGATAGCTTCTACTTACCTAAATTCTATGGGAACTATATACATACATCTTATTATATAACTGACGCGAACGAAGTTGTGGGTATTGCACTGGTAGAAAGGATTTTTCAAACCAAGTAAGCCTTGTTTTGTATATTACGAAAACAATATTTTCTTAAGATAAGCAATAATCTCTTAAACCAACTATAGTATTCTTGAACGAATGAATAACGTAGTTGGATTAAGAGTATGTTTCTTATATTAAGAAAATATTATTTTCGTTATATACAAAATAAGGTTTTCTTGGTCCAATACAGTTTTTTTTCTGTGTAGCTAGTTTAAAATAAAGGTGAACTTCAAGCCAAATAATCATCGAGTTAAAAAAATGTATTGATAAGTTGAGAGAGATTGAATAATTCCCAATAAAAAAAAACACTGGTATACCCACGTGAAGTGATTTTTTTCAATCAACATTTGGCCTTCCCAGTTGAAACATTTAATAAAGAAACCAAACAAAGAAATGACATTGTGACATAGAAAGTATAAAAACTGAAAAATGATATTTTTAAGTCGCTAGGAAACGTACACACAAACTTTTATATGTTTTATCCGTCTTGAAAAATTATAGCAGCTTTTCAGTAACCGCAATAATTTGTGTGAAATGGAAATGTTCCCAACGACGTCATCTGTTCGTCCATAAACTTTGTCACAATCTAAGTAAATAAAATCTTTACAAATATGCTATACGTATACATGTTTCTTCTTCTTCTTCTGTATTTTCTTGTACCCCCAGCCCCTCTGCCCCCCCTCCCGTGGTAGCACTTTACGGATGAAATGAATCTGTTTTTTCTTGTGTTGTTTTCATTTTCATTATTGGTGTCAACAACACCAGCCGTTGAACCATATTTCTGTTTTCATTAAGATGGAAATGGAGAGAGAGAGAAAGAGATGAAATTATTGTTTAATAAATTAAAACTTTAATGGTTAATATTATTAAAAGTAAATTTTAATTTTTAGTGTAGGTACCGAAATTGGAACGAAAGACATGTGGGTCAGTCCGCGGTGACGGGTGTGACATTTCAACTCGGATTGGAGTTCATAATTTCTAAATTATACTAGTTAATAACATGGTTTTACCATTTTCCTGTAGATCTTAATGTAATACATGTATATTGAAAGAATAAAAGGTCTGCGGTTATTTTACAAAAAAATACCAGCGTTCAAAGCCCTGTGACGAGTGTGACGCCAACTATTGCAAGTCTTGCAACCTCTATTCAAAGTTTTAAAAGTTTAGCGAAAATATTGAAGTTACTTTATAATAATCATACTTTAATATGTTACGAATAAATTATTTTTTAGTAACACAAGAGCATCAGGTAAATACGTAATCTATTTAACTGGTTATTACTCAACAAACATTGTGACGGGTGTGACACGTTGAATAAAGGGATACAATAAGAGTACTATTTGTGTGTTTAATTGCTTATTGATATTATTAACTAATACTTATAACAATTATTATCAAATACATCAATAGACTCATTAAATTAATAATAAATGCGGTCACCCTTAGTCATTATTGTTGGTGAGGGTAATTTTCTTTTTAATTTGGTCAAACGTCACGTTTGGTATGTAATTGTCAAAGACTTTTAATAGTTTGCCACGATCGTCACTTATTCTTAAGTAAGTTATTGTGACTTCACCTTATTTGTTGTCTTTTTTGAAATTTTTTATAAATTTTTTGAAATATTTTGAAAATTAACTTACATTTTTCTAATTTTCTTTTGGTTTATGAAAATTGATGTTAAATAACCTGTTAATTTTATATTTTAGTACCTATTCATTTTCGTAAAATATTTTTTTGACTATCTGGTATCTACTACCGCGGACTGACCCATGTATAAGTTGTCCCATAAGTCAGGAACTATAGAGAAAAATAATAATCTACAAATCTATTACATAATATGTTCATATTGAGTACTGATTTTCGAGACATCCTGTATTCCATTATTTAAAATAAATGGAAAAATATTTTTTATAAAAATAATCCATTGCCGAGACGAGATGGCTTCTGTTTTTTGCAACACGAGACTTACTTGACTCTCGTATCTCATATGAAGCCCTAGAAACGCTAATAAAAAAACAATTTTCTATACTGCAAATACTGAATTTCCCTGGGGGGTAGTATTAAATCAAACATCAACAAAATATTTGAGAATAAAAAAAAGTTTCTTATTAAAAAATCCTTTAAGTGAACCGGTTTCGAGATTATTATAATTTTAAAAACTTCCTTCAACTGTACAATAAATCTAGTGTCATATGTTTGACATGGAAATATTTAAATGAGCCATATTTAAATAAATATATATTTCTTCATCTCGCGATCATGTTATTTCATATATTATAAAAGAAAATTTAAAGTTAGGTGGATAAATAAAAACCTTTTAAAAAGTTTTTTTTTGTAAATAAGTTTCTCGGCCTCTGAAGATTGTCGAGCAACATAAAAGTTTCATGTAAAAATTTAAATATATTTTTAAGAAAGGAGTTACATTTGCAAAAAAAAATGTTGAATGGGATATTATGGATGTTTTTAACTTTCTAAGAATTTTGTGTGTCTGTGTGTTAGTATAAAAGTTAATTCTATACTGATTTTATTATTTTGTATAAAAGTTTTATATGTTATATATGTAGTTATTACATTAGAAATTACCCGCGGATTCATCCGCGGTTAATCGAAATCAAACATATTTTAATTTTTATATCATATATTTTATTAGTCCAGGCAATAAATAGACTCAAAAAAATAGTCAAACTAAGAAAACTTTTTGAGGAAAATTGTTATAAAGAAATTTGTAGCTTTTGAAATTCTACACAAAAAAGGTATTTATACTTTTTACGTAGTAGTCAATCATTTTTAAGTAAACTGTTAACCCAGTCAATGAAGAGTGCCAAAATTATTATAGATTTTGGGACGTAGAATTCGAAAAAAATAACCCGGAATAGAGAAAAGTAGTGCAACACTCTTAAAAATGGGGTTGAAGGGTAAAAACTCCGTTTTCAAGATTTTTTTTCAATTTTTCTCAAAATCTAAATCGATGACAGGGTATTGTTATGGTTGATATTCGTTGGGGACACTTAGATGAATTGATTGGTACCACATATACTGAATTTGACAGAAAATTGCTCCTTGTAGAGGGTTTAAAAAAACATTAAAATGTTTATTTCGAGGAAAATAATTTAAAAATTAATAATTTTTGTTCAAATCGAAATTGATCTCAAATTGTTCCTGAAGTTCTAAAGAATACTGATGATCAACCTCCTTAATGCGGATCTGTTGCAAATCAATTATCATATAGCCTGGCTATTATACTTTCTACCAGTGAAATCCACATTAAAATCTGTTCAGTAGTTTTCGTGTCATGTAGATACAAAAACGGATATTTACAAATTTTCAAAATTTGCATTGCTATCCTTTATTTATATTACTTGAAATCGCATTTAAAGGGTTGATTTTTAAATTTTAAACCGATGCATGGTGATTTGACCTTTTTATAATACATCTCTGTTTTTTTCTATAGCATCAATCTCCTTAATACGGATCTGTTGTAAATCAATTATCATATAGGCTGACTATTATGCTTTCTAACAGTGAAAGTCACATTAAAATCTGTTCAGTAGTTTACGTGTCATGTAGATACAAAAACGGATATTTACAAATTTTCAAAATTTGCATTGCTATCATTTATTTATATTACTTGAAATCGCTTTCAAAGGGTTGATTTTTAAATTTTAAACCGATGGTGATTTGACTTTTTTTATAATACATCGTTTATTTGGGCAATTATTTTTTTGATTAATTAAGAATAATTGAAAAATACATTTTTATAATGTAAATCCTCAGTTTATTCATGGTAGGGGGGTGAAGGGGTTGATACATAATGTATATTCACGACAATTTATACGACCTTAAAAAAATGTAATAAAAATGCTTGAATGACTTTTACTTTTCCTCGAATATGAAAAAATACTCAAACCAGGAAAAATTTAAAATGTGAAATTTTTAATATAAACGTACATTTTATACATCGCTGAATACAAATTTTTATATCGCTACTATTCTTTTTACTGGATATGCATATTATGATGGTGCGTTTACATTTACATCCATTTATGTCTTAACATACAGACATACAGACGGATGAATAAAAAAATAACACCAAAGAATATATATTTTTTTCAATTGCGTTAACATAAGTAATGATCGCAATAAGAACCAAAAATTTGAAAACATTAACTATATTGTAACTTTTATTACATACACAGAAAAAAAATAATTTGTCTGTGTTAAAAAATGTGATCAATGTAAAAAATATGGAAATATCCACGTTTATTTTATTGATAAATGTATTTTATTTTATTACTAACAATGTTCTTATCACGGTGAAAATTTTGTTTCGTATTGAAAACATTTATTTTTAATACAGAAAAATACTTAATAAATGACATCACTGAATTTACCATATCGAAAATTGCACTTTCACTAGGTGGGTGGTGTAAAAAATATTCACACTAATAAATATTTATTAATACAACCATTATGTTTTATCTATTTGAGAGTTTCGTTAGTTAGTGTAATACATTATGTAATATTTATTAATTTGACAAATGAAAAGATTTTTGGATAAACATGAAGATATATTTTTCAAATGAATAAAATATCCTCAATAAGATTTTTTTTTATTATTATATTCAGGTAAATATTGTTATATTAACAAAATAAATTTGTTAAACATTTTTCCATCTCAAATTATCAATAAGATCATGTTTTTTTTCTGTGTACTTCGTACTTGTCTCCCTGACAAATTTCATCAAGATCGGTCCAGCTGTTTACAATAGACAGAGTTACTTCCACATTTATAAATATTTTAAGAATGTACCTATTTGCACTTACCGTATGTGCATGTAATTGACTATTTGCACATACTGTATATGTACCAAATTAGGTTAGGTTGTTAAGGGGGGAGCCTGCTTTAGAGGCTTCAAAAAATCGTTTTTTTTTGTTGCATAAATGTCTTCCCAAACTATCCAAGAACGTGTCCCTAAAATTTCAGACGCAAATTCGAAATATTTTCGGAGTTACAGAAGAAATAGTGAGCAAGTGTCGAGCAGGTATACGAGCGGCCGGATTACGATTTTTTATATACGAAAACTTTGACGCACGATTTCTCGGTTTTTCATTTTTACGATTTTTCCTAATTGGCGGGAAAGATAGGGAAAAAACTAAACGTCCTATCGAAACGAGACAAATGCATTATATTCAGGATTAAATTCTCTTCTAGTTGAACCTAAAAACCTTAAGAAAGTTAAGATTAACCCACTTTTTAAACAATCTAAAGTTAATTTTTTTTTTAAATGATTTTTTTTTTAATTTGCGAAAAATTGTTTAATTTTTTACTTTTTATTGAATTTTCTTGGTTTAATTAGAAGCTATACTATTGAGAAGTCAAACTTTTTTTGGGTTCTTTGTTTCAAATGAAAATTGCGACCTGCACCTTTCCCGCCGCACGACAAATGCACACTCGAGACGCCTCGGCGAAATGCTTGTACCGAGCATAATATGAAATGTATCTTAATCAAAAAATTTGAGAAGACTGCTAAAATATATAACAATAAAACCTGAAAGTTTTGTTTCAATCGGATATTTGTTTCCTTCCCAAAAAAATCCTTGAAAAAATCGATTTTTTGAAGCCTCTAAAGCAGGCTCCCCCCCTTAAGTTAGGGTAGGTTAGTGTACTTTAGGTTAGTAGTATGTGCAAATAGCAAATAACCAATTGCATGCATATACGGTATGTGCAAATAGCAAATAACCAATTGCATGCATATACGGTATGTGCAAATAGCCAATTGCATACACACACGGTATGTGCAAATAGTCTCATCCATATTTTAAATATTACAGTAATTACATATTATTATTTGTATTTTTTTCAGATTCAGTATTCTTATAACTGATGGAATCTTCGGCAAAGTGTTGAGGGCATTATAGCACTCTACGTGCATGTGTAAGTGTGTAATGGAGGTTGTGGTAACATGAGCAAGGAGGACGACCCAGGACAGAGGTCGACATGAGCGCCACATCAGTGCGGCCGTCGCTAGCCGCAGCTGTTATTTTTGTTCTGCTGTTATTAGGTGAGTGCCCATTTTTAATGTTTTTATATGTACCTAAATTCAATTATTAGAATCTAACCCCTTACACCGCTCCACATACTAGATTTTCTTAGGTAGATATTTTATGAGTTTTATGTCATTGTGTAAGTAACGTACCTACTCACTTTACTAAAAATTTTTACAAGCTTTTATTTAACTTCACTTGTTAGTTAGTTAGTTAAGATCAAATATTGCAATAAAAATTTCGACTATAGTTCTAATTAAGATAGAGGTTTGAAATTTTGTATACGTGTATGAGTCCGGTGACATTGCAATATAGTATATCTAATATCTTTCTAAATCCAATATGGCGGACGCCCCAAAATGGCGGATTACCTTTTTCTTTATAACCATCTTGATATGGGTATCATATGAAAGGGTTTGACGTGTAGATTACGATTAGCTATGTGACGTCATTCTAAATCTAATATGGCGGACGCCATAAGATGGTGGATTACCTTTTTCTTTATAACCATCTTGATATGGGTATCAAATGAAAGAGTTTGTCGTATGTTAGTTAGTCAATCAGTAACTAAAAATTTGAAAATAAAATTATATAAAAAAATACTTTTTAAAAACAAGCTTTTATTAAAAATGAACTAAAAAGTAAAAAATAAATTTTCAGCTATCACAAAAATTTCAGGTTTTTATGACTAAAACCAACTTTATAGCGTGGGGCGCTATAAAGACAAATGTATGAATAAAAAAATGTATGCAAAATAAGAAAAATATCAAATAAATATATAGAATTTTTGACAAACTACTTAACAATTTTATAAATACAATAATGAAATAATTAATTAATTAAAAGCTATACATTTGCCTTCGTAAGCGCCTCGCGCTTTTATTGGTTTTAGTCATAAAAACCTGAAATTTTTGTGATAGCTGAAAATTATTTTTTACTTTTTAGTGCATTTTTAATAAAAGCTTGTTTTTAAAAAGTATTTTTTTAAATTATTTTATTTCATTTGGTTTTAATTTTTTTATATCAATCCAGAAAAAAAATATTATAAAGTCAGATCAGATATGGATAACTACTGGAGGGATTAGGGTGTGCCCTGGGTTAATCAGGGTAAGAGACAGTTTTCTTTATACAATTCAGTAAAAAAAAGATTTATTACACTTTAATTCATTATAATGAACTTTGTTTATATTTTTACTAGTACATTGGATCAGGTGTTACCCGGGGATATAAATTTAATTGTAATAAACATATTAAATATTGTTTTCATTTATCACTTTAACTATTTACTGAGAAAAAGACGCGGCATTATTAATGTGCTCTTGCAGAAAATGTAAAATCTTCAGTGAGTTGCTGCTTAACCCATTACTTCCCAGTGTCCTATTTATAGGACATCATATTTTAAATTTTTTTTCTCTGACATAATAACGTTGTTAATTTGATTTACATTACTATTATGTTTTTTAAGTCTCTCTACTTACAATAATAATTTTTAAAACGAACTCTAGAGTTTATTAAATGATAAATTATAACACTTTTAAAGAACAGTGTATTAATTCCAGCTAGCCGATATTTATAGTTACATTTTTTTCCTTTAATAAAGTGTTTTTAAATTGACGAAACTATATACCGGGTGTCCCAGATAACTTTTCCAGCATGGGGATCTCAGTATCTATAAGAGATACAGGTTTGGTTAAATGAGATGAATTATTTGTATGAAAGGGGTGAGTATTATTACCCAAAAAATATTCATAATTCTATGTGGTTTAGGCGGTATACCCAAAAAACTGAAAATTCGGAATTTCTTTAAATGGCTATAACTTTTTTGTTAAAGTAGATAGGTACTTTTTGTTTGCGTTTTCTTAAAGCACTTTTTTATGTAGAATTGATTCGTGTATTTAGATTTTTAATATCACTTTTAGTTTCCGAGATACAAGCCCTAACTTCAGTTTTTCTTATGGGCCGCTAAGTTGGATATGGCATAATTGAACGTGTTTTTTACTCTACTTTACAACGATGTGTCACTTGCCATATTTATTATCGAAAAAAAAATTATAATATATTTTTTCAAATAGTTCATTGTTTCAAATATTCATTTGTTATTTTGATTGTTGTTATTGTGATTTTTGTTTACAATTTTTGTTTTTCATGGCTCACTTAAAAGTTTGTAATAAAATACTTCATAAATATCACTGATATTTAGTATTTCGACTTTTTTGTGACATATCGTTGTAAAATAGAGTAAAAAACACGTTCAAATATGCCATAGCCAACTTAGCGGCCCATAAGAAAAACTAAAGTTAGAGCTTGTATCTCGGAAACTAAAAGTGATATTAAAAATCTAAATACACCAATCAATTCTACACAAAAAAATGCTTTAATAAACCGCAAACAAATAGTATATATCTACTTTAACAAAAAAGTTATAGCCATTTAAAGAAATTCCGAATTTTCAGTTTTTTGGGTATACCGCCTAAACCACATAGAATTATGAATATTTTTTTGGGTAATAATACTCACCTCTTTCATACAAATAATTCATCTCATTTAACCAAACCTGTATCTCTTATAGATACTGAGATCCCCATGCTGGAAAAGTTATCTGGGACACCCGGTATAATATTACTTATGAGAGTGTAAATAAAGCATAACAATATCAATTATTTCAAAAATAAATCCAGGTACAGACTATCGACGTTAAAAAAATGCTGTCCTATAAATAAGACATTGGGTTCTCATGATAATAATCTAGTCTGTGACTGATTATTATTATCTCTTGTATTGAATTTATCTATTTGGTAATATTTTCAACAATAATTGAGAACTTGATGTTTAATACTAATTTTATCAACGTCAAAATTTGTATCGGCGAAAAATCTCGATTTTGAAACACAGCAAAAAATTGACAAGTAAATAAATTGATATTCAAATGAGCCGACAGTTTTTTCTGTGAAATTCGCAGCGATAACAAGTGTAACATTTTAGTTTTAATCCGACATATTGGGGACAGTTGTGAGTGACCGCGCGAGATGGCGTTAGCGCTTGTGGTGGTCGGTAAAACAGTGGTCTGTACTGCAGATAACCAGATGTAACATGACAGAACAATTTCATTGCAATCACGAACAGAGAACGGAGGAGGCTAATCTAAACATAGATGTGGTGTAATGTTTAAAAAAAAACTTTCAGCTTTGTAACAAGTTAATATGGGATTTGTCAGAAAAGTTGTTCCTGAAAAAGATAATTTTAAATGTATATTCTTGTTTAAATTGATAATAAACTTTTTGTTTTTTTGAAAGGTATTGATTTTTCCTAAAAATATTAATTTATTTTGAGATTTGTAAAAACTGATTTAAATTTTTTGAAAGTTTGCAGTTTTTTTAATAAACAGCCTGTATGAAATAATAATTATATTTTAGTTAGGTTATAGGGGGGGGGGGGGGGGGCATAGTTTAAGCTACTTCCACACTAAACGCAAGAAAAAATTCCAAATTAATCCCATAATGATCTAAAAACTTAAAAAAAAAACGTTTTTTTTTTCTCATTACAACTTAACCCTATAACGTCGAGCGTGACGTTTTCGTAACGTTTAATTAAAACGTATCTAGTACCGAAAATATAAAGTATTCAGGCGTTATAGGGTTAAATAATTTTAAAAAATTTGTAGTCATTTTGAACAGGAATTGTATAAGGTAAAAATAAATGGGCTATCCCATTTAAAAAATATATTATTTATGATACATGTTTTTCGAGATCATACTGTATATTTCAATTTTCATACCGTTGAAACCGGTTATAACGACATCGGTTAATACAACATATCGGTTTTAACGACTCAAAATAAGTCCGACTGAATCTCATATAATTTTTTTTAAATACTTTTTAACGGTTTTTTACGATCTAATCTGACTGATCCCCTCGATGTCGTTATAACCGATTTCGACTGTAATTTTCAGTGGCGTAGTAACGAGGGGGGGGGACAACGCCCCCCCACCGAAATTTTCAGTATTCTAAAAAAACGTATATTTTGAGAAAACATCAGTTTAAAATACCTTCGAAAATTTACCACAAATGTATACCCCCCCCCTGAAATTTTTTCTTACTACGTCACTGGTAATTTTATAATTTAGATATTGTCTCTATCTTTTAAAATATGGAGGTAACGGATAAATACAAATTATAAATACACCACCCTGTATAGTTGCATTTTTATATTTTAAAAATGTCAAAAAATTCGTATAGATAAAATATTCTAAGAACCCAGACTAAAACAATTTTTTCAAAACTATTTCAAATATTAAACGAACCTATAAAAAATGCATTCCCCAACAAAAAAACTTTCCACTATAAGATACAGAGTGAGGTAAAAAAAACTCGTTTTACTATTTACGAGATTTATAAATAAATAATTAACAAAAAAAAGGTGAAATAGTTTACGTACAGACATACAGGAGGGGGGGGGGGTTGTCTATGTGACATGATTTCTTGTATTATTGATGATCGTGCGGTGCGCGACTTTTGCTTTTTACGTGACATTTTGTATGCAGAATACCCTCTGCGACGAACGACGACGTCGGGGTGTTGCGATAAGGTATGATAGTTGCATGCCTTTTTGTTTATGTCGAGATTTGACGGCAGCGCTCTCGTGGTACGTGAGTGTAACACAGGAATCACCAAACATGTCTTGGAAAAAGTTACACAAAGTTTTTGTGTAAGAAGGTACAGTCGCATAAAAAATAGAGTAGTTATACACTGATTGTCACAATTAGTGGGACACTTTTTCAATGTAACACAGTTATGTTAAAAGTTGTCATATTAATACGAAAATTCAGAGAAATCATTAATGTGGTGTTGATTCAAAGTCCCAAAAGTTACAGCTTTGTCTCTTCATCAACAGTGGGTGTGCAACCCTTACAGTGGTCAAAATTGGAAAATGGCATTTTCAAGTATTGAAAAAAAAGTTTAAAAAGTGATTATTCCAAAATAAAACTCAAATTCAGAATAATTATTATCTGTATAACTTCTTTGCACCCTTAAGGTACTATCTTATTAATTTTAATAACATAATATTCTATTTACTTTTTGGTATCACCCCCTAAGTTTAGGTCAACAAAAATATAGGAAGATATGAAGCAAATTTAAAAAAATGTTTCATAATTCGTTTAAAAAAATCACAGTTAATATAAATTTACAATTTCAATAAAATCCAATTATTTTTAATATTTTTTCTACCCTTAATTATTTCAACCCCATTACATAATAATTAATTCAAACAACATAGGTAAAGATACAGTTGTGAAATTTACAAAATGGTTAATAAACTTTGTATACAATGGTATCGTGTATTAAAAAACACAAATAAGTTATTAGGGTAGGCATTAACCCTTAAATACTAAACCACCCCCAATAATAAGGTAAAAGATTGAATTCAAGTATTATTTTATAAAAAATCAATGAAAGCGGTTATTCAACGATCTTTGTGAAAATTTTGTGCACCAAAACTCACCCCTACAGAATTAGCTACCCTTAATTGAAAAAAATTATACTTTTTTTAAATCATCATATCTAAAAATTCACCGTAATTTTTTTTCTATCCTTATGTGAAATAAAAGACCAATATTTGATCTTTCATCACCGGAAAAATTAATACAATCTTCTTTCAGGAACGTCTCCGAACGATTAAATTAATTTTATCCAAACTTGAAAATATCTAGTAAAATGTACATAAATATCCATAGTTACCTATTTTTTCAATATAAATTGGCATAAAAACTATTTTAATTTTAAGGAAAATGTTTTTTTAGAGTTGTTCCAGATACTGTATTGTTTTAATTTTTCCGGTGATGAAAGATCAAATATTGGTCTTTTATTTCACATAAGGATAGAAAAAAAATTACGGTGAATTTTTTTAGATATGATGATTTAAAAAAAGTATAATTTTTTTCAATTAAGGGTAGCTAATTCTGTAGGGGTGAGTTTTGGTGCACAAAATTTTCACAAAGATCGTTGAATAACCGCTTTCATTGATTTTTTATAAAATAATACTTGAATTCAATCTTTTACCTTATTATTGGGGGTGGTTTAGTATTTAAGGGTTAATGCCTACCCTAATAACTTATTTGTGATTTTTAATACACGATACCATTGTATACAAAGTTTATTAACCATTTTGTAAATTTCACAACTGTATCTTTACCTATGTTGTTTGAATTAATTATTATGTAATGGGGTTGAAATAATTAAGGGTAGAAAAAATATTAAAAATAATTGGATTTTATTGAAATTGTAAATTTATATTAACTGTGATTTTTTTAAACGAATTATGAAACATTTTTTAAATTTGCTTCATATCTTCCTATATTTTTGTTGACCTAAACTTAGGGGGTGATACCAAAAAGTAAATAGAATATAATGTTTTTAAAACTAATGAGATAGTACCTTAAGGGTGCAAAGAAGTTATACAGATAATAATTATTCTGAATTTGAGTTTTATTTTGGAATAATCACTTTTTAAACTTTTTTTTCAATACTTGAAAATCCCATTTTCCAATTTTCACCACTGTAAGGGTTGCGCACACCCTGTTGATGAAGAGACAAAGCTGTAACTTTTGGGGCTTTGAATCAACACCACATTAATGATTTTTCTGAATTTTCATATTAATATGATATTTTTTAACAAAACTGTGTTACATTGAAAAAGTGTCCCACTAATTGTGACAATCAGTGTATATAAGAACGAGCAACCCTTACAAGGGTGATTCACCCCCTAAGAGTTAACTTATTTTAACTGTAATTAATTTGTAATAAAATTGAGCTAGCAAGCACTCTCAAATGAGGTATCAAACATATATGACAGTTCTCTTGGAGTTTCATGAAGACTTTGATGAGTTTCACGTACGCGTTGTATCAAAACGGTACGCGTAACATCAAAAACGGTATTAGAACTGTGGTGTTATGATAATTATTTTGAACAGTCAGAGTTGCCAATAGGCATGATGACTAATTTAAAAAAAACTATTCTATGATGATCTTACGTGTCTCCTATTTCCAAAAAATACTTATTTCTGCAAAATTGATTCTTTTAGAAGTAATTTTGAATTTGACACCAAAACGCTCGCAGGTGACATTTCAGAGTTGTGACGTCACACTCCGTGTCAACAATAATCAAACATTTAGAGTTAGACAATAATTGAATTATTTTGTGTGTTAAAAATGAATTCCAAAGTATATAAGTTCTTAAATAAGGTACAATCATCTCGCGATTAACCGACCTTTGATTTACCGACCGCTTGATTTACCGACGGACCAAATGCGCGATTCACCGAACTTACTATACTACCGTGATTGCTATATTTGTGCGCGAAATTTAAATTCACTAATCAACGTTGAGGTCGGCACGGTAGTGGGGGCCCCTCTCGACGTCGTAAAATCAAGCGGTTGAATTACCAACAACGTCGGTAAATCAAGCGATGAGTGTATAAGTACTTAATAATTTTGTCAGAGGAATTGATATTTGTCTAAAATAAAAGTCAATCACTTTTGACGTTTACTGATGCGTCATTCACTCTGATTGGTGTTCCATTTAACATGGCGGATTGCTGTATTTTGCATTTTGCATTTTTATTTTAATAAAAATTATATTAATCTCTCTTTTAATATAAAAATAAAAACATTTTTAAGAATCTTTTTAACCTATTTCATTATTTAAAATCATAATTTCAATGATACTTTGTTACTGGGATCATGCCTACACGGAGAAAAATGAAGCATGAAATATATACAAACTTTGCCGTACCATTTGATAAAAAGTTACTAAAAATATAGTAATTCGAAAACACTTTTGAAATCTAGCGAAACATCCGAAGCACAAAAGATAAATTACTAACCGACGTATAGTAATCGTTAAAGATAGCCGTGTTTGAATGTCTACTATTCAGTTAGTAAAAATGATTATACTTTGTATAATAATATCTTTTAACACTCGATTTATAAATATTTTTTATTTGCTTGGTAAAACTTATTATTATTTAATGTTAGATTTTCTCAATTTTAGAATTTAATTTTGATTATTTTTTTTATAATAATTATAATGTATATACATCTGAATTTAGTAATTAATAGTAGATTTAGCTTGTAATTTAGTATATATGTGACATGAATGTATATTTGCAATATTTTTAATGCCTCATATAGTAATAAACAATTTAGTATTATTGGCTACTGTTTATTTATTGTAAGTAGATAACAATAAATAATTTATAGTCAATGAAACCAAATTGATTAATACTGTTTGAAACATTGAAAATATTGCAAATATACATTCTTGTCACCTATATACTAAAATACAAGCTAAATCTACAATTAATTAAAAAATACAGATATACATACATTATTACATACAATAATTTATGAGCAACTTTATGTATTTATAAGTGATGTACATATTTTAAAATAAATAATAAACAAAGGTTAAATGGAATACAATATGTAGGTTATACAAATATATTTTATTAAGACTATTAAACCTAATTAATGAACAAATAATAAAAATAGAAAATTTAAATATAATGAAAATTTCACTTATGTCAGATGAAAACAAAAATTTAATTTAGTGAAATATATTTTCTCTTAAATATAAATTCTCTTTATTAAAAATATTATTAATATCTTTTCGTTTAGTAGATATAGCAAAAACGACAGAAATAAGTGGCATTAAAATTTTCCACCAAACTAAATAAGTACATATAATATGGTTTTTCACTTATTAATATATTTCTACTATTACAGAAAAATATATTTGTAATAAACTATATATTATGCGTTTCAATTACTAAAAAAGTATTTAATTATTAATAAAACGATGCAAATAATAAAACAGGACTTATATTATTTGTATGTTTTAATTATTAAGTAATACAACATAAAGCAAAAATTATATATTTTCAACAGATAATAAGCATATTACTTACTGTTTGCAAGTATGTGTGTCCATCTCTTTCTAGAACATGCGAAATCACTTAGACGTGTCTCTCTCATTCGAATTACATGAACGCTTAATGATTACCTTCAAATTATGGAATTAAATGTGATAAATCCCATGACTTTAATAACTTTATATCAACTTGATTCATAGTAATATTAGTCAAAATCACTTTATTCTTATTGTAAGAAAAAATGACCGTTGAAGCTTGAAGTATTATAAATATACAATAACACTGTTACAACATTTAATATTCGAAATCACTTTCATTAATGACCGTTAAATCACGCTATATTGATAATAAAATATAAAAATTTTATAAAAAAAGTATTTTTTTCGAAACACAAACGAATACATCGCCAGTCGAAACAATACTGTTTTGTTGCTACGCAGTACCATGCATTATTTTAGGAGTACAAATGCAGTCAAAGTTTAATATTATTAACTAGATAGTAATAAGAATTTATTAAACGGTTAGTAAAATTTCTAGCACAGTTTAGGAACCGTGCTGCGGCTTGCTATATCACAATATTTAATACATATTTTGACTATACTCTTATTTGTACTTTTTACTATCTGCTGTATAGTAAAATTTATGTACTGCTGCATACGAATAGTTATTATAACTTTATTGTGGGATAAGAAAAATTACTTAGCCTTCAAGTAATTATTAAAATTTTGAACTGTGAAAATTCATATTCTATAAACTTTACTATCTTTATTGCAATAATTTACAGACGAACTGTAATTGTTAATTAAATATTATAATTTATATTTAGGAATTGTAATTTATCCTAAAATCTGAGTTCCAGTTTTCTCCGTGTATTGTGTTGAAGTCTCATTACTCTAAATTCCATAGCAAATACTATCACAAATTTAATACCTCATTTGAGAGTGCTTGCGAGCTAGCAAATTTTGTTAGTCTTTTTATGATACCGCGGGGCTTAGATCAAGTTAATTGTTTACCTATTTATGAAACTCAATACAAGACAAGTGCAAATCTAAACTCTTACAGTTTTTATAGTTAGGAGAAATCTGTGTTTTATTTAACCAATAAAAAGATCGATATTTCTATAAAATCCTCCCAAAAATAAAATACGATATGTTTTTTTACAAAGTATGCTATAGAGACAAAAGAAAAATATTTTTTTTACAAAGTATGCTATAGAGACAAAAGAAAATCAAAGCCGAGGAGATTCGACCTTGGCCCATCAGATCGGGACCGTGTGGTGCGGGCTGGCGGTTTTATCTTATGCGATTTTATGCGAGTTTAAAAGTATGATCGTAACTATAAATCCAAATAGGTAATTAAAGATCAGATTGAGTGGAAGCTGTATCTGGATCCACGATGTTTTAGTTTGTATATAAATGACAGTGAGTTTGTTCCCAGTCCGGAATTATCTCCGTTCTCTGGATTACATTTGTTTTATTGCAACTCTCGTAAATAATGTTATTGACGTATACATAAAAGGGTTATACATTGTAACACGTATTAAGGTTTGATCTGTGTTTGTTTACAAGTGCAGGGGCGTATTATACAGGGGTGGTGACGCACAGAGATGTAATATAACTATAATGGGCGAGCATACCTATATATGACCTGATAAAGATAGTTTTCGACGTACCGGTATTATCTAACCTAACAATAAGTATGTTTTAATTATTTTCATGCATGGTTATTTCTACCGATTCGCATTTTTTTTATTTCGGTACCTATCAAAATTTTTCTGCATTTCTGTGGAACAGTGATTGGGGAGGGGGGAAGGGTAAAAATTAATATGAATAAATTAATTTCTGTTCGAATATGGATATGAATTTGTTTCGGATACAGTTTTGGGTTTGAAGGTCGGATATGGTTTGGGATATTCGATAGTTTCGGTTTTGGATACAAACCTCTGTAATATCCCTCCCTATATTAAATATGATAAAGAAATATTATAATTTGAAATGCACTAGCGGAATCTCGCGGTTTCGCTCGCGTAAACTTCGAAACTAATTAGAACCCTTATTCATACGTGATAGGGTATGACATATTACATTTTTTTATATTCATTACCTATAAAAAACGAAAATATCTCGGATCTTAGTTAAAAATTGTAAAAACTAACTCTCTGTCTAACCTCGCTATTAGAATATCGAATTTTTTTATTGCAGATTATTTTGCCCCACTCCACCATTATAACGTAAGCAGCTATGCAGATAAACATATCAAAAACACAGACCCTGTCTACCCCCGCCATTAGGGATTGAATGTCGAAATTTTTATTTTAATAGATGACTATTTTGCCCGAATTTACCTTTATAAGTAAAGCAGGTATGCAGATAAACATATCTAAATCCTTCCTCGTCCCCGTCCCATGTTATTAGGGCTTGAATATCGAACTTTCATTTTTAATTGAATATTAATTTGTCCAAATTTATTTTAATACCGTGAACAATTATGAAGATAAATATATCAAAATTTTACCTCCCCCCCATTCCCATAGGGGTTGAATTTTCGTAACTGATATTTGTCCTTTAGAGTACCTACTTGTGTCATGTTTCATTCGGTGAATAAAAACAAATTTTTCCACCCCCTAACACCTTAGGGGTTAAATTTTGGGAAGTGCTGAAATAATTGTTTCATTATTTATATTGTAGATAAGTTTCAATTAAATGTGAACAAAATAAAATGTTTTTATATAAACTTTGATACCCTATTTAACCCCTTAGGGGTTGAATTTCGAAAAATTCTTTCTTAGTGGGTGCTTACATCATAAAAGGAAGGCACCTATGAAATTTAACGTTTCTAGGTCCAGGGGTTTGGGTTGTACATTGATATATGTGTGAGTGAGTGGGTAAGGGTAAACTCTTTTATAGATATAGATTTTATCGCGTACACTGTTTATTTTCAGTATTACGTATAAGAAAGTCCTTGATGTTATTGCGTGATATTATCTGTAATTATAATGAGTGAATTTAAAATATGTGTACATTATAATACTTATATTTTAACTACGCTGTCTTGTATTTTTTTTAATTTACCCTTAACTGCGCCATGTTTTTTCTAGACTCCTCCCATCTGACGGATCCCAATAGATTATATTATTTTAATCAGTAGTAAATGCGAAAATTTAGAAATTGATGTTGAAATGTAAAAACTAGATGTTTTATAATTCCCCCAGTCAGAGCCTGCCTATGCCCATATGTATAAAAAGGGTGTTTATTGAATTTAGAGATTAAATGAAGTCGTTATGATTTTATATGATATGTATCTGTCGTATCCAATGTGATTTTGAGGTATTACAAGTAAAAACTGTTTTTAGGAATTTATAAAATAACTAATAAATCTATATTAACCTGAATATAGTTTTTTTTATTTGTAACATAAAAAGTCACGTATAGGTATAATGGTATAATCAATATCGAAATAATAAAGGGGCTGTTAAAACCATTTGATTTACTGTTTTGTATCTTGAGTAATAAATGTATAATAAAATGCAATATAATTTTTAATAACTTTTGAATTAACATAAGAGTAATATTTTAAATATGATAATGATTCAAATAATATATTTTGTACTGGGAACCCCCGGGGCCATGGATAAACCCCGATTTAGTATTCGATCAGAGTTAGAAATAAATAAATTTTAATAATTTGGCCCACTTTGTATATGATTTAAGTTATTATTGGTCATATATAGTATTTTATTTATATTTAATGTGTTTTTGGGGGTTAATTCAAAATGTAATGGAAAAAATAAACTGTGATTTTTAGATAAAAAATTAAGTCAAAAGTCGAATTTTTCAAACCGCAGGTTTGCATTTCATAACGTTCACGAGATATGGCCTCATGTTTTCGATTTTTTGAGAAAAATAACCATAACTTTTCAACGTGTGGTCGGATTTAATTTTTGTTAACATATTTGGAATCAACGTGTCAAAATATATGTAATGATAGGTATAATACGACAAAAAATTATTGTGAAAAATCGACATTTTTTAAAGGTTATCACTTTCAAACATCATTATTCCAAAAACCGCTGATTTTAGAGCTATGGTATGCTCTGCAGAAAGTGTTCAGAATTTACCGTACAATTTAAAAAAATCCGTTTAAAAAAATCAATGATGACTGTATATGTTTTTCTTGAGACACTCTATAGACAATTTTCTTATGTCAAAAAACTCGCAACTAAAAATACTAATTGACGGGTCCGAGTGTTTTTCCACAAAATAATTACCTGAATTTTGTTCCTTTCATCATAGTACGGGAGCTAGCAACGTTTAGAAAAAGAGAATTTCAGGTCAGCTGATTTTCCGATATGTTGTCCTTCTTACTCTTTCGGTTAGAGTCTGGGCCATCTGGCAGCCGGTAGCCGTTGCGTTGATTACTGCGCATCCTACCTGTACAGGTAATAATCCTGGATTTTTAAATCATTTTTAATGATATAATTTTTCTATTTTTGCTTCTATATACATATACCAGACGTAATTTTTTTATTGCCAGACATTTTGATTGTTGTTAATCATGTGCCAGACGCCATTTTTTTATTTTTGTAAATAAAAAATTTAAAGTATTTTTTAATGTTTGTAACTTTTATATTATGTTCTTTAAAGATAGAAAAATCTAAAATTAATTTGCCAAACGTTAATTCGGTTGTTTAATCTTAAAAAAAATTAAAAACTCCTGAAAAATATTGCTGTATGATGCTGGTAGTCAGAGAGAGAGAGTTGCAGAATATTATCGAAAATGAGACAGAAAATAATAGTAAAAGTACATTACTGAATCATGCTAGTAAGGACAAGTTTAAATAGAAAATTATTATCATAAAAATAAAAAAATAAATACGGTACAGGTACAATATAATTGGTGAAACTTAAAAGGATGTTTGAAAAAAAGATTGGAGGTAATTAATATTATATAAATATATAATATGAAGTTTATCACTCATTAAGATTTTTTAGAAAATCAACAATGAATCTTGTTATCAATCGATTATTACTAGAGATGCAACGGATAGTGTTTTGGCCGGATACCGAATACCGAATATCCGGTGAGCTGTAAGGCCGGATGGCCGGATATTCGGCGGCCGAATATCCGGCCTATTTTGACGGTGAAATTCACGATTCGTACCGTCAAAACCCTGGCAACCTCTGCATTCTTAAATGAAATAGAGCATAGATTTCCAACCTTTTGAGCTTTGTGGGCCGCAGAGCGCAAAAAAATAGCGAACAAATTTGTTAAGGGCCGCAAAAAAATTTGAAGACTTTTTTTTTCGTTGTTTACTTAATTAATTAATTTATATCTCTGTATCTATAATTTATATTTTATAGATTTATTAGAAATATTATATTTCTATACTTTGAAAAAATCTGATTTTCATATTTCACTTTTTTTTAATCTAGTGCGGGCCGCACGAAAATCACTCGGGGGCCGCATGCGGCCCGCGGTCCGCGGGTTGGACAAGCCTGAAATAGAGTATAGATAGTAGTAAATTGTGTTGTGAAGTATTAATTAATAATCAAAATTAATGAGTAGTTAATTATTTCCCTTCTTTTTCTTCTATCAAGGAAAGAAAATTGAAATTTGGTTGTGATTGAATTTCTTATTTTAATAAAATTCGTTATTTTAATAAAATTCGTTATTTTACAAGTCAATTTCTTATTATTTGCTTCACGAATATTTTTTTCTTGCAGTTTTTAAATCAAAAATTGTAATTTTTAAATATCCGGTATCCGGCCGGATAATGCGTTACTATCCGGTACTAAGCCGGATAACAAAATAAGGCCGGATAGGCCGGATACCGGATAGTTACCGGATATCCGTTTCATCTCTAATTATTACCTTTTTTTATTTAAATTTAAGATGTATTGTAATAAAACAACAATCATTTTAATTTACAATTTTTATATAACATATTTTTTTTGTAAAATGTATAAAGTAAATAAATTAATTAATATCTAATAATAATTAAAAAGATAAATACATCCACATATTGCAGCGATAACAGCTGTGTTCACCTGATGTCTAGCATTTAAAATGAAACAACAATATATATAATATACATATAACCTATAAACGTTACATTGTTGTTTCATTTTAAATGCTAGACATCAGGTGAACACAGCTGTTATCGCTGCAATATGTGGATGTATTTATCTTTTTAATTATTATTATTAATTTATTTATTTACTTATTTATACATTTTACAAAAAAAAATATTTTATATAAAAATTGTAAATTAAAATGATTGTTGTTTTATTACAATACAATACATCCTAAATTTAAATAAAAAAGGTAATAATCGATTGATAACAAGATTCATTGTTGATTTTCTAAAAAATCTTAATGAGTGATAAACTTCATATTATATATTTATATAATACTAGCTGACCCTCCCACGCGTTGCTGTGGCTAACGTTTTTGTCATATTACATTGTTGTAAACTATTTAAAAAGGGGGGGGGGTCGCCCCCCCCATTTCCCAAAGGAGGCTTTACAGTCCCCCACCACCATCACCGTAAAAAAGTGGGAACTATTTTAAAAAGGGGGGGGCGAAAAAAGGGGGGGGCACCCCCCCCTTTTCCCATAGGAAGCTTTACAGCCCCCCACCACCACTACCACCGTAAAAAATGGGAACTCTCTTTAAAAAAAGGGGGGGGCAAAGCCCCCCCCCCATTTCCCATAGGAAGCTTCCTATGTTTCAAGTTGGATCAAACTGCACACGGTGTACAAATTTGATTAAAATCGGTTAAGTAGTTTAGGAGTCCATAGCGGAGGAACATGTGACACGTAATTTATATATATTAAGATTAATTACCTCCAATCTTTTTTTCAAACATCCTTTTAAGTTTCACCAATTATATTGTACCTGTACCGTATTTATTTTTTTATTTTTATGATAATAATTTTCTATTTAAACTTGTCCTTACTAGCATGATTCAGTAATGTACTTTTACTATTATTTTCTGTCTCATTTTCGATAATATTCTGCAACTCTCTCTCTCTGACTACCAGCATCATACAGCAATATTTTTCAGGAGTTTTTAATTTTTTTTAAGATTAAACAACCGAATTAACGTTTGGCAAATTAATTTTAGATTTTTCTATCTTTAAAGAACATAATATAAAAGTTACAAACATTAAAAAATACTTTAAATTTTTTATTTACAAAAATAAAAAAATGGCGTCTGGCACATGATTAACAACAATCAAAATGTCTGGCAATAAAAAAATTACGTCTGGTATATGTATATAGAAGCAAAAATAGAAAAATTATATCATTAAAAATGATTTAAAAATCCAGGATTATTACCTGTACAGGTAGGATGCGCAGTAATCAACGCAACGGCTACCGGCTGCCAGATGGCCCAGACTCTAACCGAAAGAGTAAGAAGGACAACATATCGGAAAATCAGCTGACCTGAAATTCTCTCTCAAAAACGTTGCTAGCTCCTATACTATCATGAACACTGTATACCGTATGACTTTATTTGATTGAGAAATGCTAGGTCCCCCTCCCACCCCCAATGCTGATTACACCATTAGAGTTTAGGAAAAAATAATATTATATTATACAGAGTGTCCAAGATAAGCGTGCAATACATGGAGATATCCTAAACGGTAAGAGATACAGATGTGGTTAAATGAGATTAATTATTTGTAAGAAAGGGGTGAGTATTACAACATAAAAAAATATTAATAATTTTATGTGGTTCAGGCGGTATACCCAAAAAACTGGAAATTCGGAATTTCTTTAAATGACTTTTTTGGCAAAGTTGATAGGTACTTTTTGTTTGCGGTTTCTTAAAGCACTTTTTTGAGTAGAATTGTTTGGTGTATTTAGAATTATTATATCACTTTTAGTTTCCGAGTTACAAGCCCTAACTTTAGTTTTTCTTATGGGCCGCCATGTTTGCTATATTATATTCGAACGTGTTTTTTACTCTACTTTACAATGATGTCACATGTCATACTTATTATTAAAAAAAAAGTAAAAACCTTTTTTTTGTAATAGTTTATTGTTTTTAAATATGCATTTGTTATTTTCATTGTTGTTATTGCGATTTTTGTTTAACAATTTTTGTTTTTCATGGCTTACTTAAATGTTTGTAATAAAATACTTTATAAATATCACCAATATTTAGTACTTCGACTTATTTTCTATAATAAGTATGTCATGTGATATATCGTTGTAAAGTAGAGTAAAAAACACGTTCAAATATGATATAGCCAACTTGGCGGCCCATAAGAAAAACTAAAGTTAGGGCTTGTAACTCGGAAACTAAAAGTGATATAAAAATTCTAAATACACCAAACAATTCTACTCAAAAAAGTGCTTTAAGAAACCGCAAACAAAAAGTACCTATCTACTTTGCCAAAAAAGTTATAGTCATTTAAAGAAATTCTGAATTTTCAGTTTTTTGGGTATACCGCCTGAACCACATAAAATTATTAATATTTTTTGATGTTGTAATATTACCCCTTTCTTACAAATAATTAATCTCATTTAACCACATCTGTATCTCTTACCGTTTAGGATATCCCCATGCATTGCACGCTTATCTTGGACACTATATTACAACTTGTATATGTAATAAAGTGTATATATGACTACCTCAGACAAATTTTATATACCTACGACTTTATTTGATGGAGAAATGCTGGCCCTCCTTTCCCCTACCGTTACTTACGCCACTGTAATTAAGTATGAATAGTATTATATTATACATTACATCTTGCTTGTAGGTATGTAATAAAAGTTATGTATGAAAATCTCAGACAAATTTTATATACCTACGACTTATTTGATTGAGAAATGCTAAACCCCCTTTCCCCTACCGTTACTTACACCACTATAATTAAGTATGAATAATATTATATTATATATTACAACTTGTATGTAATTAAAGGTATGTACACGACCATCTCAGACGAATTTAACATACCTAATTACCTACGACTGTATTTGATTGAGAAATGCTAGCTCCCCTTTACCCTACCGTTAATTACGCCACTATAATTAAGTAATAATAATATTATTTTATATATGACATCTTGTATGTAATAAAAGTTATGCATGAAAACCTTAGACAAATTTTATATATGTACTATGTACCTATAACTTTATTTGAACGAGAAATGCTATCCTCCCTTTCCCCTACTGTTAGTTACGTCACTGTAATTAAGTATGAATAATATTATAAATATTATATATTACATCTTATATGTAATAAAAGTTATGTATGAAAACCTCAGACAAATTTTATACACCTACGATTTAATTTGAGAAATGCTATCCCCCATTTCCCCTACCGTTAGTTACACCACTGTAATTAAGTAAGAATAATAGTATATTATATTATAAATTAGAACTTGTGTGTAATAAAAGTTACGTATGACAACCTCAGACAAATTTTATATACCTACCTATGACTTTATTTGATTGAGAAATGCTTAACCCCCTTTCCCCTACCGTTAGTTACACCACTGTAAGCCTTGTTTCACACATACGCGGTTCCATTCGGTTCGGTTTGGTTTCGGTTTCAGCCGAAAACGAATCAAACCCTTTCACACATACACGGTTCTCATACGGTTCATATTAGGTTTTATTTTTTTCCGTAAACTCAGTAGTTTTCATGGAGAGAATGAAAGTTGTTGCCATGTTGTTTCTCTATAAAAAAATTAAAAAATGAAGGAGGAATACTAGAATTCATTGCGAGCACCCTCTCATCACTTTACAGCAGGAATTTGGAGCATTCTACACTATTTTCCCGAAGCTAAAGAGCATGAAGACGATCCACATCAACATCTGGAAAACCGCTCATTTTATTAGAAAATCCGCGACAAAACTTAAAAAAAAATATCAGGTTAAAACCGAAACTAAACCGAGTATGTGTGAACGCCTTGATTGCTTTCTGTTCCTTGCACACGAATAGAAACCTGATGAAATCTGTTCGTGTGGTGGGAGTATTCGGTTCTGTACGGTTTCTATTAGGTATCGAATACAAAGTGAATCACCGTTTCACACTTGTTGGCAGCGACCGAAAACGAACCGAACCGAATGAAATCGTATATGTGTGAAATAGGCCTAATTAAGTAAGAATAATAGTATATTATATTATAAACTAGATGTACCCACGCGGCTTCGCTCGCATTAAGTACAAATTAAGTAGGTACAAACCCGATTAGTTATTATTGTAATAATAAAAACAACACTTAAATTTAAATTTAATTATTGTAACAAAACTGACGGTCAAATGACAACGGCCGAGCCGAGGGAGATCGAATACCGGCGTATTTAGTTCGCGCGTTATTAATAATATTTTACCGTAAAAAAACTTATTTAATGTTATTTCCTAAACTATACCACCAAATTGAATGCTGTAAAGGGCAAATTATATCTACATTAAGTACTTATGACGATGAAATCATTTATTTCAATAAGGATTAAAGTTTTGCAGGTCAAAACTCCATGTAAACCGAACCCAAATATTTTATGTTTTCTTTGTAACATAAAAGCAGTCATTGTGGCTTAAATATAAAAGTTAGGCATATGGTGTCGCGGACTTTATTGTAGCACTTTTGATTCTACACAATTCTTTAATACATTATTTTGTTCTATATTCAACGGTTTAGACAGCGTATTGCAAAACAGCGCGCCGTCGGCAAATTTTTTTCCGACTTGATTTACTATTATCGTCACTGCTTAGTTGTTATGTTACCTAACGTAACAAAATATAGCCTATAACCTGGCCAGAGGAATGTACCTATGAATTAAAAAAAAAATCACGTAAATCGGATAAGTGGTTCTCGAGTGATAAGCGCACTAACGGACAGACAGACAGACAGACAGAGAGACGTTGAGCTTTATATATATTAAGGATTAGAACTTGTGTGTAACAAAAGGTATATATGACCACCTCAGACAAATTTTATATTCATTTTTTATAGAATGAAAGAACAAAATGTACATTTATGATTAAATTGCTGATGTAAATTTATCTTGTAAAGAGGATATTATAGAGTAATAAATATACAGAGAAAAAGTACATTGGTATGCTCGTAGCTTGTATGTAAAGTAATCGTTCAATATCAAGATGACAAGCCTGAGGAGGTTCGTATAATAACGATTCCCAAGCAAATGTTTCACCAAACTTTTCAAATAACTCATTTAAAAGGCTATAATATTTTTTGGGAACAGCGAGATTTTCTACGTGATTTGTGATTTCACCTGAAGCTATAGGTTTTATATGAGTGTCCATAAACTAGGTTAGTAAAATTTAATATTAAAAAAAAGAAAGCTTCATAGATTGTCTAATATCCAAAACGTTTAATCGAACTTTAAAGTCAGTAGCGTACGGCAATAACTATATTACTGAGAAAATATTATTTATATTTCATAATAATTACTCAATTTTTAAAGAAATACAGTAGAAACCGATTTAACGACATCGGTTTTAACGACTAAAAATAAAAGTCCAACTGAATCCCATATAATTGCATTTTTACCGGATATTACTATCCGCTTTTTACGACCAATACGACCGGTCCCTTCGATGTCGTTATAACTGATTTCTACTGTATTACTATTTGACGTAGTAATCTTGAAACGGTTCAAAGTACAGTGATGACTCGCATAACGAAAATAATTCGTTCCCGGAGCAAGTTCGTTATGCGAAAAGTTCGTTATGTGAAACGCGTTTTCCCATAAAAATACATGTTAAAATTTTTAATTCGTTCTGTACCATAAAATATGGTACTGTAACAGAAAAAAGATTGTACACACGTTTTTTTATTTTTTAGTCAGACTCAGATTTAGGAGAGTCTAATCCTCACACACAAAATAACATTTATTAAAACATACACGTGTGTGAGTTAAGCACAGAAAAGAACGACTGACGTGCGTTGATACATGTTCGTCGTTCGTGCAAGTTTGAGCATCGACTGCGTGCGACCTTGGAAGTTCGGGCGACTTCGTGGTACATATGAGCGTTCGGGCGGCAAAATGAAATACGATGCAGTTCGTTGAGTGAAGCGAGGTTCGTTGTATGAGTCGCGTAATGAACGAACAGAAAGTTCGTTGTGCGCAGCGTTCGTTATGCGAGGCATTACTGTATTGTAATTTTTGCTAGGCCACATGTTAGTTGCTAAAGTTACAATATCAATTAGTAATTTTTGGGTGCAGAATCTAAATCTATATTATTGGTATAGTTTAATTTATTATGCCAATAAACAAATAAACTATTAATATTAATATCATTAATTTTACACAATCTTTGTATTTATTGTATTGTCTTTTAATTGAAATGAAATAATTTGCATAGGACTTTATTAATAAATAATTCAATTTCGTTGAATAAATCATGTAAATGATATTTACGAATATAGTAAAAATTGCGTATTATAAAAATTACATTGTTTGTTAAAACTGATTGTACTTTTTGATAGTAAAAATTTTTAAATCGGCAACTGTAATTTTTATTAAAAAAAATCAACTTCATTTTTCTCTGAGCATGTATTCTTATGTATATTTTTTATAGAATGTCTATATATATTTACTTGGAAGGTGTAGGAGTGTTACATATATAAAAAATAGTACACCGGATATAAGGACACGTCCAATGTCCGGCGTGACCAAATGCAACTTCCTGTAAAGAACTATATTATACACAAACGGTGAAATATGAATATTTTTATTGTAGTTATATTGAAAGTTATTTTAGATAAGTTTTCTCATACGCTACGTTTTTCGGTTATGCACAAAACGATGTGTCCTCCATATATCTTCTTTAAGCTGTTTTTCATTTTACGATGATTTTTGATATCGGGTGAAAAAAGTTATAAATTTTGATACATTTTTTCGTGTTATGGTTTACCAATTTTTTTTCGGTTAAACTCATCTGATTTTATAAAGAAGCTAGCGTTTGCTAAACAATCTTATAAGGTATTAATTTTGTGATAGTATCTATGGATTTGCTATGGAATTTAGAGCAGTGATACTTCAAAGTATTGTAACACAGTTGGTGACTCTAAACGTACAAAAAAATTATAATATCACCACTGTTTTAATACCCTTGTTGGTGTTTACATACAACGCGTACGTGAAACTTGTCAAAGTCTTCATGAAACTCCAAGAGAACTGTCATATAAGTTTTAATACCACTTTTGAGAGTGCTTGCTAGCTAGTAAATTTGCTAGCTCCTTTATGACATAAGTTTTCATAAAATTAGATGTAATAATAATACAGTAGAAACCGGTTATAACGACATCGAAGCAGAACCCGATCTAGCTTTTCCGCCGCTCCGGGAAAAAAAGAATTTTGCCGCCCCTTAGACACTTATTAAAGTAGTACCAATTTGTATATTGTTAAATTTTGCTTACTCATAGGAGGTGAAAATTAAAGTTAATTTTATCTTCTTTTCGAATTCAGGGGTATTTTTGTTTAAAACTATACCGCAGTTTAATAAAAAATAAAGTAAAATGATTTTTGTGTGCAATTTTTAAAGTTTCCCACGGGGAATTTTTTGTACAAATTTTTAGATGGCTATTTATTAGGAAATTTTCATAGAATATTTTCAACTAAATGAAAATCATTTAAACTATCTAACAATGGCACTAGTTAACACAAATTACACATTACAATAATTGTAATTTAGAAACAATATAAAAGTTACAGTTTAAATATTATTGAAAAGATGGCATTGTGTTGGTTTTAATTGATTTTAATTTTGTCTTTCTATCAATTTTACCGCCCCTAAAATTTGCCGCTCTGGGCAGTTGCTCCGGTTGCGCCCCCCTAGATCAGGCCCTGCATAGAAGGGACCGGTCATATTGGTCGTAAAAAGCGGATAGTCGTAATAATCGGTAAAAATACAATTATAAGGGATTCAGTTTGACTTTTATTTTGAGTCGTATATTAACCGATGTCGTTATAACCGGTTTCTACTGTATATGTAATTTTAATATTAATTTCGTTGCAATATGGGTTGTATATGCGAAGTATATGTATAGGTAAATCAAATAAAAAATAATCAATTAACTAATTCAAACGACAATATGAGCTAAACATTGGGAACTCATTTGCTTGTTCATGTAAAAACATGAAATTTTAATAACATTAATTAATTAATAATTTTAATAATTGTCAAACGAATATGTGAACTGACCTGAAATATTTGGATGGTCAATCAGTAGGTTCTCTTTATCCAAACCAATGGTCCGGAAAAACTTGATCAATTTAACACCTTCGATGCGATGCACTATTACTTTAATGAAATATTACTATTTATTTATTATATCTTCAAAGATTGTCTAATATCCAAAACGTTTGATCGAACTTTAAATTTAGTAGCGTATGGTAATTATATTAATAAGAAAATATTTATTTACAGATCATTAAAAGTACTTTCTGATTGCAGTGTATAATGTTAAAAATGTTTATTTTGGATTCTGCAATTAGCATGAGAACATGAGTGTAAGGAAAAAAAGTAACAATCACTCAATTTTTAAAGAAATAATGATCTTAAAACAGTACAATATACAGGATGTCCCATTTTAATCTATCACCCCCCTAATTTTTTTTATCTATCAATTAAATCAAAAAATACTTCAAATAAAAGTTGTTTGGTTTTGAGGGGGACCCAAAATGGCGTTATTAATTTTTTATTTTTTGGACGTCTTCATGGTCAAATAGGCCCAACTTTTTTTTTCAAATGGAAACCTATATTTTTTATTACAATATCTTATTGTTTGGAAAAAAACAAGTAGCTTTTGTTTCAAAAAATTTTTTGTATGACTTCATTTTTTTTTAATATTCAACAAAATAATTTTAGATTTTAGATTTTTACTAATTTTTTACTCGAAACCCATTAACTTTAGAGGAAAAGTGTAAAAAACAAAAAATGTTTATTTTAATATGATATAACTAGAAAAATAATTTCAGATTTTTTTATTTTATTTTTTATTTGCTTTAATAATTTGAAGAGCAAAAGTTAACAAAAAATCCTGATATAATTTTCCTAGTTATATCAGATTAAAATAAACATTTTTTGTTTTTTACACTTTTCTTCTAAAGTTAATGAGTTTCGAGTAAAAAATTAGTAAAAATCTAAAATCTAAAATTATTTTGTTGAATATTAAAAAAAAATGAAGTCATACAAAATTTTTTTTGAAATAAAAGCTACTTGTTTTTTTCCAAACAATAAGATATTGTAATAAAAATATAGGTTTCCATTTGAAAAAAAAGTTGGGCCTATTTGACCATGAAGACGTCCAAAAAATAAAAAATTAATAACGCCATTTTGGGTCCCCCTCAAAACCAAACAACTTTTATTTGAAGCATTTTTTGATTTAATTGATAGATAAAAAAAATTAGGGGGGTGATAGATTAAAATGGGACACCCTGTATACTATTAATATAATTAATTTTAAACAATCATAGTGTTCAATGTATTGTCTTTTAATTGAAATGAAATAATTTGTATAGCACTTTATTGACAAATAATTCAACTTAAGGGGGAAGGCCACTGTGATGGAATTTTTTTTTCTTAGATTTTTTTAAAGTTTACATATTCATAAATATGTATACAAAAAATTGAGTTTAAATTTTGAAAATTGACGGAGTTACAGTCATTTTGATAATTACTGTTTTTTAAAACCGCTCTAATAAAAAAATAGGTCTTAAAAATGAAAAAAAAAAAAAAAATTCAAACGATCGCCATTTTGTGAAAAAATAAAATAAAAAAAACGGCTACGTGCAACGATAGCTACATTCATATAGATATTGATCAAATTTTTATTTATTTTTTTCATATAACCCTTCTCGAAATTTCGAGTCGACAATAGAGAAAATATTTTTTTTGGTCGTCACATCGAGGCTCATAACTTTGTAAATATTTAATATTTTTCAATAAAAATTGATATTAAATAAGTTGAATATATAGTTAATAAAACGTCCTTTACCTGATTCAAAAATAATTAGTTATATCTGTGAAAAAAATTCCCAAACATTCACAATTTTTTACCCGTCACAGTATAATATTCCCCCTTTAGAATAATTAGTTGAATAAATAATGTAAATGATATTTACGAATTTTAAATTGTAGAAGTTATTCAATTGACATGTTTGTTAAAACTAATTTGAGTATTATGAGTATTTTTTTATACAAAATTGAAATTTTGAATCGGCAACTGTAATTTTTATAATCGACTTCATTTTCTCCGTGCAGTTTTCAAAATTTAAATTCAATAATGGTATCATCCGTACCACGGGGTTAATTTTGTTTTTGTTCCTTTCATTTGGATTGAAAGTGTTAATTTATTTACGTGGTAGGTAGTTGTAATAGGCACGGGGTGTTTCATCTTGTTATAACAACAATGCTAGGGGCTTTAAAAGCATTTTTGGTGTGAGTTACTGTCTTAATTGTTTTACTTTAAGTTTTACAGAAAATTTTGAGATGTTCTTTGTAGAAGGATTCTCTTTAGAAGCTATTTATAGTTGCTATTCGGTAGAAAATTAAATACGAATTTCTCGTTGGAGAATTTTGTTTTTTGTTTGTGTTTAAGTGAAATTTATTATACTTTATTTGAAATAGGTAAATTTTAATTTAGTTACAGTTTGTTTATACCAGGGAAAAATCTTTTTAATGTATACACTATACATATATTAAAAGATTTGCCCTAATTCACTGATTTACTCATCAACATACAACCCAAACTTATGGATTTTGAAACTTAAAAAAAAACACATTTTTTTTTTATTTCGTTGACTTATTTAAGTCAAGCAAACGTTTTTTGAAAAATTATATTTATATTATTTGAACATTTATCTATAGAATTAATTAATGTTTTGGATATTGGTTAATTTTTTTGAATTATTTGATAAGAAAATAAGCCTACTTTGTTTTGATTTTTAGTTAAATGTTTGTTTTGTTGATCAGAAAATCAATGCATTCATGGTATTAAAAATGTAAGTAACTTGACTAAAACTAAACATATTTGAAAAAAAGCACTTTGTATAGAATGAAAAAAACCTTTCTAATGAGGTGTCACTTGCCCTTACATGCTATTTAAAATTTTACGGGTTGTGCTCATAGCACTGAAGGTTGAAAAGATTCTTGCAAACATTTTATAGCAAAAGATGTCCCATTTTTAAGCAAAACCGACAAGTCCAAGCGTTTTTTCAAAATCTTCTCAAACCTTATATTTTTAAAAATCACCCACAAAATCATTGAAATCGGCCGATTTCAATGGTTTTGATCTTGTTTTGTTCGTTGAGATGTTTTGTATGTCAATTTTGGCAAAAAAATTAATTATAACATTTTTTTTAGTACAGAATAGTGAAAAACAGGAGTGTTTTTCAACTTTTTTTTCAAACGTCCGCCATTTTTTTTATTTTTTGCAAATTGTGGTAAATTGTCACGTAAGGAACCTTTCTTTTGAAGATGCCGTTTTTTTTTCAAATTCACCAATCCTAAGATAACTATCCGCCGTGGGACACCATTTTTTTGTGGCCTCGACTTTGGCGCTTCCTGGATAGTTTTAAAAAAATTAAATTAAAAAAAATTAAGTATTTTTGTATTCTATAAGCTTCAAATAAAAGATAAAAAAACATTGTAATATCTTATACAGGGACTGGAAAAAAATATTGAAAATGTAATTTTTAGCTTTCCAAGGTGGTCAAGTTCCTTTAAGGGAGTGTCCTGCTTTATGAGTCTCAAAAAATCATTTTTTTTTAATTACTTAAATCTCTTCATAATATATCTAAGAATATGTCTGTAAAGTTTTATAGGCAAATTCGAAATATTTTCAAAAATATAGCATAAATCGCAGTGGAGTGTCCAGAAGGTATACACGCGCTCGGGCATTTTGAGCGCTCGCTTTTCCCCTCGGTCGAATAAATCCGAACAATGTACCTACCTGAAAAGGTTCAATTATCGTCTAAAACAATATTTTGAATTTGTATAAGCGCCGGGTCAAGCTATAGTACAAATTATAATGATATATTTCCTCTCCGTTTAACTGCTTTTTCTGACCGTAAACTTTGAAGCGTGTTTTCTCGAGTTTTAATTTTTATCATTTTTCTAAATTGGCGGGTGTGATTGCAAGAAAACTAAACGACCAATCATAATGAACCAAAGCTTGTTGTCTTCAGTTTTAAATTCTCTTCCATTTGAACTAAAAAGATTCATTCAAATTCTAAACAACTTTTTTAGCAAGTTGAAATGATTTTTTTTTCTTGCAAAAAGCACTTTTTTTTCAAACCTGACATCTTTTTTAATTTTAAAATTTTTTGAGTTTTTCTTAGTTCATATAGAAGAAAAATATATAAAAATTAAAACTTACTTTGGTTTTTTTGTCTTAGACAAAAATTACGAGCTTCATCTTTCCCGCCGATTGGAGACTGCGATTGCAAGGCGTTGTACAAAATTTCATATAAATTGGTTACGTTTGAATATTTTTGTCGTAATAAATTTTTTTTAACGTTCAAATATGCAATAAAATAATCTGAAAAGTTTGCTTCACTAGCTTATTTTTTTTCTATCCTAAAAAAAATCCCCAAAAAACGCTTATTTTTGGCCTCATAAAGCAGGATACTCCCTTAATGACCAAAAGCGCGACCGTTTCGTTTCAGTTGGGCCATCCTGTATATGTACGTAAGGCTATGTAGACGCAGACCCACAAATACCGTTTGTTACAAGTTTATTTGCGAAAGTAAAGAATGTGTGCTGGTAAAGGAACATAACATGTCTCATGAAGTATTAAAAAAAAACATTCCACGCTCCAAATCTGGCATCACTTATGCATGATGCTGACAGAGTGTGGCCGAGAAGGGTACATTGACAAACTGGCGATGGATTGTCTTCAGGGAGCTTTTGATATTTTAACATGTTTTGGTTTAACTTACTTACACTAGAATATGGATTACTGTTGACTTTAGGTTTTATTTAAATCTGAATCAATTGGAAAGTGTTTCGTTGGGATTTATTTTATTGAAATTTATGAATAGATGCTATGATAATATAACAATTAGTAAATAGATTACATTAATAATTAGTTTAAGTATCTACCAATTTGACACCCATTGGCCGATTATCATGAAATTAAACTATTTTACAGTTAAACGTCTATATATTATGATTTAGTAATCAAATATCAACAAATTAAACAAGTGTCCAATACTGGGATATGATCCAAAACTTATGTGAAAAAATCAACCTGTCGATTACTGGTTCTACATTTTCGATACACAGAAAAACATAATTTGTGTTAAAAAATGTGATCAATGTAAAAAATCCGTGATCGATTTGGCTACGATAGAGGTTGTTTGTTAATATGATAAGTTTTTACCAATGTTTTTAAAAATTTCCTTAAAAAATATGCAATATCCAGCTTTCGTAATAACGACCAAATGATCACAATGAAATTTAAAAAGAGGAAATAAAGCTTAAAATCTACTTTCTTCTTTAAAAAATTATTTTAATTTGTATTTTAAAATGTACTAGGCTAACTTTACATTTTTTTTGCGCCAAAAAATTTCAGAAAAATTACATTTTTTTCATCAAATTATATTGAAGTTTGCTGCTAAAATCATTGTAAAACTGACCATTCAACATCCACTTGGATAATGCTAATGCCGACGATACAACATTCATCTTCTTAATATACCGGGTGTCCCAGATAACTTTTCCAGCATGGGGATCTCAGTATCTATAAGAGATACAGGTTTGGTTAAATGAGATGAATTATATGTATGAAAGGGGTGAGTATTATTACACCAAAAAATATTCATAATTCTATGTGGTTTAGGCGGTATACCCAAAAAACTGAAAATTCGGAATTTCTTTAAATGGCCATAACTTTTTTGTTAAAGTAGATAGGTAGTTTTTGTTTGCGGTTTCTTTAAGCACTTTTTTGTGTAGAATTGATTGGTGTATTTAGAATTTTTATTTATTTTATGTCACTTTTAGTTTCCGAGATACAAGCCCTAACTTCAGTTTTTCTTATGGGCCGCTAAGTTGGCTATGGCATATTTGAACGTGTTTTTTACTCTACTTTACAACGATATGTCACTTGCCATATTTATTGTCGAAAAAAAAATTATAATATATTTTTTCAAATAGTTCATTGTTTCAAATATTCATTTGTTATTTTGATTGTTGTTATTGTGATTTTTGTTTACAATTTTTGTTTTTCATAGCTCACTTAAAAGTTAGTAATAAAATACTTCATAAATATCACTGATATTTAGTATTTCGACTTTTTTTCGATAATAAATATGGCAAGTGACATATCGTTGTAAAGTAGAGTAAAAAACACGTTCAAATATGATATATTCAACTAAGTGGCCCATAAGAAAAACTAAATTTAGAGCTTGTAACTCGGAAACTAAAAGTGATATAAAAATTCTAAATACACCAATCAATTCTCCACAAAAAAATGCTTTAAGAAACCGCAAACAAAAACTACCTATCTACTTTAACAAAAAAGTTATAGCCATTTAAAGAAATTCCGAATTTTCAGTTTTTTGGGTATACCGTCTAAACCACATATAATTATGAATATTTTTTTGTGTAATAATACTCACCCCTTTCATACAAATAATTGATCTCATTTAACCAAACCTGCATCTCTTATAGATACTGAGATCCCCATGCTGGAAAAGTTATCTGGGACACCGGTATATAAATTACGTGTCACATGTTCCTCCGCTATGGACTCCTAAACTACTTAACCGATTTTAATCAAATTTGTACACCGTGTGCAGTTTGATCCAACTTGAAACATAGGAGGTCTCCTATGGGAAATGGGGGGGGGTTGCCCCCCCCGCCCCTTTTTTAAGAGAGTTCCTATTTTTTTACGGTGGTGGTGGTGGTGGGGGGCTGTAAAGCTTCCTATGGGAAAAGGGGGGGGGGTGCACCCCCCCCCCTTTTTTTGCCCCCCCCCCCCCTTTAAAAATAGAGTTCCCACTTTTTTACGGTGATAGTGGTGGGGGACTGTAAAGCCTTTATTGGGAAATGTGGGGGGGGGGTTCAACCCCCCCCCCTTTTTTAAAGAGAGTTCACACTTTTTTACGGGGAGGTGGTGGGGTGCTGTAAAGCCTCCTATGGCTAGAGTAAATTTTCGTATTAATCTAGGCTTCTGGGTATAATTTTAAAGCTTCCGCGGTGATTTTCATATGCATTCTTGGGTTTTGGGTATAATTATAGGCAACTATACTGTAGTGTTTGTCTTATTTTGTGGTGTTTAATTTATATTACAAATAATTTCTGTTTTGGTTGTGAGTAAATTTTCTGTCTATTTCCTCTTTGACAGTTTTTGCATTCCGTAATAAAAAGTTTCACTTCTAACGCTTATAGTTTTCGACTGACGCTTTCATTTTTTTTTGTAGTAAACGAATTCAATATTCATAGTTAAGACAGGACAACGTCTGTCGGGTCAGCTAGTTATTTGTATATCTTTATATATAACTTTTTTTTTCATTTGTACAGTATTTTTTTAATTTACAGAGGCTCACGAAGCGAAAACAACGATTTTAACTGAAAACTAGTTAAAACTTGAAGAATTATTTTTAAAATTTTAAAACTTATTCTTAAAATTTTTTAACATTTTTTTTTTGCTTAAATAAAATAAATTAAAGAAGTTTTAAAATTCTAAAAATAATTCTTCAAGTTTTATTAGACCAAAATAAACATTTTTTGTTTATTGTACTTTTTCTCTAAAATTTATAGTTTCTGTGTAAAAAAATATTGAAAGTTCGAAATCTCGAATTATTTTGTTAGATATCTTGGAAAGGTTATGTTGTTAAAAAAAAGTTTTCAATGAAAGATTCGTGTCTTTTCACGTTAAATAAAATTACTTGATAAAAACTATAGGTTCCTATTTAAAAAAATGATGTTGACCTTCATACCACCTTGAAAACACAACCTAAAAAAATTTCATCCAAGTACGTCTATGTCCCCCTCCAAACCGTAGAACTTTTATCTTTAAACTTTTTTATTATTTTACTTACCGATCGAGTTATTCTCCATTAAAGAGTAAAATGGTCCACCCGGTATATGACGCGGACGAAATTATTGATAATTCTAAATCTGTTATAAATAAAGTTAATCTCGAATCGGTCTCGTCTCTGTCTCGTTTGGAAGTTGAGATTCAATTAAAACAAATAAAAATAAACAAAAGCTGTTTAATAATATAACAAATTTAAAACTTGAATTATGCGGAACTCGAACCGATTAAATTAATTTACATTTCGAGAACTGCTCTTAACTAAATTACCGAAATACACATATTGAATAGGGGGTGGGTTCTGTGCGTTTTATTTTCATAAATCCAACATAAGTAAATCTTTTGCACAAAGAGAAACGCTAAAGCGAAGTTTTAATTGAAAATCGTTGAATTCCATTCATAGCCAACTACGACGATCTTGTTTCACCTTTTCAATTATTGAAAGTAGTGAGCGTTGGCGCAAAGGAGAGGGGGGGAGGGGGTAATAAAATATAAACTACCCTTTGTCGTCGTAACTTGTGCGGTTCCCAAATCATTGTAAGATATTGATTGTCAAGACAATGTATAGGGAAGTATGGAGGAAGTCACATAGAGCATGGATTTTGTTAAACAGGTTATATAGGACTCGTAGTATATTTTATAATGGGTTATATTTAATTGCTATATACAGGGTGTCCAAGATAAGCGTGAAATGCCTAGGGATATCCTAAACGATAAGAGATACAGATGTGGTTAAATGAGATGAATTATTTGTAGGAAAGGGGTGAGTATTACTACATCAAAAAATATTAATATTTTTATATGGTTTAGGCGGTATACCAAAAAAATGAAAATTCGGAATTTCTTTAAATGACTTACTTTTTTGTCAAAGTAGATAGGTACTTTTTGTTTGCGGTTTCTTAAAGCACTTTTTTGTTTAGAATTGTTTGGTGAATTCAGAATTCACAACTTCAGTTTTTCTTATGGGCCACTAAGTTGGCTATAGCATATTTGAACGTGTTTACTCTACTTTACGATATGTCACATGTCACATTTACTTTCGAAAATAAGTCGATGTACTAAATGCCAGTGATGTTTATAAAGTATTTTATTACAAACATTTTAGGAGGCCTTGAAAAACAAAAATTGTTAAACAAAAATCACAATAGCAACTATCCAAATAACAAATGAATATTTGAAATCAATAAACTATTACAAAAATAATGTTCTTACTTTTTTTCGATAGTAAATATGACAAGTGATGCATCGTTGTAAAGTAGAGTAAAAAACACGTTCAAATATGCTATAGCCAACTTACAAGGGAACCTTTTCAAGTGAAAAATTCGTATCAAATTTAAACTTTGTATATAGTTAGAGGAGGTCAAGGTAAGTAAGAAAAAAATTATCTTAGCTGCGGTAAAACGGTTTAAGGGGTTGAAACACCCCTATGAAAATGTGCAAAATAATAATATTTTTTAAAATAACTCTGAAACTAGTGAAAATTTAAAAAAATCTACAATACAAAATTTTCATGATTTTGTATGTTATTTCGAATGACGATAGTCAAAATTCGAAAAAAAAACCGTTAACCCCCACCACCCACCCACATTTCATAGGTTTCATTTTATCGAATTTTTACTATCGCCATTTGAAAGAGCAAATCTTGAAAATTTTGTAAATTTTTTTAAATTTTCATTAGTTTCAGAGTTATTTAAAAAAATATGACTATTTTGCACATTTTCATGTTTCAACCCCTTAAACCGTTTTACCGCAGCTAAGATAATTTTTTTCTTACTTATCTTGACCTACTCTAACTATATTCAAAGTTTAAACTCGATACGAATTTTTCACTTGAAAGGTTCCCTTGTTAGCGGCCCATAAGAAAATTTAAAGGGGATGGTTGATAAACGTTTTTTAAATTTTTTTATTTAAATGTTTTAAATTGAAAAAAGAATGTATATACATTTTTCACATGTTTAAATTATATCGCCCATTTTACTCATAAGTCAAGTGAGAAAAATGAACGTGCTTTCTATCGAAAAATTTTAATTGAAATGAATTATATTTATTTTTATTTCCTTTATTCACGAAAATAAACCTTTTACGAAATAATTTATTTTCATTATCAATTTGTAGAAAATGAAATTTATCTTCTTATATACAGTTCCATCCAAAAGTTCGGGGCCACCTAAATAACTTTTTGAATGGTTTGGAATATATGATTATAATTTATAGAGATGGCCCCGAACTTTTGGAATGCACTGTATAGATTATAGATATTCATAATTTAATTCATTAACGCCCGCTGTACACATTTGTGTACACCTAATTTTATAATTAGTACTGCTGTATGTGGATATTAATTTACAGTATTTCCTTATAAATCAGTTGGTAGAAGTGCAACAAACAAAATCTGTGTGTTTAAACGTGTTTTAATTGTTCTAAATAATTTTTATATGAAAAGAGGTACGTGGTATGCTAATATATTTTATCCAACTAGAACATGTGATTTCGAATTTTGTTCAAATCATTTGAAATAACTTAAATATACATATGACATCACTTTTAAATGTTTATCTAAATAAAAATGATATGAGAAAAACAGTCTCACACAAAATAGACTTCATATCTGCCCAATTTACTTGAGTACACACTGTTATTTTTTTCTAAATATTAAAAAAGTATGTGTTGTTAAATACATACAGTGCGTTCATGATGAAAGGAACAAATTCGTTTAAAATTCAGGTAATGATTTTGTGGAAAAACGCTCGGACCCGTCGATTAGTATTTTTAGTTGCGGATTTTTTGACATAAGAAAATTGTATACAGGGTGTCTCAAGAAGAACATACGCAGTCATAATTGATTTTTTTTAAATGGAACACCCTATACATTATTCCATTTTTGAATTATACGATAAACACTTTTTGTACAGCATACCATCTCTAAAATCTGCGGATTATGGAATAATGACGTTTGAAATGTGTTTCAAGATGAATATATGCAGTCATCATTGATTTTTTGAAATGGAACTTCCTGTATATTATGCCATTTTTGAATTGTACAGTAAATTCTGAACAATTTTTGTACAACATACTACAGCTCTAAAATCAGTGGTTTTTGGAATACTTTTATTTCTTTTGTATATTTTATTATTAAAGTGCATTAATTTTTTTATTTATTTATCACATTATAATTCCAAAAACCACTGATTTTAGAGGTGTGGTATTCTGTACAAAATGTGTTCAGAATTTACCATACATTTCAAAAATGGCATAATATATAGGAAGTTCCATTTAAAAAAATCAATGATGACTGCATATATTCATCTTGAGACACATTTCAAACGTCATTATTCCATAAACCACTGATTTTAGAGATATGGTATGCTGTACAAACAGTGTTCAGAATTTATCTAATAATTCAAAAATGGTATAATATATAGGATGTTCCATTTAAAAAATCAATTATGACTGCGTATCTTCTTCTTGAGACACCATGTATACAATTTTCTTATGTCAAAAAATCCGCAACTAAAAATACTAATCGACAGGTCCGAGCGTTTTTCCACAAAATCATTACCTGAATTTTAAACGAATTTGTTTCTTTCATCATGAACGCACTGTATATCGAATATGTATTTAATTTAATTTAAAAATTCTTTTGCATGTTTTTTTTTCTTTTGGGCGTTAATGGGTCAATACGGACTTGACCTAATTATTCAATATACCTTAAATATAATTAGTATAGTCTAAATTAATTCTAAAAGTTTTTTTAATTTCCCCTATAGATTAAAAAAACTCAAATATTGATAAATTGTACAGACAGGTTAAAAAAAGATTATAAATATCTCACCTTTTGATAAGGAGTGTACGTTATGAGACCGCCGCCTACTTCCCGACAATGGACATGAAGAAAATAGGTCAAACTATCGGACACGGAAGCAACGACATGTTTGAAACGCTCTCGTTCGAGAGAGACACATGCACTTGACGTGCACTGACTCGTATATGTCTGTCTGTGTTGCAGCGACGTGACTAATACCTTGTTTCCGTCATACTGATGTTCATTGCGTCTTAATGGAGGTAGTTTTGACGTGGAACTAACACTGAGGTAGATTTTGTCGGTGTGATAAATTGTGTAAAAAAAGTACATCGCGGTTTTGTCTCAAGTATGGTGGTAGTCAGTAGATAACGAAGAAAAATAAGTGTAGAGAAAAAAATATACTTATAATAAGTGGTAATTAGGGGATTTAGAGAACGAAGATAGATGTTTTTTTTAGAAGTGGATAATGGGATATCAAAACTTTTGAACTTGGTTTTAAAAATAAGGAAATTGATCTAATATAACAAAGTTTCAACTATTCGTTTTTGTTCTATCTGTCTGTTTATCACAGCCTTCTAACTTCTTAATGGTTTGACCGAAAAAGCTGAAAGAACCCCGCAATAATCTTATGGAAATTTGGTTTCGGTCAAAATGTCTGGATTTTTGATAAGTTCTAGATATCAGTGTTCTAAACAAAAGTCCTAATGGGCACAAAGCTCAGAATTCAATTCTTTGGCCGCTACGGAGCTTTAAAGTTTTAAAGCTCCATCACAGATTAACTTATTGGCAAAGTCTTTAGAGAGCTTTAAATGGTTTATATTGTTATTTTTAATGTCTGGGTTTATGTTTTCGAGGTCGCTGAATTCAAATCCGATGTCAGATTTTAAAAATTGACAGTTGACAGCTGTCAAATAGCTGTCAAAAATCGATAAAATCCTAAAAATCTTACTTAATCTTCTTACTTTATGTTTTCGAGGTCGCTGAATTCAAATCCGATGTAAGATTTTAAGAATTGACAGTTGACAGCTATCAACTGTCAATTTTAAAAATCTGACATCGGATTTGAATTCAGCGACCTCGAAAACATAAACCCAGACATTAAAAATAACAATATAAACCATTTAAAGCTCTCTAAAGACTTTGCGAATAAGTTATAATTATAAGTTATAAGCTCCGTAGCGGCCAAAGAATTGAATTCTGAGCTTTGAGCCCATTAGGACTTTTGTTTAGAACACCGATACCTAGAACATATCAAAAATCCAGACATTTTGACCGAAACCCAATTTCCATAAGATTATTGCGGGGTTCTTTGACATATTTATATCCGGTATCATACTAGCAAAATTTACTGGCTTGCAACCACTCACAAATTGCACCCCCGCAGAAAAGTGTCACAAGTCAAAAAATGTACTTTTGAGGAAATAAGAATAAATGAAATTATAACAATTTAGTTAAATCAAAATTGTAAAGGTAGTATAGGAAAAGGACTGATACACAGTATTTAATTTAAATATTTCAGTATTCATGTGATGTTTGAAAAATAGTAACTATTAAAACGCTTAGTAATTAAGTACCTATTTAAAAAAAATTGTCAAGACATACACCAGTGTATGCCATAAGGGTTCCGAAGTATATACTACGTGGACTGTTTAGAGCCATTTACAGGTGCATATTTGAGTTAAAAATAAATATAAAAATAGGATCATATTCTATTAATTCAGATCTACATTTTGACACCCCACAAGCCTAGATATGAAAATAAAAAAAACGCCCCTTCCTATTTTTTCAAAATTTGAAATGATATTGTTGATTTTAGTATTTGTCGTTACTAGTTTTATAAAAACTTGCCTTGGTATAAAAAATATATTTTTTTTGCCTGTCTTTAGCGTCTTAGCACCCCCCCTAAAAAAATATTTTTCCAAAATATTTGTACATATTTTACTAGAGGGTGTCATTTTACATATTCAGTAAAAATTTCAAGGTTCTAGCTTATATAGTTTACGAGCTATTGAGCTTTGAGTGAAAAGGACGGACGGACGGACGACAAAGTGAGATTAATAGGGTTTCTTCGGAACCCTAAAAAATGAAAAATGGATTTTTTTTAGAAAATGCTAGTTTTGACGGTAGGTACACGAAGTACATTAATGACAATTTTTAGTAGAAATATATACTAATTTGGAATTATTCTATATGTTCATCTCAAATATGACATTTTTTGAGTTGTGACACTTTTTTGCGGGGGTGGAAAATGAGGCATTTATTTTGATATATGGATTTTTAATATCGTTGGTGTTTACATATAAAACTTGTCAAAGTCTTCATGAAACTCTAAGAGAACTGTCATATAAATTTGATATCTAATTTGAGAGTGCTTTCTAGCTAGCAAATTTGCTAGCCTCTTTATGATACCCGACATTATAGTAATATACAAAAATAACTTTTTTTAAGGTAGTGGGGAATTTTACATCAATCAATTCCGGTGATTTGGGTCTCAATTGAAAGTTAGAGATTCAAGAAATTTAAATATGTAAACGTTTTGTTACTATTATGTAAAATCTTCGTTGGGCAAGTTTAAAAAAAATCGGAAAAATATTTACGTATTTTTTTCAAAGCTTTTGAAATTTATAAAACATTTTTCTAATAGACTTGTTTTTAACTTTACTTCAATTAAGTTTAACTAACAATCGAATAAATTGTTAAACTATATGGTACTCACTTTGTGTTATTTACAAAATAAGTGATAGTAAAAGAGAACATTACAGAAATTTAACTTTCACGATTACATTCTTTTATATAAATTTCATTACTGAAATAAAATTGTAATATGTTACATAATTAAATTAATTCATCTGTACTTCAGCTAGTGAAATTTTAAATAAGTCTGAATGAACGAGTTTAATAAATAAATAATTTAACATAAAAAAAATTATATATTTTTTATCTGAAAAAACAAATATTTTCAAAGTACATTCATCTTATTCGAATATTGTTTATCTATTTGAAGATATATTATAAAGAGTGTAATAAAAATGTACATGTTTGCGAATATTTTCTCATATATGAGTTAAGACATTTATTTTCAAATAAACTTTTTTTCATGCGAAGGCTGAAAGTGAAATGGTTACATAAAGAATAAAAATATGTATATGTAATGTAACTATAATATATGATATGTATTTTTAAAACGAGAAGAAATATACTGTACTCTTATATAATCTTAATGAATACATATAAAATATTAAATAAAGCAATTCACTATAACAGAACGCTCACAAATTGGATAAAATTTTAATAAAACTTGGATGTAAGAAATATACTGTTGTTTACTTTTTTCATAAAAATGCCAGTGTTTTTTACTGTAGCATAAAAATAAAAAAAATATTGAGATTGCCAATGCTTATCAAGATATGTATCAAAAAGGAGATGTCGAATGGAAAATGACTTTATTTTTCTTATGTCGTAAATATATAAATGAAATGTACTTTTTATTTCATTTGATTTTTTAAATGTTTAATTTAAAAAGGCAATAAAATTTTATGGTTAACATATTTTAAGATTAAGAAATTCTCATTGGGATTCCCAACGTGGTCCAGGTGGACCCCTTGGGGGTTTATGGAAGTTTAAAAGGCATCTCTAGTAATCCAGGGGTCTATAAAAAATATTGAAGTTTTAATTTTTTTTGTATTTCAACTGTTGAAAAGCAAAAAAAAAAAACTTCCACTTTTTTAATAAGTTAAGATGTTAAATGTAAAATGCAAGCAGGCCTATAAAGAAAATCATGCATTCAAAAGGGGTATATGTGCAAAAAAAGTGGTAACCTCTGTCATTGAGCATTGAAGGATATTTATTTTACTGATTTTATTGTTAAATTCAATTCTTAAATACAGGGCCATTGTTGAAAATGTAAATCTAAAAAAAGTAAAAAACATTTTAAAATAAAAAATTTTCGCTTAAAATTTTTTTAAACAAAATTTATAAAAAGTGATGTAATGATACGTTTTTTTTAAAACGACCGGAAACAGAAGTTAAATCTTGCCAATTTTACGAAATATTTTTGAAACGGTGCGTATAAGAAAAAAATATTTTAGATAAAAATTGTAGAGAATATCATTATCTATAATTTATGTCCCATTAATTTTTTTATCAATTAGTTAGAAAGATTTGTTATATATTATACACCGTAGGGTCAATACACCCATGGCAGCTTATGTTTAGCCCGCAGCACACGACGCTATTTTGCCTGCTGGATTGTCAGCTGGGACTTCTGCTGGCTACTGAGCTGGTTGTGGAGATGGAAAATGTGCACGCAACAAAACCAGCTTCAAAATCCAGCTCTGGAACTAGCATCGTGTGAAGCCAACTGTAAAAAAACCAGCACGACATCTAACGCCACAGCACGCTTGAAACCTAGCAGCTAAGTCGAGCAGAAAATCCAGCAAGCAAAATAGCGTGTTGTGCGGTTGGCTTTATTCAAAATATAAGCTTTCTTATGATGTAAATAAATATTTTATGGAAAACAAGGGCTTCAAAAAAATCTCACGACGGTTCTGATCAAATCAATAATACTTCACTCAACTATATTACACTACTAAACACTATTTTTTATTTTGTGTTATCTACAGATAACACAAAATAACAATATCTTTGAGAATGAGGTTTTTGTGTAAACTCACTTTAACAATAGCAAATAAATGTTACCTCTTTTTTTTCAAACCGCGTATTGATTTCAATGGTCATCAAAGAAAATAGCAAGTGATCGTTTTTTACTGCTGAACGAGTTTCGTGGTGGAATATTGTAACTATGTACACACACCCACACACATCCAAAACATCCAACATACGAAGACAATTTGAAAAGTGCGTATACAGATATAGAGTAAAGTCGGTAAATATGGACCAGGCGGGTAATATGGACACCTCCATTTAACATTTTATAAAGACAACATTAATATGTATCTAAGCTTACACTTCTAAATAACTGCGTTAGTTGACATGACAGTGTTTGGAGCACCGGTATGTCATTAATGAAATTTGTCATTTTTGATTATTTTTGTTTTGCTTTTTTTGAATACCCGTGGTTGCGGGTATTATGGACTATGAGGTATTATATGGCTATGAAGTGTAATAATTATCTAGAATCGTGGTAAGACAAATTTTATGAAACGTGTATTAATCATCCAGTACTTCATAACTATTTACTTCTGCAATTTTTAAAGTGAAACTTTTATTACATCGTCTCAAAATTTTTCGTCTGTGTGTTGCATGTCGCTCGGCCGCGGAGTAGGGGTAAATACGTCAGAGTCATAGACATAAAGAAATGGACAGTGCATCTGACTCGAAAAAAGAGCCGTGTCAAATGAAAGAGACAGAAATTGTTTGGTTGTTATATATGTAGAATTTATTAGAATTATTAGAACTTTTTGCTGATGCATGTTGTTGTTTATGGATTTATTTCAATTTTGAGTGCTTGAATTTATTATTCCGAAAATTTTTAGTTAAATGTCTATAATGTGAAAAAAAGTTTCACTTTTACCGTGGTTTCATAAAACCACACAATCCTTTTTTTTTAGTACAAATCTTCATAATGGTGCCCACTAAATGGGGTACTAATAAGGAGGTTCTGTCCGCGTACTCTTTGCTACGCCACTGCATTTTTTACAGTGACAACATATAAGTTTGAAATAAAAATAACAAAATAAATTTAAAATACAAATGTTTTAACCACCTATGCAGATAATCCTGTATTAAAGTAAAAAGCGTGTAATATGGACCACTCTGGTCCATATTACACATTTTTTTGAGGTTGATTTTCGATTGTTTTAGTTTTTTTTTTTTAAATTTATTTTGTATTCTATTTTTCCTGCTCAATCTCGTTAAAAGATTAAATTATCTGTCTAATGAAATAATAAGTGCTGATTTTAAATAATATTATCATAGTTTTCTTACCGAAAACATGAATAGTGTTTCATATACCGGGTGGTCTATTTAAATTGAGACAAGCAAATATCTCGAAAATTAAGGTTTTTCAGGGATAATGTTTGGAACAAAAGTTTCAGGGTTCGAAGGGGGTAAACCAATGGAGGTAACATTTTTGAGTTTTAGTGGAGGTTTTAAGGTCATTTTGGGGTCAACTTCATTTTTTTAAATGGAAACCTATTTCTTTTTTTCATATACGTATTTTGCAGAAAAAAAGAAACAACTTTTGTCTGAGAAGTTTTTTCAAAATCCTCAATTTTAACTTATTTTTTTAGTAAAAATATTCAAAATATAAAAAAAAAAAATTTTAAATCCTAAAATTAAAAAAAATCATTTTTTAAATTTAATTGTTACTTAATTAAACATGCAAAGTTAATAATTATAAATAAAAATTTCGAATTTTTTTAATAAAAACAAACAAAAAAATAAAAAAAATGCCTCTGAATTTGAGGATTTTGAAAAAACTTCTTAGACAAAAGTTGTTTCTTTTTTTCTGCAAAATACGTATATGTAGAAAAAGAAATAGCTTTCCATTTAAAAAAATGAAGTTGACCTTAAAACCTCCACTCAAAATCAAAAATTTTACCTCCATTGGTTTTTCCCCTTCGAACCCTGAAACTTTTGTACCAAACATTATCCCTGAAAAACCTTAATTTTCGAGATATTTGCTTGTCTCAATTTAAATAGACCACCCGACTTTACTCTACCGAAAACGGGTAAAAACATATCACAAAAAAAACCGTAATGCAATTTCATCATAAGCGCGAATAAAAATGACTGGGATATGTCCCGAGCGATTACATATACCGTGAATCCTAACATTCTGGAGGAATAATAGAGTTCGATCATAGCAGCATTGCTACCGGCTGAGTTTCCGTTCGGAAAAGTGCGTGTGTGCGTTTCGGCGGTGGGGGGGGGGGGGTTATATGTAATGGGAGGGAGGGGATAGGGTCAGAGTATGGGACCAGGGATAGTGAAACATTTATAGATATCGGTATCAAATATATACATGGATTGAAATTATTAATAACCGTTTGTACTAAACTCAGTGGTTTTTGTATATTATCGAGTTCAGATTTAATAATAACAGTGTTGTATGTTATTGAATGAATGTATGGTTTTAATTAATTGTTATTGAATCAATGGGGTATTACCCTAGATAAAATTGGGTTCATTAAAAATGTCGTATTGTATGTATAGGATGAAGCATAAGTTGCAAACTATTTTCATTTTATTTTTTAATTGATTTTTTATTAATGAATGCCCATCAAATTAAGGGGTGAGGGGGGTAAGCTATATTGCTTACATGGGGGATGAGAGGTCGTATATTTATATTTAAATATTGCACGGAGAGAAATATTTCATAAGATAATAACCACTCAATTTTTAATATTTGACGTAGAAATCTTAAAATGGTTCAAAATATTGTAATTTTTGCTAGGTAGGTCACATGTTTTTTTGTGTTTCTTTTTGCGTACAGGGTTGAAATATATATTTTTAGTATAGTTTAATTTGTTATACTAATAAACAAACATACAATTAATATAATTAATTTAACACAATCTTTGTATTTATTGTATTGTCTTTTAATTGAAATGAAATAGTTTGTATAACACTTTATTAACAAATAATAATTAAACTTAAGAATAATTAGTTGAATAAAGAATAAATCATATGTAAATGATATTTACGAATATAGCAGGGTGGCCAGTTTCTGGGAAACCGGGAAATGTCGGGGAATTTTACTATGCAGGGAAATGTAAGGGAATTTGGTTGGAAGTCAGGGAAAAATGCAAAAACCACACAAATTCTCAAATTCTCGCAAATATTTAAACATGTGATTTTTTTTATGTTTTTTTTTATCTAAATTTTAAATAAAAACCACAGGGAAAAACGTAAAAATTCTCCTGGGATACCGGGAAAAGTCAGGGAAATTTGTTCCAGAGAAATACTGGCCATCCTGTATAGTAAAAATAGCGTATTAAATCATCAAAAATGGAAGGCCAAAAAAAATATATTACAATGGAGATTGGAGAAGTTACTCAATAAACAGTAACATGTTAAAACTGATAGTATTTTTTGATACAAAATTGAAATTTTTAATCGGCAACTGTAATTTTTACTTTTTTTTTATAAAAAATCAACTCTATTTTTCTGCGTGTACAAATAAAAATTTACCCATATTTACTTCATGCTAAAATAATTAAATATATATATGGACGGTGAGGGGGTTGAAAAATTATAGAAAAACAAATTATGTGGTTAATGAACATTCATTTGCTGTTTATAACTTTAAATTAGACCTTTATACACACATACATCGACTATTTACTTATGGTTCATTTTGTTTAAGCAGTAAAAATCTTTAGAACTATTTGCAATAGAAATACGACCTGTAAAAAATTAAATCTGTCCGATCTCATAAAGACGTTCTAATAAAATTCTTTTCATATGGTACTGAATGTTTGCTTGACAGGTATATTATATAGTTTACAGATCTTACCACAATCCTTAACTTTGTAAAGAGAATTCCTTCTCACTTTAAGATGCATTAGTTCTCGAGAATGTAATAAAAACATGTTGGTATGGTAACTATTGAAGGAAAGTATTCAGTGTTGATATCACAAAAGAAAAACCACACTGGTGAATTGATGATACATTGATGCCTTGCACAACGAACGCCTCGCATAATGAACGCTGTGCACAACGAACTTTCTGTTCGTTCATTACGTGAATCACGCAATGAACTTCGCTTCACCCAACGAACTGCATCGTATTTCATTTTGCCACCCGAACGCTCTTACGTATCACGAAGTCGCCCTAACGCAGCAGTCGATGCTAAAACTTGCACGAACATGCATTAACGCGCGTCAGTCGTTCTTTTCTGCGCTTAACTCACACACGTGTTTGTTTTAATAAATGTAATTTTGTGTGTGAGGATTTGGCCCTGCAAGGCTCGGTAGACTCTCCTAAATTGGAGTCTGACTAAAAAATAAAAAACGTGTGTACAATCTTTTTTATGTTACAGTACCATATTTTATGCTGCAGAACGAATTAAAATTTTTAACATGTATTGTTATGGAAAAACGCGTTTCACATAACGAACTTGCTCCTGGAACGAATTATGTTCGGTATGCGAGGCATCACTGTACATTGTAAATAATCTTCTAACAAGTAACACTACCCAAGTGACATACGTCGATTTTCTTGAAACTTTGCACACACGTAGTACATCGAAAAACATTAAACACGTGTTTTTTTTTTATTTTGGCTAACAATGCATTTTAAGGGTAGAAAACATATTCGAAAGTTTAACTCCAATTACAGGGATGCTAGCGGTCCTCTTTTTTCCTCTTTTCCTCTTTTTTTGGGAGGACGGCCCTAAAGCACCCTTTTTTCAAAAAAACTCCTCTTTTTCCTCTTTTTTTGACTAATTTCAAGTTGACTTTGTTATTTGTTAGCTTATAATTAGCTTATTATTTTGTAAACTTTAGTTTATTTTATTTTAGCTTATATATAGCTTATAATTTTATTTAAAAAATAAAATTGTTCGATGTAAGAGAGACAAAGGCAGAAATGTAAAAAACGAGTTAAATTTTGATAATATTATGTATTTCTTAAGCCTTGGCATCTTAAAACTTGCGCGCCGCGTTAGTTATTTATCTACTATACAATCATTAAAAAAAAATTAAAGATAATTTTAAATAAACAAATTTTTTATCAATTTTCAAACAGTTATATTTCCGCGAAAAATGATTGGATTTGCATGATCTAATGCTCATTCGAAAGCTTGTATTATCTAGTTTTTGAATCATGAGCCCAATTATTTTGATTATCCCCTGCTGCTCTGGGCCAAGGGTTAAAACAGTTCGAAAAATTAAAAAAAAAACTTGATCCATTAAATTTTAATCATTTTTCGCAGAGATACAAAATAATATTAAAAAATAAGTTTTTGAAGGGAAAATAACACTTTTCTAAATCATGTTATGCAATTTTTTTTTTTCAATAATTGTTTTTGTACTCTACAGACACTCTCAAAGTCCTTAAATCTTTTCAAAACAACTTTGTTTCACGCTTGGTGTGGAATAGTGGAGTATAATAAATTTTTATTTAGCTTATTTTCAAAAACTAGAAAGTATCAGCTTCAAAAAAGCCCTAGTTCATTAAAATTGAATCATTTTTGGTGGATTTACGGTAGTTTGAAAATGTTCTGTTTCTTATTGTTTTTCAACGCTAAAGAAGATGGAAAAAATACCCTTTAATTAAATCATAAACATTTAACAGCTGTGAACATTAAGAAGAAATAAAACAGGCAAGTGCATGTTGGGCACGCACATGATAGGGTTCCGTAGTCATTCTCACTACGATTTATAAAAAAAGAGTTATTTCAAAATTTTCGAGACTGAAGGGTTAAAATCATAAAGTCATTGGACTTTTATTATTAGATTTTAGGAGACCTATCAAATGACACCCCACTCAATGGGGTAAATGAAAAAAAAAATTACGCTTTTCAGTCTATGAAAGAGGGGTCCAAAATATTTTTGACAATGTTCGTTATAATTTTCAGTGAAATTACTAATTGAAAGCTACATTCTGAATTTTTTTCAGATTTTTTGAATCAATAGTTTAAAAAATATGTAGAGGGGTGGGGACGCTCTGACAACGACATTAAAAAGCAAATATATCGTGACTGAAGGGTTAAAATCAAAAAGTTATTTGACATTTTTTATTGCATTTTAGGAGACCTATCAAATGACACCCCACTCAATAGGGTAAGTGGGAAAAAAAGTGAGTTAACTTTTCAGTCTATGAAAGGGGGGCCCAAAATATTTTTGACAATGTTCGTTATAATTTTCAGTGAAAGTAATAATTAAAATCTACATTCTAGAATTTTTTCAGATTTTTTGAATTGATAGTTTAGAAAATATAGGGGGACGCTTTTATAACGACTTTGGAGGGAAAATACATCGTGATTGGAGGGTTAAAATCAAAAGGTTCTGTTACATTTTTTGTTGCATTTTAGGAGACCTTTCTAACGACACCTCGCTCAATGGGGTACGTGAAATTTTTTTTTTGAAAACACTTTTCATTTTATGAAAGAGGGGCCAAAAAATTTTTTGTTTCCAAAAATCTTATCATTTCTGTTTTTGGGTCATTAATCTACGACTGTATACCAAATTTCATCTTATTATCTCAAAATTTTTGAAAACGGACGGATGGACATAGAGAAACTATAAGGGTTCCTAGTTTTCTACGGACCCCTAAAAATTGCGGCAACTTGCTATTCTAAATAATTTTTTGGGACACTATTAACTTAAAAAAACACGTTTGCTTTTAAGGTTTCGTTATTTTTGACAAAATACCGTTTTTTAACATGTTTTAAAAAACGAAAATCATGGGAGTGCGATCATTATTTCAGGATATACATTGTCGTTTTTACTTCGACAGTAAATAACGCGGTCAAAAAAATCGTACAGGGACGATAAAAACAAATTTTCAAGATAAAAGAACAAGCTTCCGAATGTTATTATTGAATTTCTGGTAAAAAAAAGTTTGCAAAAATTTTACGCTTTCAAAGTTTATAAAAAATTAAGAGATAAATTTTTCGAACTGTTTTAACCCTTGGCTCACAGCAGCAGGGGATGATAAAAATAATTGGGCTTTTGGTTTAAAAACTAGAAAACGCAAGCTTTCGAATGAGCTTTAGATCATGCAATTCCAATGATTTTTCGCGGAAATATAATTGTTTGAAATTGGTAAAAATTTTGCTTATTTAAAATTATCGTTTAATTTTTTTGATGAGTGTATGATATGTAAAACGCCATAGCGTTCGACGAAGGTAAAATGCCACTCATATGAATCACATATACCTAATAGATTTGCAGTCGTAAAGCAAACGTTAGTTTTAAGATGCCAAGGCTTTATGGTTTCATATATCGTACACCTAGATCTAAAGGGAGCTAACTCAAAAATTGAGATGTTTGAGTTATGCACACCATCGAATTCCTTATCTCAATACCTACCGAAAAAAAAAACAGATTTAAAAATTCCTACAATATCTTTCTTCTAGCTGCATATAAAAAGCATAAATCTATATAGTGCACAATGTAATTGTAATCAGTTTTTCGCCTGTACTGAAAAAAGTGTTTTTTGAGTTAATACCTGTTTAGATTTAGGTGTGCGATATAATACCCAGAATTTGTTGTCTTTTAGGTTCTTTATATTTTCTGGAATGTTTTTTGTCCTTAATAATAAGAAATAATAGCGCAAAAACGTAAAAAAATACATACAGGGTGATTCAGCACTGTCGTGCCAAACTTAAACCGTAGATTAAGAAAAATATTTTAAGCAAAAAACTTCTAATGAACGTGTGTCCGGAAATTTTTCGTGAGGGAACTACAGGCCTCCAAAGATTTTACTAAAAATGAGTTTTTATTTAATATCTAGAGAACCCTTTGTGATAAAATTATGAAATTTGGTATTCTATTTAGTATTAATAAGTGTTATCGATTACTCATATTAACTAGTTATAATTTAGACTAGAGATGTATGGGGTCAGTGGGCCCATCGATTTTAATCTAGTATTTTTTGTTCATTAATATTTTTATAAAGTTGGGCACTTATTTAAGGTTATATGATACAAAATACACAAAAACATACTTTACTTATTTGTCATAGGATAAACCGTTTTCGAGGAATATCGATGGAAAAGAAAGCATGCAGAATTTAACTTAATACGGATGCTTCAAATTACAAATAATAAATTTATATTCTTGTTCTATGGTAAAAATTAAGACAAAAAGTTAACATAAGTATACCTCAAAAAATGCATCCTTATCAACAAATAGCCATTTTTAGTTTCGTTTTTTAGTCAATTTTTTAAAGTACATAATACAGTATTACAACTGGCTATAGATCTTAGAGGATTCATATTAGGAGGTTTCTTTATATGAACTTTTTTTCCTACCTTTAATCATAGAACAATAATATAAATTTATTTTTTGTAATTTGGAGCATCCGTATTAAGTTAAATTCTGCATGCTTTCTTTTCTATCGATATTACTCGAAAACGGTTTATCCTATGACAAATAAGCAAAGTATATTTTTACGTATTTTGTGTCATATAACCTTATATAAGTACCCAACTTTATAAAAAAATTAAAGAACAAAAAATACTAGATAAAAATTGATGGGCCCACAGGCCCCATACATCCCCGGTCTAAATTATAATTGTTTAATATGAGAAATCGATAACACTTATTATTACTAAACAGAATACCAAATTTCATAATTTTATCACAAAGGGTTATCTATATATTAAATAAAAACTCATTTTGATGAAAATCTTTGGTGGGCTGTAGTTCCCTAACCAAAAATTTCCGGACACATGTTTATTGGAAGTTTTTTGTTTAAAATATTTTTCTCAATCTATGGTTTAAGTTTGGCACGACAGTGCTGAATCACCCTGTATATTTCTAGATTAAACGTTAAAAAATATATCTATAGATAACCTATTCAAGAGCTAGAAAATTCCTCTTTTTGGTCTCTTTTTTCAAGAAAAAATTCCTCTTTTCCTCTTTTTTGGAAAAAAAAGATACTTTCATCCCTGCAATTAGCACAATAATGCTAACTAACGAACGTTACTTATGAGTGTCATTCTCTTACAGTTTTTAATACATTTCTAAATCATAATTTCATTGTCTGCGTGTTTTTTGAGATCGTTAATGACGATTTTGATATTAGTTTAACGAGAATGGCAAATACAAAATGGTGGATAAAATCACAGAAGTTTCAAATAATTTATTTAACATTACTTGCGAAGTTTATAAATACATAATTACGATTTTTATATCAATTTAGAAGTGGTGGATGAAAAATTTAAAGTGACGCATCAAAATGGAATAATCTGGGCAAATATCGGTGGGTAAACTGTATAATTGGAAACATTAAAAAGATATTATAATCCTATCTTCATAAGGTTCAATTTCTTAAAATTTCGTGATTTGCTTATAGTTTCCGTCATCTGAAAGAAGGGTGTTAAGATGTTTGCCCACCGATATTTGCCCAGATTCTTTCTGGAATTTTTCATCCACCACTTCTAAATTGATATAACTGCTACCCAAATCCTAGTTATGTATTTAATAAACTTCGCAAGTGATGTCAAATAAAATTTTTGAAACTTCTGTGATTTTATCCACAATTTTGTATTTGCCATTCTCGTTAAACTAATATCAAAACCGTCATTAGCGATCTCAAAAACATGCAGACAATGAAATTATGATAGAAAAATGTCGTAAAAACTATAAGAAAATGACACTCATTAGTAACGTTAGTTATTCTCTAAACTTGAAATAGTGAAATTTTCACTGTTTTTCCCAGTGATCAACTAATTCACTGGAAAAAAGTGAATTTTATTTATAAATAGTGAAAATTTTACTTTTTTAACAGTAGATTTTTTTTTCACTTGTTTGACTAATGACTCAAGAGTCAATCCACTCTATGATTAGTGAAAAGTGGTTTCATCTTTTTACCGCGTCTCTGAGAGCGCCATATCCTACGTCGTTTTTCAAGTTCAGTTTTATACAAAACTTAACTCTCGCTAACGGTGTGATTTCACTTTGATTCAGTATATATGGCATTTTAGCTAATATTAATGTAGGTATGGTATAAGTAATAATATTACGGTAAGTAATAAGCTGATATTTAATTGATAATAGATATTATATATGCTCTCTAAACCTGAAATAGTGAATTATCACCAATTCACAGTGTATATTCACTATTTACCACAGCTAAAAGTCGGCCACTTGGAATTAGTGCAATACACTCATTTACCCAGTGAAATGATGCACTTATGAAAACTGTGAAATTCACTGTAGTTATTTGCCACTAATAACTACAGTGAATTTCACTGTTTAAATGAGTGTATATGCACTAATTGGCCGACTTTTAGCTGTGGCAAATAGTGAAATACACTGTGAATTAGTGATAATTCACTATTTCAGGAGAGTAGCATTATGCTAAATGGGGTTAAACTTTCGAATGTGTTTTCTACCCTTAAAACGCGCTGTTAGCCAAAATAAAAAAACACGTGTTTAGTGTTTTCGATGTACTACATGTGTGCAAAGTTTCAAGAAAATCGGCGTGTTGCACTTGGGTAGTGTTACTTGTAAGTGAGAACCCTTTGGATTTCAATAGGAACAATACAGTTCGATTTTGATATTGCCTCTGGCTAGATTCCTGTCTGTTTAAAAGGAGGTATGGGGTTGGGGGAGGTATAGATGAGAACAAGGCGTGACGGGACATATTGGGAATATTGGGAACATGAACGACATTTACTATATGATAAAATGCAATTGTTACATATTGCCGGTTGTTCTAGGTGATCGTGAATTTCATCTATCGGAATATGAAGCGCTATTATATGCTAATGCAAAGACAGTTTTCTGTTTGTAGACGAGCGTGTCTTTAGAAATAAACGGTGTACTTGATAGGTATTTATAAAAGAGATAGGTTTCGGTTATATTGGTATTTTAATTTTGAATTGATGAGGTAAAATTTTTCAGTTGGTTTTTTTCATATTTAAGATGGGTCACCGCAAAAAATTTAAATATTAATAAGTGAACATCGAAAATTGGTGTATTATTTTTTTGTTTTTATATAAAAAGGAGGGGAATGAAACGTATATCATTCGAAAGGTACTGTGCCATAGATGTGTGCTCACCAAAAAACCCGTTAAAGTAGGTAAAATATTGGTCGAATTTTGACAATAGGCGATACAAGTTGTCATAAAAATAGGACCAAGTTGCAAATTTTACTTTTAATATAAAATCTGTCAATTTTATAGAAGAAATATATACAAATTTGCGAAATCGATGCTTGATATAAAAAAAATATAGAAAAAATATTGAAAAAGTATACAGTACGGTACACGAATACTCAAGGCTCGTCTCGCAAATGACAAATTTAAAAAAAAATTTCTTATTTTAAATTGACAAATAAAATTCTTGACTCATCATAATTTAACTAGTTTAATTCTTAAAAAGGTTGACACTATAGGGTGCGGGGCAGGCGGTGCTTTTGTGTAAGCATAGAGCAGTGTGTCTCTCTCTCTGGAATATGCGAAATCACATATCTCCCCCCCCCCTCTCTCTCCCCACACACTTATCATTTTTTAATAAGAATGTATGCTCAAATGTTCATCAAATTCTCTCTGTCACTTATTATACAGTTCTCATAAAAATGCATGTTAATTTGTTTTTAAGGCGGCTATAATACTATCAGATAAATATCATATTTCTTTGATCAAATAAATACATATGACAGTGTAATGAGTAATATTTTATAATATTCATAATATTTCTCTGTTCATAAATAATGACAGTCTCAATATTTGATCAAATCTTTGTCAAAGATCTTTGACATATTTAGTTGATAGTAATCCTAATGAGTTTGAAAGGATTTTTTTTAAATATAAATGTCTTGTTATTTTCAAATTTATATTTCTACGGTAAACGTCCAAATCCTCATAGAATATTTCCAGATAAAGAATAATTCCAAGTAAACTACGAAATATAAAATTTATGATGTGTAAAATATTCTAACTGAAAGAAATAATCGTTAGATTTGAAAATATGTTTGTTAAAAGCGACCGCGTCATAGTGTCATCCAAGTAGTTATAATATGAGATTTTTCAATGTTATTTCTGTATAATTTGTTTGCCCGTTTGCGTAATGTTTTAACGCTATATTCATGCATGAGTTTAATCGTTTAGAGCAAATGTAGAACGTACATGAAATTTTTATCGTCGGTTATTACTTTTTGTGTTTCAATTGATTTTGATTGTTCAATTAGGGATGTTTTCATGTGGAAATGTTTTTTTAGAACACATACAATTGTTTTAATATTATTGGTATATATTTTTAAATACTTTAATAAATCGTATATTACAGGGTGTGACTTATTCGTGTACTTACTATCAATTATATCAAAATTTTTAAGTTTAATCCAAGTGGACCCCTTGTAGTCGGGGAGGTGAGCGCCAAAATTTGCAACTACTTTCTTAAAGCTGATTTTTTGATATTACGTCACATTTGTGGTGTAGATATACAGCCTGCTGTCAGTCAGTCAGTTTCTTTAGCATTTGGCGCGGAGGTGGTAAATCAGCTGCTGACGACATTTGTTAAGGTAAAATTCGGACTGACTATTTTTTTTTAATAATACTTAATAATATTCCTAACTCTTATACCGAATTTCATATTTTAGAAAGTACTTTCACGATGTATACATTTTATACGAGTTAAACGCGCTGCTGACGCGCCCGGTTGCAAGATTTTGATGACTGACTATGATAAAAGGGGTTCTTACTTAGTATACTGCTTACAAATAAATTTTCAGATTTTAGAAACTAGTTGCAACGTGTAAAGTTTTTTTACAAAGTTAAAACCACCTCCGCGCCAAATGCTAACGAAACTAGCTGACTGACGGCAGGCTGTATATATACATCACCAATGTGTCGATATATAAAAAAATCAGTTTTTGAAAGTAGTTGCAAATTTTGGCGCTCACCTCTTGGACTATTGGAGGTCTACGGAAGTTTAAAAAGGGTCTATAGTATTACAGAGGTCTATTATCGTTGATGTACTTTTTCAACAAGATTGTAGTATATTTATGTTTTCTAGAATCTAAAAATGTAAAGGGGTTCTATATAGAAACTCATTCTTTTAAAAGAAGTCTATATAAGAAAAAGGTTGGAAACCCCTTAGGTGTTCTAAGCGCTCTAGGTTAATATTTCTGAATCAAAGTAATATGGAGAAAATAAAGTTTTAAAAGAGGGACATCAGATGGTGTCATATTAAGTTTTTTTTAAATGGCAGCCCCTATTTTTTATTGCAGAATCGTATTCGCGATTTTATTAACATATTTTTTTTTATTTGAAATTTTGATCTTTTAAAATTTGGTGAATTATTTCACAAATTAATTTTTTAAGCAAAATGAAAACCTTTTCTTTAAGGTTTTTTTTAACCAATTTGAAGTTCGTGCAAATAAATATAAATAAATTCATGCAGGTTTCGTATAAGAAAGTTCAGTGGTATCTATTTTATTTTATAAAAAAAAACTGTGTAAAATATTTGGCATCGAAAGTCAAGATTATGAGATAAAAAATCACTGGTTAAGCTTACGTATAAAATAATTTAACGATAGTATTTTTAAAATAAGAAGATAATAGAAAGTGACTGAGAAAATAGATAAAAGAGAGACAGAGAGAGAGAATACCATATTATTATGAGCTATATACATATCTCATGTGTTTAAATCAGTATCAGAGACACGTTATAGACACTCATAGCAAGAGTTGTGACATCCCGAATCGATTTCTGATTGATTGATTTGTTTAATTAAATGTACTAAATTAGATATTTGATAACTGCCATTATTGAATCATAATCTATACACTTAACTGTAAAACAGCTTAATTTGATGACGATCGGTTAATGAATGTCAAAGTGGTGAAAATTTAAACTAATTAGTAGTGTGATCATAGCATCTGCTTTACGATTCTTTATTAACTTCCCAATAGGAAGTTATTGTAATTGGTCCGAAAATCGAAATAAAAAATTTTAACATATTTTCATGTTTAAAGGTCATTAGAGTATATTTACACTATTTTTAGAAAAATGTCTGTGTGTGTGTGTGTGTGTGTACGTACGTACGTATGTACGTACGTGTCATTTTTTTCCGGGACGAAATCTCGCAAATAAAAAATGCTATTGACTTCGTTGGGGTGTTAATCGAAGCGTCTTGGCGTGAATAAGATCTGAAAGAAAGGATTTTCCGAAATTCAACCCCTACGGGGGTAAAAAGGGATGTTTTTTGAGTTATTTTTTTTGTTTTGATCGGATTTACTCGCAACTTAGATTTATTTAGAATAAATATTATACAATACATATAATAAAACGTGTATTTCAATATTTGTTTTTATATGGGTCTAAACAGCCATCAAAAGGGTGAAAACCACCATCAAAATTTGAATTTGAAATACTAATAAATACGTCTACTAATTCATGTTGCCATGGAAACAAACGAAATTAAAACTGTCAGATTATAGTCCAGAGCATTTAGACGAAAAATAGCTGTATCTAGGAAAAAATTCGCATAGAGCTGAATTTTTGTATACACTTTCTTTTTGTCTTCATACATAATATGCCAAAAGTCCCCATCGATCCCTTGTGAGCATACTTTTTTATAGCCCTCAAAAGGTGCTAATAATTAGTTTTATGTAAATATCTCTGTATTTATAGATTTTACGATAGTGAAAGTCATATAACAATGGGAAGACTAGAAAATTCTCTACAAAAAAGGTTATTCATAGTTTTCCTTACGAACTATAATTTTCACGAAAACTGGATGCAAAGGTGACGACTTAAGCAAATACTACTAACAAAAGAAATGTAGAATTTTTGACTAATGTAAATATTATGCCGAATGTGCGAGGTTCCAAATTTTGTCAATAGTTAGAGTATACCGACATGTGTATTTCCTGAAAACTCCCTAGCAAAGTAGGCCCCGGAACATTCCCATCGAAGGCCCCAAATTTTCGTTATATACGGATTTTGTGAACAGCTGTATCTAGTGAACGGAATGTCCGATCAACATCTTTTTTCACATTTTAGACAGATAATTTAATCTTCTACAACCTTTTTATTAATATTTTATCCAAATTAAATTGTATGCCTTTCAAAATTGCGGTGAAACTAAAAAAAAATATTTTTTTTAAGAAAAATTTTAAGTTTGGCCGCCATTTTGAAAACAATTCGTTAATTTTTAGTTAAAATACTATCAAAATGTTTGTAAAAAAGAATTAACTGTCTTATATGTGAAAGACGATGTTGATCGGACATTCCGTTTATTAGATACAATCTGTTTATAAAATCCTTATACAACGATATTTTGATTATTCGATGAGGGTGTTCCGGGGCCTACTTTACTAGAGAGTTTGCAGAAAATATACATCTTTGTATGTTCTAACTACTGACAAAATTTGGCACCTCACACATTTGTCATAATATTTACAATAGCCAAAAAGTATATGTTATATTAATATAATATAGGAATGAATATTGATTAAGATTTTTTTGGGAATTTTTTGACAAAAAAGTATAAAACTTTTTACTATAGATTTTTTGTATTTACTTTTATATAAGTTTAGACAAGTTATACAAATTAAAAAAAATAATAATAATAAGTAATTATTACGCTTGTACATGAACCACGTACAACGTGAAAAAAACGTCTCCAAATGATTGCCATGATTAGAGCTTTTCTGTTCATCCGAAAAAACAAAACCAATAAATTTCTTTATCTATATAAGTGTGGCTATAGCGGGTGGCAAAAAATTAAAAAAAATTGAAAATTAAAAAAATAGCGGTGTTTAGAAAAGTGTCTATAGAATTTTCGTTCTTTTTTTTCAATCTTTCATTGCCCGTTAAAAACCAAAATATTTGATTTACTCAATTCTGTTACAGATAGTAATAGCTTGTGTACACAGAAAATTTGAAGTCAATCGGTTCAGTAGATCTTGAGTTATTATGGCAGCCAATTTCAGTTTTTAATTTCGAGAAAAACGCGTTCAAAGTTTACGTATAGTTGGCTATTCAATGTTACATATCTCTTTCAATCCACTATAACTTCGTCAATTTTGGGAATTTGGGTTTAGGGTTTTGTACATATCTTTTTTGAACTCCTATTTATTAAAAAAATGCAAAAAAATAAAATCGATATTTTACATTTTTAGACTAGAATACCCCCATACTACGTGAAAACAATTACTTGTACGAAAAAAGGTATGAGATCTTTGTTGTAGATAATTTTCTAATCTTTCTATTTGATAATGACTATTTTAGTCATAGAGACAATATATACAGAGATATCTAGCTAAAACTAATTGTTAGCACCTTGTGTGGGCTGTAAAAAAGTATGCTCACAGGGGATCGATGGGGACTTTTGGTAACTTATTTATAAAGGCAAAACGAAGGTGTATACAAAAATTCAGCTCTATGCGAATTTATTCCTAGTGAAAACCTAAAGTTACTGGACTATTAGTTATTCTAAAAATGTGCATGATATTTTTGACATTAGGATATTAGAAAACTAATATTAATAATATTAGTTTTGGTGGGTTTTATTTCTGACAAATTCCATTAAAATTTTTCATATACATATTAAAAAAAAAATTATGGAAACAATAAATAATCAGTATTCAAGTATTGATAGTTTGATAGCCATACCATGTTGGGAAGTTGATTGTGTGGACCTAAAGGATCGCACCCCACGGCATTATACGTTATATAGTTTAATTTTATATCCCCGGGTAAAATTGGATCCGGCAGCTAGTTTTATTTTTGTGTCGTAGTACTTATCAACTAGAGCCAGCTTTGCCGCTCAGACGTGCGAACAAGCGTGCGAGAGAGAAAGCGTAAGAGTGCTACATCCTTCCTCTCTCGCTCCGCGTGCTTATTGGTCGGCAGAGAGAGGCAAGTGTTTCCCGCTATTACCGGTACAAGTCAGCACGCGGAGCGAGAGAAAAAGGATGTAGCACTCTTACGCTTTCTCTCTCGCACGCTTGTTCGCACGGCCGAGTGGCAAGGCTGGTTCTAGTAGTATATGCTCTAAGCTTATCAGTATGTCAGTATGGTAAATAAATTGATTTAATAAAGAGGTACTTGTTTTATTGGTAAGTCAGTTCCAAAAAAAACATAACAATATGCCTTGCTTTTAAAGCGGGCAAGATCGGTGCCAGTATTTTAATATACAGGGTGAGTCATATCAGGTGGAAAAAACTTGAACAGTGTATTGAGAAAAATATTTATAAGAAAAAAAGTTCATATAAACATGTGTCCGGAAATTCTTCATGAGGAAGTTGCAGATTCCCAAAGATTTAGCCTAAAATTAGTTTTTATTTAATATTTTTAAAATTTAAACGATTGTTGACCTGAAACAGAAAGATCAAGTGAAGTTTTAGAAATTGGATAATTTTTTTTCCATTTAAAATACGATACCAAAACTTCTCGTATCTTCGATAATAAAACAACTCAAAACAAAGATACAACGCATTTTATTCATTATTTAATAAAAATCACAATTGCCATGGAAAACTAATATACGTCAGCTAAAATTAGAACATTCACTTGAGTGCAATATTAAATTCAAGTCAAGTAAGCTTTGGAAAAAAGAATGGTTGATGTTTGAAAATTTTATATTTGTTAAAATTCGTTGTTTATTTTGTTAATGTATAACAGCAATGATGGTTTTAAGGAGGGAGACTGGGTGACCGCCCGGGGTTCCAGTTCAGAAGGGGCGGCGGACGGTCACATGGAGAAAAATTTAGCTTAATTATAGTATATTTTTTTTCTCTTTAAAAAACTGTCATCATTAATTAAGTCAAATTCTTGAACATCTGTACTATCATATTTTTCGTAAAAGGTTGAGGACCCACTGGCCCCATACATCCCTTGTCTAAAAAATCATTAGTTGATACTGGAAATTGATAACAAATGCTAATACTAAACTGGGTATCAAATTTAATGACTGTACGCAATAGGTTCTCAAAATATTAAATAAAACCTAATTTTAGACAAAATCTTTGCGAGTCTGTAGTTCCCTCACGAAAAGTTTCCGGACATTTTTTTGTTTGAAATATTTTTCTCAATCAACTGACTGACCAAGTTTGTTCCACCTGATATGACTCATCCTATACAAAATTAATTTTTGAATAAATCGCTGTTTGATAAAAATATCGACGTTGTCATAACTCTTCTTATGAGTACCTCTAGTTCAATCACATATATATATATATACATAAAACATATATGTATGCACACACATACACACACATGTATGTGAGAGACTTGTGGATAAATTACGCCCATGGGTGATAGCACTTTCGGGAAAGAAAGGATGCGTCGAAGCTAGATAAGAAAGTTCACTTTATGACTCTCCCCCGTGAAAATTATGTGTTCCCGAGGGAGCGATCAGTGGCTGCCGTTGGATGAAATGAGAAAAGGTCGGTAGCGGTCAGCGGGAGACATCACAACAACCTTATTATCCGGCACGGTGCTGTACGGACGGGAAAAATACTTGTATTGCTCGCGTAATTAACCTCGAAAATGTTGTGAACGTTTGTTCCGCGAGTTTAATCTCAGAAAATTTATTTTGTCAATTGTTTGACTGTAAAAAATATGATTTTCTATTAGAAATGAATAAAGAGAACATAAGGATTCTCAGCGTGGTCTAGGTGGGCCCCCTTGGGGGGCTATAGAAATTAAAAAGAGGTCTAAAGTATTCAAATATAATTACCTAAATTCAGTGACGCCTTTAGGAGAAGGGGACTAGGGCGACCGCCCGGGGCGTCCGGTATAGAGAGGCGGCAAAAGGCCACAATTGAAAAAAAGCAGCTTCTTCAAATAAGTTTGAAATCCAATAATTTTCTTCTTCAGCAATATGCATGTTGACTAATTTTAGAAAATTATTCTATGATGATCTTACGTGTCTCCAATTTCAAAAAAAATACTTATTTCTGCAGAAAATAAAGGTTTCATCGCAAAAATTGACCTTTTTCAAAACTAATTTTGAATTTGACGCCAAAACGCTCGCATGTGACATTTCAGAGTTGTGACGTCACACTCCTTGTCAACAATAATCAAACACTCAGAGTTAGACAATAATTTAATTATTTTGTGTGTTAAAAATGAATTCCAAAGTATGTATATAAGTTCTTAAATAAGGTGTGTACCTATTAATCTTGCAATAGGAATTGCTATTTGTCTAAAATAAAAGTCAATCACTTTGACGTTTACTGATGCGTGACGTCATTCGCTCTGATTGGTGTTTCATTTAACATGGCGGATTGCTGTATTTGGCATTTTTATTTTAGCAAAAATTATATTAATCTCGCTTTTAATATAAAAATAAATTATTTTTTTTAGAATCGTTTAACCTATATCAATATTTAAAATCATAATTTCAATGATACTTTGTTACTGGCCACATGCCTATTGTTTGATTGTTAAAAAATATTATTTTCTATCAGAAATGAATAAAGAGAACATAATGATTCCCAACTTGGTCTAGGTGGGCCCCCTGGGGGTCTATAGAAGATTAAAAGGGGTCTAAAGTATTAAAATATAATTACCTACAATGAGTTAGCAAGATGTTAAATGTTAAATGTAAGGAAGGGGGTCAATAAAGAAAATCATTGTTTTGAAAATGGGACTATGTGTGAAAAAGGTTGGAAACTCCTGGTTTATATGAATGACCTTTAACTTGATCTAAAAGCAGTGGTGATAAGTGTACAGTACACCATATACACCTTGCAAATAGTGTTAGATTAGCTTTTATTTTATAGACAAAAATTCTTTATAACACCCCATAAGGGGCAAAAAGATTCGAGGTACTTAAAAAATTACGATTTTTCTTAAAAATCGTTTTTATCACTTAATATTATTTGGAGGCTTGAATATTATTTTTTTTTAATAAAAAAACATATTTTCCTTAGATTAAACATTTTTTTTTCTTTCTTAAACATTAATCGGGTGAAGCAGCGGGATTTAAAAGAAATTGTATAGGGAAATAAAGTTGATTATTTCAATGCAGAATTTTTTTTTTAAATTGGTCTAACCCAAATATTTGAAGGATTCCCAACATTAAAAAAAATAAACACATAATTAATTTTTATATAATTTATTGCTTTAGATATTAAGTAAACAATTATTAAAACATACATAAATCATGCCATCAAAGAGTTAATTGGCATATGACCTCCTTGTGGATTCCAGCTAGTGTAAGAAAATAGGAGAGAGAGAGAGAGAGAGGTCAAAAGCGGTCAATGTATCATAACAACAACCTTATTATGTAAAGGAAAGGAGTGAAGAGTAAAGATCATGCCTTCAACTAGAGGAAGGTTCAAATTAGTCTAACAAAAACTTGACTGGGTTTAATTTACTCACTTGATAGAGAATTTGCATATTCTGTTGCTTTTGTTACAAAAAAAAGTTCTACTTGTTTGTTCTTTATTGGACTTACAAAGTAATTGGCTGTGTTTTTTGTTTCCATATGTTGTAGTTTGTAATTTATGTATTAAGGTAGTTGGTCCATCATAATGTGATCACATTAGGCCATGAGAACATATTTTTAATTTAGAGAAATGATCATGGCAACGCTGTACATTATCTACTATTAACTACTTGTCAAATGATTATATTTTATCATCTAAACTACCACAGAATATATTAATAATTAATGAAATCGATTATAATTCCCTTCAATCCACTTATCATATTTTGTAAAAAATTATTTCATTATTTCGTGTATTTTTTACTATAATGAAATGAATACGTTGTTGCCACATTGTCAACAATACTGTAATTTATGTGATGGTTTGGTAGTTAAATCTGGTTAAATCTTAATAACGGGATGGTCAATAATTTCAATTTTTTGTATACTGGTTTCTTTCATATAAATATACATGTCAGTTTTTTATGAAAATCTGACGCTACGTTTAAATTTTATCTAATAAAACGTTACGTTAGTGTACGGTTAGTCCATATAAGCTGTGTTAAAAATATAAACTTTGAGATCGTTTTTCATGACTTTGAGATGGTCAATTTTACTAAAAATGGGCTTTTTTCAGATATTGATCTAGGGAATATTCCTGTGCAATTTAAACAAAATCTGACGAAAACATGTTTACGGACCAACTACCTTAATAACATATTGTATGAAATATTATCTGTGCCCGCGGCTTCGTTCAAATTAAAAAATATGGATATTTTTATTCTACACATTATTTTGTTCAATATTTAATGGTTCAGCCCATTATCCAATAAAACAAGGTCTGCTATGGATATTTTGACAATCGCCATTTTATATAAATTTCGTGTTGATGACGTATTCCATCGACAAGAAATTTATGTACATTGTGCTTCAAATAATTGATCGATAGTTAAATCAATGAAAAAAATTAAAAATAAACTATTTTTTAAACAGTATTGGGCGTTTATTTATTTATATACCGTTATCACAAATTCCTTATTGACAAATTTCGTGGTGATGACGTCACTGTATAGAACAAATGAGCTGTCGTGCAGACCTTGGGTTTAGGCAGTGTATTGCAAAAGAGCGTGACTTGATTTACTATTATCATCACTGCTTATTCCTATGTTACCTAACGTAGCAAAATATATACTACTAAAACCTGACCAAAAAACATATCTATTAATTAAAAAAAACACGTAAATCGGATAAGGAGTTCTCGATTGATAAGCGCCCTAACGGACAGACCGACAGACAGATAAACGTTGCGCGCGGACGAAATGTGAAATAAATTATATAATTTATATCTAACGTCTTCTTGTGTACCTACTTACATTTAATGGAATATTTTACTTTGTTAATTATTAAAAGTAAAAAGAGTTAAATTTTAATTTGAAAATTGAAATAGACAGAACAGTATATAATAGTAACATGTACTAATTTGCTGTAATGGCAGAGCTAGTTTTTCATTATTTTGAATAAATTACACGTGAGTATATTTGTTTTATAATTTTTATTGTATTTAAACGGGTTGAAGTTTCGAATAATTAGTTTTTAAAACGTCTCTATATAGCCAATTGTGTAGAATTTCAATAAATAGAGCACTTTTGGCAAGTTCTCTCATTTATCGTGTGTTAAAAACTCTTTTTTAATATCCAATTGCTCAAAAACTATACGTCCAATATTTTAAATAAAAATTAGTAAAATATATGAGTTATCCATAAATAACATATTCAAATTTTAGATTTTTATCTATACATTGCTCTAATGATCGCATAACTTTAAATGAAAATTACAGTTGATATTTGAAAGTATGTTTTTTCTCTACCTATTATTTGGCACCGTTGTTTTTCCGTGGGTTTGACTTCTTAGCTTTGTTGTCACGTTTTTTGATGACGAGCCTCGATTTGTTGGAATTATATGTTATGGCACACATAGATTCCGATTTATAAGATGGTCAAAACAAGTATTTTCCCCTTGGATGATATTATTTTCAATCAAAAAGATTTCCTGTGCTTATGAAGTATGCGGACTGCATGAAAAAATACTTTAAAGTTGTGAAAAAATAGAAAATTCAGGAGAGGTCTATTTGGTTATGAAAATTCGTTAAAAGGAAGATTTTTTTAATAACAAAAACGATTACTAATTTGAATTACTTTCATTTGATACCCCACTTGCCGGAATAAAAAAAAAGACATTTATCTGGTAACCCTTTAAAAAGCGAATTAAACTAAAAATTTTTTATTTTGTAATTTAGAAAGCTATGATGGTCAGACATATAGACAGTTTAAAAAAAGTCGAAAATATAGGAGAGTATACCATTTTGTTTTGAAAAAAACCTTAAACGAAGATTTTTATAATAACAAAAAATTTATAAATTTAAATTACTTTCATTTGATACTCCAATTGCCGTAATAAAAAAAATGTATTTCGTAACCCCTTAAAAGCAATGAAAAAAATAATGTAATTTAGAAGTGTAATGCCAAATCTGTTTGCTAGATCATATGGTTCAGTAGTTATAGTCGGGGAGGTGAGCGCCAAAATTTGCAACTACTTTCTAAAAACTGATTTTTATTATTACGTCACATTTGTGGTGTAGATATACAATCTGCCGTCATTCAACTAGTTTCGTTAGCGTTTGGCGCGGGGGTGGTAAATCAACTGCTGACGGCATTTGTTAAGGTAAAATTCGGACTGACTATTTTTTTTAATAATAATAATATTCCTAACTCTTATACCAAATTTCATATTTTAGAAAGTACTTTCACGTTGTATAGATTTTTTACGAGTTAAATCCGCTGCTGACGCGCTCGGTTGCAAGATTTTGATGACTGACTATGATAAAAGGGTTCTTACTTAGTATACTGCTTACAAATAAATGTTCAGATTTTAGAATGTAGTAGCAACGTTTATAGTTTTTTTTTACAAAGTTAAAATCACCCCCGTGCCAAACACTAACGAAACTAGCTGACTGACAGCAGGTAATATAAAAAAAAACTTTTAGAACATAGTTGCAAAGTTTTTGCGCTCACCTCTTCGACTATTAGAAAGTTACGATGGTCAGACAGATAGACGGTTAAAAAAAAAGATTAAAATTCATATAATTATATTTTCCACCCAGAAATAAATAATTCTAGAAACGCTCCTGTTTACCCCTCTATGAAGATAAATAACGGATAACCATTTATTAGAAATCATACGAACTAAAAAACTAGAAAAAGCAATTTTCACCCCCACAAAACACGATCCGGATCGAATGCAATCTGTATACTAATTATACTAGCCAGCTCTATAAAAATGCACCCCTTCCTTTTATACTGATCTAACCATTCACTCCCACACCCCTCACCCAAAAGTTCCCCCACCCAATACACATCCATAGATACAACATTACTGCAAATCGCACTCGATAGTTTTAATTAAGTGCACCCGCATCTAGTAGGCGGCGGTGGTTTGGTGGCGGTGACGGGACAGAGCGATGGTGGCGCTGCCGTGTGGATAGGCGCGTAATTACTTGTGCACGTGTTATGACCTCTGGCGGTGTGACTCGTTGCCACGACAACTATTACTATTAGCAGGCGCGGCGGGTGTACGAGATTTTTACTGGGGGAGGGGGGGCGTCGATCGTGAAAATTTATTTTTAAAATGTTTATACAGGATGTCCAAGATAAGCGTAAAAGGCATGGGAAGAATATCCTAAACGGTAAGAGATACAGATGTGGTTAAATGAGATGAATTATTTGTAAGAAAGAGGTGAGTATTAAAACATCAACAAATATTAATAATTTTATGTGGTTTAGGCGGTATACCCAAAAAACTGAAAATTCGGAATTTCTTTAAATGGCTATAACTTTTTTATCAAAGTAGAAAGGTACTTTTTGTTTGCGGTTTCTTAAAGCACTTTTTGAGTAGAATTTATTGGTGTATTTAGAAATTTGTGTATCACTTTTAGTTTCCAAGTTACAAGCCCTAACTTTAGTTTTTCTTATGGGCCGCTAAGTTGGCTTTAGCATATTTGAACGTCTTTTTTACTCTTCTTTACAACGATATGTCACATGACATACTTATTATAGAAAATAAGTCGAAGTACTAAATACTGGTGATATTTATAAATAATTTTGTTACAAACATTTAAGTAAGCCATGAAAAACAAAAATGGCAATAACAAAAATGAAAATAACAAATGCATATTTAAAAACAATAAACTATTACAAAAAAAAAAGTTTTTACTTTTTTTTAATAATAAGTATGACATGTGACATATCGTTGTAAAGTAGAGTCAAATACACGTTTAAATATGATATAGCCAACTTAGCGGCCTATAAGAAAAACTAAAGTTAGGGCTTGTAACTCGGAAACTAAAAGTGATATAAAAATTCTAAATACACCAATCAATTCTACACAAAAAAGTGCTTTAAGAAACCGCAAACAAAAAGTACCTATCTACTTTGATAAAAAAGTTATAGCCATTTAAAGAAATTCAGAATTTTCAGTTTTTTGGGTATACCGCCGAAACCACATAAAATTATTAATATTTTTTGATGTCATAATACTCACCCCTTTCTTACAAATAATTCATCTCATTTAACCACATCTGTATCTCTTACCGTTTAGGATATCCTCATGCATTTCACGCTTATCTTGGACATCCTGTATATTTTGTAAATTAAACCGTCAAATTACGACCTATTTAGGTTTTCGATCATTAGAGCAATGTATGTATATAGATAAAAGTCTAAAATTTTAATATGATATTAATGGATAACTCATATATTTTACTAATTTTTATTTAAAATATTGGACGTATGGCTTTTGAGTAATTGGATATTAAAAATAGAGTTTTTAACACACGATAAATGAGAGAACTTGCTGAAAGTGCTCTATTTATTGAAATTCTGCACAGTTGGCTATATAGAGACGTTTTAAAAACTAATTAATCGAAACTTCAACCCTTTTAAATACTATAAAAATTATAAAATAAATATATTCACGTGTAATTTATTCAAGCTCTGTCATTACAGCAAATTAGTACATGCTATTATTTTATACTGTTCTGTCTATTTCAATTTTCAATTTAAATTAAACTTTTTTTACTTTTAATAACTAACAAAGTAAAATATCCATTAAATGTAGGTAGGTACATGGGTTCTGAATATAAATTAAAAACAATTTTTTGAAACCAAATCTTTTTTTTACAGTGTGCTAAACGTATAACCTTAAAAATTTAAAATAAATTTATTTTATTAATAATTTTTATTGGTTAAATTAAAACGCCATAAAAAATGGACATGGTGTACGTATTATTAATTATCAATATGATAAAACAAATCTTTAAGGCGAATTGATAAAAGATATAAAAAAATGAATAGGACATAAATTATAGATAATAATATTATTTTCTATAACATTTATTTGAAACATTTTTTCTAACTCACACCGTTTAGTGAGTAAACATCCGTTTCCGGTTGTAAGTTGATTACAAAAAAGCGAAAATTGATCTTAAATATATATTTTTGGTCATTTTTTAGTTACATCACAGATAGACACAAACACTCAGAATAGGCTCAGAGAAAATCAAAATTTAAGTTTTGAATTCGAAAAAAAATGTTTGACAAAAAAAAAATTTAAGTTTTGAATTATAGAAACTGTATGTCTCTTATCTTAGTCAGGGGATGATGTGCCCTTCTGGGAATTATTTAAATCTAGAATGTGCATTTCTGTGAGCAAAGATAGTCTTAGAATAGTTTATGATCTGTCAGAAGTGAAGGTTTAAATAAACGACTTAAATTATTCAGAAAATGTTGTATGCGCTTAACGTATTTTTTATATTTTTATGTGACTGTTTCTTCAGGATTGCTTAAGATAAATTTCAGTAATAAAACTGAAATTTTATAAACATGACATGTACAATCAGGTATATATGTATATGTTCTTTGTAAGATACAAGGTTTTTTTTTAATTACAAAATAAATTTGGTATTATTCAAAATACCAATAGGTTGATAAAGGGAAAATGAAACACTGTTTTCACGGTAATAAAACATTAAAGAAGGTATCTTTGAGGTTCTTTTGAACTTAAACTTTGAATTAAGGAAGAAAGGAAACAAAAGCGAAATTGAAACCAATACAAAATGTTCGTTTGTTTTATTTTTTTATTTTTAGGCTAAATTGAAAATAATACCTACAACAAATTAAATAATATATTGAAGAATAAAACGGTGAGATTCTAATTAATTATTTTAAAATTAATTAATTTTGTATATGTTTAGTTAATTGATAATTTTTAATAGAAAAATATTATTAAAAATTACAATTTTCCATTATTATTCGAATTAAAAAATGCTATATAGTCTGACTCTAGCGTAATTTTTAACCCGCTGGATGTGGAGTTGGAAAATGACGTCACTGCAGGCTGTGTTGCGTGCATGATGCTGGATTCTACTGATAGAACATGTGCTATTTTTCGTGCTGGATTCCTTGCTTGTTTGAGAGAGGACCAATCGGAAAGCATTATTTTATCACGTGGGTGACATGCGCATATACTGACAGATGATATCATAATATATGTATCATGTATATTTTAATGCTAGTATTTTTGAAAGTGAAGTGTTTTCTGCGATGAGTAAAGAGAATACTTACATTTTCATTACATATTTTTGTTAACATCTGAGCTGTCACTGTGCACGCAACAAAACCAGCTTCAGAATCCAACTTTGAAACTAGCATCGTGTGAAACCAACCGTAAAAAAACAGCACGACATCTAGCGCCGCAGCACGCTTGAAACCTAGCAGCTAAATCAAGCAGACAATCCAGCAAGCAAAATAGCGTCGTGTGCGGCGGCCTTTACATATATATTTTTTAGTTTAATACAACTTTTTTAACTGAGTTGTAAATAAAATACTTTCAGAATTTTTTTCAAAGTTAAAACTTTTGTTTTTTCTTTAATCGCCAATAACTCAATAAAAAATGGTCGTATAAATTGATCTACAAAATTAATTAATTCATTAGATTTGTTCAAAAAAAATTATCACGACTTGTAGAAATGTAGAGGCACTAAAAATTTGTATAAATATTATATTTTTTATTTTTGTGATCAAGCCCAAAAAGAGAAATTAAAACAGTCCTGTTATGGTTACAAGCCCTGTGTTTTGGAGACATGTGTAATTAATGTATCTTTAAGGGGGGGAGGAAGGTAAAAATTTCATAAATTCTCTCAAAATAGTTACATATTATCAATAATAAAATATATTATTTATTGAAAGACATATAAAATAGGTGTTGGCTTGTCCACAAATGTTCATAAATCAGAACACGGCGATGAAAACAACAAAAGCAACTACAGTAGCGACACCGTGCGGATGGGCGCGTAATTACTCGTGCACGTGTTACATCGTGCTTGGGTGGGGGGCGCTTTGTGTGTCCCACCACCTGGGGATGTCCTTCGAGGGGGTATTTAAATCACGGATATGTTATTAGCGCACCCGACATGAACCAGGAACTCACACCGACAATACCGTTCTCTAGTTTACTAGACGCTTGCTCTTAATCATAGATTCTGTGTAGAATGGGCGTTACTCTGTTGTCTATTTAATTAAAGGATTTAATTGTAGTAGTAGGTACTCCAAAGATTGATATATAGGGTATCTTACTCAAGATTTGGAAAAGTGTAATTATTCGTAAATTAAGGACTTGTCCATCCTTGAAACTTTTTTCGTAATATTAGATATGTCACATTGTTACCCCCCCCCCTCCTCCTCCCATCATTTTCTAATTTACATTTATAATGTAACTTTAAATTCTACTATAAAAAAACTTAAAAAACGATTTAAAATTTTTTTGTCTAAAAACATTAAAAAATATAGCTAATAATTTTTAACAGAGCTATTGAAGTCGGTTTTTTCTTTTAACAGTTTTTGTTAAGTCAGTGCCAAGCCAATAAAATAGTTTTTAAGAAAAAAAAAACTTTTTTTCTGAAAATACTAAAAAGAACAGCTAATAATTTTTTATTATTATTATTATTATTTATTATTATTTATTATTATTATAATAAAGTTTTTCAAGTCGGATTTCTATTATTTTTTTTTAAACATTTTATTGGCTTGGTACCTACTTCAAAAACTGTTAATTTTAATTAACAAGTGTTTTTAGGTATTTTTTGAAGTCGTTTTTATTTTTTCTTAAAAAGTTTTCTTATTTTTCTCAGTCTATGGTCAGATTCTGATAAAATTTATATGGGACCATTTCGGTAGTATACTCTTTCAAACAAGCATCGAATTGGTGCATATTTGTCGAAGTTATGCCCGAAAATACACAAAAAAATATATATTATCAAATTGAAAACTTCTTTTCGGTTTCAGACTATACACGGATGAAGCTGCGGTAAATTTCTAGTTTATTTTATCACTGAGAACATTTTAATTTATGCTTTGAAGGACATAAAATCTACAACAAAATACGAAGAATTAAAAAAATGAGAAAATAAATTAAAGATTAATTAATTTATATAGAGAATAAAAAAAATGTTTGTAGAATGTTTGAAATATTTAATAAGTCCTTATTAATTATGTATTTAGACAAGAGGAAGTGTAATTTAAATTAACACATTTTCGGCCTTCCAAAATACATATTTCTCTTAAGACTGCAAAAGGAGAAACATTTTTGTTGATATTTTAATTACAGGCTTGAATGAACTCTCATGTTGTACAGTGGGAAGTTTAATAACCCAGAAGATGTAGTACATTTTACATTTTTAATTAATACGAACATTAAATGTAAATTATTATTTCTATATTACTGGATTGGATTAATACATATTTAAGACAAACTTTCATATTTTTTTATTTTATTCATTTTTATTTATTTTACTGTAACAATTTTTATTGGAACTTTTATTTATCTATATCTATAAAAGAGTTTGTCCTTAACCACTCACTCACTCATTCATATATCAACGTACAGCCCAAACCTCTGGACTTAGAAACTTGAAATTTCGTAGGTGTCTTCCTTTTATGATGTAAGCATCCACTAAGAAAGGATTTTTCGAAATTCAACCCCTACGGGGTTAAAACAGGGTATCAAAGTTTATATAAAAAAATATTTTTTTTGTTCGCATTTAATTGAAACTTATCGAACATACTCTACAATATAAATAATGAAATAATTATTTCAGCATTTCCCAAAATATCAAGACAAATATCAGTTACGAAAATTCAACTCCTATGAGAATGAGGGTAAAAATTTGATACATTTATCTTCATAATTGTTCATGAAATTAAAGTAAATTCGGACAAATTTATTTTCAATTAAAAAATCTGCATACCTGCTTTACAGTCATCTATTAAAATAAAAATTTCGTCATTCAAACCCTAATGGCGGGGGTAGACAGGGTCTGTGTTTTTGATATTTTTATCTGCGTAGCTGCTTACGTTATAATGGTGGAGTCGGGCAAAATAATCTGCAATAAAAAATTCGATATTCAACCCCTAATGGTGAGGGTAGACAGGGGGTTTACTTTTTTTATAGGTAATGAATAAAAATTAATATAAAAAAGTAAAAAGTAATATGTCACCCCCTTTCATGTATGGAGGGTTCTAATTAGTTTCGAAGTTTACGCGAGCGAAGCAGCGGGATTCCGCTAGTACAATATAAAATTATAACATAAAATTATTATGTATAAAATAGCCTTAACTATTTTTATATTCTTGGGAAAAAATTGTAGATCTGCAGAGATCTACTCAGATCTCGACATATCTGCATTTTGAGACAATATCATATTTTTCACTGGTTTTTGATCTGTGGAAACTTGCAAAGATCTACAATGACCTAAAGGATCTACAAAGACCTCTAAAGATCGTTGTAGATCGTGATACAGATTAAAATGTAGAAAATTTTCAACGTTACAATGATCTTTAGAGATCTTTGTAGATATATAGTAGATCTTTTAGACCGTTGTAGATCTTTGCAAATCTCCACAGATCAAAAAACCAGTCAATAATATGATGTTTCAAAATGCAGATTTATCGAGATTTGAGTAGATCTTTGCAGATCTACATTTTTTTCCCGGGGGGTTATTACTTTCTTATACGGTCTTATAAAAAATTTAAGTATTTCGAATTTGTGATTTTGATGGAAATATGATAGACTATTTTTACCATGATGTTTGACTGTCGATCTGTCAAAAACGACAAATCGTAGAAGAGTGAAATTTTTTTTCTAGAAAGAACCATTTATTTTTGAAATTGATTTTACTACCAGAGAAGGATTCTACCAATCAAAAAAATAACAATTGAAAAATTTCATAGCAGAATTTTTTTTATAATAAATGTTGTAAGAGACAATTATTTTCTATAATTTTAATATTTGTATATCTTTACTAGCGGAATCCCGCGGCTTCGCTCGCGTAAACTTCGAAACTAATTAGAACTCTCCATACGTGATAGGGGATGACATATTACATTTTTTATATTGATTTTTATTTATTACCTATAAACAACGTAAATATATCGGATCTTAGTTAAAAATTGCAAAAACGATGTCTACTCTCGCCATTAGGGATTGACTGCAGATAAACATATCAAAACACAGACCCTGTCTACCCCCGCCATTACGGGTTGAATGTCGAAATTTGTATTTTAATATATTACTATTTTGCTCGAATTTACCTTTATAAGTAAAGCAGGTATGCTGATAAACATATCTAAATCCATTCTTGTCCCCGTCCCTTGCTATTAGGGCTTGAATATCGAACTTTCATTTTTAATTGAATATTAATTTGTCCGAATTTATTTTAATATTATGAACAATTATGAAGATAAATATATCAAAATTTTACCCCCATTCCCATAGATTGAATTTTCGTAACTGATATTTGTCTTGTGGAGTACTTACTTGTGCCATGTTTCATTTGGTGAATACAAAAAAAAATATTTTACAAATTTTTCCACTCCCCTAACACCTTAGGGGTTAAATTTTGGGAAATGCTGAAATAATTGTTTCATTATTTATTTTGTAGAATATGTTCGATAAGTTTCAATTAAATGCGAACAAAAAAATATTTTTTTATATAAACTTTGACACTCTGGTTTAACCCCGTAGGGGTTGAATTTCGAAAAATCCTTTCTAAGTGGATGTTTACATCATAAAAGGAAGGCACCTACGAAATTTCACGTTTCTAGGTTCAGGGGTTTGGGCTGTACGTTGATATATGAGTGAGTGAGTGGTTAAGGGCAAACTCTTTTATAGATATAGATTTTATCGCACACTGTTAATTTTTAGTTTTACGTATAAGAAAGTCCTTGAGTACTCATGATATATACTATTCTTTATGTAATCTTGTTTGTTTTGAATATAATTACCTCGATATTACTTTACATAACACAAACAACAAATAAAATATACCAGGCATAATAAAGTAAAAACCGTAATATACGTATTTTGCAAAAACGAATAATTTTCAATATTATTATGATTACCTGCATATATGAAATACTCTATTTGAATACGGAAGTAAGTCTATAATTTTATTGCAGTTGCATTTCTATAAAACAATATCATATTTGCAATTCAAACATATAAAATATATATGTATCAAAAATTTATGTTATTTATGCAGGCTAGCTTCCCGAATGAACTACACATATATCATGTATGTAAACATGCAAATGATATTTATATAAATATGTATTCTTGCATGTACTAAATGTACATGTATGGTGTAATGATTATTATTCAATCATATGGTGATAGTCTATAGAATAGTTATTATAGAACAGTGGTCGCCAAACTGTCGTTCACGAGCTGCACTATCGTGGTTATTGTTAGGTAGAATCATAGAGATGTATACAGGGTGATTCAGCACTGTCGTGCCAAACTTAAACCATAGATTGAGAAAAATATTTTAAGCAAAAAACTTCCAATAAACATGTGTCCGGAAATTTTTGGTTAGGGAACTACAGCCCACCAAAGATTTTCATCAAAATGAGTTTTTATTTAATATCTAGATAACCCTTTGTGATAAAATTATGAAATTTGGTATTCTGTTTAGTAATAATAAGTGTTATCGATTACTCATATTAACTAGTTATAAATTAGACTAGAGATGTATGGGGTCAGTGGGCCCATCGATTTTAATCTTGTATTTTTTGTTCTTTAATATTTTTATAAAATTGGGCACTTATTTAAGGTTATATGACACAAAATACGTAAAAATATACTTTGCTTATTTGTCATAGGATAAACCGTTTTCGAGTAATATCGATAGAAAAGAAAGCATGCAGAATTTGACTTAATGCTCCAAATTACAAAAAATAAATTTATATTCTTGTTCTATGATTAAAGGTAGGGAAAAAAGTTCATATAAAGAAACCTCCTAATATTAATCCTCTAAGATCTATAGCCAGTTGTAATACTGTATTATGTACTTTAATAATAATTTGACTAAAAAACGAAACTAAAAATGGCTATTTGTTGATAAGGATGCATTTTTTGAGGTATACTTATGTTAACTTTTTGTCTTAATTTTTATCATAGAACAAGAATATAAATGTATTATTTGTAATTTGAAGCATCCGTATTAAGTTAAATTCTGCATACTTTCTTTTCCATCGATATTCCTCGAAAACGGTTTATCATATGACAAATAAGTAAAGTATGTTTTTGTGTATATTGTGTCATATAACCTTAAATAAGTGCCCAATTTTATAAAAATATTAAAGAACAAAACATACTAGATTAAAATCGATGGGCCCACTGACCCCATACATCTCTAGTCTAAATTATAACTAGTTAATATGATTAATCGATAACACTTATTAATACTAAACAGAATACCAAATTTCATAATTTTATCACAAAGGGTTCTCTAGATATTAAATAAAAACTCATTTTTAGTAAAATCTTTGGAGCCCTGTAGTTCCCTCACGAAAAATTTCCGGACACATGTTTATTAGAAGTTTTTTGCTTAAAATATTTTTCTTAATCTACGGTTTAAGTTTGGCACGACAGTGCTGAATCATCATCCTGTATATAATAGAAATAACTCATGTTATGACTGTGTTAGTAGAGATAGCTTATACTTAGGTACCGCTCTTCCTTGTCTAACGAGCTCTGATTGGCTGAAAACTGCATGAATCGACTCACTGTATAAGGTTAGTAAATGATTAGGTTTGCTTACTTGTGACGTCACCACGAAGATCATTTCAACCTTGATTTCATTTATTTATCTATGATTTCAACTGCCAAAATATAAGACACAAATCACACATAATTATAATTAATATAATTAATATCATGTGTGACGCTTCACTATAGCAATAAATGAATAGCACAAACACAGAACACAATAATAAATAGTCCAGTAAATTTATACATCACAGTATGCGTCAAATCCGGTAGTTCTGATTTTTTGCAGACTTGTTTATGATGTTGGCCTAATGAATAATCCAAGTTTGTGACCTCGAGCGCCGAACGCAACTTTGTCAAAAATCGAAAAAACCGCGAAAAAATCGTTATTTTTTCAAATTTTGGCGATTATTACCCTAAAGGACAAGTTTTTGAAAAAAATTTTTTAGTACGTTTTTAAAGTAGACTAAATTTGCTACAATATGATACTAGAACTGTCTCTGTAGACCTAATAGTTTCCGAGATTAAGCCTTTCTAAGTTTATCATTTTTTTCGAACTTCGCAATTTTTTGCAATATTTTAGACGTCATGCACACAGGCGGATTTTTAAATTTTTTTTTTAAATTTTCTGATCACCTAGAGACCTCGGGTTTTCGCTAAATGGTAGGTCCGTGGTTCTAGTTTATCCCATTTTAGAAATTTTTCCGGTCATGACCCCCCCCCCCTCCTCAAATTTTTTTATATATGGCTTCATGTACCTCATTGGACTCGGGATTGATTTACGAATCGATTGACAAGGGTATTTTTTGAGTTGTGTCAAGTGGGTTGCGCGGCAACACTCACCTGGGGATTTTGATAATTTTTTTACTTAAGTGACAAAATATGCGAAATTTTCATTTTTTTATCTCTTGAATTACAATCTCTGTAATATTTGATTAATTGTCGACGACCTATAACAATATACTCATAAGACGAACCTAAAAATAAAGTAAAGCTTAAAAAAAGAAAAAATATTTTTCATATTTTCGAATTCAAATTATTAATTTTTAATTAGTAGAAGGGTAGCGCTTAGTAGCAACCAAAATTAACACAGATATTAAGCTAATTGTAAGATATGTAAGTTTCTTATAAACTTGACAAAGTAGTCTGATTCTAATGAATTTGTAACTTTATAGCTTAATAACATCAATTATAATTTAAAATTTAACCTATAATTAGTTTTATTATAGATTATAGATTCAAAATATTAAGTCACTTGACTTTCATGACTTACTTCGTATATTGAGGTTTTGTCCGCGAATAATTGAATATTCGCCTGTGTGCGTCACTCGAATAACTTTAGCGGGATATTGTTCTAATTACGTTTTTAACCTTTATGTGGAAGAGGCAAAGCATCAGATGTCATGTATTCCAGCATCGCTTCTTCAAAATCCTCTTTGAAACCAGAGCTTTTCCTCTTCATCCATGCCTTTAGTGGTTGTGACTCGACATCCTGCTTCTTTGGCTAAGGGAAGAAGCAAATTATGTCCATAGTCGAAAAAAATCCGGACGTTGAAAAGCAAGCTGCGATTTTTCTCGACACCAAATCTGACGAGATAGCAGCAGCAGGAGAGCGAGTCATAATTGCTCTATACGGATGCAACCCCAACATCCATAACCTTTTTTTTCAATACCGGAGAATGCTAAGACAATGAGCTTACTGGTAGCTTAATGATTTGTCGCAATCTTCAATTTAGTGCAGTGCGAGCATTTGTGCGAAAAGATCATGTACCAGTACACGACATCAATTGGTCTGTAAGACCGACGCGGGTATAAGTGTTACACTTTTGAGTATGCTCCGAATGCATGGTGAGGTATTGGTTGAGAATAATTTATTCCTTATGTTGTTATCTTAAGGTTCTTAAAGTTATTTTTAGTTTTTGTTTAAAGAAAAAAAATATTTTTTCAAGTTTTCGTAGCTCGTTTAAAAAATTAACATTTTTTCAGAGATTGTAATAAAAGACTGTTAGTCACTAATTAAATGAAAATATTGTCTATAACTTTGGTTTATTTATTTCAACACATCCTTTACTAATAATAAAAATTTATTTTACAAGGCTGTCATATCAAAAAAGATAAAAAACAGGCTCTAGAACTTTCGGTCCGAGAGATCGTGTGCGGGTATATGTGTTATTCTATCTGACGCGGGTAAAGGAAGGTTAAACATCATCTTCACACTTCTCATTTTCTTTTTTAACATCCCATCATAAAAGTACATACAGGGCTTCGATAGTATAATCAGAGTCAAAATTCATTCAGAACGACAGAATTGCAAAAATTTCCTAAAATGGGCTAAACTAAAACCACAGACCTACCAATTAGCGAAAACCCGAGATCTCTAGATGATCAGGGGGCCGAAATATTAATTTAGTCTAAAATTTAAGAAAGTCCGCCTGTGCGTGGGTGTTGCTGCGCAACCCACTTGACACAACTCAAAAAATACCCTTGTCAATCGATTCGTAAATCAATACCGAGTCCAATGAGGTACATGAAGCCATATATGAAATTTTTGAGGAGGGGGGGGGGGTCATGACCGGAAAAATTTCTAAAATGGGATAAACTAGAACCACGGACCTACCATTTAACGAAAACCCGAGGTTTCTAGGTGATCAGAAAATTTTAAATTTAAAAAAAAAATCCGCCTTTGTGCATGACGTCTAAAATATTGCAAAAAATTGCGAAGTTCGAAAAAAATGATAAACTTTGAAAGGCTTAATCTCGGAAACTATTGGGTTTACAGAGACAGTTTTAGTATCATATTGTAGCAAATTTAGTCTACTTTAAAAACGTACAAAATTTTTTTTTTTCAAAAACTAGTCCTTTAGGGTTATAATCGCCAAAATTTGAAAAAATAACGATTTTTTCGCGGTTTTTTCGATTTTTGACAAAGTTGCGTTCGGCGCTCGAGGTCACAAACTTGGATTATTCATTAGGCCAACATCATAAACAAGTCTGCAAAAAATCAGAACTACCGGATTTGACGCATACTACCCCATATGTTCAGGCGACAATTTTACTGGACTAAAATCAATCACGATCAAATTTATATTATGACAGTGTTGGCGACCATTTGAAATCAAGAAGGTTGAAACGATCTTCGTGGTGACGTCACAGGCAAGTAAGCAAACCTAATCATTTACTAACCTTGGAATGGACTGAGCATTCCAACTGTGAAGTAATTACCGACGAAAAAGTGTGAAAATTGAATCTTGACAATTTTATGAAATATTTTTGAAACGGTGCGTATAAGAAAAAAATATTTTAGATAAAAGTTGTAGAGAAAATTATTATCTATAATCTATATCCCATTCATTTTTTTCTATCTTTTATCAATTAGTCAGAAAGATTCGTTTTATATAATTAGACACAGTAGGGTCAAGACACTTATGACAGCTTATGTTAGTCAAAAACATAGTCTTATAGCATGGACTGAGTATTCCCTATTCAACTGTGAAGTAAATACTGGTGAAAAAGTGTGACAGAGATAAAGCGAATATGTAGCCAATACCTGTCTCTTTCTAGAATTCTAATTGGTCACCACACAGATTTACAGTCATTAGAGACCTACAGAAAAGAGACAGGTATTGGCTACATAATCGTTTTGTCTCTTTAAAGAAAGTGGTCAATTTTATGAGGCTATTGCTCAGTCGATTCTATAAGTCTATGGGTAAAATGCAGTAAGAAATAAAATACAGTGGTGCCTCGCATAACGAACTTAATTCGTTCCTGGACCAAGTTCGTTATGCGAAAAGTTCGTTATGTGAAACGCGTTTTTCCATAACAATACATGTTAAAAAATTTAATTCGTTCTGTAGCATAAAATATGGTACTGTAACATAAGAAAGATTTTTTAGTCTTTTTAGTCAGAATCAGATTATGAGAGGCTTGCAGAGTCAAATCCTCTTTCTAATTATTTCTTGTTTCATTTCAACAGAAATCACCTTCCCGCTTTTTTTAGAACTCATAATATAAACATACAAAATTACATTTATTAAAACAAACAGGTGTGTGAGTTAAGCACAGAAAAGAACGACTGACGCGCGTTGATGCATGTTCATGCAAGTTTGAGCATCGACTGCGTGCGACTTTGGAAGTTCGGGCGACTTCGTGATACGTAGGAGTGTTCGGGCGGCAAAATTAAACACGTTGCAGTTCGTTGCGCGAAGCGAAGTTCGTTGTGCGAGTCGCGCAATGAACGAACAGAAAGTTCGTTGTGCGCAGCGTTCGTTATGCGAGGCACCACTGTATAGGTAAAAATTAAGAAAAACGGAATCAAAGACATTAACACTTTCAGGTGTCAATTAACTGTGCAAATAGTTTGGGGGTGATTTAAAATTGAAATCTAAACTTTTTAGTGAATTTTTTCAAATTTAATTTACAGTCTCGTACCGTCAAAATGTGTGTAATTTTTTTTTTCAAATATAATTTATAATAATAAGTTTTATAATTAGATTTAATAATTTGAGTTTGTTAAACAAAAATATGTTGAATTGTATAATAATACTTTAATATTAAAGTAAATATTTGTAATATATAATTGCATTCAAACACTTTAGGGCAAATGTACTATAATTACTGTTTACCTCCATTTATGTATATGTGTATACAATATGTGGGTGAGTGCAGTGTACCTGTTGGGGGGGGGGGGGGACGAAAGGGAAATGTGGGTTTAATCTCTCTCACAAATTGTTTTAATAATTGTCAATTTTTGTGCAAACCTCGTTAAAAGTATATATTTACTCGTACATATTTGTTTTGTTAAATTATAATTTTACCTAGACTAAAAAAAATATATGTAATATTAGCAGTCTAGTGATGTAACGAATATTCGCATTCGCGAATATTCGCACATTTTCAAACATTCGTATTCGCATTCGCATTAGCACATTTGTAAACATTCGTATTCGCATTCGCATTCGCAGGTAAAGTTGCGAATATTTTTGCGTATATAATATGATGTATTAACAAATAAAAATACCATTTTTTAATCTATTTTAATCAGAAGACCTTTTTTTAGCTTCTTTTGAAAAAGTCAATATTCGCATTCGCATTCGCGAATATCGACCAGCCAATATTCGCATTCGCATTCGCAAATATCGATAGCTAATATTTGCATTCGCATTTGCGAATGTTTAAAATCATACATTCGTTACATCACTAATTAGCACCTATACTAAAGTTTAATTGATTGTTTCTTAAATCTATAGATTTTCATCTAATTTACACAACGCAATATTTTTTTATCGGATGATTATGTTGTTTTTAAAAAAAATATAAAAAATTGTCCTATTTCATTGAAAAATTAAAAAACTAAGGAATTAAATATGAACAGGTAAAACACGATGCTCTATCGTGTAGAGTAGGTACAAATCAATAAGGAGAAAAAAAAATTGTTAGTGAAAAGTTTAAAAAAATCGAAATATACAATTTTTACATTTTCGTTCATTATAAATTAGAAAAATCTATTTAAAAAAAGTTCTAAGTAAAGTTAAAAACTTAAGTACGCGATTTAGATGATACATGAATTTTTAAAATAATTTTTGGTCATATTTTAAATTGTTTATTTCAAATGTTATCTATACCAAAAATACAGTCATTTTGACGCGGACTCTTAGGCGTCTCTCACACCTTAATTAAAATAAAGACAAAAATACCCTCGTTGACTTGTTTGTAGAGAATTTTATGCTCTACAAAAAATGTTAGACATTTAAAACTAACTATTTAAAAACTTCCTCATAAAATATTCTAACAAGTAGTGAAAACCGGAATAAAATCCACCCAATAGGTACTGAAAAAATCCTTCATAGACAGATAGGCGCGACAAGAGCCTTTGTTTTATATTATGTATGTGTTTTTTTTTCATTTGAAAAGGTTAACATGTAATCTCAAAGCTAAACGATAATCATATTGAAATTAGATTCAAATTATAAAAATTCTGCATATGTTGGACACGTACGGGCGCTGCTAAGGAATGAGGAATAGGAGAGGGGGGTTAGGGGGGGTAAAGGGGGAGGGGATGTGTGTGTGTGAGTCGCGGTAGCGTCGATACCCGATGTAAATCACCTGTCAGCATCGCGTTTAAGTCGCGCAAAACATGGGCCCGATAAACAACGCTAAATTGTAACTGACAAAAACGCGTCGATTTATTTCACAAACAGGATTCGACACGACAATGAATGAGCGGGCCATAAATCAGGCCCAACGTACAGGGGCGGGCTCACAAAGGGGCCAATGGGCCGGAGATAATCCATTCATTTTGGGAAAAACACACGGGAAATGGTGACAACTTTATGTGCCTAGCATGGCACGTTGCGCGGCGTATGCGAGAGAAGGATGGATCGTATAAATCATGTATGAGCGTGTGTCTCGCTCGCTTGCCCTAGGATATCTTCTGAAACGGGCGTTTTAGATAAAAAGGAAGGGATGTATTTATTAGTTTGTGCATAAATTTATCTTTGTTTTAAAGAGACGTTTTATGTCAAACCAAAGATCCATGTGCATAATTTGTGTTCACCTTTTGACTGCAAATTATAAATTAAAAATCAAAATGTTTTTCATTCTGTATATCGGTGCCAACGTTACCAAATTGTTCATTACATATGCGCCGAAATTATATGGCAAGATTTTCATAACCTAGGCTCAAAACATGATTTTTTTCGAATCAGGTAGAGCGTTTACAGATCGACAGACAGACAGACATCATAGAGATAACGGTTGTACTTATTAGGGATCTTCAGTAAAAAATATGACTATATCGTCACCTCGGAGCAAGAGTGGCACAACTAAAAAATATCGAATTTGTACTAAACTCATTAGATGGTATAGATTTATATGCAAGAGTTTCACAACTGTTAATTCCATGTGTGGCCACCAGGGAGCAAAATTTGATATTTTTTTTTTATGAAAAACTGTCACAAGTAAAATTTGTTCAAACGTTAGTACTATTAAGCGTGTAAAAGTTTGATTCACTAGCACTTTTCTAAATTATCAAAATAAAGTAGCATTCAATTATATATTTAAGTTTAAAAACGTGATTTTTCCAAAACAAAGTCGTTCTGTGCGTCTGTCTGTCTGTGCAAGATTTTCTCAGATTTTATTCTGCTTTTCAATAATGAATAGAGTGTTTCACGAGGAAGGATTTGGAGAAAAATGGAGTCGATTTTTAAATAAACATTACATTTGCCGATTAAAAATTTCAATTTTGTATCAAAAAATATTATCAGTTTTAACATGTACTGTCAATTGAGTAACTTCTACAATCTCTATTGTAATTTATATAATACGCAATTTCAACTAATTATTCAAAAGTCGAATTATTTGTTAATAAAGTGCTATACAAATTATTTCATTTCAATTAAAAGACAATTACAATAAATACAAAGATTGTGTAAAATTAATTATATTAATATCTTGTTTATATGGGACGAGTACAGTACTCGGCCGAGTGTAATGAACCAGCGAATTAAAAGAAAATGGTGCTCGACCGAGCAGTATAACGAGTACACACAAAAAAAACTGTATTGGACCCAGAAAATCTTGTTTTGTATATAACGAAAACAATATTTTCTTAATATAAGAAAAGTACTCTTAATCCAACTACATTATTTCTTCGTCCAAGAATACTATAGTTGGTTTAAGAATATATTTCTTATCATAGGAAAATATTGTTTTCGTTATATACAAAACAAGGTTTACTTGGCACAAGTAAACCTTTCTACCTGTGTACATCGGTCGAGTTAGGCCTATTTCACACATATACGGTTTCATTCGGTTCGGTTCGTTTTCGGTCGCTGCCGACAAGTGTGAAACGATGATTCAGTTTGTATTCGGTACCTAATAGAAACCGTACAGAACTGAATACTCCCTCCACACGGACAGATTTCATCAGGTTTCAATTCGTGTCCAGGGAACACAAAGCAATGAACGCGTTCACACATACTCGGTTTAGTTTCGGTTTTAACCTGATAGCGAGTGTTATTTTTTTTAAAGTTTTGTCGAGGATTTTCTAATAAAATGAGCGGTTTTCTAGATGTTGATGTGGAGCGTCTTCATGCTCTTTAGCTTCGGGAAAATAGTGTAGAATGCTCCAAATTCCTGCTGTAAAGTGATGAGAGGGTGCTCGCAATGAATTCTAGTATCCCTCCTTCATTTTTTAATTTTTTTATAGAGAAACAACATGGCAACAACTTGCTTTCTCTCCATGATAACTACTGAGTTTACGGAAAAATAATAAAACCTAATATGAACCGTATGAGAACCGTGTATGTGTGAAAGGGTTTGATTCGTTTTCGGCTGAAACCGAAAACGAACCGAACCGAATGGAACCGTGTATGTGTGAAACAAGGCTTACTCGTTCCATGTAAACAAGGCATAATAGTATATTTGTTTATTCCTATAACAAATTAAAGTATACCAATAGTTTCAATCCTGTACACAAAAATTACTAATTGATTTTGTAATTTTAGTAACAAACACGTGGTCTAACAAAAATGACAATATTTTAGACCGTTTTTTATGTATAAATAATAAAACCATTAAATGCGCATAAATTTAAAATGGGAACATATAAATTCTACGTTTGTATATTTATAATAAATATTTGTATCTCTTATTTTTTTTACAAAACATCAAAACATTCCAACAAGCGAATAGCGTGTGTGTCATTCACCAAAAATAAGAGTAATTAACTTGTAATTTTATTACAAATACCAAAACATCTGGCTTGAAAATAAATTAATTTTTACGTCAAAACACACCTATATACATCCATGCATAAATAATGACGATTTATATCATTAAAATAAAGGACCTTTTTAACTCTGATCAATACATTCTAAATAAATATAAACGATATTTCATACATTAATGTAAGTAATATATCATTTTATAAACTTATTTTATTTTTATAACTTTTCAATATGGGGAAAAATGAGTTCATAATATATATTGTATTTTTCTCAGTAATTACTGAACGGATTTTATTACGGTTTTCACTAATGGGTAGAGTGTTTCACGAGAAAGGCTTAGGAGTATAATCTATATACAGTGTTGCCTCGCATAACGTACTTGATTCGTTCCAGGAGCAAGTTCGTTATGTCAACGCGTTTACCCATAACAATATTATACATGTTAAAATTTTTAATTCGTTCTGTAGCATAAAATATGGTACTGTAACATAAAAAAATTGTACTCACGTTTTTTTATTTTTGAGTGAGACTCAAATTTAGGAGCCTACCGAGGCTCGCAGGGTCAAATCCTCACACACAAAATTACATTTATTAAAACAAACACGTGTGTGACTTAAGCGCAGAGAACGACCGACGCGCGTTGATACATGTTCGTGCAAGTTTAAGCATCGACTGCGTGCGATCTTGGAATTTCGGGCGTCTTCGTGATACGTAGGAGTGTTCGGGTGGCAAAATGAAATACGATGCAGTTCGTTGAGTGAAGCGAGGTTCGTTGTGCGTAATGAACAGAAAGTTCGGTGGGCGCAGCGTTCGTTGTGCGAGGTATCACTGTATATAAAAGAGTTTGTCCTTAACCTCACTCACTCATTCATACAGGTTGGCCCAAGTAAAACGAAACGGGCGCGCTTTTGGTCATTTAAAATAAGATTTTGAAAAAAAACTCGAACACGTCGATTTTGTTTTCAAGGGGGACATCTTTTGCTATAAAATTTTTGCAAGAATCTTTTCAACCCTCAGCGCTATGAGCACAACCCTTAAAATTTTAAATAGCATGATAGGGCAAGTGATACCTCATTTGAAAGGGTTTTTCATTTTGAATACGGTGCTTTTTGATTTTTTCAAATCTGTTGAGTTTTAGTCAAGTTATTTACATTTTGAATTCCATAAATGCAATGATTTTCTGATCAAAAAACAAATATTTACAGCTAAAATTCAAAACAAAGTTGGCTTATTTTCTTATAAAATAATTCAAAAACACCCAATTTGGCCATTTATTGAACTAATTAAAGTTTTAGATGTTGGTAATTTTTTTTAATAAATTTTTTTTAAATTTTTTAATTAATTCAATAAATGTCCAAATTGGATGTTTTTGAATTATTTTATAAGAAAATAAGCCTACTTTGTTTTGAATTTTAGCTGTAAATATTTGTTTTTTGATCAGAAAATCATTGCATTTATGGAATTCAAAATGTAAATAACTTGACTAAAACTAAACAGATTTGAAAAAATCAAAAGGAGCCGAGATATTTACGATTTTGTATATGGAATAAAACGCAAAACAATAGACAAATTTAATATTTCACCCCCTGTGATGTATGGAGGGTAGTAATTATTTTCGAAATCCACGCGAGGGAATCAGCTATTTTAGTATAAATTAATCATCGGAGAGGTATACCTATTTGCGTGCGCTGCATAAATAGTTAGCAATAAATGAAAGTAATGTTAAATAGGTTTATTACAGATTAAATTTATATCCCCGGGTAATACTGTGTTAGTAGTTAGGAGTAGTGTTTAAATAGTTTTTTTTATAGTATAAAATACTTGGTTGATATTTATTTGAAATAATAAATTTATTTGTGGTACCTACTTTTCAGTTCAAGATAAATTACACTATGCAACACAAAAAATTCACAGAAATTTGAATAGGTGATTAAGAAGGTATTTGTCATACCGAAAGCGAATTCATTGCCCGAATGATTTTATCACGTCAGGTTTTTTAGATATCCAAACCTAAAAGTCCCAAAAATGACGATTTTGGCAAAGTTGAGCAATTTATTACTAATTGTAAGTAGGTCATTTTTTCCTGAAGTTTTCTTTCATGATTTCGAATAGTACTATCTTTTCTCTTTAAAATGATTTTTTTACATTTTACTATGCGATTTTTCTTTACCGAAATATACTACTTTAAATATATATGTAGTCAAGTTCATTGTATCTACTATCTACACTCTATTAACAAAAATATCATATCTTCAAACTAGTACATCTCGGCTAAAAAAATCGTACAGTAAAAAATTAAAACTCATTTTAAAGAGGAAAGATAATACTATATGTTACCGTGACCGAAAACTTTAGAAAAAAATTACCTACTTGATAATAAATTCTTTAACATTGCCAATATAGTCTTTTTTGGGACTTTTAGGTTAGAATATCTCAAAACCCTGACGTGATGAAACCAATTGGGCAACAAATCCGGTTTCGGCATGCCAAAAGCCTCCTAAATTTTCTATTCAGATCTCTGTTATATTACAAAAGTATTTTTTTGTTGCATAGTGTAATTAAAACATAGAATATATAAGTCTAATCAATTTTAAACATTAAATCGACAATGTTGTAGTATAGGTATGTCAATTACATTATTCCATAGGAGGGTGTGGGAGATTTAGCAGGGAGGGGTTGGTTGTTGCCTTACTGCCTTATCCGTTCCATTCTATCTATGTTTGCACACAATACATATAACGACAAACCCCTAAAGTGGCGAGTGCTGAAAAGGGTGTGGTTTGAAAAGGGTTGTGGTTGAATACGATGTAAAATGAAAATGAAGAAATACTCACAGTGTTTGTTTAAGAAATAATGAATTCATGGACTTGTGTGGAAAATATTGTTTTTACGTATTTTTTAGTGGGGTTGATTTTTTGTTTGTTCTGTATTGGATATTTTTTAAATAGAATATAAATTTCGTATATAAAACATATCGTCACCTCAGAGGCAAGAGTGGCACAACTTAAAAATTCTGAGTTTTGGGAAATCACGTTTTTAAACATACATATAGGTACAGGTTGATTCAGCACTGTCGTGCCAAACTTGAACAGTAGATTGAGAAAAATATTTTAAGCAAAAAACTTCCAATAAACATATGTCGATAACACATATTATTACTAAACTAAATACTAAATTTCATTATTCTAGCATAAAGGTTTCTCTAGATCAGTGGTTCCCAAAGTGGTCCCTACGGACCCCAAGGGGTCCCTAGCATCGTTCAGGGGGTCCGTGGAAAATTAAAATCGATTTGGGGGTCCCTAAACAACGTCAGGGGATCCGCGCACATTTTTATTAATATGGAAGTTAAAATAAATAACAATGAATAAGTTACACTGGCCGACAGCCATTTTGCTGCAGAGCATACAACATCGCTGAATTCAAAAATGACCACCATTTTGCTCAATCAGCTCTTGTTTTTGCAATATTGCAAAAAAATGCTTAATTCGATATGCAAACATTCAAATTCGTATATATATTTTTTGAATCAATTACTTCAACCAAAGATCATTCAGAATGAAGCTATGGGTCCTAATTGAACTAAAAAGCCTTAAATTATATACATTCATAAAGTTATTATCTTCGAAAATCATTTTTTAAACGAAAAAAAAAATCGATTTTTTAGTAAAAATTCGGCAAATTTTAAAATTCAAAGCGCATTAACACAAACAATTTTTGTCCAATTATAATATTATTCACTAAGTTAGTAGCTTTATCTATCTTCTTCATTGTGTTAAAATTTCAACGTAATCGAATAAAAATTGGCGAAGTGATACTAAAATCAACTGCGCGTGTCAAAATTGAGTAGTTTTTCACCCATGGTCTGTGGGCAAGTTTTGACTATGAAAAGGGGTCCGTGGGCCAAAAGAGTTTGGGAACCACTGCTCTAGATATTAAATTAAAACTCATTTTTGGTAAAATTTTGCAAAAAAATTTCCGGACACAAAAAGTTTTTTGCTTAAAATATCCTTCTCAATCTACTGTTCAAGTTTGGCACGATAGTGCTGAATCAGCCTGTATGTATAATTGAATGTTACTTTATTTTGATGATTTAGAAAAGCGTTAGTGAATCCAACTTTTACACGCTTAATAGTACTAACGTTTGAACAAATTTTAGCTGTATGAATATTTTCTTAATACAAGAAACATACTCTTAATCCAACTACGTTATTCCTTCGTTCAAGAATATTATAGTCGGTTTAAGAGATTATTGCTTATCTAAAGAAAATATTGTTTTCGTTATATACAAAACAGGGTTTACGTGGTTTGAGAAATCCTTTCTACCAGTACATTTAAACTAATTGTTAGTGTAATCTATTTATTAATTATTATATTATCATAACATTTGCTTTACGAATCTTTATTTTATAACTTTTGTGTCGTAGTACTTATCTTTTTGTAATCATTTATCATCATAAAAAAACTATATTTTCGAACTTTGGTAATTAAATTGATTTAATAAAGAGGTATTTGTTTTATTAGTTATATGAGTTCATGAGAATTATATAAAAGAAGCCCACCAATCCCAAAAAACTGTATATCTTTCTTTTAAAGCATCCAAGACTGGAGCTAGTAGAGTAAAGTCGGTATATATGGACTAGGCGGGTAATATGGACACCTCTTTTTGTTGCTCCTTTTACATTTTATAAAGACAACATTAATATGTATTTAAACATACACCTCTAAATAACTGCGTCAGTTGACATGACAGTGTTTGAAAAACCAGTATGTCATTGAGGGCAAAATTTCGAATTAAATTTTTTTTATTAAAATTGTATGAAAATTAAATGACAGGCAGTTCATCTGAATACTTTATCAGTTTTTATTTAAACTGTTCAATAATTAACTATTTTTGATGAATTTAGCACGTGGAAGCACTGTGCATTTACTTGGCAGATGGGTCAGTCCGCGGTAATCGATACCAGATAGTTAAAAAATTATTTTACGAAAATTAATACTAAAATATAAAATTAACAGGCTTTTTTTAACATCAATTTTCTTAAACCAATAGAAAATTAGAAAAATTTAAGTTAATTTTCAAAATATTATAGTTTTTTCAAAACTTACTTAAGAAAAAGTGACGATCGTGGCAAACTATTAAAAGTCTTTGACAATTACATATCAGACGTGACGTTTGACCAAATTAAAAAAAATTACCCTCACTAACAATAATGACTAAGGGTGACCGCATTTATTATAAATTTAACGAATCTATTTGATAAATCATTGTTATAAGTATTAGTTAATAATATCAATAAGCAATTAAACACACAAATAGTACCTACTTTTATTGTATCCTTGTCACACCCGTCACAATGTTTGTTGAGTAATAACCAGTTAAATAGATTACGTATTTACCTGATGCTCTTGTGTAACTAAAAAATAATTTATTCGTAACATATTAAAGTATGAGTATTATAAAGTAATTTCAATATTTTCGCTAATATTTTGAGATTTTGAATAGAGGTTGCAAGACTTGCAATTGTTGGCGTCACACTCGTCACAGGGCTTTGAACGCTGGTATTTTTTTTGTAAAATAACCGTAGACCTTTTATTCTTTCAATATTTCAGTATTACATTAAGATCTACAGAAAAATGGTAAAACCATGTTATTAACTAGTATTATTTAGAAATTATGAACTCTAAATCCGAGTTGAAATGTCACACCTGTCACCGCGGACTGACCTAGATGTTTTTTTTTTAATTTACAAAAACGAATTTTGATGTGTTATTAATAATTATAATTTTTCTTTTCAGGTACGTAAAAGTTAATTCATTCTTCAATGGGTTCATTCATATCGAGGTAAAGTGAATTTCTTATAATTAAATCCTGAATTGAATTTTTTAGTCGTATTGTATTTTATTTATTTATTTAATTTAAATTGAATTGAATTTATACTTCATTTGTTAATACAAGATGGAAGGAAGACAATTAAAGCAATTAATTATATTGAAGAGCATTAGGATAAACTTGTTCTTAAAAAAAGTCATTAAAATCGCAAGGACAAATGAAGGACATTAATATAAAAGCGATTAAAAATCTTATCCTTTTTGTATCCAAGTGAAATCAATTTCTATCGACAGGTGTCTCTGCCAATAGTTAGCAAGCAGCATTCCGACATACCTCTCCTCCCCTCTCTCTCTAACCCGCCTACAATTCAAAGAATTCCCAATGTACTTCCACAAAAATCATTAATTACATTTCACGGATTCGGAAGGAAGACGGTTTTCTTCTTCTTCTTTTTTTTTAGATTGACAAACCGTGGATTATTTGCACTGCCAGGATTAAGTCTCGAAAATCTGTACGAGAAAAACTGATCATTAAAAACGGTTCGATATATAACAGAAATAGCTATTCTTTTATCCTGTCGTGGGTTTGATGAAATTCGGGAGAAGTATTTTGCAGTAAATAATAGATTAGATGTCAGAATTGAACAGATGATGGACATATTTAGAAATGGGAAATCATTGCACATTTCAACTTGATTGTTTCTGTATTTTAACTTTTATCTTATCGATATTTTTAAACAATATAAAAATATATATATAATCAGTAAAAAAAATATATATGTATTAGAGCAACACACTAGCTTTTGCTTGACTACATGGTTTACATTAATTTTTGTTTTTATATTGATATTTATATGAAAAGTAGAAATTTAATTAAACAATTTAGATTTTCATTTTATAAAAGTGATTTAAATGAAAAATATATGAAAACTCATTGTTTATGTAGTAAATAATGTTTTTCTTTTTTATTTTCTTACTTTTAAATTGATATTTCTATTAAATATTGCCATTTGAAATATAAAATTTAACTAAAAATTTTTGAGTTTTCTATTTCGTCAAAAGTAACTCATAACATTCTCTAGATATGGCCTCTCAAAGTTTTGCTTTTTAAAAATTTAGTTAAATTATAGTTAAATTAATTAAATTTAGTTAAATTATATAGATTTTAATGCACTGATTTCAAAATGGTTTACAAAAATCAAATCCGTCAATACGTTCAAAAGTTATCGCCATTTTTCTCAAAATTTTTGAAAAAACTAAAACTTTGAGAGGCCATATCTCGAGAACGTGATAAGATACAGACATGTGGTTAGAAAAATTCAACTTTTCACATCATTTTCTATAAAATAAACATAATTTTATCGATATCGAAAACAAAAAAATTTTTTGTCAAATTTCATGTTTTAAATTTAAATATTAAATAGAAATGTCAACTCAAATACATTTAAAATTTAATTTACAACATTAATATACCGGGCGTGAGTAAAAAATACAATTCATGAGCAAAAATCACTCACACACTCAACATAAAACAGGGTAGTACCAAAATTTATTTAATTTATAGAAGCTCATGAAATACAAATAACGGTTTAAGCTAAAAACTTTAATAACTTTAACAGAGAGACTTTCTAAATTTTTAAATAAAATAATGTACAGTGAAACCTGGATTACTGTAATCCCAAAGGACCAGTTATTCTATCCCAATTAAAGAGGTGTCCATTTATCATTGACCTCAATATGAATTCTAGTTATAGAAGTTTCCCACTTATCAAATTTCACTGTATTTTAGAAATTACTTCGTGACAGTCCTATATACAGGTTGTCCAAGATAAGCGTGCAATGCATGGGGATATCCTAAACGGTAAGAGATACAGATGTGGTTAAATGAGATGAATTATTTGTAAGAAAGGGGTGAGTATTACAACATCAAAAAATATTAATAATTTTATGTGGTTCAGGCGGTATACCCAAAAAACTGAAAATTCGGAATTTCTTTAAATGACTAACTTTTTTGGCAAAGTAGATAGGTACTTTTTGTTTGCGGTTTCTCAAGGCACTTTTTTGTGAAGAATTTATTGGTGTATTTAGAATTTTTATATCACTTTTAGTTTCCGAGTTACAAGCCCTAACTTTAGTTTTTCTTATGGGCCGCCAAGTTGGCTATATCATATTCGAACGTGTTTTTTACTCTACTTTACAATGATATGTCACATGTCATACTTATTATTAAAAAAAAGTAAAAACCTTTTTTTGTAATAGTTTATTGTTTTTAAATATGCATTTGTTATTTTCATTGTTGTTATTGCGATTTTTGTTTAACAATTTTTGTTTTTCATGGCTTACTGAAATGATTGTGATAAAATACTTTATAAATATCACCAGTATTTAGTACGTCGACTTATTTTCTATAATAAGTATGTCATGTGACATATCGTTGTAAAGTAGAGTGAAAAACACGTTCAAATATGATATAGCCAACTTGGCGGCCCATAAGAAAAACTAAAGTTAGGGCTTGTAACTCGGAAACTGAAAGTGATATAAAAATTCTAAATACACCAATCAATTCTACTCAAAAAAATGCTTTAAGAAACCGCAAATAAAAAGTACCTATCTACTTTGCCAAAAAAGTTATAGTCATTTAAAGAAATTCCGAATTTTCTGTTTTTTGGGTATACCGCCTGAACCACATAAAATTATTAATATTTTTTGATGTTGTAATACCCACCCCTTTCTTACAAATAATTAATCTCATTTAACCACATCTGTATCTCTTACCGTTTAGGATATCCCCATGCATTGCACGCTTATCTTGGACATCCTGTATATCAACTAATAAATAATTCAAAACAAGTGCACTATCTCTGTACTGGAGCAGAGTTATTTTTGCATCATTTATTTTATCGAGAAATATTTGTGTACGTTTATTGTGTGTGTGTGTGTGTGTTTGCTTGTGTATGTGTTCTAGTTACGGGTTACGACAATTTAATAACTTTTATATCATCACTGATCGGTCATAAATAATCGAAGACCTGCTGAGCATATAAGCTTCTTTTAACATAATATCCTATATATTTCTCATTTCCTATCCCAATTTTTTACTGGAATTGTTCTTTTATTCACCCATTTATCACTTCACTTTATTTTTTTGCTTTTTTCAAAGTGTATGGTGTGTTCTAAATCTGTAAAAACTTTCGGTTTTTTGAGGTGTGATTTATTACGTTTTTATTTTTATAATAAAATGTAGACCGCGTTTTTTTCTTCTTCTCATATGTGTGTTTACTACATATAGTTTCTCCAGTCCATTGAAATATTATAAACACGTATCTCTTTTTATTATGTATTGTACATCGATCAGTCATGTCAATTTGAATGCTATTGGCTTCATTTATCATCTATACAGGCGCGTATATAGCATAACTTCTCGTAGGGGGTCATACAGAAAAAATATATAAATTTAACTTTTAGAAAAAAAAACTTTTTAATAGCAGCATATACTGGGGATTCATTTAACCTGGAATTTTGTATATCTCGAGAACTAAGCAAAATAATGAAAAATGGTTCAGACAAAAGTTATAAGGGTCAAATATTGGTGACCTTGAATTTCACCTTGATATTTATTTTCATGATCAAATGAAGATCAACTTTGATTTTTTAAATGAGAATCTATATTTTTTATTGCATATTCGTATTATACAGAAAAAAATATATAACCTTTGTACGAAAAGTTTTTAATGTAAATTTTTTGTTTCTAACGAAATTTCCATGCACTTGCAATTTACTAAATAATTTTAAAATAATACAGTTGATTAATTAACTACTTTTGGCGTAATTCTGGAATTAATCGACCTTATAAAAAGTTAAATTATTTAGTAATTTTAAATTTTCGAAACAAATAGCAAGTGCATAGAAATTTCGTTAGAAACAAAAAATTACATTAAAAACAAAACTTTTTGTACAAAAGTTACATGTTTTTTCCCGTATAATACGAATATGTAATAAAAAATATAGGTTCTTATTTAAAAAATCAAAGTTGACCTTCATTTGACCATGAAAATAAGTATCAAGGTGAAATTCAAGGTCACCAATATTTGATCCTTTCGATACCTTATAACTTTTGTCTGAACCATTTTTCATTTTTTTACTTAGTTCTCGACATATACAAAATTCCAGGTAAATGAATCATCCTGTATATTTGAAATAAACGTATAATAAATCTCAAAATATTTAATCGTTTAGTTTTTGCAAAAAATAATAACATACTTCTTCAGAAATATTTTCTTGACTGCAAATTCTTTAAACTTTATTTTAAATTTTAATAAATTAAAAATTCGAATTTTGCAATAAAAGGTAGTAGATAGAGATGCACAGTATGACAACTACACATGTAGAAAGGTTTACTTGAGCCAAGTAAACCTTGTTTTGTATATAACGAAAACAATATTTTCTTAAGATAAGAAATATATTCTAAAACCAACTATAGTATTCTTGGACGGAGAAATAATGTAGTTGGATTAAAAGTAGGTACTTTTCTTATATTAAGAAAATATTGTTTTCGTTATACAAAACCAGATTTTCTTGGTCCAATACAGTTTTTTTTGTGTGTAGAAATGAACTCAAATCAATTTCCTATAACTCATATAAAATAATTATTTTAGCGATGTTTAAAATTAATTATATTAAAAATAGTATGTCAATCTTTATTTCTACCTGTTAAGGTTGTTGTTCACTGAAAGTCGTGGCATCTAGCGAAATTTAGCATGAACTACAGGGTTTTGATATATCGGTAAAAAAAAAAACAAATAGATCTGGCAACAATTTATAATATTAGACAAGAATAGAAGATTCATTTTTAACAATATTATAATTATTACTGTTGCTGACAATAGTAATAATTATAATAACAATAGTAACTATTATTATTATAAATAAAAACATTAAATGTAATCAATAATCACTTGATATTTACAAAGCGCGTCAGTTTTCAATACCACGTTTTTATATTTCAAAGATCGCGCCGAATGCGCTGTTGCCATATCGTATATTTACGTCATGTGTTCGGGAATTTATCAAAGTTAAAAATTAATAATTATTTAAGGAGATGGTAAATCATTCTAAAATTTTATATACACATTCCTTAATTACCAATCTATAACATATCCGTTTTTGGTTAAAATCTGACGTTTAGTTTTAATACACGAATTAAATGAATATCGAATTCCAAGTTGATCCCTATGCTTGCAATGTATAAGAGGCCAACTTTGCACGTTTATAATTAATAAAGGAAATGGTAAACTGACCTGAATTTTTTTTTAGAAATGCGAACTAGCTTACTTAACACAATATTATAATTTTAACAAATTCTGTAGTGATCGATTTTAGTGAACAAGAACCTTAAGCAAGTAATTATCATTAAATAAAATTTTTACTCGAATTAGATTTTTTTTTTCAAAATTGTCTCAAACTGCGTTTTTTGCTCGTAGTAGTGGCGTAACTGCAAGGTGGCTAGACAGGCAAAAAGCCAGAAGCCTCCAGGAGCGTAGATAAGGTTTATTAATAAGCACCTTTTTTTGGTCACCATTTCAAAATTGATTTTTTATTTTATTGCACTTTCAAAATTTCCCACTGACTCGTACTGAAAACTCGTGTTTCTTGTTTAAAATGATGTATAAAACAGTCTTGCGGAAACCACAGCAGTAAATTTTTCTAATAATTCCATTAAACAATTATTTTCATCGAAACAAAAAAAAAAAAAAAAGAAACTGTTAACCTATTATTTAACATCACACATCAAACTCACAACATTCCTACAAAATAATGAACGAGGTCTAATAAACACGAGTATGTTTAAAAATAAAAAAACAAAAAACATACAGAAACGAGAATTTAAAAAAAACTGAGTTTTTGTACCATTGCTTCGTTTGCGCAACGAAAGCATCGGGAGTGTAGGTTTAACCACGCCGGGTTAAAGAGGAGCGGGGGTGGGGGGAGGGGGCGACTGTAAAGTGCAAGGTAGGGTAGGGTGGTGACGTCCATTATGCTTAGACACTCCTTCTCTCGCGCAGCCCTCTATTTCCGTAATCGTTTTGTTGTCGACCTGTTTCACCAATTACTCGAATTCTGTTTCATCAACTTGAATGTTTTATATAATCAGTTTGTTTATAAGATTATCTTTAGAATAATTCTCTTATATTCGTAAATGATGAACGTCGACGATTTGTTTTGTTTAAGAAACTTGTTTTACTTATGTTCAAGTTTAATTCACTTGTTTGTTATTTATTATTCTTTTGTTTTGTTTTTAATTTATTCATTATAACTATTTTATTGTTGTTCAGTTTTCAAAGGTTCTGTTCTATTCTATTTTGAATAAATGATTAAGATCTTCCTATTCCTGTTATTTTATACATATATTTAGTACAAAGTTACGAATTAATAATTTATTATATCTTTGGAAATAAATTACGAAAATATTTTGTATCTCATTTACTAACCTTTCAATGTTTTTCAAAAACAACTGGGATTGAATAAAGTAGAAATAATATAAGGTACTGGCACAAGTTTTGGGCAATTTTTAATTAAATGTACTGAATTATAAATATTGCAAGAGTTGGTACTTTAAACAACAAGCTGAGAGAGCCTTCTCGACCGCAGGCTACATTTGTAGCTCTATTAGAAGTCAATTGACAGATGACACAATCAACACAATTTGTTTCCTAAGATCGTTTTTTCAAACCAAAAATTGATTATTTGTTTAAAAATTACGGATTGATGGAAATCCAGCCGAATCCGGCCGGATTAAAAATGAGACCGGATTGCAATCTCTATTTATATTGTATATAATTTTTAAAATATTGTAAGGGGTCATCCATATTTTAAGGGAAAAGAGGGAGTCTACAAAGTGTGACTTGGGGAAGGGGAGTCACAAGCTTTGTGACGTCATAATGAATATTATATAAATTCATAGAGCAAAAATGTGAGGAAAAATGTTGTTAGTAACTCGAGATCGGTGAAGAGTTTTTGGGAAAATTTTATAAAAATAAAAATATTATAAACAACCAATGATAATAATGGAAGAATATTTTTTTTCGTTTCTTTTTTTGAGTATCTATTTATAGTTTCGAAATTTGTGTGACGTCACAACAGGGAGGAGGAAGTCATACGAATCTGATAAACTAGAGGGGGGGGGGGTAAATATCAACGTAATTTATTGATGTTCTCTAAGTAAAAATCGAATTTTAATGTAAACAATGAGACTGAAATAGGTACAATAAAAAAATAAACACTTTTAAAAGATTAAACTCCATTAATTTCAAAAAAAGAGTTCCGGAAAACAATTCTTTTCAAATTACAATTCAGTCCATCCAATCCGAGTCGTAAGGAAATTGTAGAAATAACATTATCCAACTAAGTACACAGCACAAACGTTATAGCAAAATACAAAACAATAACTCCCTCTGCCCTCTCCCCTCTTTAGTTACCATATCCTTCAATTATGACTTGAAAAGGGGAAATAATTGTCGTTTGACATCGCTTTTATCGAATACATACACAGAGGTAAATTGTGGTTTTATAGGAAGCAGGGTTAAATTTTACCCCCTTTACTCGTTGAGTGAATAAATTTGATTTTTTATATACATATATTAGGGTGGAGCGAATTTTTTTTATATTTTCGAATATTTAGAAAATTTGTATTAGCGAATTTTAAGTCCGGCGCCCATACAAAAATTAGTATTAAGTGTCAAGATATCACAAAAAAAATTTCAATGATATTCGTGATGATTTTAGGTTAGCACCAATCGATCAAATGCATGAAATACAATGAAAAATACATAATTTTTTATATAAATTAATTATATATTTGACGGAGGAAGGCTTATGCAATATGCCCCCCCCCCCCTAAAAATAATATTGTATTATTTAATTTACTTTAACAATATAATTTTGTATGACGATATAAGTACACCCATACCTCACTTTGCGTCGTGGTTACGTTCCACAAAAACACGACGCAAATTGAAACGACGCAAAGTAAATTATTTAAGTTACTCTCGTTTTAATTAAAAAAAAAATTAAAGACTCGAACCCAAAACAACGAAACTTAGAAAATTTAACGACGCACAGTGAAAATTAGTACTAATTCAGCAGCGACGCAACTTCGAAAAAAAACGCAAAACGAAATGACGCAAAGCGAGGTATTGGTGTATTGTATAAGCCCCTAACCCCTCAAATATATTATTAATTTTATAATTTTTTTTGTCTACCTTTTGTCCATGTCTGCCTTTCGGTATTCTGCCTTTTATCTTAGACCCCCTTCATTGTATGTTTTCCGAAAAGCATTTTGCTTTTGACACTAAAAAATGGGCATTTGACTTTAAATTACCCTGAAAATTGAGGTTATGCTCAAGGAAAAAGGTCATTAATAATGGGTGCTTGATCCAAAGACAATAATTTGCTGCTTAAATAAGATGCAGAGTACCTACTTTAAACACTAAAAATTTGATACTAACTTTTTTAGGCGCTGGACTTAAAATTCTTTAATACTAATTTTCTAAAAATTCGAAAATATAAAAAAAATTCGCTCCAACTTTATATATGATAAAATATTTAATAATTTTTTTACGGCTGCCACTGGTTGTAATGTGTTAACATATATTTTGATTTGTAAGCTCTATTTATTTCCGGAAGTAAGGATGTTGTTAACAATGCATTATTTGTTCCTGGTGCATATAATAACTGCTCTAACATTTATGTAACTACGGACATATATATTTTTATATAACTACATTGTTCTTTGTTGAGTACATAACATTATAAATGTATGTATATGTAAGTATATAATATTTTATGTGCAGTGACACTTATGTATATGTAACGAAATAATGTTTAAAAATGAGCTTTTATACATAAGTAATAAGTATACAATTCTTTCTTATTTGTATACTAGCTTTTATTTTTTTATATGATCGTTTTTCGGGATATAAAGAGCCTATGCTCTTCCTCGATATGCAAGCTATCCCCATGCTAAATTTCATAAAGATCGGTTGAGCAGTTTAGCCGTGAAAAGGTAACAAACATACAGACAAAATTCTTAAATAAATTTCTGCAGCCTTAATAATCTCTATTTCAGTAGACCCGCGGTAATCCGACAATATTGTTTTGCAAAGTGGCGTCGGATTATCTAATTTGTCGCACTGTAGAGTACTGCTACCGACAGGGTTGGCTCCCCACTGGGTAACCCAAAAAAACCCACCCGGGTTTTTTTGGGCAACTTGACTTAAAGAAACCCAGTGGGTTTTTTTAAATTTCATTATTTTACAGTATATTTGAATGAAATATTTTATTTTGTATCGAAATAATTGTAATACAATCATTCCAGACCTATATATTTTATTTGTAATTAAAATAACAGTGATAATAACTAATTGTACCTATACAAACAGACTCTGTGATTTGAAAAGTTTAAAACAAATAACTTTTTGTCTAGACCTAAAAAAGTTATCAAATATCACTCGTTTCGACAATATGAGAGAAGATCTAGAATGACGGCAACCCCATTTAGGGGTTTTGGAAATATTTGAAATTTTGTACCTAATATTAAACTGATAGTTCAATTGAACCTAAAGGCTATTATTTATTTATAGATCGAAAGCAGCTATTAAAAAGAGAGAAAAACATGCTCAAAATTTAATTTTAAATGATAAAATATTACATTTTCTAATTCACGTTTCCTAATGCAAGTTAATTCAAATTTTCAGCGTCTTATTTAACATTTTTGTTTTTTTGTTATTGTGGATATTACAGAACTAATATTTTTAAAAATATTTTAAATAGTATTAGAGAAATATTATGGAACATGAAAGTCATGTATGGTTTTCTTTATTATCTTTTGTCTTCCAGACCCACTTTGAATATTAAATTATAATTAAATTATTTAAATATGTTTATGTATTTATTGCAAAATCTTTTATTCAATAATACTGAGCATTACCAGATAAACATTTAATTATGTTTGTCGAGTTTCAAAATAAGTCTTGAAAAAAACAGAAACCATTTCGAACAGTTAATTAACATATTAAAAATGGTATTTTTTTAATTTTGTTACTAGGCAATTCAAAAAAGATATATTATAGAAAACTATTTTTGGAAATTCGAAGGACCTTTTTTATATAACGAAAATACTGAGGATAATTTTCCTTTTTTAGACGCAATTACATCAATCAACATCATTTGAATACATTTTTTTGGGTTTATAATATATATTGTATGTCTTTACTTAATTTTAAAAAACCCAATAAAACCCAAAAAAACCCGGTTTTAAAACCCAATAAAACCCGCTGGGCTGGGCTTTTTTAAAAAAACCCGGGTTTTTGCCAACCCTGGCTACCGACCTCTTGTAGTCCGGAATATTTTAAAAAGAAGTACCTTGTAATCCGACAAATTATGAAGAAGGTGACATGCGATGGGCAAAGTTCTAAATCTTTGACCTCTTGTAAAAATCACGTATATAAAGTTAGCGGGGACACTATAGCGGTTCCAAAAAAAAAATACGTGGAGATTTTGTTGCTAATTTGTTGCTAATTTGTGCCGTCAATCCGGATTTTGTTGCTCTATTCGTTTCCGAGATAATCCGGATTAGCTAACTTAATAGCTTCAAACAGCAGTTCCACGATATTTCAGGGAAAAATAAAGTTATCGATTTCAAACAGGTGTCTTAATTTGTTGCTATTTTGTTGCTAATTTGTGCCGCCAATAAATTTTTTTTTCATCCGTCCGTTTCTGAAAAAATCCGGATTAGCTAACTTAATAGCTTCAAAACTGCTGTTCCGCGATATTTCAGGGAAAAATAAAGCTATCGAATTCAAACAGGTGTCATAATTTGTTGCTATTTTGTTGCTAATTTGTGCCGCCAATATAATTTTTTTTACTCCATTCGTTTCCGAAAAAATCCGGATTAGCTAATTAAATAGCTTCAAAACTGCTGTTCCGCGATATTTCAGGGACAAATAAAGCTATCGAATCCAAACAGGTGTCATAATTTGTTGCTATTTTGTTGCTAATTTGTGCCGCCAGTAAATTTTTTTTTTACTTCATTCGTTTTCGAAAAAATCCGGATTAGGGTGAGTATCTGTGTATAATATATTAAATAGTATATTTATATAGCATTTTAATATTTGTGCGTATACGAACTTATAGTCTATGCCCATAGTTACTTAATTTTTTTTAATGAAACTACCGCCTGGCGATCAACTAGAATCTAGACTAGCCTTTCTCAAAGTTCAATGGAATAATTCAGATGTCGAAATTTAAAATTTAAAATTGAATTTAAAATAAAACAATCAAAATATTTGTATTTATTTTAAATATCCCCTATTAAATAATGGGTTCTTTATAGTTTTTTGATGAATCTACATTTCATTGTTGCAGTGTATTTCAAAAATAATCCAGGTATCGAAATTAAAATCAAACAATCTAATTATTTTTATTTATTTTAAATACATATATTTTTTCCCCTGTTAAATAAAGGCTTATTTATAATTTTAGCGTTTCCAAACTATTTTTGATGAATCTATTTTTCTTTATGTTTCATTGTTGCAACGTACAAGTATTTCCAGAATTTTCTAGATATTGAAATAGGTATATTATATTATTGGCATATGATTATTGAAAACAATAAAACAATCAAATAATTTATATTTTTTAAAAATATTTTTTTAAATATCTCCTACTAAATAAAGGGTTATTTATAGTTCTAGCATCCAAAACTTTTTTAAAATAAATAAGTATATATTTGTTCACGTGTCATTGTTACCTACAATTAATGTTTTCGGATATTCCAGATGTAGTTATCTATTATAATACGCATTGTTGAAATGTCATTATTTAAAATAAAACTATTTATTTAATTTATTTATTATTTTGGCGGCACAAATTATCAACAAAATAGCAACAAATTATGACGCCTGTTTGAATTCGATAGCTTTATATTTCCCGGAATTATCGCAGATCAGCAGTTTTGAAACTATTAAGCAAATCCGGATTTTTTCGGAAACGAATGGAGTAAAAAAAATTTAATTGGCAGGACAAATTAGCAACAAAATAGCAGCAAATTATGACACCTGTTTGAATTCGATAGCTTTATTTGTCCCTGAAATATCGCGGAACAGCAGTTTTGAAGCTATTAAATTAGCTAATCCGTATTTTTTCGGAAACGAATGGAGTAAAAAAAATTATATTGGCGGCACAAATTAGCAACAAAATAGCAACAAATTATGACACCTGTTTGGATTCGATAGCTTTATTTTTCCCTGAAATATCGCGGAACAGCAGTTTTGAAGCTATTAAGTTAGCTAATCCGGATTTTTTCAGAAACGGACGGATGAAAAAAAAATTTATTGGCGGCACAAATTAGCAACAAAATAGCAACAAATTAAGACACCTGTTTGAAATCGATAACTTTATTTTTCCCTGAAATATCGTGGAACTGCTGTTTGAAGCTATTAAGTTAGCTAATCCGGATTATCTCGGAAACGAATAGAGCAACAAAATCCGGATTGACGGCACAAATTAGCAACAAATTAGCAACAAAATCTCCACGTATTTTTTTTTGGAACCGCTATAGTGTCCCCGCTAACTTTATATACGTGTAAAAATCTTAATTTAAATGGTTTTACGCAGGATGTAAATATAATTGGCATGTCGGATTACAGGGGGCGCCGGATTAAACAGGGGTCGGATTACCGAAAGTTTACTCTTATTAGAAAACAATTCGCACCCCCGCAAAAAAGTGTCACAACTCAAAAAATGTAGTTTTGAGGAAATAGGAATAAATGAAATTATAACAATTTAGGCAAATCAAAATTGTAAAGGGGTCAGTCCGCGGTGACGGTCGTGACATTTCATCTCGGATTGGAGTTCATAATTTCTAAATAATACTAGTAAATAACATGGTTTTACCTTTTTTCTGTAGATCTTAATGCAATACATGTATATTGAAATAATAAAAAGTCTATAGTTATTTAAAAAAAATTGTCAGCGTTCAAAGCTCGGTGACGGTTGTGACGCCAACTATTGCAAGTTTTGCAACCTCTATCCAAAAACCCGAAAATTTAGCGAAAATATTGAAGTAACTTTATAATAATCATACTTTAATATGTTACGAATAAATTATTTTTTAGTTACACAAGAGCATCAAGTAAATACGTAATCTATTTAACTGGTTATTACCCAATAAACATTGTGACGGTTGTGACAGAAAATTGTGACGGTCGTGACACGTTGAATAAAAGGATACAATGAGAGTACTATTTGTGTGTTTAATTGCTTATTGATATTATGAACTAATACTTATAACAATTATTTATCAAATACATCAATAGACTCATTAAATTTATAATAAATGCGGTTACCCTTAGTCATTATTGTTGGTGAGGGTAATTTTTTTTTCATTCGGTCAAACGTCACTTTTGATATGTAATTGTCAAAGACTTTTAATAGTTTGCCACGAGCGTCACTTATTGTCATGTAAGTTATTGCGATTTCATATTATTTGTTGTCTTTTTCGAAAAAAATTTTTAGGTAATATTTTGAAAATTAATTAAATTTTTTTTAATTTTCTTTTGGTTTATGAAAATTGATGTTAAATAACCTGTTAATTTTATATTTTAGTATTCATTTTCGTAAAATATTTTTTTAACTATCTGGTATCGATTACCGCGGACTGACCCAAAGGTACTGTAGGAAAAGGACAGTGTTTAATTTAAACATTTCAGTATTCCTGTGATGTTTGAAAAATAGTAACTATTAAAACGCGTAGTGATTAAGTATTTAAAAGAATTAAAAAATGTGACATTTTTTAAAAATATGCTAGTTTTGACGGTAGATACACGAAGTACATTAATGATAATTTTTAGTAGAATTATATAGTAATTTGGAATTATTCTACATATTTATCTCAAATATGACATTTTTTGAGTTGTGACACTTTTTGCGGGGCTGCAAATTGTAGTCTGACAGTTTTTTTTTATTATTTATTATCACTTTTCGTTATAAAGAGGTGAAATCACCCTTTGAGTATTTTTCGCTTTCATTTTATTATTCTTACGCGATAGATAGATATTTTACAAAAAAAATGTATAACAAAAGTTACTCCACTTATTTAGCTCCATCATTTGGCTTGGCACCCCAACAAATCAATTGTTTAAATTTTAATAAAAAAATGTCTTAAAAGATTTTCAAATTATATAATAATAATTATAATACGAAAAAAAATGAGTTGAAGAAATAATTTTAAGTAAAAAATGAATATTTAATTTTAATTCTAATTATTAATTGCCTAATTAGTGTTTGTATAAACTAAAATTAAACAAAAACCTATATTAACTAATTAAACATAATGTAATTACATATACCCAGTCGTTCTAATTGCAATTAACTAAAGTTAATATACCATTGGTTTTAAATTCCGATCAAATTACAGACTCAATAGATTCTATTTTATACATAAACACAAAACGGTTTCTAAATTTAAACAGTGAATTTATTTTCTCTGGATCTGTGAAACAAAAAAGATGTTCCATTTACTTTCGGATTCAAATGTAGTCGTGCAAATTTGCATATATGCATCCTGGTCCGGGACTTTGCCTACCGACAATCCTGTGAAAGTGAGTTGAGGTGGATTCAAGGATAAAACAGGACTGTACTTAAAATTTTTAATTTTTTAATTAATTGATTATTTAAGAAAATACATATTAGATTGAAAAAAATATGATATTTTTTACAAATAAAAATACATATGATAGACATAATATGGACTATTATACAGGATGATCAACAATGCGTGTAAAAAGACGATGTTATTTATGCAAAAAACTGTCTTGATTTTTAATTTGTATTTTTTTATCTTATAATTTTTTTGTAATTAAAAGCAGGTAGCCTATTTCCTTCTTCAGGATATAAGCTATCTCCTTGCCAAATTTCACCAAGATCGGTCCAGTGGTTCAGCCATGAAAAGGTAACAAAACTGACAGTTAGTTTTGTATTTATTATATCAAGTAGAGATGCCACGAATATTCGGCTACTATTCGGTATTCGGCCTATTCGGCTACTTTTTTTACTATTCGGTATTCGGCCGAATAGTTCTCAATATTCGGCCGAATACCGAATATCAAATCGTGAAAAAAAGCACATAATAAATATTACTCACAAAATTTTTTTTACAAAAAATCAGCATATTTAATACTTAAAATCTATCAGTGGTAAGTTATGATGAATGAAATTTTTTTTTAGCATTTGTTGTTACACAGATCTTGCTGTTATACAACAAACAAACTGCCAGTTTATTGTCTTCACTAAAAATTTCATTATATTCCCAAATAGGTGATTTTTTATTAAATGGTGCCATTTCATAAAGTTTTTCACGAACAAACAGTAATATTTTTTAAGATATACAGTGTATTATATTAAGGTGACCATCTGTCCTTTTTCGAAACTGTTGTCCTCTTTTTTTGTTATTTGATATAATAAAGATGTTATCCATAAAATTACAAAAAAATAAATATTTTATTTTTCTCAAAAATAATAATAATTATTGAAATTAATCATTATTGACTCAAAATTTTCGTCAATAATGATTATTAGGTAACTATATATTATTATTTTTAACTATCTGGAATTGAAAAAATAAACCCGAATTAAAGTTTATAATTTCATTTTAATTTATAAAAATTATTTATAATTCTGTTTTTGTATATTGTACAATACATGCGGGTACAAATATGCAAAAAGTCCTATCAATTAAATTTTAATAAAATGTTCAAGGTCCAAAAATAATGTGACCTTTTTCCGAGGAGTTTTCTGAATAGTAGGGAGGGTAGGTACTCCTATTTTGTCCTCTTTTTACAATTCTAGTCACCTTAATTATATCTTAAAAAAACAATCAATATATGTACCTAGGTACCTACACACTTTTGTTGTAACAATCAACAAATAAATAATGCGTGTTGTGACACGACCTACTCGCAAATGAAACAAATATGCCCACGAAATGCACTAAGTGTCACCGAATATTCGGCCGCCGAATATTCGGCGCTTCGGCCGAGAGCCTAGCCGAATATTCGGTATTCGGTATTCGGCCAAATCACTATTCGTGGCATCTCTAATATCAAGTATGGATCTGAAGAACCGAGTTTGCTGGGATGGTGATTCGGGGCACGGTGCGGGTAAAGCTTCTATGAGGATAAGCAGAGTGGATGCAAAGTGTGTCTCTTTCTGGAGCATGCGAAATCACATAGATGCCTTCCTCTCTATTTTTTTTCACACACTTATAATTTTTTAGTTAAAAAACGCGGTTCTTAATAATTCTGAAAATTTTCAGATATCTTTGTAAATGAATAAAGAATGTATGCTCAAATTTTCAACAAAATTCTTTCTGTCACATTCTGTCGTGTCTTAAAATTATGCAGTTCTCATAAAAATGCATTTAAACTACACAGGTATAAAGGTTTACTTGAGCCAAGTAAATCTTGTTTTGTATATAACGAAAACAATATTTTCTTAAGATAAGAAATATATTCTTAAACCAATTATTGTATTCTTGGACGAAGAAATAATGTAGTTGGATTAAGAGTACTTTTCTTATATTAAGAAAATATTGTTTTCGTTATATACAAAACAAGATTTTCTTGTTCCAATACAGTTTTTTTTGGTGTAATATTACACCATTACCACAAATATGTTATGTCACTCGACACGTGTTTCGACTTCACAAAAAGTCCTCATCAGGAGCCTAACAATTCCAGACTGATCATCAGACTTCTTGTGAAGTCGAAACACGTCTCGAGTGACATAGCATATTTGTGGTAAAGGTGTAATTTTAGTTTAAGTGACTAAGAAACCATAGTTGCTCCGTTTTTCAAGGTTAATTTGTTTATTAAATATCTCTTAAACTATTCTCCTAATGAGCTTGAAATTTTACAAGGATTTTAAAAATATAAATGTCTTTTTATTTACAATAAAAGTTCCATCGAAATATCTCTGTTGTTTTTCTATCGTGTCAACCTCCTTAAAATAAAATTATATACAGTGATGCCTCGCATAACGAACGCTTCGCACAGAAATTTTCTGTTCGTTCATTACGCGACTCACTCAACGACCTCGCTCCATTCAACGGACTGCATCGTATTTCATTTTGCCGCCCGAACGCTCCTACGTATCACGAAGTCGCCCGAACTTCTAAGGTCGCACGTAGTCGTTGCTCAAACTTGCACCAACATGCATCAACGCGCGTCAGTCGTTATTTTCTGCGCTTAACTCACACACGTGTTTGTTTTTATAAATGTAATTTTGTGTACAAGCCTCGGTAGACTCTCCTAAATCTGAGTCTGACTAAAAAAAAAAACGTGTGTACAATCTTTTTTATGTTACAGTACTTACCATATATTATGCTACAGAACGAATCAAAAATTTTAACATGTATTATTATGGGAAAACCGTTTCATATAATGAACTTTTCGCATAACGAACTTGCTCCTGGAACGAATTATGTTCGTTATGCGAGACACCACTGTATTTGTAAAGGTGTCCGAAAACAACGTTTTCCACTACGCCTCTGTTTGTTCTTCTCGCGGGCCTACGAGGGCTAGAATACGTAAAGAGAATGTGTGTGTGAGAGAGAGAGAAAGAGGAGGGATGCTGCGAGCGGTTTAGCTGCCACGACAGTTGATTTACGCGAAACTAGATGCGAACGATAATGAGATAAAAAATAGTCGAGAAGTGGCTCCAAAGTTGGCGAGTCTGAATGTGGACATAGGATTGGGGGTAGGGGGGGGGGGAGAGTTGAGGCACACGGGGATGCAAGCAGGGGTGGATAGGATATCGAGATAACTCCCGTGGGATTGCCGTAATATATATAAATAGGGCTTCGTTGTAATAAAAATGTCATTGTAGATTTAAAAGCTAAAAGGAATATCTTTCAAAAATTTTGTTTTCTGTCACTCATGTAGGTTTTTATTTTTTTATTTTTATTTTTTTCAATGGGTCGTAAATCTTTGTTAGTGAGTGAATATTTTTTTAAGGGGGTTTATTTTTTAGCTGTTAATAGGCATTCAATGCTTTTTGGTTTTTATTGTTATGTATAGGTAATGAAAAATTTTAATACCTGTATTTAAATGTTTTTATTACTGAATTTAGTGCATGAAAAATATGTTGAAATTTTATTTTTTACGTAGGGACCTAATTATTTTTTTTGTTAACATTATATGAGAAATTATTGGTATCGTTAGAAATTAAAAAAAAATTATTTAAAAAAAGGTATAGATTATAATATACTTTAATATATGTTATACTTTTTTTAGAATTTAAATTTAATTTGATTTATTTATGAAATCAACATTGTCTATCTGTTTATCTGTGTGTCACAGCCGTCTAACCATTTGACCTAGAGTGCTTTAAGTTTGGCATATAGTGGCGATTAATAGTGGATTAATATTAAATCTATAAAAAACAAAATTCTTACGTTTTTAGGGCACTCTTAGAGAAAGGGAAATGTGTTTTATTTAATCATGGCGTGAGGTATCAAATCAAAACTGCAAATTCAATTTATTTAAATATGTAAACGCTTTTGACAAATAAAAAAAATCTGTAATATAATTTATACAGAGTGGCCCAACTAAAACGAAACGGCTGCACTTTTGATCATTTAAAAAAGGATTATGAAAAAACGCTCGAACATATCGATTTTGCTTTCAAGGGGGATATCATTTGCTATAAAAATTTTTGCAAGAATCTTTTCAACCCTCAGTGGTATTAGTACAACCCTTAAAATTTTAAATAGCATGATAAGGCAACTGATACCTCATTTGAAAGGTTTTTTCATTCTAAATAAGGTGCTATTATTTTTTTCAAATCTGTTTGGTTTTAATCAAGTTATTTACATTTTTACTTCTATGAATGCATTGATTTTTTGAACAAACAAAAATTTTACAACTAAAATTTAAAACATACAATTTAAAATAAAGGCTTATTGTCTTATCAAATAATTAAAAAAAAATTACTAACATCCAATTTGAACATTTATTGAATTAATTAAAGCTTTGGACGTTGGTAAATTTTTTTGATAAATATTTTGACTAACACCAAACAAATTTGAAAAACAAAAACAAAAAGCACCTAGTTTAGAATGAAAAAAACCTTTCAAATGAGGTATCACACTTGCCCTATTATGCTATTTAAAATTTTAAGAGTTGTGTACATAGCGCAAAAATTTTATAGCAAAAGATGTCTCCCTTGCCTTGAAAGCAAAATCGACGTGTTCGAGCGTTTTCACAAAATCTTATTTTAAATGACAAAAAGCGCGGCCGTTTAGTTTTAGTTCGATCACAATGTACAGTTAGCGAGAAATATAACAAAATAAATCAAAATACACTCATCGCTCTAATTACCGACGTTGTTGGTAATACAACCACTTGATTTACCGACGTCGAGAGGAGCCCCCATCACCGTGCCGACCTCAACGTTAATTGGTGAATTTAAATTTCGTGCAGAAATATAACAAAGAATATAACAGTCGGTGATATTATTGGCCCGCCGGTAAATCAAGCGGTCGGTAAATCGAAGGTCGTAAAATTGAGTGTATATGTAAGTAGGCAATAAAATGACGAACTAAATCTGACCTAGAGCTGGGCGCGGGCCGTGAATTCTTCGGGTCACGCCAGGTCAGACTCGTGCACTAAAAATGTAGTTTAAAAGAAATAATACAAATATAAAGTATACAGTTATACACATATTATATTGCACAAAAAAAATTAATTAAAATTTTTATTTATTTCCTATTATTAAATCGTGTCACGACCGTGACCCACCGTGCGTGATCGGGCGTGAGTAAAAAAATACAATTCGTGAGCGTGCGTGATTTTTATTTCTGAGACCGTGAGTGAGCGGGCGAGACTAAAAAAAATTTGCTCGTGAGCGTTCGTGATCGTGAGCAAAAATTACTCACGCGCCAAGCTCTAATCTGACCCTGTATTTAACAACTTTTGTCACATTCTACCAGTGGGTAGAATGTGACAAAAGTGCGGTTTCATCCGGACATGTACATATATGGGTCGAGGGATGGCGGGGTTTATCTTTTTGCACTTTTCGCATTTAATTAATTGGTTAATCCTTTTTTCTTCTTGTGGCAATCCTGCTTTAGAGAAACTGATTAGCTAAAATTCACTGGCGGTTGTTTAAATAGATTGTAAACACGACCCGCGCTTTTAAAATTTAATAGCCGGAGTTAACTTTTGTTAATATTTTATGAAATCGTTAATGTGTCATAGAGAACATATGAACATATGTACACGTGCTTGTTTTGTTGTTTTCTGTGACGTTTTTAATGTTCTGTGTATGGTTTATGATACAGGGAATAAAAGTGAGAAGTGTTGTAAAAATTGTAATGAAAGGAAACTGACGTATTTAAATATTAAATGAGTTGAAAGTATAAAAAATAATACGAGTTACATTGTGGCTAGTTTTTTTTATATATTTATTCACGGTTTTGCATTTAGTTAAATAATATGTAACATTATAATTTTATAAAACGGAAGCACATGACTCTTGGGTATGCAATGGTGGGTCCCCGATTGTACCTTTTTTTTGAAAAGTTGTGTTATTAAAGGTTTAACCAAAAAAAATATATTTTTTTTTGTAAATTTTAGTACGTTTTTAGGGTTACGTAGAAAACTAGGAACCCTTATAGTTTCTCCATGTTTGTCCGTCCGTCTGTCTTGAAAAAAATTTGACATAATAAGATGAAATTTGGTATACTATCGAAGATTGATGACCCAAAAACAGAAATGATAAGATTTTGAAAAAAAAAAATTTGTAGACCGCCCTTTCATAAAATGAAAAGTGTGAAACAAAATTTCACCTACCCCATTAAGTGGGGTTTCGTTAGAGAGGTCTCCTAAAATGCAACTGAACCTTTTGATTTTAACCCTCCAATCACGATGTATTTTCTCTCCAAAGTCATTATAAAAGCGTCCCCCCATCTATTTTCTATACCATCAATTCAAAAAATCTGAAAAAATTCTAGAATGTAGACTTTAATTAGTACTTTCACTGAAAATTATAACGAACATTGTTAAAAATATTTTAGACCCCACTTTCATAGACTGAACAAAAAGTGAACTCACACTTTTTTTCCCACTTACCCCATTGAGTGAGATGTCATTTGATAGGTCTCCTAAAATGCAATAAAAAATGCCAAATATCTTTTTGATTTCAACCCTTCAGTGACGATATATTTGCTTTTCAATCTCGTTGTCATAGCGTCCCCCCTCTATTTTCTAAACTATCGATTCACAAAATCTGAAAAAATTCAGAATGTAGGTTTTAATTAGTACTTTCACTGAAAATTATAACGAACATTGTCAAAAATATTTTGGACCCCCCTTTCATAGACTGAAAAGTGAACTTACATTTTTTTAATCTGTCCTATTGAGTGGGTTATCATTTGATAGGTCTCCTAAAATGCAATAATAAAAGTCAAATGACTTTTTGATTTTAACCCTTCGTCACGAACATTTTGAAATAACTCTTTTTTTATAAATTGTAGTCAGAATGACTACGGAACCCTATCATGTACCTGCCCAACATACACTTGCCCGTTTTATTTTCACATGTTTTTTGCTAAAATGCAAAACCTAACAAACAATTGGTGAGTGATAAAAATTATAAATTTATTTTATATTCTGACTGTACAGAAATCTATTTAAAGAAAACACAAAGCATATGGAATAATATTAATTTTTGAACAAAGAACAATAAAATTGAAATAAAATTTTCCAGTGCGAGTGAAATGTGTAAAAAGTCTCGCCAGGCTGTGTGACTTCCGGTGGCGGGCTCGACCGGAACCTGGACAGATGGACGCGCCTAGTCGTCTCTCTTCTCTCTCTCATACCTGCACCCCTATCAGACTTTTACTACACCCCAACCCCCTAGTCGTTTAAGACCACCGCGTCTGTTTTAATTGTAAAACTTTTAAAGCTTCGTCATTGCATATATTTTTATTTAGTGGGTTATGATTTTGGCAGTATATTTATTTGTATGTATGTTTGTTTGTAAAAACATCTGTTCTCTCGTACAGTCTAAACTACTTAACCAATTTTAACAAATGAGGTATCAATGGATTCGTCTTGATTTTTCGCATGTAAAAAACTATATTTTTGGGGGAAAATTCAAACGGCAACGATGTTATAGATTTTTTTTTATCGAAACCCATTATGATGGGTATCAAATTAAAGGGCTTTAAAAAACGATTAAAAATGTATAAAAAGTGGTATACCTATCCTTGTCACAAAATTAATATTAAGACCTTTTTTTTTTGTAATAACATCAAAACTCAATTTTTTAAACTTATTGTTAGGGTCAGTCCGCGGTAATCGATACCAGATAGTTAAAAAAAATATATTACGAAAATGAATACTAAAATATAAAATTAACAGGATATTACCATCAAATTTCATAAACCAAAAGAAAATTAGAAAATTTTTAGTTAATTTTCAAAATATTTCAAAAAAGACAACAAATAAGGTGAAATCACAATAACTTACTTAAGAATAAGTGGTGATCGTAAGTCCTGGCTAAATCATCATAGATGGAAGGCCAAAAAAAAAAAAAAAAGTGGTGATCGTGACAAACTATTAAAAGTCTTTGACAATTACAAATCAATCGTGACGTTTGATCAAATTAAAAAAAAATTACCATCACTATCAATAATGACTAAGGGTGACCGCATTTATTATAAATTTAATGAGTCTATTGATGTATTTGATAAATAATTGTTGTAACTATTAGTTAATAATATCAATAAACAATTAAACACACTAATAGTACTCTTATTGTAACCTTTTATTCAACTTGTCACACCCGTCACAACGTTTGTTGAGTAATAACCAGTTAAATAGATTACGTATTTACCTAATGCTCTTGTGTTACTAAAAAATAATTTATTCGTAACATATTAAAGTATGATTATTATTAGAGATGCCACGAATAGTGATTTGGCCGAATACCGAATACCGAATATTCGGCTAGGCTCTCGGCCGAAGCGCCGAATATTCGGCGGCCGAATATTCGGTGACACTTACAATTAGTGCATTTCGTGGGCGTATTTGTTTCATTTGCGAGTAGGTTGTGTCACATTAATAATCATTATTGACGAAAATTTTAAGTCAATAATGATTAATTTCAATAATTACTATTATTTTTGAGAAAAATAAAATATTTATTTTTTGTAATTTTATGGATAACATTTATTTTACCAAATAACAAAAAAAAGAGGACATAAGTTTCGAAAACTTAAAAAAGAGGACAAAAAGAAGACACGTTTTCTAGAGAGGACAGTTGGCCAAAATAGAGGACTGTCCTCTTCAAAATTGGACAGATGGTCACCTTAATATAATACACTGTATATCTTTAAAAATAACACTGTTTGTTCGTGAAAAGCTTTACGAAATGGCACCATTTAATAAAAAATCACCTATTTCGGGAATATAATAAAATTTGTAGTGAAGACAATAAACTGGCAGTTTGTTTGTTGTGTAACAGCAAGATCTGTGTAACAACAAATGCAAAAAAAATTTTTTTCATTCATCATAACTTACCACTGATAGATTTTAAGTATTAAATATGCTAATTTTTTGTAAAAAAAAAATTTTGAGTAATATTTATTATGTGCTTTTTTTCACGATTTGGTATTCGGTATTCGGCCGAATATTGAGAACTATTCGGCCGAATACCGAATAGTAAAAAAAGTAGCCGAATAGGCCGAATACCGAATAGTAGCCGAATATTCGTGGCATCTCTAATTATTATAAAGTAACTTCAATATTTTCAATAAACTTTTGAGATTTTGAATAGAGGTTGCAAGACATGCAATAGTTGGCGTCACACCCGTCACAGGGCTTTGAACGCTGGCATTTAAAAAAAACGTACAGCTTTTATTCTTTCAATATACATGTATTACATTAAAATCTACAGAAAAATGGTAAACCCATGTTATTAACTAGTATTATTTAGAAATTATCCGAGTTGAAATGGCAAGTATGTAGAACTAATTTTATTTATTTTACCGTTTAAATAAATTCTACGTGTGTTCCAACTGATAAAGAAACATCGAACCAATCGTACGTGTGTATATAGAAAATTTAATTTTGACCGTAGATTTTACTTGTGTGAAAAATATATATGTAGGTATTCAATAAAGTTATAACCTTATAACAAACTTAGCAATGTGTCTCTGCTCAGAAACTATTCAATCAAAAATCTTTTATTCAGAAGTTGGGAAAGTTATAACTGTTTTAGTGTAGGCGTATATTTATAAAATATACAAGAATTTTTTACCGCAAAATAATATTGATATAATAAGCCCTACTTAAATTATTATTTATTTATTTTTACCAAGAAAAAAAAGTTAAGCAAGTATTATAAACGTTTCGATTTTTTTCTGCACGTGTGAACATTATTTTTTTAAACTTTGTAAGTGGGAGTTATTTTAAGTTTTTAAGAGACAAATGTAGACTTTTTTTTTAAAAGATGGTAAAAAGCTTAAAAAAACTTTCTGTACAGCTTTTTTTATGTAGGTGTCTGTTATATGATATCAACTTCGACAAAACATATTTTTGTCAACAAAAAATTCTTTGTGAAGTAGTTTTATTTAAATACATATAGGGGAAACGGTATAATTATTGGCCACTTAACAAAAAAACTCGAAAGAAACAAACGTTACAGTAATATGTTCATTATTTAGTCCTTTATTATTGGTATATGTATTACAACTATAAGTTTAAGGAAAAACGAAAACCAGCATAAAATAGAAAATATCTCAAAAAAGCATAATGATTGGTCATTTTTTTAATGATTGGCATAGTATTTTTTACAATTATTGGCCATAGTAATAGATGGTTAATTTTATAAAACTTCTACAAAGGTAATAATTAGTCAGCAAATTTTGCATTTTATTGTAATTGCCAATTTCTGTTTCGTAACAGATTTGGGTTTTTACCCAAATCTTTTACTCAAAAGAGATGCAGCTCGTTTATTTGATTTTATTTCAGTTATTTTTCTATTACTCATTTTTTTTTATTTTTTAAAAAAGCTGATTTTCAGTAATTCATATCCGTTTATCCAACTTTCATATTTTTACGTTTTTATTTTGTTTTAAAATTCTAAAATTGAAAATCAAAATCTCGAAAACTTGAAAATTTGTCATGTTATTAACTGTTTTTTATTTTAGTATTGTATCATCAAAAAAATTTATTTTTCATAAATCAGTATCAAAATTCTAAGCAATAAATATTATTCTGGGTGGACAGGGGGCTGAAATAATGTAAAAAATTGTCTGGGGTGCCCATTTAATAATATTTAACAATCTTCTCTTTTGATTTTTTTTCTATATCTAAATTTGTTTGTTCATGAGCTACGTTTTCATCATTTAAGTTTTTATATAGTAACATTATTTCTATTATTTTTGTTTTTAGGCATATTTTTTACCTATAAATAATAACTAACCACCAGTGGCCAATCATTAGAAAAACTTATATGTGTTAACACAATGATTGCCCAGTAGAGTTTAAAAATAATATTTTAAAAATAATTAACAATTACTATCTGAAACATTTACTTTTAATAATTAGCTTCAATATAAACTAACAGCTGTTTTTATATATTGCAAATTATTAACACAAATTTTATTGTTATTCACTCATTCATTCTTATGTATGTCAAAATGTCAAAATTACAATACGTTAAAATTTAAAATCAAAGTTATATAATTATTATTGAAAATATTAAGCGTATACTCAAAAACAATCACAATAAACTAGGCTACCATTTTAGTAAGCATTTCGATTTTATTAAGTTACTATGTTTCTTATTTAAAAAAAAATCTGAAAAGTGGCCAATCATTATCAGTGGCCAATAATTGTACCGTTTCCCCTATTTAATATCTAAAAATAAGAGACAAATGTACAATTTTTTATTTATTTTACAATCATTATTTTAAAAGGGAGCGTTATATATTTTTTTAATAATAAATAAAAAAAACTGTACAACATAATTTAACTTAAAATTTACCCCCCCCCCCCCCCCCTATCCTCACAAATCTATATTATGTATTATCATTATTAACGCATAATTTGTTAAGGATGCCTTTGAATTTTTGCTTGCAACATCAAAAGCTGTACTTAGAGTGACTTTAAATTTAAAAAATAGAGAAATATGTACATTTTTTTTCAAATCTACACTGCCTCAATTTTTTGCGCATTATAATACAAAACTGCAAAAATGGTTGATAAAAAATCTTAAATGTTGATAAGAGTACTTTTGTAATAATCCTAGCATATCTAAAATACAGCATTTACAATTTTCTATGTTAAGGGTAGTTTTTGAATTATTGCCTGAAAGGTTAGGTTTACTGAAGTTAAAAGTATTGACGCACAGTGTCTTTCAAACTAACGATAAATTGTTTTTTTACTATTTTGAATGCGAGTAAAAATATTCTTTTTGTTATTTTGGGGATTTTTATTTTTTTATTGACTGAAATCTGTATATTTACCTTCAAAAGACTTTTGCACGGCAGTCTATATTTTCCACAAATACACTGGTAGAAAGAATTTCTCAAACCAAGTAAACCTTGTTTTGTATATAACGAAAACAATATTTTCTTAAGATAAGCAATAATCTCTTAAACCAACTATAATGTTCTTGAACGAAGGAATAACGTAGTTGGATTAAGAGTATGTTTCTTATATTAAGAAAATATTGTTTTCGTTATACAGGGTGTTCGCGGGAACCGAGTGATCATTGCTAACTTTGTTATTATTGGAGCTAGAAGATCGGTTAAATGGACAAAGTATTTTTTTTCCGGGATGAATAATGGCGGTGTCAAAAAAACAATTGAATGTCAAATTTCAGAGATATATTGAAATATAACATTTTTTTAAATGGAACACCCTGTATATTCTTATTGAATTTTGTAGCTGAGGATGTTCTCTTTATAAAAGTGTAATACATGTATGATGGTAAAATTGATAGAAAACAAGTTATAACAAGTATAAAATTAATAGAAAATATCGAAAAATAGTGTGCTATGAAGATTTAATAAAATACAAACAAAAGATAAAAAAATTTAAAACAATAATTTCAGATATTTGTGCCTTATTTCGCAGATTGTTAACATTTTTGAGCATTATTCATAAAAATATATAATTAATTATAATAAATAATTTTTTTCGTTATTAGTTAAAATCAAAAACACTTAAAATTTGCGAACAAATGACATAAAAACCTTAAACTATTGTTTTAAATGTTTTAATCATTTGTTCTCAATTTATTAAAACTTCATAGCACACTGATTTTCGATATTTTCTATTAATTTTATACTTGTTATAACTTGTTTTCTATCAATTTTAGCATGATACATGTATTGCACTTTTATAAAGAGAACATCCTCAGCTACAAAATTCAATAATAATATACAGGGTGTTCCATTTAAAGAAATGTTATATTTCAATATATCTCTGAAATTTGACATTCAATTGTTTTTTTGACAACGCCATTATTCATCCCGGAAAAAATACTGATACTTTGTCCATTTAACCGATCTTCTAGCTCCAATAATAACAAAGTTAGCAATGATCACTCGGTTCCCGCGAACACCCTGTATACAAAACAAGGTTTTCTTGGTCCAATACAGTTTTTTTTTCTGTGTACCTCGTACCCTTCTTCCCTAAAATGTACATTTTGTAGTTGGTACCAGTGATTTACACCGGAGTAAAAATATTTTACATTTTATTAAAATAATTAATCGCAAAAAAACGCCTTTGATCATCCCACCTTACTTCAATTATGGATTCGTAAAGTTTATCTGACCCACCCTCCCCCCAAAACATTACGTAATAAATAACCCCTCCCTTAAATACATAAATTAACATGAACCAGTTTATACTAAAATTATAAAATAAATACCTTATTTTCAACCATTTTAATTATTATAATATGAAACCCCACTTGAACACTACCTATATCAATATTTGCATAGTTTCTACTAAAACAAACATTTTATTTTCCATATATACCGTATAAACAGAATAGTATGTATAGTCAAAAGTGGAGCAAATAAATCCCCAGTGCATATTTTATACGATATAATCTAAATCATCAATCAAGCCCTATATTATACGGGACGTTTGGCGACCCTAAATATCATTAACATAGATATTGAATAGCTAGGGATCAAGAGTCTGATGAGTAACGTCTAATTTTCTCGTATCTTTTAGATTGGAGCCCAAAGATCAAATGTTGATAGAATCTATACATGTATTCTGAATAATAAATTAGTTTTAAATTGAGGATGAAACAAGTGGGGTTTTATTGTTGTTACTGTATTTTTATTAATTTGTATGTTGGTTTTTTTATCATCTTAACAAGAAATGGATATCTATGGTCTTAGATGAGTTTTTATGATGTCGAAATTATTGTTTTTTTTTTCGAAAACAGTTGAAAAAAAAGTATAGATGTTTTTATTTTATTCAAATCTTTACTACATTATATTGTTCAATATTTAACGGTTTAGGCAACGTTTTGTAATTTTTTTCCGACTTGATTTATTTTTATCGTCAAATGCTTATTCCTTATGTTACATAATGTAATTAAATACTCTGCCTTGTAAATGCACGGTGCTTCCTCGTGCTAAATTCATCAAAGGTAGTTAATTATCGAACAATTTAAATAAAAACCGATAAAGTATTCAGATGAACTGCCTGTCAACGATTTTAATAAAAAAATTAATTTAACATTTTTCTACGCGCCTGGTTATTATGTCGTATATTTTGAATTTTTTGACAATTTCAATCAAAATCATTATTTTTCTGCTATACGAATGTTTTTTTTTTTTTTGGCTTTCCATTTCTGATTTAGCCAGTTCTTTTATACGAATGTTAAAATGACATTTAAAACGTCAAAGTGATATTTAATATGTCAAAGTAAATAGCAATTTAAAAAAACAAATGACGATTTTTATAAAGCAAATTGAGATGAATCTTTGTAAGGGAATATTTTACAACAATAGTAGGTGACCTATATTATAGAGAATTGAATGCTCTACAAAAAAGGTTCTATACAATTTTCACGTAACATGTGTCTTTCTTGAGATATCTTCAAAAAATAAATCTTTTTGGATATCACCCCTCCCCCTTACACACAATTTTAATTATTTTGAAATGGGACCGTCCTCAAGCCAGACCCAACCAACCAACCAAGTTTCATCAATATCGGTTCAGTGGTTCATGAGTTAAGCGTGTGACAAGGATTGGGGGACAGACACACACACACACACACAACAGACAGACAGACACGGAACAAAAAGTGTTTGTCTTGACCTGAAACGGATAAATAAAGTAAAATTTTTGAAATCGGAGAACAAATTTTTTTTCTCGTTTTAAAACGATAACGAAGCTTCTCGTATCTTCGATATTGCGAGGAAGCAAAATATAATAAAACCTGGGAAAAAATACATCTATGAAAAAAAAACGTAAATCAGATAAGTGGTTCTCGAGTGATAAGCGCAAAAACGGGCAGACAGACAGACAGAGAGATGTTGCGCGCGGACGAAGTATGAAATAAGTTATATAATTTATATTTATTGCGTTCTTAATAAAAATTCGTAAAAAATGAACACTTATTTTTTTAATGAAAATAATAATTGATATTTATTATTAATAAGATATATATGTATACTAAAACCTAAATATACAGTAGATACCGTTTATAACGACATCGGTTAATAAGACATATGGGTCAGTCCGCGGTGACGGTCGTGACATTTCAACTCGGATTGGAGTACATTTCTAAATAATACTAGTAAATAACATGGTTTTACCTTTTTTCTGTAGATCTTAATGCAATACATGTATATTGAAAGAATAAAAGGTCTACGGTTATTTTACAAAAAAATGTCAGCGTTTAAAGCCCTGTGACGGTCGTGACGCCAACTATTGCAAGTCTTGCAACCTCTATTCAAAATCTCAAAATATTAGCGAAAATATTGAAGTTACTTTATAATAATCATACTTTAATATGTTACGAATAAATTATTTGTTAGTACCACACGAGCATCAGGTAAATACGTAATGTATTTAACTGGTTATTACTCAACAAACATTGTGACGGTCGTGACACGTTGAATAAAAGGATCAATAAGAGTACTTTTTGTGTGTTTATTTACTTTTTGATATTATTAACTAATACTTATAACAATTATTTATCAAATACATCAATAAACTCATTAAATTTATAATAAATACGGTCACCCTTAGTCATTATTGTTGGTGAAGGTAATTTTTTGTTAATTTCGTCAAACGTCACGTTTGATATGTAATTGTGAAAGACTTTTAATAGTTTGCCACGATCATCACTTATTCTTAAGTAAGTTATTGTGATTTCACCTTATTTGTTATCTTTTAGGAAATTTTTTGTAAAATTTTGGAAATATTTTGAAAATTAACCAAAATTTTTCTAAATTCTTTTGGTTTATGAAAATTGATGTTAAATAGCTTGTTAATTTTATATTTTAGTATTCATTTTCGTAAAATATTTTTTTGACTATCTGGTATCGATTACCGTGGACTGACCCATATCGGTTTTAACGACTCAAAATAAAAGTCCAACAGAATCCCATATAATTGCATTTTTACCGGTTCCTTCGATGTCGTTTTAACCGGTTTCTACTTTATATGAATTAAAAAAAAAACATAAATCGGATAGGTGATTTTCGAGTGATATCGACAGACAGACAGATAGACAATGCAAGAGTAAAACTAAATAACAAATCAACATTAATTTACTCGGAATTTTAATAAATATGTAGTAATATAAATGCTAAGAATTTTATGAGGTACTTATAAAAAGTTTTCTAAATGCATGAACTTTTTTTTAATATTAACATATTTCTAGGTAATGAAATTTACTATCCTGTGACATTGAATCTTCTTTTAATTAATTAAAATTTAGGTGTACATAGCTCCTTAAAAACACATTTTATATATTGTAATAATTAGCAAAATGATAATGTTAAAAACCATTAAAAACAACGTTATAAATCATAATAATGTTTTTAATCTACTATTATAAAATTTAATTCCATCAAAAATATTATTTTCATCATATATTCTTGGAATCCATTACACGTTATTAGCCGAAGCAAAAACATCTCTAAAATCAGCTAGTTGTAAAAGAAAATTTAAAAAAATAATATTTGTTCAACTTAATATCTTTCAGAGGTAGAAGGGGCAGGGGGGGGGGTGTCTGAAAAAAAATCCTCGAGAAGCACTGCAAATTACGCAAAAAACATCTTGGACCTGGCACATTGCAAAAACGATACTTCGTTAAAAAAACAATATTAATGTCTTAAAAATGAGCTCTCTTTTGCACATTATCCTTCCGGCAAAACTTGCCTCATTTATTAAGTTACGGAGAACTGACGTCTAGTGTGCACAAACACCCCCCCCCCCTCATACTGTGTTAACACTCCAACGTCCCTGGAATTCAGAAAAACGCGAGAAAGTATATAGTTTTTACCAGTGCTTTTATCGTCTACTAGCGAAATCCCGCGGCTTCGCTCGCGTAAACTTCGAAACTAATTAGAACCCTTAGATTAGGGATTATAGGTATTTTTATTAGATGCCTTAATGACTTTTGGGTAGGTAAATCGAATCAAAAGTGGCCAAAATTGAATATTGGTTGTTCTGTATCCACAGTCTTTCCTAATCTAATGCGGTGTTTACACCAAGAAAACAAAACAGAAACACGGTATTTTTATGACAAAAGAGCAATAAACACTATACATTTTTAAATACAAAGTATTTTAAAGACACGTTGTTTCTGTTTTTTTTTTCGGTGTAAACACCGCATACGAATGTATTATATAACCTCACAATTAATTCGAGAGAATACTGTTAAAACTAAATTTATCCTGTGTGGTAGCATCACAAAGAATAAGGCAAAACAAGTATATACAGACTGTTCAAAACATGCGGGAGAATATGAGGGTGGTTTTGCGTCTATATATATCTGACCCGGAAGCCACAGAACAAGTATCAACTGACCGTCCATGTTTACTTCATCACTTCCGTTCTTCTTCTAAGCAAAACAATATCAATCATCTTGCGTCATCCATCTACTCGTTAAGACAACGGGATCAATCAGACTGCTCTCTCTCAAATGGCACGTTTAATTTATAAAAGTGCTCGTTCGCAGGCGTACAAGAATTTTTTTTCGTTTAATTTCTTTTAGGAGGGTAAGCCACTGTGACGGAAAAAAATATTTTTTTGATACATTTTTTTTAAAGTAGACATATTCAAAAATATATAAACAAAATTTTAAATTGGAATTCCGAAAATTGGCTGAGTTACAGTCAATTTATCGAAACCAGATAGCATGGCCGGTTATAACTCTAAGAAAACTTTAAACGTATTTGTCTCGAAACGACTTTTTTCTACCTTATCCTAGTGATTCCTCAAAGGATAATGGACCGATTTAATTTTTTGTGGTTAAGTCTGTACGTAGCCAAAAAAAAACTGTCTTAAAAAATTCAAACCGTCACCATTTTGTAAAGATATAAAATTAAGAAAAAAGTTACGTAAAACCATAGCTTCATTCATATAGATATTGATTAGATATCGAAATTTTAAGGGGACAATGGAGAAATACTTAATTGTTTTTGGTCGTCACATTGAGGCTCATAACTTTGAAATTTTTAAATATTTTTCAATAAAAAAAACGGTATGGAGAACCATACATGACTTCCATGTTTTGTAATATCTTTTAAAATAAATTTTAATATTAGTATTTAAAATTAAAATTTTGAGGGTGGTTTCCACCCCTTCAGTGGCTATTTTAACAAGTTTATAAAATAAGTTCCCTTTAGATTCGATTGAACTACAAGTGTACTAAGTCTTATCAAAATTGGTGAGATAATATTAACTTTTTAGACGATAATAGGTACAAAATTTCAGATATTTCCGAAACACTTAATTCGATTAGCACCAAAATTAATAGGTCTGGAGTACTTAATGAGAAAAATATTTTTTCCAAAAATAATTCAAATCTGTGCATATTTACAGTAGTTATCGTGAATGAAAAAAAATTCTACATCCAGACACATACGCGCACATCCGCCATGCATCAACTTTTCTTTACGTTTTGAAGGTAGTACAGTCAGAATCTTCTCTTATCTCGACACGATTTTGCGACGGTATTACAATACTTCCATTTCTTCGAACATGGAAGTAAAATTAGTTTTGAATAAGTTAAATATATCCTTAATAAAATGTCCTCTACCCGATCCTAAAATATTTAGTTACACCTGTAAAAATATCCCAAAAATTGACAATTTTTTAACCCGTCACAGTGGCTTTCCAGTTTATGACAATTTGAATTCTTTATTTTTTTTTGTATTTTAATTACTTTTATAATATTTTATGTAAAATTTCTTATACGTGATAATGTTACACATTTTTAAAACGTATCAAACTGCTTAAAAATAAATAAATAAATAAAAAGACATCTTCAAAATGTGTTTAAATACTTGTAAAGTAGTTTTTAAATTTTCTGGATATTCTTCGATTAAATACATCCCTTTGTAAAAGAGAATTTAACTGAACAAATGTTTATTGAATTCTTGCTGCTACAATATCACACATTTATCTTTTGCAAGAGTGTATTTGACACTGCATTGTTCATAGTTTATGCTTACTTTTTATAGGAAAGAGTACGTAGACACTCACGATTCATACAAAGCTGTATAAAAATTATTTATTGGTTTTATATGTTAATTCTTTTGAATACCTAACTATGTATATCTAGATAGGTTTATTGGGTAACATCAAAATTATATTAATATTAGTCCAGTAAAGGAAGCATTTTGACACAAAGTTTAAGGGGCAAGCAATACTATATGGTTGATTATTATAGATTTGGGTGCGGAGAATTCGAAAAAAATAACCCGGACTAGCGGGAAGTGGTGCAACATCCTTAAAAATGGGGTTGAAGGGTGAAAACTTCATTTCCATGTGTATTTTCAATTTATCTCAAAATCTAAAGCGACAATGGGATATTTTTGAGGACACTAAGACAAATCCATTAAGACCACATATACTGAATTTGATCAAAAATTACCCCTTCTAAAAGGTTTGATGTAGGAAAAATGTTTATTTTTGATGAAAATTAATAACTTTGGTTAAAATCATCCAAATGACTTGAAATCGGTCTCAAATTGTTCTTAAAATTCCAAAGAATAATGATCAACTATAAAGTAATAAAATATTAATAGTTAAATCAATAAAAATGTTTAATGTTTAAGTGATGTAATTTTTTGGAAAACTGCTTTTTTACTAAAATTGAAATAAAAATATAAAGGTTGAATATTTTTTAGTAAAACCAACGTGGATATCTTGGATTTGCACACACTAACAAAATGATATTCAGTCACTAGAACGGATATAATTGCACTGTAAAATGCACCGAATTTTATGATTTAAAAAATTAAATTTTTTCAAATAAAATGGTAGATTGTATAATCAATTAAAACATACTTATATCCATTGTTTAACGTAAATTATAAATTTATACATCAATATAGGCTCATATGAGTGCATAATAATGCATGCGAAAGTGCGTAAAAATGTGTTATTTCAATAAAACGTATTAATGTTCGGATTTTGGCATATTTTACTGGTTCGTTTACTGGACTATATAAACAAATTTGAAACAGTAAATTGACATTGCGAGGGGGGGGGGGGGTCAAAACGTTATTAATCAGTATGTGACACAATTTTTTTTCTACCCTGGAGATGTGTGAATTGCAGACGAAAAAAAGTTGTAGAAGATTAATCTTCCTATAGAGAAAATGTTATTTACAGTATTTTCCATTTTCTTTATTTATGAAAAACACTGCATATACAATTTTCCCGCTAGTAGCACATTCATCTTACACGAGAGCGCGTGCATTTGGCAGTGCATTGGTCAATTTTTGTTGTTTTTTTTTCTGGACAAAAAATGGCATGTTTAAAGCACATGTGTTAAACACGAACCTACGGCGAGATGACATGGTTTGTGACAATCAATCAAACGCTGGTTCGAAGCCCGTGAACAGGAACACATAATTCATCTGATAAATTCGATATTAATAATAGCGGTTGCCGGAAATCTTGAGATTTTTATCTAAAATTGTATGCGTGCGGGGTTCAATTGAAAGTAAACAAAATGTTAGATTAAAAGTAAACTTTTGCATGTTTTTAAATGATTTTTCGTATCGTTTTTCGTATTTTTATTGATTCATTTGAAATTTGTATGATTTGAGTTTTTTTATACATTTTTTTTTCAAAAATCTTGGGGAAATTGTATATCAAAGTGTATTGATCCAGGAGGGAGGTTAAGAGGTCAAACTCTCCCCAAGAATTAAAGAGATAAACGAGATATTATGAGGAAATCTGAAACTTATTTAATTAAAGTAGTCAGATGAACACTGTCTGATTGTGAGCTTAAATCACTATCTATTAATACATTTTCAACTACAAAATTATTTGAATAAATTTTTTATATTATGATAATTCGCTGCTTTACACATAGAAATAAATATTGACATACTATTTTTAATATAATTAATTTTGAACATCGCTAAAATAATTATTTTATATGAGTTATAAGAAATTGATTTGACTTCATTTCTAGTTGCCATATTTTGCAGTTCTTTACTACCTTTTAATGCAAAATTCGAATTTTTAAGTTATTAAAATTTAAATTAATTTAAATTAAAGAATTTGTAGTCAAATAAATATTTTGTTAACTGATATCTCGCAAACAACAGCTCTAAATAAATTTTGGTTAACAGATTATTATTAATCAGCGAATTTTTCTGAATAAGTGAAATCCTGTTCTGGAACAGCCTGTATATTATTTTTATTTTTTTTTATAAAACTAAACGATAAAAATGTATTGAGAGCAATCTATGAGAACCTATCATTTTTGCTCCAGGGGGCACACAAACATTATTTGTTTATTTTTATCTCCTATAACAGCGGTTCTTAAACTTATGTGGGCTAGGGACCCCTTTTTTGAACAATTATTTTTCGGGGACCCCCATCCCTGATAGAAAAACAAAAAAGGTCGTTATAAACTAATTATTCACTGATAAATAGAAATATAAAAGTACTTTATGTAAATTAAATTTTGCCAAAAATGTTTCACGGCCCCCCGTAAAAGTTTGGCGGCCCCCCGGGGGTCCGCGGACCCCAGTTTAAGAACCGCTGTCCTATAAGATTAACTTTTAAAAAAATTACAATTAATAAAAAGTGTTTAGATTTACCCAAACAGTACCTACAAAAAAAAGTTCTTAGAATTTTTCAAAACATTTCTTAATTTCATTAAAAAAAACGATGACAAAATATCTATATATATAAAAGAAAGTCGTGTTAGTTACACTATTTATAACTCAAGAACGGCTTTACCGATATGGCTGAAAATTGGTGAGGAGGTAGCTTAGAGCCAGGAGAAACACATAGGATACTATTTATTCATCCCCCTAAATGTTAAGGGTGGTCCACCCATAAATTTATTTTTTATTTTTTTGGACAAAATTAACTGCGTATGTTTCCATAGCAACATAAATTTAATAGTATTTAAATGTAATGGACGTATGGATGACAATTTGATTTTTATAATAAATCAATATTAAAACTATTTCTATTAAATAAATAACAATTATAATGTAATAATAGAGCCATTGCCTATCTCAAAAAGCTAAGTAATAATAGATAATTGTTAATATAATACACATTTTTGTAGAATAATAATTATGTGACATTTGAATTCAACTGCGTTTGTTTCCATGGCAACATGAATTTAATAGTATTTAAAATTAAAATTTTGAGGGTGGTTTTCACCCCTTCAGTGGCTTTTTCGGCACGTTTATGAAATAAGTGCCCCTTAGATTGGATTAAACTACAAGTATATCAAGTCTTATCTAAATTGGTGAGATAATACTCATGTTAAACGATAATTGGTACAAATTTTCGAATATTTCCGAAACCCCTAATCCGATTAGCACCAAAATCAATAGGTCTGGAGTACTCACTGAGACAAACATTTTCCCAAAAAATAATTCAAATCGGTGCATATTTACAGTAGTTATCATGAACGGAAGAAAATTCTACATCCAGACACACACACGCACAGCCGCCAAGCGGAAATCAACTTTTCTTTACGTTTTGAAGTTAGTATAATCAGAATCTACTCTTATCTCGGACATGATTTTTTGACGGTATTGCAATACTTCCATTTCTTCGAACATGGAAGTAATAGTCAAAATACACAAAATAATCCTAACAAATTTAACACCATAACAATGAGAAAGAAAGAGCATGCAAATTATTTTTTGGCAAAACAACGTTTGCCGGGGCAGCTAGTACGTAATAAAATAATTTTTTTGTATTATTTGGCTAAAATTTTAAACATTTTTTTCACTGTTTGCAAATTTTTCTTTTTCATTTAAAAATTGATACAGTTAAAATATTGACAAGAGTAAACATCCGTTTCCGGTTTATCTATTTCTGTATCGAAGATACATATATCATGTTGCTTCAAGTACAAATAATATTTATTCTATCAATAATAATAAAATTTTTACAATATTATTTTCGTTTAATGAAACAAAAAATTCAATTTCGTGTTGTATAATTTTATTTATTACATAAAATTTCCCTAATGTTGTTAGGTTAGTATTTAATAATAATAAAAAAATATGTGTGGGAAATTCACCATACGTTTGGTTGGAAAGAAGATGTTCATAATGAAATCATTAAGATGAGTCAGGATGATAATGGTGAAATCAGAAAACCTTTAGTGAGTCATAGAATCGGAGTATAATGGAAGTGTCATATGAGGATAATGAAGAGAAGAAAAACCTACAAAAGAACAAAACTACACTCAAGTATTTTCATTGGAAATGAATCTCTTTTCAGGAGTTTTTTTTACGTATTTGTTGATAGAAAATATCAGGTTGCATTTAGTTCACAAAAATTCTATACCCCAACACCACCAACTAATAACGTATAGAAATACCTGTGTTAATATTAAATATATTAATAATTTTTATCGGAAAATATCGATAGACAAATTAACTAAGCTTAACTTTTATATGCTTATGCATTTAAGGGTTGACGGATGGAGGGTTAAAACTGGTTTTATTATAAATGACAATATATTAGCTATATTTTAGCATTTTATTTATTAATCTATACAATTATTAATTACTGAGATATAAGTTTTTAAAGTTTGACAGTTTATACAATAAATATATTAATAATTTTGACCGGAAAATATCAGTCAAATTATAGTCAAATTATTTTACCTTAACTTTTTTATGCTGCAATATTTGAGGATTGAGGGATGCAGGGTTAAAACTAGTTTTATTTTAAATAGCCAATATATTGGCTATATTTTGGTGTTTTATTAACTAATCCACGATTTTTAGTTACAAAGATATAAGCTTTCAAATTTTGACAGTATTTACAATAAATATTGACATTTTTAATTGGAAAATATCGATAGGCAAAAAATGAGCTTAACTTTTTTATGCTACTGAATTTAAGGGTATAGGGTTGCAGGGTTAAAACTAGTTTTAATTTGAATAGCAATATATTGGCTATATTTTGGTGTTTTATTCACTAATCTAAGATTTTTAGAAGGTAACTAGTATAATAAATAGGTATATTAACTTTCAAAGTTTGACAGTTTTTACAATAAATATATTGACAAATTTAATCGGAAAATGTCGATAGTCAAATTAAATAAGTTTAACTCACATCGGAGCAATAAAGCAATATATGAACGCAGCAATAAAGTAACTACCAATTAGCAACTAGCAATATAGTGATATTATATTGCTTTGGTGTGAGACAATATGTCCGATTCAATGTATATTGACAGATAGCAATAATATCGCTAGTTATAAGTTGCTAGTTGCTATATTGCTATATTGCTCCGGTGTGAGAGCCCACTAACTTCTATATGCTTCTATCTTTAAGAGTTGAGGGATGGAGGGTTAAAACTAGTTTTATTATGAATGGCAATATATTAGCTAACTTTTTTTAACGATTTTTATTTACAAAGATATAAACTTTCAAAGTTTGGCAGTTTTTACAATAAATATATTAATAATTTTAACCGGAAAATATCGATAGCTAAATTAATGATATCATAATGTGTGTACGCGTTTGAACGAATGCGTTGAAATTTTAAAGCGTGTACTGATTTTTTGATTTGGTATTAAGTTTTAATTAATTTTGTAATTTTGTGGATGGAAATCATTTATGGCTATTTCATATTTTCATCTGTTTTTCAATTTTTGTTGGAAACCGTGTTATTTATGAGTTGAAATATAAATTGATTAAAAGCCGTATTGAATCAAATCATTTAATTTTGTAATAGTTTTTAATACCTCTGTGTTATTTGAAATAGTAATTTGTAAAATCAATAGACTAATTGATAAAATTGATAAAACAAAATTTATTAATAGTGATATAATTCGTGCTGAATTTTTGGAAAATCCTTTTTTTGTGGATGTTTACGTAATAGTAGATTTAGGGGTTTGGACTATGTGTTGATGAGCCAATCAATAATGACTTATGTATTTTAAATTAAGTTTAAACACACTTTTATATGATTTAGTAGATGCATACGTAATAAAAGGAAAATACCCCTAAAAAGGAGTTTGGGCTGTGCGTTGATGAGTTAGTCAATTAGGACTTCTTTTAAATAAAGTTTCAACACAGTTTTAGATGAATTAGTGGGTATTTAAGTCATAAAATGAAAATACCAATATTTTTTTCGATTCTAAGTTCAAGGGTTTGGGCTGTATGTTGATGAGCCAGTCAATTCGGACTCTTTTTTAAATAAAGTTTATACACAGTTTTAGATGATTTAGTGGGTGCTTAGGTCATAAAATGAAGACACCTTTAAATTTCACGTTTGTGGATTAGGGGTTTGGACTGTGCGTCGATGAGTCAGTCAATTAAGACTTATTTCTTTTAAATAAAGATTAAACACAGTTTTATTAAATTAATGGGTGCTTAAATCATAAAATGAAGACATACATATATATCTAAAATTTTACTCTTCTAGATCCAGGGGTTTGGGCTGTGCGTTGATGAGCCAGTCAATTACGACTTCTCTCTTTTTAATAAAGTTTATACACAGTGTTAAATAATTTAATGGGTGTTTGAATCATTAAATGAATACACTCCAAAAATGTTACGATTCAAGGTCCAGGGGTTTGGGCTGTGCGTTGATGAGTCAGTCAATTACGACTTCTCTCTTTTAAATAAAGTTTATGTACAGTTTAAGATGATTTAGTTGGCGCTTAAATCATAAAATGAAGACATATATTTAAAATTTTACTATTCTAGATCCAGAAGTTTGGACTGTGTGTTGATGAGCCAGTCAATCAGAACTATTTTCTTTAAATATATACATAGATTACTCACAGTTTAATAATATTTTCAATGCTGGTAGTTTTATTTATTTACACGAACGTGAAAACAAAAACAATATTGATTTTTAAACGTGTGGAAATCAGTAAAAATGATAAGTTAATAAGCAATCATTTTCCAATACCATAATTTAAACCAGGCCGTCATAGAGAGCTGTTCGAACCCCTGCAGTGAATGGTGTAATATGATTTCGAACAGATTTATGTCCGCCCGGTCAAAGATGTATCGCTATTGTTGTTTGTATTTTTTTTTTCAAATTGATTTTTTGTTGAAATGGTGGTATGAGATCAAGATAAAATGATTACATTTTTCAACGGTTACGTTTTTAAGTTGATTTATTAATTTTCTATCTATTGATGCATTATTGACAACTTTGACAACGTTTTATTTAGTTGTTATATTGATGACCATGAACTTAGCGAAGCACCTATTGCAAATCAAAACGAAATTAGGTGGATTATTTGTTGCTAATTAGTTGCTAATTAGTTACGCTGATTTTGATTTTGTTGCTCCATTTTTTCTTTATTTTTTGGGTGCTTCGCTAACTTCATATGAACTTAGCGAAGCATCCCCACTGAAATTAGTTAAAAACGAATCAGACACAGAGAATTTGTTGCTAATTTGTTGCTAATTAGTTACGCTGATTTTGATTTTGTTGCTCAATTTTTTCTTTATTTTTTTGGGTGCTTTGCTAAGTTCATATGAACATAGCGAAGCACCCCCACTGAAATTAGCTTCAAACGAATCTGATCACGGCTGAGAATTTGTTGCTAATTTGTTGCTAATTAGTTACGCTGATTTTGATTTTGTTGCTCATTTTTTTCATTATTTTTTGCGTTCATATGAACTTAGCTAAGCACCCCCACTGAAATTAGCTTCAAACGAATCAGAACACGGCTCAAAATTTGTTGCTAGTTTGTTGCTAATTAGTTACACTGATTTTAATTTTGTTGCTCATTTTTTTCTTTATTCTTTTGGGTTCATATGATCTTAGCGAAGCACCCCCACTGAAATTAGCTTTAAACGAATCAGAACACAGCTGAGAATTTGTTGCTAATTTGTTGCTAATTAGTTACGCTGATTTTGATTTTGTTGCTCAATTTTTTCTTTATTTCTTTGGCTGGCTGCAACAAATTAGAAACTGGTTTGAATATTAATATTTATGTAATATGATTATACTGATGGCGCTTATGTTAACTTTTTATATAAAATGACGGAGCAACAAAATGTTTTAGGGCTCAGATACATAAAATAATAATACATTATGTTAAATACGATTTTTTGGGGAAGGGGGGCTGCGGGATGCAACGAATTAGAAACTTGTTTGAATATTAATTTTTGATTTATTATGAATCAAACAAAAAAATTGAGGGGGGGGGGTAAATATTTTATTGGTATCCGGAAGTACTTAACTAGCAACAAAATATCCTGCAAAGATTTTGTATCTATCTTATTGTCTTTTGAATTTATTTTTGTTTTATTTGTTGGATCAAAATTATTTTAAAATTGGGCAACAAAATCAAAATCAGCATAACTAAATAGCAACAAATTATGAGCCGTGTTCTGATTCGTTTAAAGCTAATTTCAGTGGCGGTATGAACTTAGCGAAGCACCCAAAAAAATTAAGAAAAAAATGAGCAACAAAATCAAAATCTGCGTAACTAATTAGCAACAAATTCTCAGCTGTGTTCTGATTCGTTTGAAGCTAATTAAAGTGGGGTTTCATATGAACCCAAAAAAATAAAGGAAAAATGAGCAACAAAATTAAAATCAGCGTAACTAATTAGCAACAAATAAGCAACAAATTCTCAGCCGTGTTCTGATTCGTTTGAAGCTAATTTCAGTGGGGGTGCTTCGCTAAGATCATATGAACCCAAAAGAATAAAGAAAAAAATGAGCAACAAAATTAAAATCAGCGTAACTAATTAGCAACAAATTAGCAACAATTTCTCAGCCGTGTCTGATTCGTTTTTAACTAATTTCAGTGGGGGTGCTTCGCTAAGTTCATATGAAGTTAGCGAAGCACCCAAAAAATAAAGAAAAAATGGAGCAACAAAATCAAAATCAGCGTAACTAATTAGCAACAAATTAGCAACAAATTCTCAGCCGTGTCTGATTCGTTTTTAACTAATTTCAGTGGGGATGCTTCGCTAAGTTCATATGAAGTTAGCGAAGCACCCAAAAAATAAAGAAAAAATGGAGCAACAAAATCAAAATCAGCGTAACTAATTAGCAACAAATTAGCAACAAATTCTCAGCCGTGTCTGATTCGTTTTTAACTGATTTCAGTGGGGGTGCTTCGCTAAGTTCATATGAAGTTAGCGAAGCACCCAAAAAATAAAGAAAAAATGGAGCAACAAAATCAAAATCAGCGTAACTAATTAGCAACAAATTAGCAACAAATTCTCAGCCGTGTCTGATTCGTTTTTAACTAATTTCAGTGGGGGTGCTTCGCTAAGTTCATATGAAGTTAGCGAAGCACCCAAAAAATAAAGAAAAAATGGAGCAACAAAATCAAAATCAGCGTAACTAATTAGCAACTAATTAGCAACAAATAATCCACCTAATTTCGTTTTGATTTGCAATAGGTGCTTTGCTAAGTTCATGGTCATGTTATATTGTTGTACATTTTATATTAATATTGATTATTTATATTTATGTTTGTCTGTCTATCTTAATGCCCTTTTCACTCGAGAACCACTTATCCGATTTACGTGCTTTTTTTAATTCATAGATATATTTATTGCCCAGGTTTTAGTATATATTTTGTTACGTTATAGGTAACATAAGGAATAAGTAGTGACGATAATAATAAATCAAGTCGGATAAAAGTGTGCCCTTCAAGGTGCTCTTTTACAAAAAGCTGCCTAAATATACCATTAAATATTGAATAATATAATGTAGTAAAGAATAAAAAGATCTGTATTTTTTTTTCAGACAACCTTTTTTGCACGTACACCCCTTTTCAAGGAATGGCAAAGTTCATAGACCCCTCCTGTAATTTTTTGTGAATTTAAAAATTATATATGACCCTTTTTTGTGCGATTGTAAATGAATTTTTTTGCTCTTTGAACTCTTTTTAAACTTTTGCAATGCATAAAAAGTATCAAATTTCAAGACAAATAGTAAAAGTTGGTATATATGGACCAGGCGGGTAATATGGACATCACATTTTGTTACTCAATTTTACATTTTATAAAGACAAAATTAACATGTATCTAAGCTCACACTTCTAAATAACTGTGCCGTCTGACATGACAGTGTTTGGAGTACCGTTATGTCATTGAGGGCAACTTTATGAAATTTGTCATTTTTGATTATTTTTTTTAAGTTAAGTGAGTATAAATTTTAATTGTTTAAATTAATTATATTACTGTTTAAACATGTAGGTACAAGGGTTGGTCGTATGAACAGTGCTTTTAATCCACGTAATAATTAATGTCTCGGCGATAATATATTTTTTTAAATACATATGGTTGCGGGTATTATGGACCATGGGGTATTGTATGGCTATGAAGTGTAATAATTAACCATAATTATTCGCTTCCATAAAAATCCTTTTTTTAGTACAAATCTTCATGATGGTGCCCACTAAATGGTGTGCCTATTACGGAGGTTCTGCTCGCGTACTTTTTGCTACGCCACTGTTTTTTTACAGTGGCAACATGTAAGTTTTAAATAAAAACGACAAAAAAAATTAAAAAAAAAATTTTTTTAGCCACGTAATATAGACAATCTTGTATTAAGGTATCAAGCGTGTAATACGGACCACTGTGGGCCATATTACAAGCACGTTTTTTAAGAGGCTGATTTTCGATATTTTATTTTTATTTTGTTTTAATTTAAGAATTCTATTTTTGCCTGGTCGATCTCATTAAAATATTAAATTTTCTATCCAATGAATAAGAACTGATTTTAAATAATATTATCATAGTTTTCTTACCGAAAACATGAATGGTGTTCCATATATACCGATTTTACAAATTTTCCATAAACCCCCTATAGACACCTTTCAAACTTCTATAGACCCCCAGGGGGTCCACATAGACTATGCCCTTGATACACACCATTTTGATAATTTTTATAAATCTTTAAAGTTTAAATTGAGCTTATATTTGAAAAAAAAAAAATGAAGAAAAGTTATTTTTCGTTTTCTTCTTCTTTATAGAATAATGCATATTTTTGTATCGATTTTGTGTAACAAATGGTTCTTAAATAGAGATTTGAATAGCAAAAAAATTACGTAGACTTAGATAGTATAGATATAGAGATATGTTGGTAGAGAACGAATTTCAATGATGAATATGCTATGTCAAACTTTTTGAAATGAAGTTTGTGTATTGTAGCAGAAAGAGGAGTTTATTGGAAATATCGCATAGACAGATGGTATTTATTGATTTCAAAGAATCAATTTTATATCTTGAAGTATTTCTTGAGGATATAGAAAAAGTTTATTTTTTATTTTTTAAATTGGGAGTTGTTTGAATGACTTTTTACTTTTTGATCAATATGCAGTAAGTGAGGAAAATTGAGAAATCTTAACAAAATATAAATTGAATTTTGGAGATAAAATTGAAATAACTTAAAAATACTTTATTTCTTGTATAACTGACATTTTAAGGAAGTTGACACTATAGGACGTGGGGCTGGTAATACGTGGAATGGTGTGGGTAAGCTCCTGGGGGTAAGCATATATTCGTCTTTTTTAATTAAATAAAACGGGCAAGTGCATGTTGGGGGCACGTACATGATAGGGTTCCGTAGTCATTCTCACTACGATTTATAAAAAAACGGTTATTCCAAAATGTTCGTGACTGAAGGATTAATATCAAAATGTCATTTCACTTTTATTATTGCATTTTAGAAGACCTATCAAATGACACCCCACTCAATGGGGCAAATTAAAAAAATGTGAGTTCACTTTTCAGTCTATGAAAGGGGGGTCCAAAATATTTTTGACAATGTTCGTTATAATTTTCAGTGAAAGTACTAATTAAAAGCTTCATTCTGAATTTTTTCAGATTTTTTGAATTGATAGTTTAGAAAATAGAGGAGGAGATGACGCTTTTATAATGACTTTGGAGAGAAAATACATCGTGATTGAAGGGTTAAAATCAAAAGGTTCTGTTTTTGTTGTATTTTAGGAGACCTTTCTAACGACACTCAATGGGGTAGGTGAAAATTATTTGTTGAAAACACTTTTCATTTTATAAAAGAGGGGCCTAAAATTATTTTTTTTCAAAAACCTTATCATTTCTGTTTTTGGGTCATCAATCTACGACCGTATACCAAATTTCATCTTATTATGTCAAAATTTTTCAAGACGGACGGACGGACATGGAGAAACCATAAGGGTTCCTAGTTTTCTACGGAACCCTAAAAACGTGGTTCCTAATTCTGTCTGTCACATCACTTTGAAAAGTCCTGTCGTGTCTTATGTCATTATGCAGTGATCATAAGAATGCATCTTAATTTGTTTATTTAATATTTCTTAAAGTATTTTCCTACTTATGTACATTGAAAATTTGGAAGGCTTTTTTAATTAGTTATTTTTAAAGATTCGTCGAAATACTTGTTATTTTTCTATGATGCCAACCTCCTTAAACTGTGTCAATTTAACTATTTCGTTTATGCAAGTATAAAACAAAGTATAAAACTAATCCATGCAGTCGTGTTTGAATAAAAAGGTGCAAAAGAAAACTGCACGCGCCAGTAGCGAACCTACGAAGGTTTCAGACCCCCTACTATGTCCAAGGGAGGGGGCAGAGAGTGTTGTAGAAAGAACAGAAAACGCCCTTGAGCGTGCATGATAGAAACTCGACCAGATTCTTTATTCCTTTCACTTTTCTGTGTGTTTTGTTACAATGTGTGTGTGCGTGCGTGCGTGCGTGTGTTTTAGAGTGGGAGAAAGGGGAGGGGGTAGCCAAACGTATCACTTAGCGCTTACTGCCACTGCCTCCGTTGCTGGTGTTACAGTTTTACGAGAACTAAAATAAATGCACATCCTCATTTACATAGCTGTCTGCTCGTGTGTTTTGTCTCTTTCTACTTTTTGTGAGTGAGGTTATGTACAGAGTGACCTTATAAAGTTTTTTTTTACTAATATATATGTTAGTATTCAAAATTGATGTAACTACCAATTTTGTCACGCGCAGTTGATTTTAGTACCATTTCGTCAATTTTTATTCGATTACTTTGAAATTTTAACACAATGAAGAAGACAGATAAAGCTAGTAATTTAGTTAATAACATTAAAATTGGACAAAAATTGTTTGTGTTACAGCGTTTTGAATTTTGAAAATTGCCGAATTTTTGCCAAAAAATCGATTTTTTTTTTCGTTTAAAACATGATTTTCGAAGGTAGTGTATATAATTTAAGGCTTTTTAGTTCAATTAGGACTCATAGCTTCATTTTGAATAATCTTTGGTTGAAGTCATTGATTTAAAATATATATATATATATATATATATATATATATATATATATATATATATATATATATATATATATATATATATATATATATATATATATATATATATATATATATGTGGACAGTATTTTTCGGGGACTTTTTATCGATTCAATGTATTATTTGGGGACATTTGTATACTTCGGGGACAGGTCTTGAAAAATCCACATATTATTTGTATTATTTGGGGACATTCCGTATATATGAACAGTTTATATTTAACGAATACTTTGGAGACCTTAATTAATATACATGGTATACCCACAGATGGCGCTACCATGATTGTTTTCGTTACTAAATAAAACCGATATGACCAGATCAGCGATTTTTCATGCATTGTGGATTTATTTGGTTATATGCTATAAAGGGCTGTATTCTGAAAAAATGGGAGGGGGCTAAATAAACTAATAGTGCTAGGTAAATTTGGGGGGAGAGGTAGTTTTCTTTGGGGGGGGGGTAATTTTTGGGGGGGGGGATTTTAAATTTAATGTAACAAATTTTCCTTTAATTAAAATATTATAAATTTTATAATGATCACTAATAATTTTTCGTTTAAAAATAACTAATATTAAAATAAAATTAGAAAAAAAAAAATTTTTTAAAACAAGCTTTTACATATGCACTAAAAAGTAAAAAATAAGTTTTTTTTTCACAAAGTCTTCCAGAATTCGTATGACTAAAAAAGCTTGTGGCGTTCATTTAATATTTAATGTAATATTTAGAAATATAAAAAATGTCGAAAATATCAATATAGGAAAAACTACATTTTCTACTATAAATTAATATTTTCAAATCTTCCATTAAATTGCATTAATATTATGTTAAAATGCATATATGTATAATATTGTATAATGTATATATACATATCATATATGTATACATTAATATTTGGAAATCTAGATTCAAATAGGACAAAGAACCTTTTGCTAGTGTAATTTAGTATTTTAAATTCCTGGTTAATTTATCGCACATGAAAGAAATATTTAGTAATCTAGATTCAACATAGGAAAAAAGTCTTAACAGTATTTTATCTACCTTAAATTATTATTTCAAAATATTACATGAAATATTTGGAATTCTAGATTCAAAATAGAATTAAGGGCTAAGAGTTTCTCAATGGAAAAACTACATTAGCTACTTTCAATGAATATTTCGAAATATTCCATAAAATTCCATATATGTACATAATTTATATCAAATATAATATAAAATATTATATCCTGTGAATATTTTGAAATTATATTCAACCTAAATGAATGTTTTCAATTAATATTATTTAATTGTACATTAAATTCCTGGATAATTTGATATAAACTACAGGAATATTTTGGCTTCAAGATTTATCATATGAAAAAGGGCTAAGAAATACCGAAAAGAAATACTACCTTATCTATTTTATAAATTAATATTTCAAAACATTAACATACATTGAGTTTCAGGTTTATTTAGTATCAACATTACATTAATATTTGATCTACTATAGATTTTTCCAATATTGATATTTTCGACATTTTTTATATTTCTAAATATTACATTAAATATTAAATGAACGCCACAAGCTTTTTTAGTCATACGAATTCTGGAAGACTTTGTGAAAAAAAAACTTATTTTTTACTTTTTAGTGCATATGTAAAAGCTTGTTTTAAAAATTTTTTTTTTTTCTAATTTTATTTTATCCATTTTTAGTCTAAAGTTATTTATTTTTTTACTATATTATATTATATTCATTGCATCATAAGACCAGGCCCAGATAGGGGGGGGGGGGGGCTAGGAGGGCCATATGGCCCGGGTCCTGGTATCAGGGGCCTCGGCGTCCCGAAAATTATTTATACTTTACATTTTTACATTTTTTGATACTAATACTATTTTTAATAGAGATTATTTAAAAAACATAAATATACTACAAAAAAACACACCTTTTAGAAAAAGTACTTAAAAAAACCTCACGGTTTTTAATACTAAATAATATCAGGAAGAAACAAGAATTTTACTAGTACGAAAGTTGTTTGGAATGTCCTTACGTTGAAGCTCTCTCAGGGTCTGCATAAGACTAAAAACCCTTTTTACTTCCATGTTCGAAGAAATGGAAGTATTGTTATTACAATACGTCAAAAAATCGTTAGTTTTTATTTTAAAATGAACACTAAAAATTTGATTGTATATTCGCTTCTTTAGAAATGAAGCGCAGATCCAGGGGAGGGGGCATGGTGAAATGACACCCCACACAAACCTAAAAAGTAAAGCAAATTAAATAGAAAAATGCTTATTAAATATACTAAAGTAAATTTTTTTGTCTATTTCACAGACCATGACCCCCTCCTCCATTGTAAAGTTAGACTCGCGTCTCTTAGAAAAACAATACCTACCTATTTAGATCTACAAAATTACACTAACATAAATTAATTTATATTTAATATTTTTCAATAATGCCATAACAATATAATACATATACATTACATGTATGCATATAGGATTATATAATAACAATAAAATGAGATACTATAATACATATTTATGTATACATACATTTAAATGAAGAAATAAAGCTAAAACGGCTAAATCTTTTCTATATGTCAATATAATCACTACAAATAAAATTTATAATACATACCTGATATTTATATAAAATTCGATAATTTTTCAATAATTTTCTTCAATTTATAATTTATAATCTTCAATAATAATTATCATTTCTATTATTATGAATTATTTGTATTATGAGTATTATATTGCAAAATATTTTGACAAAACATAATTTAATGTTATTGTCGAAGCAAACCATGGTTACGAAATAATTTGAATTATGAAATAATACTTGATCGCGCAGGCAGGATATTTTATTATATTAGATACATCAAAAAAGACCTTATAATGAAATAACATAGCTATAAAAATGATAAAAAAGTGCATTGTCACGGAGAATACACCATATTTGAAAATTTGACGAAAATCGTACGACGGGAAGTTAGTTAAAAAACGGTCGTAAGATTTGTGTTCCGTCTCATACATAGTTACATAGCATTTGAGTTAAGTAAAAGCTTGTAAAAACGGACAGTATTCAAAATGCGGCACAATGGACAAAAATGCGGGATATAGATCCTAGTTTCTAATATAATAATATTTTGTTGATGCAGATTTAAATGATTATAATAATACGGCGTATATTATTATGTTCAATTGTTTAAATAATTTGTGTTAAGTTTATTATATGCACAAATATGTTCTTTATCACCTCATTAACAAATCTGCGTTAACAAAATATATTTATTTTACCATTAAAAATAATGCAAGTGATTTTCGTAATTGAATGTCAAATAAGAGTGAACCCCTACTAAAAATGCCTTGAGGGGGGCTCCTTTTTCGGAAAATAAACATAAAACTTTCGCATAACAAAATATATTTGATGATAGCAAATATATGTATTTTCAAATATACAACGGAAATTACTAAAAGTAAATTATAACAACAATAGAAATTTGATGTCACGAATTTTAATAAAATTGTAATATTGTTGTTAAATTTGATATAAAAATCGATTTTCCTTTAACAATTTTACAAAATTTTGTGAATTTTTAATAAACAGCAGATTTAAAAAAAGTGATTATTGCAAATATATTTTTAAAATGACTTGTGATTAAACGAATTTAAAAAGATGAAAATAACAAAGTATGATACACCAATAAAATTTCAAGTGGTAATTACAAATTTTTGTATTTGTTTTACGATTTTTTACTTATGCATGTTGCAGTCTCTGTTGCTCGGGGGCCCTGTACCATTGATACACCTACTATATCGGTAGCTACGCCACTGTTTAAACTTATACGTTACGTCACTCCATTTTTGGCCAATAAATCCACATTGAAATAATTTTTTATGTTATTTTTAACAGAATTATCGATAATTTTAACATATTTTTCATTAATAAAATAAATTGATGCTCAAACATTTTATTAAATTTTATTTACACCCATTAAAAACTTTATTCTTTTATACGTTATCTTTGTTTTTTTCAATAACAGCATCCGTTTTTGAAAATGACCGCTGATTAGTTTCAACACCTTCCCGATTCCCGTGGGACATAATATGTCCTCAAAAAATACATTTCGTTGATGATGTCCCCGAAGTATACGTTAAGTACCTACTCGCAGAAGAAAAAGTTTAACGGTCAAATTATTACAAATATATTTTCAGCTTTCATTAATTATTACCATTCATAACTAATGTGAGTAAGACACAAATAACATATTTATACATTTTCCCAAATATTTAAAAATAATATACGTTTAAACAAAAATTGAAAAAAATATTATTTATGTATGTTATCCATTTGTAAACGTACATGGATTTTCAAATGATTCCTTCAAGAAGCAAAGATCAGAAAATTAACGATATATTTAACAAGTAACAGTTGATTTATTATTGTTAAGACTTATTAATATCTAATTAAGTAATTTCAGATAAATATTAAGTTTAAATGAAAAATAAAAGAATTTAAAAAGAAAATTTCAAATTTCGCGGTACATTTTATGTGTATCTATACTTACCTCGCAGATATCATCAACGAAATGTATTTTTTGAGGACATATTCATGAATTATACACTAAACCAGGGGCTCCCAACCTTTTTCCTGCATAGACCTTATTAAACGAATTATTTTCTTTATAGACCCTCTAACATTTTTAGATTCTAGAAAACATAAATATACTACAATCTTGTTAATAAAGTACAAGTAGAAAACAAAACAAAAATCAGATCAATATGAAGTTTAAATAAAATACATATTTAAAAGAAAAATAAATAATTTTTATCTACAATTTGACACCACATTTGCCTAGGTATGATTGTTCAGTGAAAAATTTCAAGTTTCTAGCTGATATGTGATATAAATTTAAATCTATTACATATACATACATATGTCTAGTCTAGTGCATATTATAAAAACATGTCCTCAAAAAATACATTTCATTGATGATGTCCCCGTAGTATACGTTAAGTATACATATAAACACTATTTTATGTCCAGTGTATTTTTCAAGACCATGTCTTCAAAAAATACATTTCGTTGATGAATTACGAGAAGTGTACGTAGATGATATAGTTTAACGGTCAAAATATTACAAATATAATATTTATAGATATTTTTTAAATACCATTCACAACTGGTGTGAGTAAAACACAAATAATATACATATTTCTACATTTTTCCAAATATTAATAAATGTAATGTACGCTAATAAATATTTGTGGAAAATCATATTTATGTATTTTATTCATTTGTAATAATATACAACGCACATAGACTTTCAAATGATTGTTGCAATTTTTCCAAGAAACAGAAATCAGAAAATAAACGATATATTTAACAAGTAACAGTTGATTCATTATTGATAAGACTTATTTATTGCTAATTAAGTAATTTAAGATTAATATCATGTTTAAATAGAAAAATAAAGAATTTTTAAAGAAACATTTTTAAATTTCGCGGTACATTTTTTGCGCATGCGTATAAATCATCTGTCATATAGTGGTGCAAATACCGTTATTGTATTTATTTAGATCGTATTTTTTTTAATAATTAAATGAGATCTACAATTTGACACCCCATTTGTCTAGGTATGATTTTCAAGTTTCTAGCTTATATGTGATATATGTAAATTTAAATTTATTACATATACCTACATATGTCTAGTCTAGTGTATATTATAAAAACATGTCCTCAAAAAATACATTTCATTGATGATGTCCCCGTAGTATACGTTAAGTATACATATAAACACTATTTTATGTCCAGTGTATTTTTCAAGAACATGTCTTCAAAAAATACATTTCGTTGATGAATTACGAGAAGTGTACGTAGAAGATATAGTTTAACGGTCAAAATATTACAAATATAATATTTATAGCTTTTTTTTAAATACCATTCACAACTGGTGTGAGTAAAACACAAATAACATATTTCTACATTTTTCCAAATATTAATAAATGTAATGTACGCTAATAAATTTTTGTAGAAAATCATATTTATGTATTTTATTCATTTGTAAAAATATACAACGCACATAGACTTTCAAATGATTGTTGTAATTTTTTCAAGAAATAGAAATCAGAAAATAAACGATATATTTAACAAGTAACAGTTGATTCATAATTGTTAAGACTTATTTATTGCTAATTAAGTAATTTAGGATTAATATCATGTTTAAATAAAAAAATAAAGAATTTTTAAAGGAACATTTTTAAATTTCGCGGTACATTTTTTGCGCATGCGTATAAGTCATCTGTCATATAGTGGTGCAAATACCGTTATTGTATTTATTTAGATCGTATTTTTTTTAATAATTAAATAATATCTACAATTTGACATCAGATTTGCCTATGTAGTATGTATGATTGTTCAATGAAAATTTATAGCTTATATGTGATATTAATAGGGCTTCTTAAGAACTCTAAAAACTAAAGTAAATCCATTACATATACATTACATATGTCTAGTCTAGTGTATATTTTAAGAACATGTCCTCAAAAAATACATTTCATTGATGATGTCCCCGTAGTATACGTTAAGTATACATATAAACACTACTATATGTCCAGTGTATAATTCAAGAACATGTCTTCAAAAAATACATTTCATTGATGATGTCCCCGGAATATACGTTACGTATACATATGTACACTACTATATGTCTAGTGTATAATTCAAGAACATGTCCTCAAAAAATACGTTTCGTTGATGATGGTCCCGGAATATACGTTAAGTAGAAGAAATTGTTTCACGGCCAAAATATTGTAATAAAAATAAAAATAAAATTGTTTTTTGATTCGAAGATGCATTTTACAAGTTTCTCAATAATAATAAAAGGGGGTCTCAAAAAATACGTTGGACATATATATATATATATATATATATATATATATATATATATATATATATATATATATATATATATATATATATATATATATATATATATATATATATATATTATATATGAATTTGAATGTTTGCATATCGAAAAAAACACTTTTTTGCAATATCGCAAAAACTAGAACTGATTGAGCAAAACGGTGGTCATTTTTGGATTCAGCGTGGCCAAAGTACCCTTAAAAAGTTATTATATACCCAGCAGTAAACAAAAAATATTTTTTGTCGGCCTGTGTATTTAATAGTAGGTACTATTTTGGTGATAATTTCATTGAAATTGGTAAGTTTTGTTGTATTTCTTAAATTCAATTGTGTTCAATTTAAACAGGTATACTACGTAATTGTACTATTTTATTTTATTTTATCTATTCGGTACGTGGGACACGTGTTTTTAACATAACCTATAATACAGTTTATTTTTATTCTTAAAATATAGTGAAATAATACAAGAATGCATGTACGACGACGTTTAAACATCGGTCGAAATACTCATAATAGTCAAAATATACAAAATAACTCTAGAAAATTTAATACCATAACAATGAGTATAAACACGAGAAAGAGCATGCAAATTATCTTTTGGCAAAACAACGTTTGCCGGGGCAGCTAGTACATATATAAAAGTTTTAAATTTTTGACCAAAAAGAATCTTGGTTTATTTAATAAATTCCAGAAAAAAATTTACATATGAATATCACTAATTTATTAAATTGAATATAAGAAAAATAAAAGTCCCTAGATAAAAACATATAATTTATTAAATCAAACATCTCGGTTTATCTACAAAGTGTTAAAACATACAACGCGTCCATTCATTTACATGTATACAGGATGGCTCATAAGTAGTTGCGTGCGTTCGTCGTCGTCGGAACATCTGTGTCGGAGTTTAATATCTTTCACGTTATACTCGAGTCTCTTGGAACTTTAATGTTCTTTAGTAACGATGTAATAATGTAATCATACTGGTTTATGCGAGCACGATGCGGCTATTCTCGCGTCGTTAGTTATTCCCGCGTATGTGAGAGGCATTGAGCGAACTGTCAACATATACACAGGGTGGGTCAAAATATGATTATTCATTTTTAAAAAAATTATTGGTTTATTTTTGAAGCGCTTGTTATTCAAAATACTGGTTATCATAGGTGGGCACAGTTAATCCAAAAGTTAACTTCGTTAATCGTTAACTCGTTAATAAAAAAGTAGATTTACTTTACTTACTATAATAATATGAAATATTGAAAAAAAAGATAATCTCTAAATTTTAATGAAGTCGGTTAAAAATGGCGCAAATGCTAAAAAGTCATAACTTGTATTCACTGGCACATAGCAAGTAATCAACCGCTTTATTTTAAGAGTTTCTCGGCTCTGGATTCTTGCTATTTTGAGCAACAGTGCCGCACCGCGCCGATGTGCCCGCGTGGCGCGTAATTCAAACAAATAATGACAACATGTCAACAAACAACCAATGTAACGGTCTAAAGTTAACGGAAGTTCAATTTAACGGAAGTTAACAAGAGCGTTAACATTTTTTAAGTTAACTTAAAAGTTAATCCGTTAAGCATTTTGTTAACTTCGTTAATTAACGATTAACGGATTAACGAGTTAATGCCCACCTATGCTGGTTATGTATTTGAACTGTATGTTTGTTGGGTTGTTTGTAGATGAGATGAAACTCGGTTTAGGTCTCGGTAAATATCTATCATGGGAGGAACATAAGTTATAGGAAATAAAATTTGAAATAGAATTAAAAAAACTTTTTGCGAAAAAAATGAATAGTACGGAGAATATAGATATAATTTTCTTTACAACTTTTAAACAGGGTGGCCAGTTTCTGGAAAATCGGGAAAACCAGGAAAAGTCAGGAAATTTTGCTATACAGGGAAAAGTCAAGGATTTTTTATAAAAATGCAAAAACCACACAAATTCTGACAAATATTTAAACATGTGACCATTTTTTTAGGTTTTTTATCTTTTTAAATAAAAAACACAGGGAAAAACGTCAAAATTCTCCTGGGAAACCGGGAAAAGTCAGGGAAATTTGTTCCAGAGAAATACGGGCCACCCTGTTTAATGAAACATTTTTTTTCTCTAATTCGTTCAGTTTCAAAAAAATAATTCGAAAAATTCAAAAACCTACATTAAGATCTTTTGAAAAATAGGTTTTCTTATGTCTGTTATCATAAAGAGTCTAGCAAATTTTCTAGCCAACAAGCACTCTCAAATGAGGTATCAAACTTATATGAGAGTTCTTTTGGAGTTTCATGAAGACTTTGACAAGTTGTAGTAAACATCAACAATGATATTAAAAAAGTGGTGATATTATTATGATAATTATTTTGTACGTTCAGAGTCGCCAACTGTGTTACAATACGTTGAAGTATCACTGCTCTAAATTCCATAGCAAATCCATAGATACTATAACAAAATTAATACCTCATTTGAGAGTGCTTGATAGCTAGCTAATTTTGCTAGCCTCTATGTTTTACCGGACATTAATATTTTTTTAGTTAGTGTCTGTAAATCGATAGAAATATGTACATCTTGGCGAAAATAGTCAGAATGGAAGTTATTCCAGAAAAAAAAAAACAATTAAATAATTCTTGCTTATACTATGTTTATTTCATATAAGAGAGTACGAGGATTTTTTTGGTCGGCGGGGGGGGGGGGGATATATTTCGTAATTAATGGTTTCTCATAATATTATCATACTATTTTACAATACAAAATATAATAAAATACGGTTATAGACAAAAAACCGTGAAGAGCGTTATTATAACAATTGCTTTTCCGAATTAAAATGGTTTGGGTTGAAATTCTTGGAGCGTTTGAGAAATCTGTTCTATCACATTTTCGTTCAATAATCCCTCATCATTGAGCTTTTCAACGGTTCTTTTTATTGTTGTATTTGATAAGGGTGTTTTATCGGGAAACCGCTGTCCGAATTCACCCTTGGTGTAAAGCATTTCTAAAATGTATTTTCATTCTATTTAGAGTTGACACGTCATTTTAACTCATACATACGTGCATTACACATTCAGATGTGAAATCAAATATATAAAATACATATATGATCAGACCTTGATATAAGGTTAAGGCCCTCTTAAGAATGGACAAATACAAAATCACAAAATCGCTGTTTTGTAAGTAGCTTTATTATGATACTGGCCCCAATCATGCCCTCTTTAAGAACAAGGTAGAGTAAAGTCGGTAAATATGGAACACCATTCATGTTTCGGTAAGAAAACTATAAACTAAAAATAGAATTCTTAAATTAAAAAAAAAATCTAAAACAATTGAAAATCAGCATCTTAAAAAACGTGCGTGTAATATGGCCCACAGTGGTCCATATTACACGCTTGATACCTTAATATAGGATTATCTATATTAGGTGATTAAACATTTTTTTTAAAATTTATTTGTTGTTTTTATTTAAACCTTATATGTTGCCACTGTAAAAAAACAGTGGCGTAGCAATGAGTACTTTCATACTATTTGCCTCATCACGGTTTTGGTTAATTATTACACTTCATAACCATATAATACCCCATAGTCCATAATACCCGCAACCAAATGTACTTAAAAAAAAATTGTTTCGTCGAGGTAATAATTATTACGTGAATTAAAAGCACTGGGCATACGGCCAACATGTTTTAACAGCAATATAATTAATTTAAACAATTTAATACAGTAAAAATTTAAACGATGTAACTTAATTTAACAAAAATAATCAAAAATTACAAATTTCATTACGTTGCCCTTAATGACATACCGGTACTCCAAACACAATCATAACAACTGACGCAGTTATTTAGAAGTGTAAGCTGAGATACATATTAATTTTGTGTTTATAAAATGTAAAATGGAGCAACAAAAGGACGTGTCCATATTACCTGCCTGGTCCATATATACCGACTTTACTCTATACTGATTTTTGGAAATGTTGGGCTTCATTTTTGTAATTCTCATAAACTTATGTTACTAATATAACAAGTAACTCTTTCTTAACTCTGGACGGGTAGACGTTCGTAATAATTACGACTACATTTACACATGTACAGGGAAATCAAGACGGGGTGGGGAGCCGAGCGGGAAGATATGCCTCGTTTAATAGTTCGTCTTCAACCTCTGCCAAGGACAGGTGTCAGTGTTTGCTATTTTTCTAGAGAGAGCCATAGATCGACAAGTCACATAGTATCTTTCACGAAGGTCTACTCTTTTACGTAAATAGTCGAAATATGTACGTAAAAGGATATGCTGTGAATGTGAAAAAGATCTCATTCGTCTCAATGCTTGATCCAATGATACTTTCTTTCGTTTGTCGATTCGCTGTAAACTTATATTACTAAGCTTATATTTTAATCTTTCGTATTTCGGTATTTTTTGTAAATACATAAATCAAAAGATTTTAAATCAAAACTTTTTTTTGCCATAAATTTATTAGAAAACCAAAAATTATATAGTAGTAGTCAATTTTACGAACGTCTACTCTTTTCGGCTTACATTTGACGTCTACCTGTCCAGGGTTAAATCAATTTAATTACCAAAGTCCGTTTTTTTAATCATAGCTTTTTATTTTGTTTATTTCTTTGACACTTTCTAATGATTACAAAATGATAAATACTACTACACAAAAAAACAATGTAAAGCATTTACATAAAAAGTACACTTTTATTGATAGAGTGCCGATCCGCGATAATTATTTATCCACTGTTTTAAAAAAAAACATCAATTATCATCAAATCACGTTGTAAGACAGTTAAATGTATATAAATTAATATTCAGTAATGGCAGTAATCAAATATCAACATATTTAATTTATATATAATTTATTATATATAATTATATATAATTATATATATAATTTAGTACATTTAATTAAAAATTGACCAAAACTGGTGCCAGTATACCGAAAAAAATTTTTATGAATGCAAATAACTCAAATTACTTGTGTCGTATTTACTGAAAGCAAGTAAATTTTACTTGAAATAACATTGCGCCTAATAACCGAGTTATTTAAAGGCACTTATTTGAACTAAATGGTCTAATTTATTAATACAAATTAATGGCGTTTCAATCAATACAATAATTTTTTGATTGACAAGAATAAATGACTTATTACAAATAATACATCTTTTTGACCGAAATATCTTTAGTTGACTCCAATATAAATTATTTGCTGCAAATATATATTTTTTTAATATGATAAATAAAAATTATTCGACGCAACTAATTTATTAGTATTAGCTCTGGATGAGAATTTCTGTTGATGCAAATAGAAATTATTTGATGCCAACAACAAATTGGACCAATAAAATACAATTACAATTAAATGACTTCAGAGCACGCAAGTTACCTCTCACTAGGGAAGTGTATTTCTGCTTCGAATATAGGTACGTGAAAGACAACCAAATTCTAATCGACTTTGGTAAAACCCAGTCGTATAAATTGGAGAGGACGGAAGTAACACCTGCTTTCTATTAAGCTTCAGTCAATTTCATACCAACTTACTCGTATAGTTGGGCATTCTCTTCATGGTTTGAAATCCGCTGTGCGGCGAGTCAGACTATACCTTTAGAAAAGATAACTCATGTACACGAATGTTGCTCGAGACGCCCTGTTTAGCCCCCCCCCCCCCCCCCACCTCCGATAAGTTCGAACAAATATTGAGTTGAACGGAAAAAATAATTTTTCAAATAAAATAATGGAAGACTTGGTTCAAGCTATTATTTATTTGATGCATCGAATCGATTTATTGCTTTGAATAATTCGTAATAGTTCAAGAGCTAAGAACATATTTTTCTGCCCCATCTGAACCATAGGCAGACTTACGGAAAACATTTATTCATGTGTCCCAACCTCGACACCCGGGGGTAAAGGTGTTTAATTCTTTAATGAACATGTAAAGAAAAAGTATATTTTTGCCCCATGTGAGCACAAATAAAACGACATCAGGGAGTTAGTTGATGAAAAGTTAGATAGTGAAAGTGCAATGGGCAGACGCGTAGGGTGGGGATAAAGGGTAGGCAGATGCACTCAAACATGTAATATTTTTTTTTGAAAATTACTCCCATTTGAGTATTGCTGAATTTCTGAGGGATGGCAGTTTTTGATCTGTAGATGCGCGAAAACACAAAGGCAGACGCTTAGAAAGGGGATAAGAGGTCGGCAGATGCCCATAAACATGCAATTTTTTTGATGAAAATTGTCCCATCTGAGCATTGCAGAATTTTTGATGGATAGATATTATATTGATCTGTAGATGACCGAAAAAACACAGGCAGACGTGTAGTGCGGGGTTAAGGGGGTGGGCAGACGCAATTTACAATGGCAAAGGATTATAACAAATTTAAAAAAAATGTATATCTCCGGTACTAAATATTGCACCGATGATAGCAAATATGTTTGATCAAAACAATTTTTTTCAGTGTACCTTACCTCTTTATGTTCTCTATAAAAGTAGCGGCGTATCAATTGGATCTTAAATTTGTTTAATAAATAAATAAAGTAATCCAACATAAATTTTGAAAACAAAAACCTTATTTATTATTTTAATCAATTAATATCTTTTCCGCAAATAAAAAAATGCATCCACAACGCCAAACAAATCACGAAGCTCTCAGTTTAATAACCCATAACGCTAGCACTTAACTATCAGATCGATTTGAATACGATATTCCCTGTAGGAAAAATCACGTATAAATATCATTCATAGAACACAGTCGTGTGTGATATTCATTAGTGTACAAGCACTTTGCATGTCTGCCGAGGATTAACTCTTGTACATGCGGACAATCGCGCCCAGGCCTGTTAGTTCATTACAGCAAACGTTACAGGAAAAAAAAACAACACACAATGTTGCCAACATACATAGGGAAATGTGTTCTATGAACTCTAATAGACAACTGTTTTGGAGAGAGTTGATTCACGCTTCGAAGGTTTTAACCTGATTGTAAATGGAAGGACTGGGATACAAGATACAATGTTAATATATGCTATCCTATATTAAACTAGATATATTTTTTAAGAGTTTTTTCAATAGACATGATGCTAGTAACAAAGTATCATTGAAATTATGATGTATTTGTTTTTATATTAAAATGCAAAATTTCATCAAGATCGGAACAGTGGTTTAGCTGTTAAAGGGTAACAGACAGACAGACTTTTGCATTTAAAATATTAGTAGGAGATGAATATCAAAATTTCAATTGGTGAATACGCATGATGCCTTTAACAAAATATTGAAATTATGATTTTAAATAATGAAATAGGTTTAAGGTTGTTGTTCACTGAAAGTCGTGGCATCTAACGGAATTTAGCATGAACTACAGGGTTTTGCTATGTCGGTAATAAAGAACAAATAGATCTGGCAACAATTTACAATACTAGACAAGAACAGAAGATTTATTTTTTACAATATTATAATAATTACTATTGCTGACAATAGTAATAATTATAATAAGAATAACTATTATAATTATAAATAAAAACATTAAATGTAATCAATAATCACTTGCTATTTACAACGCGCGTCAGTTGTCAATACCATATTTCAAAAAGCGCGCCGAATGCGCTGTTGCCATATCGTATATTTACGTCATGTGTTCGGGAATTTATCAAAGTTAAAAATTAATAATTATTTAAGGAGATGGTAAATCATTCTAAAATTTTATATACACATTCCTTAATTACCAATCTATATCATATCCGTTTTTGGTTAAAATCTGACGTTTTAATACACGAATTAAACGAATATCGAATTCCAAGTGGATCCCTATGCTTGCAATGTATAAGAGGCCAACTTTGCACGTTTATAATTAATAAACGAAATGGTAAACTGACCTGAAATTTTTTTACAAATGCGAACTAGCTTACTTAACACAATATTAAAATTTTAACAAATTCTGTAGTGATCGATTTTAGTGAACAACAACCTTAAAAGAATCAGTTTTTACGATTAAACCTTTATTTTCTGCAGAAATAAGTACCTATATTTTTGGAAATAGGAGACACGTAAGATCATCATAGAATAGTTTTTTTTTTAATTAGTCATCATACCTATTAAAAGAATGATATTGAATATTGAACCAGTTTATAACACAGGCCCGTGGACTTTTTTTTCTTACGTATCAATAAATTTGATAGTTCGTTAATCAATTTTGAGAGCCTCCATGGGTTGTGATAATTTTTTTGGATAAAATTTTATGTAGATCAGACTTTTATCTTTAATTTAGTTTTTTATGTATAACTGTACGACCATTTTTGACCGAGTTATAAAGAAAATACTTTCAGGTTTTCAAATCTGCCTTCGTAGACAGTTTATTTATAATAAAATTGGTTTTAACCCTACATACTATAGTGATAGTGAGTATTTTATAAAATTATCCGGCATTTCAAAATGCACCAATGGCATATCATTAAATTTGGCCAAAGGCTACTACAACACTTCTAATTCGCCCTATGTTAATTTTCCATAATATACTGTATACTAAATTGAATGGTAATCAGGTACATTGTATAATATATCTATAATATTTTTGATCGTATATCAATTCATACTCGCCCGTGCATTTGCATTAGAAATAATAATACCACGAGCCTTAAAATATAATCACAAACTATTGATGCAGTGTGTATTCATGCTCATGAATTTACAGAGATAACCTAGCACAGCGGTAATACGCGTTGTTGTACATAAATTAACCAGAGTAGAGATTTAGCCATTATTGTTGCTACAAGTCACGCTTGCTATGAAATACTACTTTGACAGCTTATTAGTGTTTGACAATTAAATTAATGATTATTACGACCGTGGGTCATACATTGTCATTACTAGTATCTGGATTAGGTGGCCATTAATTCAATCATAAATTGTGATATGTGTTTTTGTGTGTCGGAGATGTTATTTATAAATAGATGTTGATTTGTTGGTTAACCCCATTCCATTCCTTGCTTCATCACTGTGTCTTTAGACTTAATTCATAACAATCAATACATTTTTAATGAAATATTACTATTTGACGTAGTAATCTTGAAACGGTCCAAAATATTGTATTTCTAGCTAGTAGCCCAGGCAATAGACTCAAAAAACCGTCAAACTAAGAAAAAATTCCGACCAAGCTGAATTTTGGTGGAGACTTTTATTTTGATGTCCTAAACATACCCTAAAAAGTCCCCTTAATTTGGATGGCGGGTTTTTATTTTTTAGGGTGTAAAGGGGGGCTAATTCTAGTTTTTTGCAAATATCTCAAAAATTCATAATTTTCGAGAAAAATTGTTATGAAAAAAATTGTAGCTTATAAAATTCTACACAAAAAATGTATTTATACTTTTTTCGTATAATCAATACTATTTAAGTAAACTGTTAACCCAGTCAAGGAACAAAAATTATTAATTTTTAAATTTTTTCCCCGTAATAAACATTTTTACGTTTTTTTAAACTCTCTAGCAAGAGTATTTTTCTGTCAAATTCAATATTTGTGGTCCCGATAGATTCGTCTAAGTGTGCCCAATAAATATCAACCATAAAAACACCCCGTCATCGATTTAGATTTTGAGAAAAATTGAAAAAATCTTGAAAACGGGGTTTTCACCCTTCAATCCCTTTTTTAAGGGTGTTGCACTACTTTTCGCTAGTTCGGGTTAATTTTTTCGAATTCTACGTCCCAAAATCTATAATAATCAACCATAAAAGTTTGGATTTTGGCACTCTTCACTGCACCCTTGACTGGGTTGACAGTTTACTTAAAAAGTTTTGATTATACGAAAAAAGTATAAATACCTTTCTTGTGTAGAATTTTATAAGCTACAATTGTCTTTCTCGAAAAATTAATAAATTTTGAGATATTTGCAAAAAAACTAGAATCAGCGCCCCTTTACCCCCCAAAAAATAAAAACCCGCCATCCAAATTAAGGGGACTTTTTAGGGTATGTTTAGGAAATCAAAATAAAAGTCTCCGCCAAAATCCAGCTTGGTCGGAATTTTTTCTTAGTAAAAACCTTTATTTCCTGGGCTATAGAGCACGTGTTTGTTACTAAAGTTATAATATCAATTAGTACTTTTCGTGTGCAGGATCAAAATCTATGTTATTGGTATAGTTTGTTATAACTTGTTATAAAAATTAAAAATATACTATTTATATAGTTAATACTTTACACAACCATTGTATTGTCTTTTTATTGAAATGAAATAATTTGTATAGCACTTTATTAACAAAAAAATCAAATTAAGAATAATTAGTTGAATAAATCATGTAAATAATATTTACGAATATAGTAAAAATTGCGTATTATAAAAATTACAATGGAGATTGTAGAAGTTACTCAATTGAATATGGGTAGGTATACATGTTAAAACTAATAGTATTTTTTTATACAATATTGAAATTTTTAATCGGCAATTGTAATTTTTATTAAAAAAATTGACTCCATTTTTCCATTTTAACTAAAAATACACCTTAACCACAAAATTTATGTCACTCGACACGTGTTTCGACTTCACAAGAAGTCCTCATCAGGAGCCTAACGATTCCATTTTTCCAAAAAAAAATTAGTCCGAATGGGAAAGCTTGAACATTAAAATAGATCGATTTTTAATTTTGTTTTAATAAATTTTTTACTGAACGTAGTGGCTAACCCTTACGGGGTTAGGTGTACTCAGAATTATCAAGAAATCGATTTTTGTTTTTTGCATTTTTGGAAGCTGCTACAACGGCTGAAGAACTATTTTATGGCCCAGGAATAGTTGACTCGGTGTAAGTAATTAAATAATACGTACATATATTACTTTACGTAAATTGAGTGTAAAACTTTAAATGCGTTTTTCTCAAAACTATGTTTTTTGAACTGGTGACCACTGTAGTTCGAAAACCGCTCGGGAGATTTTAATGAAATTTATACAACTTTTTGAAAACATGAAAAACTAGTGCCTGATCGATTTTTTTTTTCTTTAAATTTCGATTTGTTATAAACAATTAACTGTTGGGTTTTTTACCGAAACTCTTGAAAAAAAATTTCCTGAGGCTGCCATTTTGTTAATTTAAGAAAGAAAGAAAAAAAGCTTCGATCAGGCACTAGATTATCTATTAATAAAACTATTTTTTTGTCCGATTGAATTTGGATGAATCTCCAAGGATAAGTGATGGTCACCGCAAGGAGCTTCGGTTGGAACTGGATCAACACAAACAGCCATTACTTTTAAAATTATTAATTTTTTTTTCTAAAATTTCTGTCAAGTCAAGTCGAAACCTTATTTAATGATGCTATGTTTTTACTTTTATAAAATAAAATAATTTACTGGCAAAAAAAAATTATTTAAAATTTTTTTTCATGTCTCTGAGTACACCTAACCCCTTAAGTGTAGGCATTTTTCGAAAATTTGAAAATTGTTATTTTTTAAAGCCTCTTGAATATAAAACAATTTTTTTTCCAAAGGACGTAATTTTGTCAAGAAAAAAAAAAAAGACTATGCTTAATTAATGGTAGCTGCATCCTTAAAAATTAACGAAACAATATGTACAGTCGAAACTGGTTATAAGGACATTGAAGTGACCAGTCATATTCGGTCGAAAAAACTGGTAAAAAGCTAATTAATTATATGGGATTCAGTTAGGGTTGCCGTCCGACCACTTTTCCCCGGACACTATTCTCTTTTTAATAAGGGTGTCCGGGGGAATTTTTCAAACGTGTCCGGGGTTTTTAAGAAATTTATCTTCATAAGAATGTCGTCAAAATAACAAAAAAAGGTGTTAACTTTATTTTTAGTATAAATTTTAATATAAAAAAAAAATTAAAAAAAATAAATGCAAATATCTAAAAAATAGTCTTCAAGATCAAAAATCTGATTTGACATACACTTTTTAGACTTTTTATTTTTTTTTTCAATCTTTCCTCTTTTTTTAATGAACTAATCCCCTTTTCACACCTTCTGGCAACCATAGATTCAGTCAGACTTTTATTCTGAGTCGTTGAAACCGCTATGTTGTATTAACCGATGTCGTTATAACCACCTTCGACTGTATATACAGTAAAAACAAGTTATAACGATATCGAAGGGACCGGTCATATTGGTCGTAAAAAGCGGATAGTCGTAAAAATATGGGATTCAGTTGGATTTTTATTTTGAGTCGTTAAAACCGATACATCGTATTAACCGATGTCGTTATAACCGGTTTCTACTATATATTTTTTTTCATATGAATTTACCGAAAACGATTTTTATGGATTATTATCATTTTATGTATAATTTTCTAATTAAAAAAAAAATCAAATAAAACATTGTATCAAAATATTAAATAAAAAAAAAAATCCCGCAATTTGTAAAAAAAAATCAAACAAAACTAACTAAAAATCAAATACGATCAATTTTCAAAATAACTAGTACCAAATTGAAAGGGTGCAAAAGGGAATATTCATCATCAGCATCTCACTAGCAATTTCACACGAGCATTCGTCATAGGGTCTTACGCAGTAAAATGTTCAATCAAAGTAAGTGACTACAAGAAGGAAGATATACGCGAAACTCATATAACATAACACGTAAGAGGGATAGTGGGGAGAAAGAAAGAGAGAGTGAGTGAGAGAGAGAAGGGGGCATGCAAATGAGCTTGCGCATATCTGTACAAAACGGTGGTGAAATGTGTAAGGATGTAAGTATAAAATATACCGGCGTACTCAACAGCTGAAATTGGCGGATTTTTTTGCACGTTTTTCGTACTTGTTTCCCATTTTAATTTTCGGAAGTGGGTGTTTTTTTTTTTGTATCAAATGATTTATTATAATTGTTTCAGACAGAAATAAATATTTTTTTAATGTAAGTTGTAAAGTAAAAGCTCTTATGAAGATCAGAAATTGGGTTAGTTTTATAATTAATATTTTAAATTTATACACGGAAAAAAATATGAAGGATTACAGTTTTTATACTTTCTTATACACATCTATATGAAATATACATATAGTATAAGTATAAGTATAGTAAACGCGATTTTTTTCGAAATCTGGATTTTGATGGAATTCAATCAATTTTGACCTTCCCTGAATCCATTCTGACTATTTTCGCCATGATGTCTGTCTGTCGGTCGGTCTGTAGACGCTGTAACTCAAATACGACAAATCGTAGAAAGTTTAAATTTTATACTCAAGATTAATTTTTGCCTGGGAAGAAAACCTCCTATTTTTGAAAACGATCTTTCAACCGGAATCGGATGTTTACCTACATCGATTTTTGAATTTTTCGAATAACATTGAAACAGTGCGAATTAGAGAAAAATGGCCAAGTTGAAAACTGTAGGTAATATTATTATCTATAATTTATGTTCTATTCATTTTTTCGAAAAACATTTTTTTTACCAAGTATTCGTTTTTAAGTACATAATTTAAAATGGGTTTTGAGCATGATTATATGTAGGTACATACCTCATAGCACTCAGTTTGGTGTAAATTTCACCAAAATCGGTACAGTAGTTTTCGAGATTACTTTGGTCAAAAAAACACAAATTTTCTCTCTTAAATTCAGATAATAAGTTAAATAAATATTTAATAAAAAAATATTTTAAACGCGTAGGTTTAAAAAAAATACATTGCTTGTTTTTTATATAAATTTATTTTATATTTATAAGAAATAACACAACAACAATATTTACTTACAGAAAGTTGAATTTTGCTTCCTCCACATATTGTATCAAAAAAATATATATAATATAATATAAACCAAACATCAACATTCTTAAAAAACTTTATTTTGCACAAAAGGAAACGGAAATACTTATCTCGAGGAGAAAAATATGTATGAACATTGAACAAATATCGTTTGAGTGGCTTGGAATCCGTTTAATATCGACACGAGTTTTGTAAAAAAAAGTACACACAAGCAAGAAATCTTAGGGAAATCTCTAGAGTGAGGTTGTATCTAAACATGTTGACTAAATCACATCTTTTGGTCACGTAAGAGATTCTCTATTCACTAGGGATCGTCACACACAGTGACGCACCCAGAAAAAAAATCGAGAGGGGGGTTCAACTTTTTTTTTGTAATCTATATACACTCAGCGTTCTATAAGACGACGGCATCGGTAATTCAAAAATTCCACTATACAACGGCTAGAGGATCCCCCACCACCACGCCTAAAAGTTGACAGGTAATAATAAAAATGGCGCTGTTGGTGAACGAGATCCTGGTTTGTTGACTTTTTTGAATTGAACTCTAGACAATTGTTATTCGTTGCTTTAATACTGGATGAAAAATGTATAGATTTCTATACAATCATATGCCAATAATTTATTTTTGTTATTTCCTTTTTTAATCGTTTTCAAATTATCAAATTTTAAATAAAATGTACCTTATACATTTTTTTTATACTATTTATTATATTTCAATTTCAACGAAAATTTGTATTGAATTTCATTTTTTTCCACATTGAGCCACACCAAAACACAAGTTTTGTGTGTAAAATCTACATAGAAGACTTTAACGTAAAGTTAATTTAAATTTTGCGCTGAAATATAGCAGTCAGTGCAGTCACAATGGTATTATGGTGGGGGTTGGGGAAAGACGTTCTATAGAACTGTTAGAACATTGTCTTACGGAACGGTCGTCTTGTGAATGGTCGTCTTACAGAACACTGAATGTATATAAAAGAGTTTGTCCTTAACCACTTACTCCCCCACTCACTCATTCATTCATCAACGTACAGCCCAAACCCCTGAACCTAGAAACGTGAAATTTCGTAGGTGTCTTCCTTTTATGATGTAAGCACCCACTAAGAAAGGATTTTTTGAAATTCAACCTCTACAGGGTTAAAATGGAGTGTCAAAGTTTGTATAAAAAAAATTGTTTTTGTTCGCATTTAATTGAAATTTATCATATATACTCTACATTACAATACAAATAATGAAACAATTATTTCAGCATTTTCCAAAATTTAACCCCTAAGAAGGGTGAAAAAATTTGTAAGATATTTTTTTTGTATTCGCGGATGAAACATAGCATAAGGGAATGAGGGGGGGGGGGGTAAAATTTTGATATACATATTTATCTTTAAAAGTGTTCATGATTAAAATTCAATTAAAAATGAAAGTTCGACATTCAAGTCCTAATATTGCATACTTGTTTTACTTATAATGGTAAATTCGGCCAAAATATTCATTTATTAAAATAAAAATTACGACGAAAAACCCATAATGGCGGTGATAGACAGGGTGTGTGTTTTTGATATGTTTATCTGTGCTGCTTAAATTATAATGGTGGAGTCGTGTAAAATAATCTGTAATAAAAAAATTCGAAATTCAACCCCTAATGTCGGGGGTAGACAGGGGGTGGGTTTTTGCAATTTTTACATTATTTTATGGGTAATGAATAAAAATCAATACAAACAAATTTAAATTCATCCCCTATCACGTACACAGAAAAAAAACTGTATTGGACCAAGAAACCCTTGTTTTGTATATAACGAAAACAATATTTTCTTAATATAAGAAAATACTCTTAATCCAACTACATTATTTCTTCGTCCAAGAATACTATAGTTGGTTTAAGAATATATTTCTTATCTTAAGAAAATATTGTTTTCGTTATATACAAAACAAGATTTACTTGGCTCAAGTAACCTTTCTATCTGTGTATGGAGGGTTATAATTAGTTTCGAAATTTACGCGAGCGAAGCCGCGGGAATCCTCTAGTATATATCATTTTAATTTTTTTATCTATAATAATCATTAAATTAGTAATGTATATTAACCAATTCGGAGGGGGGGGGGGTCGTAACCCCTAGCCTTCCTTTTATAAGTTGTGTACTTCAGTAATTAATTAATAACTCATTTTATACATATGTCTGAAAAACATAGTTTTATTTCTACATAACTTTTATAATAAAAAAAAAACATGTTTCAATAAAAATATTGTATACGTCTATGCAAATAAAAAAATATTGTAGCACGTATACATGTTTTATTAATATAAAAAATATATACATTCCTTTTAATTTGATTAAAATGGGTGTCTGCTTATTAGTTTTATAATTTTTTTTAATGAAAAAAATTTCAGTAATAAAAATATTGTAAATAATGTAATAACATAAAAGAATTGTGTGGGTTTATAAATTAAAATTTGTATATGTTTGTCTGTTTTTTTTCGATTAGGTTACAAGTAACTAATGATTTTTCTCTGTTTTTTACAGGTGAGTTATTATTCACAATGTGAACACAACAGTGTCGGAGCTAGGAGTAATAGTTCTTCTGGAAATGTGAGTTGAATAAAGAATTTATTGAAACAAAACTGGTGCATGAGCTTTCTTCATGTAATTTTGAAAAAAAACAAACTGTATTGAGAACCATACATGACTTCCATGTTCTATAATATATTTTAAAATATTTTTTTAATATACATATCAGAAAAAATGCAATGAGATTTGTCAGATATAAAACTCAAATTTTAAGGGTGGTTTTTACCCCTTCGGTGACTATTTTGGCAGGTTTATAAAATTGGTGATCCTTAGATTGGGTTGAACTACAAGTGTACCAAGTCGAAAATTGATGAGATAATACTTACTTTTTAGACGATAATTGGCACAAAATTCCTAATAAAAACTCCGAATCCGATTAGCATCAAAATCACATTTTCCCAAAAAATAATTCAAATCGGTGCACATTTACAGTAGTTATCGTGAACGAAAGAAAATTCTACATTCAGATGCACACGCACAGCCGCCATGCTAAAATCAACTTTTCTTTACGTTTTGATGTTATAGTACAGTAAATTATAGTACAGTTATGCGACGAAGCTAGTCTAGTTTTTGAATTATCGTGTTCTATAAACTAATTTTATAAAAATAGGATAAAATATGTCTCATAGAAAGTAACCATGCTATTTTTTTAAATTTTGAAGGAGGGGAACCCCTCCATAAACAGTTTTGAAATTTTTTTTATGAGTACAATAGTAAACATTTCATCATATGATTAAAAATAAATATAACCCGCCAGAAAGAGCTAACAATTTTTTAAAGCATCAGCAATACATAGATTTTTAAAACTGTTTATGGAGGGGTTCCCCTCATTCAAAATTAAAAAAAATAGCATGGTTACATTCTGTGAGACATATATTATCCTATTTTTATAAAATTACCTTTTAGAACACGATAATTAAAAAATTAGACTAGCTTTTCGTCGCATATTTGGTGCGCCCCACTTTAAATCAAAATACCGGCTAAAGCTCCCCAGTCCCGACTAGGGACTCTTCGGTTTCATAAAGATTAAGTGTTCCTGAAGCCATTTCAGAAGAAATTTCTAATCTTTCTATTTTTTCTTTATTAAAACCTAATTTTACTGTACTATTAGTACAATCCGAATCTGCTCTTATGTCGGACACGATTTTTCAACGATATTACAATACATTTATACGAACATGGAAGTATAATAGCAAATTTTTCTATAAATCGCTGATTTGTCACTAAAACGGCTATTGCACTATTAAAGAAATGTGATAAAATTTATTTGATCAAAGAAATATGACAGTGTAATAAGTCATCTTATATAATATTCATAATATTTCTCTGATCATAGATAATGACAGTCTCTTATATTTGATCAAATCTTTGTCAAATATTTTTGACATATTTACTTGATAATGTAATAACCGCCTTAATCCTTAAACTAGCGTAGTAATTTTAAAATACATAACTGTAAAAATATAAAAAATGACAACATAAATAGTGAATATAATTTACCTATCGGGGTAGTAGACATGATCCCGGCAATGCAGTTCGTTCACAACATAGAGAAACTGACCATAAATCTGAACCGTGTCTCATGGGCGCGCGTCTCTCCCGTATTATTGTAAACTTTAAATTGCTCCGCACTTCGATTTTCCAATTAAAGTAGTACAACACACACACACACACAGGCACACATACACATGGCGGAAGTTGGAGCGAGTAAATTGGCTCTCGGGGTAATTTCCTGTTTCTGGAATTGCGTCTGAGTCTAATTAATTCCCGCCACGAACAATCACATACATACATATATACGCGATGTGTGTTTGTGTGCATGTTGGGGGGGTTGCGTGGATTTTCGCGGGACTTGTTTATGCATGAGGTGTGTACAAATGCAGAGATTTATTACAGACATATTTATTTACAGTCCAAATCATGTATGTCTGCGTAATTTTGAACACGAATGCATATTTTTTTTGAGTATTAGTCAATATTTCTTTTTAAGAAAAAAATATTTCATGTGACCATCATGAGGGTATACTCTTTCAAACAAACTAAAAATCGTATAAATCGATGCATATTGGTCGAAATTATTCCCGAACATACATAAAAAATATACAGGGTGAGGCAGTAACTATTACCACCTTAAATATCGATTAATAATCGAAAAAACGATTAAAAAATACATTTTTTTATTAAATGAAATTTACCAGTGTTACAGCGATAATGATGGCCACCACTTCGAACATCTTTAAATGTAAATTTCATTTAATAAAAAAATGTATTTTTTAATCGTTTTTTCTTCACTTTAAATCTTGTTCAATGATCTTGTGTGATGAGTTCTGAACTTGTTTTCAGCTCCTCTATCATATTATGGAAAAAATGTACCGAATCAATTTAAAAAAATGAAGATGACCTTGATATCTCCGAAGTGCCTCCCCCTGAACAAAAATTATTATCGCTATATGATAGCCCCCTTCATACCGTACAATTTTGGTTAGACTAATTTTTCTCTGGGCCTTATAGATTCGAAGCTATTTAAGGTGGTAATAGTTACTGCCTCACAATGAGTACATTCGAATAGGGTACCTATTTGACTAAATTTTAAAATATATTGTAAATTATGCGTATGTATATAAAAGATACTTCGTTAGTATCTTTTTTCAAAATAATGCCGAAAAAATACTGAAAATAATCTTTTTCTATTCAAATGAAAAAATGCCCGTAAAACCGCGCATTGAAAGTCACGTGGTATGCATGACGTAACTGTTTACTAAAACAAACTGAAATCAACCAATAAGAAACGAGTATTCTGACGTTTTTAGTAAGTAACTACGTCATACCAGTGACAATTATAGAATGAAAATAGCCTCACAAAAGTGGCTACTCTCTTTAAAGAGACAAAGCGATTATGTAGCCGATACCTGTCTCTTTTCTGTAGGTCTGTACTGAATGCGAACCTGTGACGTGACCAATTAGAATTCTAGAAAGAGACAGGTATTGGTTACATATTCGCTTTGTCTCTGTCACACTTTTTCGCTAGTAATTACTTCACAGTTGGATAGGTAATGCTTAGTTCATTCTATAAGTCTATGGTTCTGCTAGACGCGTTTACGATCACGTGACAAATAGATTAAATATTACCTTTTAAAATTGGGTTTATTATAAGATACTGACTTACTTCACGTAAAAAACACTTGATTGTAAATTATAGTAATATGTACTACACTAATTAGAACATTTTAGTGTTTATTATTAAATAATCTATTGAGAATCTTTAAAATCAAATTAAATGAATTTAGACTCATGGGTAAAATCTTTGCTAACCCATTTTAATGCTCACCGTATACATATTTGTGTACACCTCATTTTATTATTAATGCTGCTGTCTGTGGATATTAATTCACAATATTTCCTTAAAAATCAGTTGGCAAAAGTGCAACAAACAGAATCTGTTAACGTTATTAGTTTCATAAATGTTTAAACGTGTTTTAATTGTTCTGGATAATTTTTATATGAAAAGAGGTACGTGGTATGCTAATATATTTTATCCAACTAGAGCATGTGATTTCGAATTTTGTTCAAATCATATTAAATAACTTGAATATACATAAGTATAACATGACTTTTAAATGAAATTTGTCTAAATAAAAATGATATCAGAAAAGAAGTCTCACACAAAATAGACTTCATATCTGCCCAATTTACTCGCTTGAGTACACACTATTTTTTTTAAATATTAAAAAAAAGTTTGTGTTGTATATTTAGTTAAATATATTGAATATGTACTTCATTTCATTAAAAAAAATCTTTTGCATGTTTTTGTTTTCTTTTGGGCGTTAATGGGTTAATATTTAAATAATAGTAAAGCTATAACTTTTATAACATAAATAAATAATAAAGTGTAGTTACTATGCACAAATTGGATATACGTGAATATACATTTGAATTCGTATTTCTCAAATGTTTTACACATTTAGAGTTATGCGGAATTATCTTTTGAATAAAATATGAATAGCACAATTTATGTATTTGAATCGGCGACAATATCATGAATATATTAACTCGCAATTATGTCATTGCATTCAAAGGCGTGTAAGATAGAATAGAAAATCATTTCTAAAACAGTTAGTTTACAATATGAAGTAATGGGTTAATTATAAATTTCAATGAAAATTGATTTATTTAATCATTTTCTATTAATCAATAACACTATTCAACAAAAAAATTCACAGAAATTTAAATAGGTGATTTAGAAGATATTTGTCATGCCGAAACCGAATTCGTTGCCCAAATGATTACATCACGTCAGTTTTTTTTTGATATCCGAACCTAAAAGTCCCAAAATTGACGATTTTGGCAATGTTGGAGAATTTAAAGGGAACCTTTTCAAGTCGAAAATTCGTATCGAGTTTAAACTTTGAACATAGTTAGAGGAGGTCAAGATAAGTAAGAAAAAAATTATCTTAGCAGCGGTAAAACGGTTTAAGGGGGTGAAACACCCCTATGAAAATGTGCGAAATAATCATATTTTTTCATAACTATATAAATGAAAATTTAAAAAAATCTATGATACAAAATTTTCATGATTTTTTATGCTCTTTTGTCAAAATTCGAGAAAATTGAACCGTTAACCCCCACCTCCCACCCACATTCCATAGGTTTATTTTTTTTCGAATTTTGACTCTCGCCATTCGAAAGAGCATAAAAAAATCATGAAAATTTTGTATTATAGATTTTTTTTAATTTTCATTAGTTTCAGAGTTATTTGAAAAAATATGATTATTTTGCACATTTTCATTTGGGTGTTTCACCCCCTTAAACGGTTTTACCGCAGCTATGATAATTTTTTTCTTTCTTACCTTGATCTCTAACTATATAAAAAGTTTAAACTCGATACGAATTTTCGACTTGAAAAGGTTCCCTTGTAAGTAGGTAATTTTTTTCTGAAGTTTTCTTTCATGATTTCGAATAGTATCTACTATCTTTTCTCTTTAAAATGATTTTTTACATTTTACTATGCGATTTTTCTTTACCGAAATAGACTACTTTGAAGATATATGTAGTAAAGTTCATTGTATCTACTATACTACACTCTATTAACAAAAATATCATATCTTCAAACTAGTACATCTCGGCTAAAAAAAATCGTACAGTAAAAAGTTAAAACTCGTTTTAAAGATGAAAGACAATACTATTTGTTACCGTGACCGAAAACTTTAGGAAAAAAATACCTAGGTACTTGATAATAAATTCTTTAACATTGCCAATATAGTCATTTTTGGAACTTTTAGGTTAGAATATCTCAAAACCCTGACGTGATGAAACCAATTGGGCAACAAATCCGGTTTCGGCATGCCAAAAGCCTCCTAAATTTTCTATTCAGATCTCTGTTATATTACAAAAGTATTTTTTTGTTGCATAGTGTAATTCAACAAATTACAGGTTACTCCCCCCCCCCCCCGCTCCTCTAATCTGGTAATTTAATCGAAGTTCGACTATAGTATGTTTATTTATGTTTTATTTTCTTTTATAATTGATATTTTAATTATACAAAATGAAGTTTAAAGAACGTTCGCTTCCTTCTTTGTAATCATATATTACTTTATTTTATTATTTGAAAGTTTCGCGCAATATTTCAAACACCGGAAGTGAAATATAATTTCCGCTAGTATATTTTAATTTCTTGTGATACAATATCTCGGGTATATAATCATAAAATCAATCTTTAAAAGTTCTTAAGTAGAATTGAGATGAAAATGTTGAATTGCTTCCGTAGAAAAATCAAGAACAAGGCTTTGAAATATATTGAGAAAATTTTATTTTTAATTTATTATTGTTTACCTACTACAAAATTCAAATATTAAATTTTTATTATACTAAAGTAGATAATGTTATTCATTCAATGTTATGAATTTTACCTTTTGAGTATTAACTTCCCAATAGGAAGTTATTGTAATTGGACCGAAAATCTAAATCAAAAATTTTAACATATTTTCATGTTTCAAGGTCATTAGAGTATATTTACACTATTTTCAGAAAAATATCTGTACGTGTCATTTTTTTCCGGGGCGAAATCTCGCGAATAAAAAATGCTATTGACTTCGTTGGGGTGCTAATCGAAACGAGTTGACGTGAATATGATCTGAAAGAAAAGATTTTTGGAAATTCAAAAAACAAAAAAAAATAACCCATTTTTTGGGTTATTTTTTTTTTGTTTTGATCGGAATTGCTCGAAACTTATAATAAATATTATACAATACAAATAATGAAACGTGTTTTAAGGGTCCAAACAGCCATTAAAAGAGTGAAAGCCACCATGAAAATTTGAATTTCAAATACTAATAAAAGGGACACCCAAACATTTTATGCTTATTTTTAATTTTATTTCCAACTTTAAAAAAAAAATTACTCAAATAATTCAGAGAAATTATTTTTATAATTTTTCATACCATTTTTTCGTCTCGTCAGAATTAAAGCAGGGTGGCCAGTTTCTGGAAAACCGAGAAAAGTCAGGGAATTTTGCTATACAGGGAAAAGTCTGGGAAAAGTCAGGGAATTTGGTTGGAAGTCAGGGAATTTTTATAATAATGCAAAATCATACAAATTCTCGCAAATATTTAGAGTGACGTTTTTTTTTTAGGTTTTTTATCTAAATTTTTTAAATAAAAAACGGGAAAAACGGTAAAAATTCTCCTGAAAAACCGGGAAAAGTCAGGGAAATTTATTCCAGAGAAATACTGGTCACCCTGTAAAGAGATTCTTTACAAAGTAAATTTCAGGTCACTGGAAAAAAAGTTTTTCATATTATCATTAATGCGAAACATGTAAATAAATTTCTTTTTAACGTACCCCTCCCTGGAATAGATTCCTTCAACACATTACTCAAAATTTATTGTAACGTCTTTTATATGTTAAAATATATATTTTTGAAAAGTGTTCACATTCGCGTATCGAATTTTAAAACCGATCCAATTCACAATATCACTGATTTAGTATATATATTGTAGTTTATGTATTTCCAAAATATAAAAGAAAAGGCAATAAAAACCCCAATCGTAGTCATGGCCGTATAATCGGACGTTTCTTTGAAGCTATCCAATTGTGCTCTATCCCAAAGAGCTGTTTAGTGGTGACGGGTGAGCCCGGGGTTTGGGGGGAGAGGGGGGCTCAGCAAAATGTCTGCGTGTAACAATATAATAAAATTGAGAAAACGATGGGAGGTGGTAACGAATAAAATAAAAAACACAGCACGTATTTGACGTGCTTGAAAATGCTGACGAAACTGTAGTACCTTGAAAAAGATTTGTTGAAGATACTTGTTAGTTTCTTTTATGAAAGAATATTAATTTGTAATTATTTTTAATATAAATGACAGCCCATTGACATTTCTAATCAACGGTATGTTTTATTAACATTCTTAAAGCAGTGGTGACAACTGTACATCATAAAATGTATAACATATACATTTATTACCAATGAGGCTATAAACAATCAAAAATAAAATTTATATTTAACTTTTTTCTATTAGAAATAATTGCCACAAACACATTGCCGCTTATTTTATTTCAATACGTTAAGTATTTACGGAGATACATTTTTTTTAATTTTAATACCGCGCGTCTATCCGACGACACTATGTCCGCCAGAGTGGGGGTAATTCTGACGTCCCAATCGCCGGTCGTGTATTTGCAGTGTAGGTATTGGCTGTGTTATTATAGTGAGCTGTGATATCGGCGCTCGTGACGTCAGTGACGTTTCATTGCAAGTAAGGAAAAATGGGGGCGTGGTCTACTATAGCCAAATATAAAAACTGATTGTAAGAGTTGTAAGGCCATTTTAAGTGCTAGATAAAAAAATCGAACGGTATTATTTAAGTAAGACATAACTCGTTCCAATAAACATATAAAAAAATATCGTTTATAGACTCATTCTTTAAAATCCCGATAATTTTCTTCACAAATAGAAAAAAAGTCGATTTTTTAAATTAAAATTACAGTTGCCGATTGAAAATTTCAATTTTGTATCTGTATGCGATTTCGAATCTAAAATGGCGCTATTACGGTATTTATTCTTACTTCGATGTGTCAACCTATATACGAATCAGCTTCTTTGAGTGAGTTATTAATAAAAATCAGGTTATACGAACCTTGAAAAATCTATTTATAATTCATTTTTAGTGTGTTTGCAATAAATATTTTTATTAATTTTGATTTTTTTGTAAATAAACCTGTGATAATTGACATATTAATAACTGATATTAATGTTAGGTTATGAATGATAAAGAGATTATTGTCATGCGTGATTTTCTATTTATTTATGCTTATTAAAAAATGACTGAATTTTATTTGATTGCTCAAGTTTCTAACATCAAAAATAAAATAAAAACCTTAGCTTCTGTCGTAGATTAAGAAGTGACTGTATTCTACTAATTCAAGTAGTGAATAGTCACTAATTAAGAAAGTAAAGAAATTTCACTAATTTAATTAGCGAATAGTCACTAATTCATAGTGAAAGACTCTTAAATATTTTAATTAGTGATTATTCACTATAAATTAGTGATTTCTCACTTATTCAGGTTTAGAGAGTATTAAAAAGTACTATCAGTTTTAACATGTACTGTCAATTGAGTAACTTTTATAACCTACATTGTTATTTTTATAATACGTAATTTTTACTATATTCGTACAAATATCATTTACAAGATTTATTCAACTAATAAGTTGATTTATTTGTTAAGTGCTATACAAATTATTTCATTTCTATTAAAAGACAATACAATAAATGCAAAGATTGTGTAAAATCAATTATATTAATAGAATATTTTTATACCAATAATATAGATTTCGATCCTGCCCGCAAAAATTACTAATTCCCATTATAACTTTAGTAACAAACACGTGGCCTAGCAAGAATTACAATATTTTGTACAGTTTAAAGATTACTACTTCAAAGTTGATTTCTGCTAACAAAAACATGCACAAATAATCTAATTTAAGGAAATTCACTTAAATTCAACAAGAGTCTCTGTTAAATTCCATAGAATTAACAAACCTTCTATGATCGGAACTATTTCACAAGCCTCTTAAACAACCCCTCTCTCTCTACACTTTGTAAAACGTTGCCCCCAAGTTATGTTTACCTGCATTAGTTTCAAATTACGCATTCACTACGATTTAACATCTACAGGTGTGTAGGATTCCACTAAGAGCACAGTGTTGCCTAATTACTTACCCAAGTATTTATATCGGAATACTCTCATCCCCTTTGTATACACTGTTTAAAATTTAATTATCATAAAACTTTACACAGGTATATAATATACAAAATAAAGTCTATAGCAAAATAACATTAGCGTCGATTGCGTTAAGTATATAATGATGTTAATATTGTATGTATAAAGATCAAATTAACTACTGTTATAGCTACATTTTGCTGGTGTTGTTATTAAAAGGATATTTTAGGTTATGTATGTACTTTGAACTTTTTACAATGTTTGGTTTAAGAATCTGTTTATAAGATAAAATGAAAAATAAGTTTTTAGCACTTTGTAAATCAACTTTTATCGAAAATAAATAAAATTGTGTTTTAATAAAAGGATTATATGTATTTAATTGTATTGTATATTAGATCAGGATTTCCCAACGTGATCTATGTGGACCCCTTGGGTGTCTATGGAAGTTTGAAAGGGGTCTATAGGGGGTCTATGGGAAAATCTGTATGTTTTGAAATTCGATGTTTTTTAAGTAATAAAAAGTTTAAAAATAGTCCAAAGAGCAAAAAAAGGTTATTTACAATTGCGCGAAAAAAAAGTCATTTATAGTTTTTAATTCACAAATAATTACAGGAGGGGTCTATGGATTTTGTCATTCCTTCAAAAGGGGTTTACGGGCAAAAAATATTGGGAACCCCTGTATTAGATAGTATTCACTTTGACATATTTAACAAAGCAGTCGAACGTATGTGTAACTTTACATTTCAGGCGTAATCTCCAAACTCGACGTCGCTAATTGATTTTTTCGTGGGCTCTATTTCAATAACTATTTAAGATACATCATTTTTAAAAACACTATTTTATTCGTATTTTTATCAGCTTTAAGATTTATTAAACCTGTTTTCTTCTAAAACTGACAGCCCCAGTGGTATACCCAAATAACTAATTTTAGACAACTTTGTAAGCCCCTAGAAAGTTATCCCCCCCCTTTGAGGGGGGGGGAGTTATCATTATATTATATACATTAAAATCTACCAATTTCTTGAATAAAACGTACTCCGTCATTTTTTTCTAGCTCAAATATTATAACGACTGGATTAAAAATTACATTAAAAATATCAATTCTATTTGGGTCAAAGGAAGTAGGTAGGTTAGGTAAAAATGTAGAAAATCACAATAAAATATATCAAAAATATGTATTTTTTAAATCTGACAGGTCCAAGACTTGTATGACAGGTCCAAATTTAGGTCAAGTGAAAAGTATTATTTTTTTAGTACAAAGTATTTATTTTTTGTGGAAACTGTTTATTCAAAATTATTTATAATGTTGAAAATTAATTTTTTTTGCATTATATTTGTTATAAGTGAAAACGATTAAATAAAAAGTGTTTATTGCTAAAAAATAGTGCATTTAAATACAAGCCGTAAAAAATAGTTTAAATAAAATAATATTTTTTAAAATAAAATTTACGAAAGACAAACACAATTCCACTAACGTATAATTGTAAAGAATTCAAGAAAAAAAAGATAAAAGAGAAATGAGGAGGCAACAGGGAGAAAAATGTGAGTGACTCTTCAGTCTCTTTTTGTCAATCAACGATACACAAAAAGCAAGGCTGACTTGATTCTTGAACTGAATCCAAGACACTTGATATTTTAAATAAGTGGATTATAATAAACCAACCGGAAGAAAGGGCACCGTTTTCGAGTGTAATTTTTGTATTTGTATTGCGGGAAGCATCGATAAAATAACTAAATTTCTTCAATTAACGTACTGGCGCCAGTCTTGAACGTGTTAAACGCAAAGTATGTTATTTTTTGGTATTGATGAGTTACTTTTTTGTAATTTTAATGAACTAATGTTACTAATAAAACAACTACCCTCTTTATTAACTCTTCTGTCAACCACAGTTCTAAAACCTTTCCGTCTACCATATAGGTCTGGCTGGACCTTAATATATATTTTGTATGCGAATGAAATAAAATAAAGGGAAAAAATTAATAAAGCTTTTTTATAGACTAATTTGAATATAAAATATATATTTTAATACATTTTGAATTTTATTTAATTTTTTATTTTTTTTTATTTATATTCTAGATTTACACATTCGTGACATTTTAAATATTGCCGGCTATGTTGCAAACATACCGGGTCTGCGCAAGCAATGCACGTGAATCTTGTTTTTCTTTGAAATTTATCATTTATTCGGCAAATCTTACAGGATTTCTTCTGTTTTGCTGCTGTTTGGCTTGTGGTCGGTTGTGGAATTTTAAGTTGTAACGGTGCCCCATTTTAAAGGTAATTAAAGGTATGAAGGTCTGGCCAGACCTATAAGGTAGACAAGAGGTATACAAATAGAAATATCATTTTTTTCGCACTCCCACACACCCAATTATTATTTTTTTGCACTGAGAAAAGAGGTAGATTAAGGGGGATAGCCACTGTGACGGAAAAAAAGAAAAAAAAATTTTTTTGTACATTTTTTTGAAGTATACATATTACATATTCATAAATATGTATACAAAAAATTGAGTTTAAATTCCGAAAATTGACGGAATTATAGTCAATTTAGTAAGACGAGGTAGCGCGGCCGGTTATGCCATAATAAAAACAGGGGGATGACAACTGTGACGGAAAAAAAATATTTATTTTTTCTCTGATTTTTGTTAAGTTTACATATTCATAAATATGTATACAAAAAATTGAGTTTAAATTTTGAAAATTGACGGAGTTACAGTTAATTTAGTGAGACGAGGTAGCACAGCCAGTTATGACAACAAAACATTAAACACGTTTATCTCGGGAATGACATTTTTCGACCTGGTCGACACGATTCCTCAAAGACTAATAAACCGATTTCAATTTTTTTTTTTTATAATTTTCGTAATTGTAGTAGCTATCGTTTCACGTATAGTCCAGTAACTTTAGGTTTTCACTAGGAATAAATTCGCATAGAGCTGAATTTTTGTATACACCTTCGTTTTGCCTTTATAAATAAGTTACCAAAAGTCCCCATCGATCCCCTGTGAGCATACTTTTTTACAGCCCACACAAGGTGCTAACAATTAGTTTTAGCTAGATATCTCTGTATATATTGTCTCTATGACTAAAATAGTTATTATCAAATAGAAAGATTAGAAAATTATCTACAACAAAGATCTAATACCTTTTTTCGTACAAGTAATTGTTTTCACGTAGTATGGGGGTATTCTAGTCTAAAAATGTAAAATATCGATTTTATTTTTTTGCATTTTTTTAATAAATAGGAGTTCAAAAAAGATATGTACAAAACCCTATACCCAAATTCCCAAAATTGACGAAGTTATAGTGGATTGAAAGAGATATGTAACATTGAATAGCCAACTATACGTAAACTTTGAACGCGTTTTTCTCGAAACTGAAAACTGAAATTGGCTGCCATAATAACTCAAGATCTACTGAACCGATTGACTTCAAATTTTCTGTGTACACAAGCTATTACTATCTGTAACAGAATTGAGTAAATCAAATATTTTTGTTTTACGGGCAATGTCAGATTGAAAAAAATAGTAACGAAAATTCTATAAACACTTTTCTAAACAGCGCCATTTTTTTAATTTTCAATTTTTTTTTAAATTGTTTGCCACCCGCTATAGCCACACTTATATAGATAAAGAAATTTATTGGTTTTGTTTTTTCGGATGAACAGAAAAGCTATAATCATGGCAATCATTTGGAGACGTTTTTTTCACGTTGTACGTGGTTCCTGTACAAGCGTAATAATTACTTATTATTATTATTTTTTTAATTTGTATAGCTTGTCTAAACTTATATAAAAGTAAATACAAAAAATCTATAGTAAAAAGTTTTATACTTTTTTGTAAAAAAAAATCCCCAAAAAATCTTAATCAAAATTCATTCCTATATTATATTAATATAACATATACTTTTTGGCTATTGTAAATATTATGACAAATGTGTGAGGTGCCAAATTTGGTCAGTAGTTAGAACATACAAAGATGTATATTTTCTGCAAACTCCCTAGTAAAGTAGGCCCCGGAACACCCTCATCGAATAACCCAAAATATCGTTGTATAAGGATTTTATAAACAGACTGTATCTAATAAACGGAATGTCCGATCAACATCGTCTTTCACATATAAGACAGTTAATTAGTTTTTTACAAACATTTTGATAGTATTTTAACTAAAAATTAACGAATTGTTTTCAAAATGGCGGCCAAACTTTAAATTTTTCTTAAAAAAAATATTTTTTTTAGTTTCACCGCAATTTTGAAAGGCATACAATTTAATTTGGATAAAATATTAATAAAAAGGTTGTAGAAGATTAAATTATCTGTCTAAAATGTGAAAAAAGATGTTGATCGGACATTCCGTTCACTAGATATAGCTGTTCACAAAATCCGTATATAACGAAAATTTGGGGCCTTCGATGGGGATGTTCCGGGGCCTACTTTGCTAGGGAGTTTTCAGAAAATACACATGTCGGTATACTCTAACTATTGACAAAATTTGGAACCTCGCACATTCGGCATAATATTTACATTAGTCCAAAATTCTACATTTCTTGTGTTAGTAGTATTTGCTTAAGTCGTCACCTTTGCATCCAGTTTCCGTGAAAATTATAGTTCGTATGAAAAACTATGAATAACCTTTTTTGTAGAGAATTTTGTAGTCTTCCCATTGTTACATGACTTTCACTATCGTAAAATCTATAAATACAGAGATATTTACATAAAACTAATTATTAGCACCTTTTGAGGGCTATAAAAAAGTATGCTCACAAGGGATCGATGGGGACTTTTAGCATCTTATGTATAAAGACAAAAAGAAAGTGTATACAAAAATTCAGCTCTATACGAATTTTTTCCTAGATACAGCTATTTTTCATCTAAATGCTCTGGACTAGTAGCCGATTTTTGAAATTTTGATAATTACTATTTTTAAAACCGCTCGAATTAAAAAAAATAGGTCTTAAAAATGAAAAAAAATTTCAAACGATCGCCATTTTGTGAAAAAATAAAATAAAAAAAAAACGGCTACGTGCAACGATAGCTACATTCATATAGATATTGATAAAATTTTTATTTATTTTTTTAATACAACCTTTCTCGAAATTTCGAGTCGACCATAGACAAAAATATTTTTTTTGGTCGTCGCATCGAGGCTCATAACTTTGTAAATATTTAATATTTTTCAATAAAAATTAATATTAAATAAGTTGAATATATACTTAATAAAATGTCCTTTACCTGATTCAAAAATAATTAGTTATATCTGTGAAAAAAATTCCCAAACATTGACAAGTTTTTTACCCGTCACAGTGGCTATCCCCCTTAAGGAATTCAAGGAATTTGATAGGTATAGATACATAAAATATTTCTATCAAAAAAACATATGGAAAGATCAAAAAGGTCTGGCTAGACCTAATGGTTGACAGAAGGGTTAAATCAGTTTAATTACCAAAATCCGGAAATATAGTTTATTTTTTAAATTATAACCTTTTATTTTCTATACGTTTTTCTCCAGTCATGGACAAAGTAAAACCAGTAATGAACACTTGCTAATGAGTATATAAAATTATATAAAAATATTCTTTTTAAACACAAGCTTTTATTAAAAATGCATTAAAAAGTCAAAAATAATTTTTCTGCTATCACAAAATTTTTAGGTTTATATGACTAAAACCAATAAAGTGCGGGGCGCTCACGAAGACAAATGTATAGCTTTAAATTAATTAATTATTTCATTATTGTATTTATAAAATTGTTAAGTAGTTTATCTAAAATTCTTTATATTTATTTGATTTAATGTGCAATTTTTCTACTCTTATTTTATATCAATTTTTTATTCATACATTTGTCTTTATAGCGCCCCTCGCTTTTATTGGTTTTAGTCATAAAAACCTGAAATTTGTGTGATAGCAGAAAATTTATTTTTTTACTTTTTAGTGGATTTTTAATAAAAACTTGTTTTTAAAAAGTATTTTTTTTATATAATTTTATTTTCAAATTTTTAGTAACTGATTGACTAAGTATGTAAGTAACATACTAACAGGTAAAGTTCGACAAACTCTTTCATTTGATACCCATATCAAGATAGTTATAAAGAAAAAGATAATCCGCCATCTTGGGGGTTCGCCATATTGAATTTAGAATGACGTCACATAGCTAATCGTATTCTACTCGTCAAACTCTTTTATTTGATACCCATATCAAGATAATTATTAAGAAAAAGGTAATCCACCATCTGGGGCTTTCGCCATATTGGATTTAGAACGATATTAGATATACTATATTGCATTGTTACCGGACTCATACACGTATACAAAGGTATCCGGAAAGTTTTTCGAAACACAATTTTTCGAAACACAATTTTTCGAAACACAATTTTTCGAAAACAATTCTTCGAAACACAATTTTTCGAAACACAATTTTTCGAAATACAATTCTTCGAATGAACAATATTTCGAATGAACAATTTTTCGAAAAAATAAGTTTTGGATTTTTTAAGTTAGGTAAGTTTTACACAAAATTTGATAATGGTAGAAATGAAAAAGAATAAAGAGTTTAGGTGAGTTCAGCTTTGGTCAGAATAGATTAGGGTAAGTTACTTTTAGTTAGGTTTGCTTACAATTAGATTAGATTAGGTTAGTGCCCGTTTAGGTTAGGTTATATAAAGGTAATATTTAATTTACAGGGATCCAGCATAGTTTTCAATAATCACAAAAAACTTAGGTATATTATTTTAAATAATAATAAATAAAAAAATGTTTTTTAAAGTGGTTTTTATTAAAAATGCATGAAAAGTCGAAATAAATATTCAGTTGTCACTTAATTCTTAGGTTTTAATGACTAAGACCATTAAAATAGTGGGGCGATTATAAAGGCATATGTATAGCTTTAAATGAATTAAAAATTTTCTATTCTTATATATTTTATCAATTCATACACAAGATATTTTTCCATGCATTTGCCTCTATAGCGTCCCGCGCTTTTATAAATTTTTCGAAAAATTATTCATTCGAAAAATTGTTCATTCGAAGAATTGTGTTTCGAAAAACTGTGTTTCGAAAAATTGTGTTTCGAAAAATGTTGTTCGAAAAATTGTGTTTCGAAGAATTGTGTTTCGAAAAATTGTGATTCGAAAAATTGTGTTTCGAAAAATTTACACCTAACCGTATACAAAATATCAAAGCTCTAGCTTAATTAGAACTAGTCGAAATTTTGATTACAATATTTGATCTTAATATACTAACTACATAACTAACAAGTGAAGTTAAACAAAAGCTTGTAAAAATGATAAGTACTACAACACAAACATTATAAAATAAAGAGTCATATTTGAAACAATGTAAAGCATTTACATAAGAAAATACACTTTTCTTGATATTGTGCTGAACCACAATAATTATTTGTCCACTGTTTTTAAATATAATTATCAATTATCATCAAACCACGCTGTAAGACAGTTAAATGTATATAGATTAATATTCAGTAATGACAGTATTCAAATATCAACAAATATTTCTGATTCAGAATATTAAAATTAAAAATGTTCACTACTGGGGTATTGTTCAAAACTGGTATCAGTACCTTATGCTATTTTTTTAACAATTTTTCGTGACACGTCAAATTTTTATTCGATGGTATAACTGTTATTTTGACTATTTAGTAAATTTTATGATATGTGTATAGCAGATGCCTATTTCATGGTACATTTCCCCTACTATTTGTAATGTACATGTATGGATTTAATAGACAAAATACCATCTACTCCATTAATGACGTAATTACATTATGATTATTATTGCTATTATAGTCTAATTTCCCTTTACTATTGATGTCAATAATATAACTAGTATACTGTGATTAATATATTCTGGAATATATTAAATACATGTTACTATTGTTTGCTCTATCTACATGTATAATACACAGTACATATATATATATAATATCATAATAGGTACATAAGAGTTAGTACTAAAATTAAAATGGTTAATAAAAACAAAAATGTTTATAGAAAATTCTATAAATTAATTTTACATTCATAATATCACAAAAACCTTTTTTTTTTATTATGAAAAAAAAATATATTTTGATATGGGGGGGGGGGGGGGGCTTATAGTTATATGGGCTTAGATAAGTATTTGGATTCCTATATGTTTAGATATTTGTGTGATACTTCAACTGTTGGTGCAGACTCTGATCGTAGGTACATGGTAATTATCATAATGTTACCAATGTTTTATTTTAATACCGTTGTTGGTGTTTACATACAACGCGTGCGTGAAACTTGTCAAAGTCTTCATGAAACTCCAAGATAACTGTTATATAGGTTTGATACCTCATTTGAGAGTGCTTGCTAGTTTATTAATTTTATTAGTTCATTTATAATACCGGATATTACCTTAACTTTAACTTTATGCCCCCTCTATTCCCCTAGAATTTTTCACAACTTTTGCATTCATAATTTTGCATGTTAATATTTTTATAGTTTCTAGCTTATATGTTTAACTTATATATTGCTGTGACAAGAAAGAACAGACGGACGACACTGTGAGATTAGTAGGGTTCTGCGAAGAAATACAGTTAGTAAAAAAAAATAACAATTATATTATTTAAAAGTTACAAATATAATGGTTTATATCAGGGATATCCAACGGGGTTCAGGTGGACCCCTTGGGGGCCGATAAAGAAAATTATTCTTTTAAAAGGGATCGATGTAGGAAAAAGGTTAGGAACCCCTGGTTTATATGAACTCATTTCATTTTGTCATGTGATACATATATATGTTACTGGCAATGTATGAAATCCGGCATTGTATAGAATTTCTAGGTATTCTATAGAATGCCTTAAAATCACCAAGCAATATATGAAATGAATAGACTAGAACAGCGGTTCTTAAACTAGGGTCCGCGGACCCCCGGGGGGCCGCCAAACTTTTGCGGGGGTCCGCGAAACATTTTTGGCAAAAAATTAATTTACATAAAGTACTTTTATATTTCTATTTACCAGTGATTAATTAGTATAGGGTAAAACTATACAATACGCCCCACTTTTTTTTAAACCATGATAAAAAAAAATCATGGAATGTATTTGAAAAGTCTTTATTAAAAATGAAACTTTGGTCTTTCAAGTACAAAATGGCACTGGGTTATCTAATTAGGAACAAAACAAATTGGTGAAAAAAATGTTTTTCTAAACCCTTCGGTGGGGCGTTTTGTAATGCAACCGTTGGGTAATATGCCTCACTCGTGTTACAAAATGCCCTTATTATAATTTTTATTCATTTAAGTTATGACGCTCGACAAAATCTAAATATGTAGGTAATTTTATCTATTTTACCATGGTGTGAGTGAGTTTAACACAAAAAATAAAGTATTTCAAGTATATTAATTTTTTTGAAACTTACCACAAATTGTCAAAACGCCAAAAACCAATATATTTTAATATTTCTTAAAACAGTAAAGACAGAGACGCGTGGATGTCAGCCATGTTACCGACGACTGTTGTGCAAGCATGGGCATTAAAAGTTCTAGGATAGCTATGTTTGTGTGAGTGCTAGGACTATGGGGCGTTTTGTCAACTGGGGCGTATTGTATAGTTTTACCCTATAACGACCTTTTTTGTTTTTCTATCAGGGATGGGGGTCCCTGAAAAATAATTGTTCAAAAAGGGGGTCCCTCGACCACATAAGTTTAAGAACCGCTGGACTAGAAATATAAACATAAATAGGGTGAACCAACCAATTTTGGTTCAGGCACAGATATTGGCTTACTTTATGTGATACAATAAGTACTAAAATACTGAATATATTATTTATCCAGATTTATTTATCTTTCTTAATACTGGCCTAATATGTTATTAAATGACTAAATAATATCTAATATTTTGGTATGTTTTTTATTTTAACTATTTTAAATCATATACTTAATATTCGTCTGAACTAATATTTTATTTAATTTATTATAACCAAAAATAAAAATTATTTCATACTTTGCCTGAAATCGTTAGGCATTCTATATAATTCCTAGGAATTCTATAGAATGCCTGAATTACATACTTTGCCGGTAACATATACATACATACATACATACATACAGGCCTTGAGAGAGCTTCAACGGGGCCCGGGCCAACCTACATTTTGGGGAGCCCATACTTTGCCCCCACCGGGACATTCCAAAAAAATTTTGTACTAGTAAAATTCTAATAATTTTTTAATATTATTTTTGTATTAAAATTCAGGGTTTTTTTAAAGAAATTTTTTCTTTTTTTTTGCTTTCTATACTTTTTTGTAGTATATTTATGTTTTTAAATAACCTCTGTTAAAAATAGAGTAAATAATAAAAAATAGTTAAAATAATATTCAGGACGCCGGGGCCCCTGAAACACAGGGGCCCTCCTAGCCCCCCCTCTATCTGGGCCTGCATACATAGATACAATCTTTTATATTTTATAGTATAAAACTCACAGAGAAAAATCAATTAATAATAATTTATCTTCCATTAACTTTAATAAATCAAAATTACATACCTAGAATTATTTTGTTGTAAATACATTTTTCTAATGCACGCTGAAGCTGAAAGGTTTTTTCCCTCTTTGCATTGATCCAACATATCCTCAATGATAAATATATATTGAGTTACAGACTAAATAAAAATCCTATTGAATACACCAACCAGCCACAGCACAATATGTATTGAATATGACACATCACGACTTTAGAGTTCTTATAGACGAACAACTTATCGATTACCAGTTATTAATTCGTATAAAAATATGATTCGAAAAAAAATTCTTTATATTTCATTAAAATTTTCTTATATCGAGTTAAATAATTTATTTAAAATCAGAAGTGATTAACGGTTATTATTAACATAACATTGAGTAAAAACTGTAAAACCCAATTTACTGCACATTAGGGTGGCTATTAATTTTCTTATTTTCGAATTTCTTTAAGGTCACCCTCCAAATTTCTTAAAGGTAAGAAAACAATAATGTATACAAAATTTTAAAGTGATTGGTTATTATTAGCACGTGCCACCGAGCGATCGAAAATTAACACGTAATGTTGTATGTAATTTGATTTTTTCACAGCTGTATCTTTGTGAAAATTTAATGGATTTTGATGTTTTAAAACGTATTTTAAAGCTGACATTTTTTAGTTTTTGTACCTTTTATTCGATTTTTTTATCGCTTTCCACTACTCTTTGAAAGATTTAAGAAAAATGAAAGAAGTCTAAAATTTAATAATTTAGGATAGTTCGTGCTCGGTGGCACGTATTTATAATATCCAATCACTCTAAAATTTTGTATACATTATTTTTTTATTACCTTTAAGACATTTGGGGGTGCCCTTAAAGAAATTCGAAAATAAGAAAATTAATGGCCACCCTACTGCACATGCAAATATCTGTTAAAAACTCAAATGATACCTGATTTGAGAGTGTTTACTCTCACCGGCGCCGACTACGGGGGGCGAGGGGGGCGATCGCCCCCCCCCCCCAGATATTATACCAGGGGGGCTTTGCCCCCCCTGTGCAGCTGAACTCTAGTTTCTTTTAAATTAAAGATACTTTTGTCAATAAGATTTTTACTTTAAAAAAGGTGTAAAATATTCAAATACTTATCACTTGAGTAAAAATGATCACTAAAAATTTCTTCAAAAAGGAAATTAATACTAAAAGACTAAAACATCTTTTATTTCCTTTACAAAGCTTAGTTAGATCAACAGCTTTAAAAAAAATTCTACGACTTTTCTACACTTTACTATATTTTCAGCTAAAATCGTCGTTTACGTTTCATGAGCCTCTGTAAATTAAATATAAATGTCCACTTTTCAATTATTTCAAATAATTAAAGTTTGATCGATTTTTATGGAAACTACAATAATTTGATGAAAATTTTTTTTTTTCATATCACATGCAATGAAACAACTAGTTTTGAACCCTGTTTTGCCAGTCGAAACAAGACAATTTCAGACCAATGCGACTGTGCCGGGCAAAAACAAAGAAACAACGTTGTTTCTGCCCGGTACATTCATTTATTTATTATTTATGTCTTTATATCAAGTCTGTCAGAATCGCATTTGTAATAAACAAAAGCGAATAATATTTCTGAATTATTCTATTATTAAAATAGTATAAGATATTACTGCGCTATTTGTCTGAAATAGTCTTACTTCGACTGGCTACAGAAATCAAAACTCGTTGTTTCATTACATGTGATATGAAAAATACAGTGTGTGGCACGGGATGAAACAAAGACGATTTCAGACCAGGGCGATGACAGCCCTCGTTTCCTCGGGCAGTCAACTCTCGCCCTCGTCAGAAATCGTCTTGTTTCACCCCTTGCTACACAATATACTATTTTTCACATAATTAGTTGCGTTTCTGAAATTTTTGTCGTTATTACAAAAGTTGGATATTGCACATTTTTTAAGGAAATCTCGCCCCCCCCCCAGGTTAAATGAAAAGTCGGCGCCTATGTTTACTCTAGCTAATTTACTTGTTCCTTTATAATACCGGACAGGATATCTAAGAGCGTCGTTATTACGAAACGTCGTTAAGTGAGTAGTCGTTATTGCGAGGTGCTACTGTATTGTGTTTGTGTGAAGGGTTCCCTAGATCAGTAATCCCCTAGCCATTTTCATTCCGCGTTAACAAGAGCACATGCATAGAGTCGCACGCCATCCCATTTGCATTTTTAATGTTTTCTTCGCCAACTTCCGTTGGGGGTTCCTTCTTCATCCTTTTTTTTTCCTCCGCGCGCACTCAAATGTGTGTTTTATGGCAAAGAAAAATAAGGCGATTAAAAGTTTTCTACGTCAACTTTCATCTCTGTGCGAAGCATCTGGATGATTTAGCATAAGGCAGGAAATTTGTAAAGAAAAGCGCTCGGAAAATTATATGGTGTATTGCTGTCTTCTTGAATTTATTCCTTCTGTACCGCCCACAACGTGTTTAACTATAGATGTCATAAATTCTAAGCGAATACTGAATATTTATATTTTTTTTACAAGTTGCCAATTCTGAAACCATTTTAGTTCTAATATAAACTTTATTGAACCAATTTATACATTCGATAAATTGGTCTATTTTTAGAATAATATCGATACTGTAGATTTTTTTATACAGCCATAGTTCAGAGAACAATTTTAATAAAAATTACAGCTGCCGATTAAAAATTTCAATTTTGTATCAGGTTTAATTCATGTACTGTCAATTGAGTTACTTTTACAATCTATATTGTAATTTTTATAATACACAATTTTTACTATAATCGTAAATATCATTTACATGATTTATTCAACTTATTATTCTTAAGTTGAATTATTTGTTAATAAAGTGTTATACAAATTATTTCATTTCAATTAAAATACAATGATAAATACAAAGATTTTGTAAAATTATTTGTATTAATAGTATACAGTAGTGCCTCGCATAACGAACTTAATTCGTTCCGGGACCAAGTTCGTTAAGCGAAAAGTTCGTTATGTGAAACGCGTCTTCCCATAACAATACGTGTTAAAAATTTTAATTCGTTCTGTAGCATAAAATATGGTACTGTAACATAAACAAGATTGTACACACGTTTTTTATTTTTTAGTTAGAATCAGATTTATGAGAGTCTACCGAAGCTTGCAGGGTCAAATCCTCTTTCTAATTATGTCTTCTTTCATTTTAACAGAAATCACCTTCCTGTTTTTTTAGAACTCATAATATAGACACACAAAATTACATTTATTAAAACAAACAGGTGTGCGAGTTAAGCACAGAAAAGAACGACTGACGCGCGTTGATGCATGTTCATGCAAGTTTGAGCACTGCGTGCGACCTTGGAAGTTCGGGCGACTTCGTGATATGTAGGAGCGTTCGGGCGGCAAAATTAAACACGATGCAGTTCGTTGAGCGAAGCGTGGTTCGTTGAGCGAGTTGCGCAATGAACGAACAGAAAGTTCGTTGAGCGCAGCGTTCGTTATGTGAGGCGTTCGTTATGCGAGGCACCACTATATTTGTTTATCGGTATAACAAATCAAACTATACCAATAATAATAGATTTGATCCTGTACAAAAAAATTATTAATTGATATTGCAACTTTAGTAACAAACTCGTGGCCTAGCATGTATTACAGTATTTTGGACCGTTTCAAGATTACTACGTCAAATTGTAATATTTTTTTAAAATTAAGTGAGTAAATAGTGTTTAATTTGAATGGGTATGATAATTTTAGAAAGTGGCTATTTGCACATACTGTATATGTACCAAATTAGATTAGGTTGTTATGTTAGGGTAGGTTAGTGTACCTACGTTATGTTAGTGGCAAGGTAAGTAAATGACTAGGTATGCTTTCTTGCCTGTGACGTCACCATGAAGTTCTTTTCAACCTTCTAGATTTCAAATGGTCGCCAACGCTGTCAAACTAGCATAATATAAATTTGATCATGATTGATTTATTATTGTGTTCTGTGTTTGTGCTATTCATTTATTGCTATATTGTAGCTTCACACATGATATTAATTATATTAATTATAATTATTTGTGATTTGTGTTTAATATTATGACAGTTAAAATCATAGATAAATAAAAAAATTAAGAAGATAGAAAAGAACTTCATGGTGACGTCACAAGTAAGCGAACCTAGTCATTTACTAACCTTGGGTTAGTGGTATGTGCAAATAGCCAATTGCATGCACCTACGGCATGTGCAAATAGCCAATAGCCAATTGCATGCACATACGGTATGTGCAAATCGCCGCGTCCATTATTTGATTATTATTATTTATTCTATAAAATTGAAACCAGTGTGCTCCGCAAAATTGTGCACCGTAAAATCAGCGGCTTGTATCAATTGTTTCGGATTATACAATTAATTAATTAAGAGAGAAATGTATATGTATTAGAAACTAGCATCTCTCTTACAAATAAATACCTATGTATACATTAATGGCATTTGAGAAAAATGGGCGCTATCAAGTATTTTAATAAAATATGAGTTTAATGTACTTTAACATAAAATTAACTCAATTTATTTACACTTAAAAGTAAGACAATCGATTTTATTACGTAACAAAACAAAATTACCAAAAACTTTTCTCAAATATTCCGTTTTCAATTAAACTTCGATTAAAATTTCAGAAACTCTTTAGCTATAACAATAAATAAAGTAAAAATAAACTTTGTATTGTAGCCCAATCCTAATTATGTAATAAAATATTAAACGAGATTCAAAAGAATGGCGATTACTTAGAATCCGTTTTAAAACATATTTATTAACAACTTCATATACATAATTCAATAAAAAGGTAATGCAATTTTCCAGTAGTACCTTAAGAAAACTGTATAGCATTATATATTAATTATAAATGAAAAATGGCCATTGAATATTCATAAATAAAATTAAAATGTGATATTGTTTTCTAATTCGTTGCAGAATTGTTTTTTATTTATGTAAAGTTATTTACAACTAAAAAATACTATATTCTTAATAACCTTGCGTTTTTTATGTTTTGTTTTACATGTAATATAAAGAAGTAGAAACGTTATAAAAAATGACCAAACTTAGAACTTAGAGTATGGGGTTACGTTTCTTGAAGTCGTAAATTGGTTTCTTGTTATGTTATAAAAATAATGAATTATTGTACCAATTTGTTGGAATAATTTTATTCTTTTTATGATTTTTTTAATACCAGTGTTGAATTCAGGGTAGATCTTACTGGGGGTTTGTCGGGTGACAATAATAAAGTATTATACATGTTATTTTATAGCTTTTTACACATTGATTGCAAATCCATCGATAAAAATCAAATCTGACCTCACATTCAAAAGTTACAGCCGTTTTTCTTCAAAATTTTCAAAAATTGATAACTTTGAGAGGCCATATCTCGAGAACGTGATGAGATACAGACCTGTGGTTTGAAAATTTCAACTTTTCACGTCATGTTCTATATAAAATAAACATACTTTATCGAAATCTAAAACACAAATTTTTTTTTCATGTTTCAAATCAATTTTTTTATAGAAATACCAATTCAAATATACATTTAAAAATGTTATTTATAGCAAAAGCCACGAACGTGACCAGGCATGAGTAAAAAATACTATTCGTGAGAAATCGTGGTACCAAAATTTGTTTAATTTGTGAAAACTAATGAAGTAGTTGAAAAAAATCGTCGAAAAAAAAATTCCATCCGAAGAATAAATATCTGAATTCAATACTGCACAAGGAACCCCGTGGGGGCCCCAATGAAGCTATGACTCGCCACTGATTAAGATAAGTTTCTACCTCCCCCCCCCCTCCCCCAATATGTGTGTATTATGAATTATACACAGAAAAAAACTGAATTGGACCAAGAAAACCTTGTTTTGTATATAACGAAAATAATATTTTCTTAATATAAGAAACATACTCTTAATACAACTACGTTATTCCTTCGTTCAAGAATACTATAATTGGTTTAAGAGATTATTGCTTATCTTAAGAAAATATTGTTTTCGTTATAGGTATACAAAACAAGGTTTACTTGGTTTGAGAAATCCTTTCTACCAGTGTATGTTTTAATTAAATTGTATTTTAAAATATCCCTGAAAATGTATATGTAGGTATACCTGTATATATTTCACCTGCATATCTTTTCCAAAAATATCCGAGGACTTTTACTTGTAATCTTGTTACGTATGCATGCAGTGTACATATGTAAGTATACATAAAACATTAATCTAGGGGTTGCATGTACGTGCGGGGATATTCAGAATTCAGAACAAGTGAAAGTATTGATAATCTTTATGTTTTCAATGTTTCGAAATAAAGTGAAATACGGAATTTAAATTTTAAATACCACCTAACATATAACATACATATTAAATTACCTACGGTTCCTAAGTTGTTAATAATTTAAAGCGGAGTCAACAGAAACCTTATTATTTCTGGGTCACGATAGGTAGTTAAAAACTAATCGCATATGGGGTATCGAGTTACAATGGGTATGTTTATACATTTAAAATATAGCTTATGAAAAACATTTTTTTTTTATATTTTCAACTCGAGATTTCAACGGAAATATATGTTTTAAAAATCTATGAATCATGTACGACCTTTAAGTCAATGATGTGTGTTTGTCTGTCGGTCTATTAACGCTCTAGTTATATACGTTATTGATTATTTTACAAGCTTTTATTTAACTTCACTTGTTAGTTAGTTAGTTACTATGTTAAGATCAAATATTGCAATAAAAATTTCGACTAGTTCTAATTAAGCTAGAGCTTTGAAATTTTGTATACATGCATGAGTCCAGTGACAAAGCAATAAGTATATCTAATATCGTTCTAAATCCAATTTGACCGACGCTCCAAGATGGCGGATTACCTTTTTCTACATAACTCATCTTGATATGGGTATCAAATGAAAGGGTTTGACGAGTAGAATACGATTAGCTATGTGACGTCATTCTAAATCCAATATGACGGACGCCCCAGGATGGCGGATTACCTTTTTCTTTGTAACCATCTTGATATGGGTATCAAATGAAAGAGTTTGTCGAGCTTTACCTGTTAGTATGTTAGTTAGTTAGTCAATCAGTAACAAAAAATTTTAAAATAAAATTATATAAAAAAATATTTTTAAAAATAATTTTATTAAAAATGCACTAAAAAGTAAAAAATAAATTTTCAGCTACCACAAAAATTTCAAGTTTTTATGACTATAACCAATAAAAGCGCGGGGCGCTATAAAGACAAATGTATGAATAAAAATTCTTATGCAAAATAAGAAATGAAGTATAAATTGATATAAGATAAGAGTAGAAAATTTGCACATTAAATCAAATAAATACAGTAGAATTTTTGATAAACTATAATAATAGTTCACAATAATGAATAAAATCATAAAAAGTTGTCACAGACAATTAAGTGTATTCGAGAAGCATTACTTTTACTGTTCTTAAGTTGGCAATACAAAAACCGGGCAGTATCGTGTTAACAGCTTTTTATGATTTTGTAATATTAAATTTGTAATTCTGCGATTCTATGTATTGTTAAAATGTCAAAAAATACGAAATTTTTGCAATTATACATTTATAACATTTGAATACATCCGCCTGGTGACGTCAATTCCCGTGCCAACGCTGATTGGTCAACGACCAAGTGGCACATATTTATATTCCTTAACTGCATAGGTGGGCACAGTTAATCGATAAGTTAACTTCGTTAATCGTTAAAGCGTTAAAATTCCGAAAATTTAATGGAAGTTACCTTGACTGCATAGATGGGCACAATTAATCGAAAAGTTAACTTCGTTAATCGTTAACTCGTTAATAAAAAAGTTAACTTCGTTAAACGTTAAAGCGTTAAAATTCCGAAAATTTAACGGAAGTTAAAGTTAACCGAAAATTTAACGAAAGTTAATAAAAACGTTAACATTTTTTTGAGTTAACTTAAAAGTTAATCCGTTAAGCATTTTGTTAACTTCGTTAATTAACGATTAACGGATTAACGAGTTAATGCCCACCTATGCTTGACTGTCATATATGTTTGATATCTCAGTGCTTGCTAGCTTGCAAATTTGCTAGCAATTTTATGATACTGGACATCAAAGTATGTATCTGTTTTATATGTTTTAACAAAGAAAAACAAATTGATTTTTTCTGAATGTTCAGAGATATCTAAAAAAGCATTAAGATATTGATGTGGTACAATAAACGAGTTGAAAAAAGTTTCATACGTAAGACAATTTTGTCCATTTGTAATCAAACCAATACACCATATCAGTTTCTTCAATTACATAAGGTAGAAATCTGAAACTCGACTGGTAAACAAAAGTAATATTTCTCATAAACAAAAGAAAAGAAACCCAGGGAGTATAAGGCGAGTTTCTTCACTATCTACTTCTATCTGATAACATAGCTAGCTTTTTTTTGTTGTAGGGCTGGGAAAGAATTTTCAAATAAAAAAATATTTATTTTGTCTTGATTTTTTTTGCTTGTTTATTAAAATTTCTGCAACAATACATTAAAAAAATTTACATTTTCTGAAAGAAAGCAATGCTATTAATTTTGTTGTTGTTTGGATTTAATTTTCTTTTATATAAAAATATAAACAGTTGCTAAACGAATTAAATCCTTTTGATTTCATTTAGAATAGAAGAAACCTATTAAATCTGTTAATTGACATCTTTTGCACATATTATTGTTCAGTTTATTATAAAGATATAAGACCTTTTTGCAATTTATAATATTAAAAATGTTTATCTGTTATATCTTTAATAAAAAAAAAATTTGGTTAGCTTGCATTTTGAGAACAAAAAAATCGATTTTAACTTACCTTTTCACGGCTAAATTTCTGAACCGATCTTGATGAAATTTTGCAAGGAGATAGCTTACATCCTGAGAACAGCCATAAGCTATTTTATAGCCCGAAAATAGATTAGATATAAAAAATACGTAGATATTGCAATTCATATTTAAAAACATAAATTATTCCTATTATTGAATATTTCAAATTAGAATAGATCAATTAATAATTTACATTATTTGAATAGATTTAAAAATATACTGTAAATTATGCGTATGTATATAATAGATACTTCCTTAGTATCTTTTTTCCAAAATAATGCCGAAAAAATATTAAAAATAATTTTTTTTTTCTATTCAAATGAAAAAATTTCCGCCAAAACGCGCATTCAAAGTCACGTCATATGCGTGACGTAACTGTTTATCAAACAAACTAAAATTAACCAATAGGAAACGAGTATTCTGAAGTTTTTAGTAAGTAACTACGTCATACCAGTGGCAGTTCTGCTGGACACGTTTGTGATCACGTGATAAATAGGTTAAATATTACATTTTAAAATTAGGTTTATTATTAAAACACTAATTTATTTTACGTAAAAAACACTTGATTGTAAATTATAGTACCTAATATACTTAGGTGGGCACAGTTAACCGGAAAGTTAACTTCGTTAATCGTTAATTCGTTAATAAAAAATTTAACTTCGTTAATCGTTAAAGCGTTAAAATTCCGAAAATGTAACGGAAGTTAAAGTTAACCGAAAACACCGAAAATGTAACGGAAGTTAACCGTTAAAAGTTAAAAGTTAACCGTCCAAAATGTTTGAAGACCTTTTTTTTTTTGCTTTTTCGACAACTTTCTTATGTATTTGTCATCAAACAACCAATATAACGGACTAAAGTTAACGGGAGTTAACAAAAGCGTTAACATTTTTTTGAGTTAACTTAAAAGTTAATCCGTTAAGCATTTTGCTAACTTCGTTAATTAACGATTAACGAGTTAATGCCCACCTATGCTAATATATACTACACCATTTAGAGTCTTTAGTATTAATAGTGTCAAATACCCTATTGCAATTTACTGATTATTAAAATTCGTTGAATATTTTCCAAAAACCTTTTTATTTGATGTGAGCTTAAATGTCTAATATCATGATAATCTATCTGCATGTTGTAAATAATATATACAAACATGTCAATTAGGTGTTACTCATGGACGGTTTATGTATTATTTATAGAGAATTTATTACATGTTTAGTATCCGGAAACACAAAACAAGTTAATATCAATAAAATATGCATGACCAATGTTCTTCGTCAATAACATGTTTCCCAACTCTTGTCTAAAGTTTCATTCGTTATAAATGATGACAATCGATATTTGAATGTGTTGATGTTTTTGGCTTTAAGGACTTGTATTTAAGGTACAGACAGTAGCGGACTAAGGGGAGGGGTAATTTAGACCCGCCTTGGCCCCCAAATGCAAGAGGATATAGTAAATAAAATTGTGTTAGACTGAAAAGTAAAAAAAATGTGATGACATTTTTTAGAAGCTTTTATTTAACTTCACTTGTTAGTTAGTTATTTAAGATCAAATTTTGCAATCAAAATTTCGACTACATAGTTCTAATTAAGATAGAACTTTGAAATTTTGTATACGTGTATGAGTCCGGTGACAATGCAATATAGTGTATCTAATATCGTTCTAAATCAAATATGGCGGACGTCCCAAGATGGCGGTTTACCTTTTTCATCATAATCATCTTGATACGGGTATCAAATAAAAGGGTTTGATTAGTAGAATACGATTAGCTATGTGACGTCATTCTAAATCCAATATGGCGAACGCCCCAGGATGTTGGATTACCTTTTTCTTTGTAACCATCCTGATATGAGTATCAAATGAAAGAGTTTGCCAAACTTTACCTGTTTGTATGTTAGTTAGTTAATCAATCAGTAACTAGAAATTTGAAAATAAAATTATGTAAAAACATATTTTTTTAAAAACAAGCTTTTATTAAAAATGCACTAAAAAGTAAAAAATAAATTTTCAGCTATCACAAAAATTTCAGGTTTTTATGACTAAAATCAATAAAAGCGCGGGGCGCTATAAAGACAAATGTATGAACAAAAATTCTTATGCAAAATAAGAAATGAAGTATAAATTGATATAAGATAACAGTAGAAAATTTGCACATTAAATCAAATAAATACAGTAGAATTTTTGATAAACTATAATAACAAATCACAAAAATGAAATAATTAATTAATTAAAAGCTATACATTTACCTTCGTGAGCGCCCACACTTTTATTGGTTTTAGTCATAAAAATCTGAAATTTTTGTGAAAGTTGAAAATTTATTTTTTACTTTTTAGTGCATTTTTAATAAAAGCTTGTTTTTAAAAAAATATTTTCTTATATAATTTTATTTTAAATTTTACTTAGTTTATCACTGGGTATAGGAAACTATCGGAGGTCAATATCTAGTAATTGTACCGACAATGATATACATAGGGGCGTCCGTAGAAAATTTTTAAGGTTTGTGGACAAATCATTACATGAACTAATTTTTTGGGTAGATTTTTTACAAGTATTGCATCAATTTAATTGATTTTAAGATGAAGAGGGAAGTGCCATGTTTGCCCTACTCTGAGGACGCCTATGTGTGTGCAATTATAATTGTTTTTGAAATCAGCTACGACCGCAGACAGGGTGAATCCAATTTGGAACATGTTTTAGATAAAATTTCGATGTTGGAATATCTTAGAGCAAAAACGTTTTCTGGCAAACCAACTATATACAAGATAATTAAACAACACCATAGATTATTTTCGTCTACATAGATTAAGTATATACAATACAATGTGTGCACATATATAAATAAGTAATTAAAATATTAAACCAGAAAATGTTAGAGTATTAACATTTTTTCTAGGGGAAAAGTGGCTAAAAATATAATATTTTCTATACTTTATAAGGTCAGAAATATTGTGTTTGTTTAACCGAAATAATCTTGAAAATTATCCGATTTTGATGAAATTTGCACCAATAGGGTATATATAATCACTAGGGTGATTCATTTCCGCAAAACATTTTTTTCAAGGTGCTCAAGCAAAATTTTAATCTACATATAGAAAAAAAAATTCTCACCAAGATTGAGCTCTTAATTCCTATTTTAAGTACTTGCAATTTAAATATGAAGTTTTCCCATTTAAAATGCATGTAAAAAACTTTTTTTTTTCAAATTTCTAATGCTTAGACACCTTTTATCATATTGGGAATCGGTTTGATGGACCTTACGGGAAATTTCACGCTCTTTAAAATTGCCTAAGTGTTTTTTTTGTAACTCACACTGGTTCGCCAGTAGGAGTCATCTAAATACAGTTTTTGGAATAAATTGTTTTTTTTCCATTTTTTTTTAGCAAACCGCAAAAATTAGAGAGAAAAAAGAGCTGACTCGTAAAAAATAGTTTTTTTTACCAATATTTAATGAATTTACAGCCATTTTTAGACCTTAAAACGCAAGAAATTGATAAATACTAACTAATAATGCTGCATTATTAGTTAGTATTTAGATGACTCCTACTGGCGAACCAGTGTGAGTTACAGAAAAAAACACTAAGGCAATTTTAAAGAGCGTGAAATTTCCCGTAAGATCCATCAAACCGATTCCCAATATGATAAAAGGTGTCTAAGCATTAGAAATTAAAAAAAAAAAAATTTTTTACATGCATTTTAAATGGGAAAACTTCATATTTAAATTGCAAGTACTTAAAATAGGAATTAAGAGCCCAATCTTGGTGAGAATTTTTTTTTCTATATGTAGATTAAAATTTTGCTTGAGCACCTTGAAAAAAAAATGTTTTGCGGAAATGAATCACCCTAATAATCACGCTATCGCTAAAACAGTTGAGCAGCGAGTATTTATATTTTTAAAACATCGGGCCTATCAGCTTAAATATCTGTACTTTACTGAAGATATACAGATTAAAAAAAATCAGCACATTTGTCTATTTGAAATAAAAACACCAATCTAAGGTATACATTTTTAATTGAGTATTTTTGTAATTCCCTTAATCTCTTTTTATGAATGAAAAAAAAAGTACTTGGGTGTATAAAATACTTTCTTATAAAATACGATGCAAATTTTATTTGTCAGGGATCATGTATTAAGAAAATACAATACTTGATGTCTACGATGGCTTAGGGACATGACCTTATAAATTAATTATTCTCAGATGACGGTAAAGAAGCAAATATATTTTTTTATATTACTTTCCTGTGCCATTACAGCTCTTATTTAATTAAACTTTTATTTACGTTATATCCACCATTAATGACATTTTAGATTTAGATAATAGGCTTGTATATTTTTTTCTTCGTTCTCTTTATTTTGTGATTAAAGTTTTTTATATTTATTTTGTTAAATTTTCTTTGGGTAATGTATTTTAATATTGTTACACCTTTTAAAACGAAATTTTTTATATATTGAAAGTAAATAGGTAATATAATATACCAAATTATATTTTTTGAGCACTTTAAGGCCCAAATGCATTAAGATATAATGTTTCAGAAGGCAGTACTTTAAATTATTAAAAAAAATATTCTTGAACAATTTGTGTGTGTGTGCTTTTACACTGTGTCTGTCTGTCTGACTGTCACAGTCATCTTGCTTCTCAACTACTTGATCTAGAAAGCTGAAAATTGTCATAATTATAGTAAACTAGCTATTACATATAATCCGCGACTTTTTTATATCAAATTCATTTTTTTCGGGATATAAAGTAACCTATATCCTTCCCCAGGATGCAAGCAATCTTCCTGTCAAATTTTATCAAGATTGGACTTGAGTTGTTAAAATAAAATTGCAACTTTTGGAGGGTGAATTTTTTTTATTAAATCGTAAAAATATTTGCCTCATATCTCAAAAAATTATAGTGAAAAAATAATTTGTTACAAATATCCTTTTTGGCGTCTGTCTGAGGAGGCTGTATTTCAAAATGGGTGAAATTTTGTATTTTAATCTGAGAAGAAAACCTAATCTTTTCGAAAACCATCTTTCAACCGGAAACGGATGTTTACTCATGTCAATTTATGAATTTTTCTAATTATTTTTGATATGGTGTATATTAAAATACATCTGCCAAGTAAATGCATAGTGCTTCCTCGTGCTAAATTAATCAATGGTAGTTTATTATTTAACTATTTAAATAAAATCCGAGAAAGTTTTTAGATTAACTGTCTGTCATTGGTTAACCATTAAATGTTAATATAATTTTAATAAAAAATATTAATTTGACATTTTTCTTTATACGCACCTTGTTATTATGTCGTATATTTTTAATTTTTTGACAATTTCAATCAAAATCATTATTTTTCTGCTATACAAATGTCAAACTGACGTTTAAAACGTCAAAATGACATTTAATATGTCAAAGAGTGCGTTCCGAATTACGCATGAAGCGCATACAGTGCACAGAAAGCCGTTCCGATTTAAGTATTGTTCGCTTTGACAACGCTTTGAATGCATAGATTGTACTGAATTCCGCAACCCGCCCAGCGCATAGACTGCTTCTATTTCGATCTGAGGCAGTTAAAGCGTTTGATGCGTTTATGCAGTCTATGCACCTTTTAAGTAATTTGGAACGGGCATAGACAGCGTGCAATTACAACATTTATTTGTTTTTTTATTAAATGTGTCAGAAATTTTGGTAAGTATGATTAGTTTTTTTATTTAATATGTTTTTATTTATAATTTCAAAAATAATATTTACTTTTTTCATTAGCACTGGACAATGGCTCAAGAACGATTTGAGTTTCCTATCTTGATCGAAGAAACAAATCAATAATTAATAACATTTTACAGCAATTCTTGAATAAAATGTAGTTTTTATTGTTTTTTGTTAAGATAAGTTTTGTTAATAAATTAAAAAGGTACTTTTTATAATACTATTTTATAATTTATGTTCTATTCATCCCCCTCACCCAATTTGTTTAAGGAAATAATCTTTTTTTTATTATATTTTAAATGATTCATACCAGAAAAAATGTTTACAATTAGTCGAGTCAATGAAACTCGAAAATGGCCAAAACTTCGGAACCCTCAGAAATAGCACCAATTTTGATGGAATTTTTTAAAAATGTTCGTTATACCATACTATTTGAAATGAGGAAAATTCCAGTCGTCGGATTTAACCCCAAATTTTTTTAATATTAGCGCATAGGTCGCATAAGAAACCGTTCCGAATTCACAAGCGCTTCATGCGTATTATGCGTGCATTGAAAAAACGGAACGATTTCGAAGCGCTGCGCATCAGTATTGCAGTCTATGCGCTTCATGCGTAATTCGGAACGCACCCAAAGTAAATATCAAATTGAGATAAATAAGAGATAAAAAAAGAGAATATTTTACAACAAACGTAGGTGATATATGTATCAGGTCAGTCCATAAGTTCGTGCGTATTATTTTATATAAATTTACCAAAAAATACGCACGAACTTATGGACTGACCTGATATATTATAGGAAATTGAATGCTCTACAAAAAAATTTTTATAAAATTTTCACGTAACATGTGTCGTTCTTGAGATATCTTCAAAAAATAAGTCTTTTGGGATGTCATCCCTCTCTCTTATACCCGATTTTAATAATTTTGAAATGGAACCGTCCTGAAGCCAGACCCAACCAACCAACCAACCAAGTTTCATCAATATCGGTTCAGTGGTTCATGAGTTATGCGTGTGACAAGGATTGGGGGACAGACACACAGACAGACAGACACGGAACAAAAAGTGTTTGTCTTGACCTGAAACGGATAAATCAAGTAACATTTTTAAAATCAGAGAACACATTTTTTTCTCATTTTAAAACGATCACAAAGCTTCTCGTATCTTCGATATTGCGAGGAATCAAAAATATTTTAGGTAAAAATAAAATATTATTACTTATTATAATTTATGTTAGTAATTATTATTATTATTATTATAAATAAATATAATATTTTGTTGGTCGGTCTGATCGACAGCCCTGTTTACAAATGCTCCTTTGTCGGTCACGTTTTATATTGCGAGAGTTCTTATATCACGAAGCCGCCCCAGGGTGGGGGGAGGTTGGGTTTGGGTCGGGGGTGAGCGACTCTCGACTACCCCAAAGTCAAGAGGGGGTTACGACGTCTGATGAGATGATTGTACACTGCTGTTTGCCGCGGAGGCGCTGATAATTTGAATAGATATATTTTGAAACGTATGTAATTTTTATTTTGTCTTATCTTCGCGTATTTCAAAGGTACGTGTATAATTTTTACATTCTTATATATGTGGATAATATTATACACTAACGTACCAACCCATATTTGTTTGAGGTATCAGTGCAGTTTCATTTAAAAAATGCTTTAAAGTTTTTATTTAAATTATTTTTTAACAATATAGGATTACGTAAGTATAAGAAAGTCATGGTAGCTTTTTATTAACCAATTAAAGTTCGCCGTACACATTTGTGTACACCTCATTTTATAATTAGTGTTGTTGTCTATGAATATTAAGGGGGTTAGCAAGTCTAGCGCCCCTGAAAATACTCAATATTTGGGAATTTACTGTGGTCAAATAAAACAACGAATTAAAGCTAAATTAACACAGCTGTTTAATCACTATTTAAAGTACATTTTAAATTATTTTTTAGATTTTTATGAATGAAAATTATTAATCTCTGATGGCCAATAGTAGGTTTTCATCAAAATTTGGAGTTGACACCTTCCGTACATGCTTTTAGCCAAATGGTCAGATCTGGAACAATTTTACAAAGTGACTTTAGTTTTTGAAACTATCCTATATGGAATGAACCACTTTGGTTGGAAACAAAAAATCCTGTAGATTTTTATGGCTAATGAAAATTACAGTTCAAATGAAAGAGTATAAACATACCTGTAATTATTGAAATATATAACTCTGAGGTGTAAAAGTGGTTCATTCCATAGAGGATAGTTTCAAAAATTAAAGTCATTTTGTAAAATTGTTCCAGATTTGACCATTTGGCTAAAAGCAAATACAGAAGGTGTCAACCATCGGCCAGAGATTAATAATTTTCATTCATAAAAATCTTAAACAGCTGTGTTAGTTTTGCTTTAATTTGTTGTTTTATTTGACCATAGTAAATTCCCAAATATTGAGTATTTTCAGGGGCGCTAGACTTGCTAACCTTCTTAATTCACAATATTTCCTTAAAAATCACTTGGTAGAAGTGCAATAAACAAAATCTGTTAACTCTATTAGTTTCATAAGTGTTTAAACGTGTTTTAATTGTTCTGAATAATTTTTATATGAAAAGAGGTGCATGGTATGCTAATATATTTTATCCAACTATAACATGTGATTTCGAATTTAGTTCAAATCATATGAAATAACTTAAGTATACATATAACATGACTTTTAAATGAAAGTCTAAATAAAAATTATATCAGAAAAGCAGTCTCATACAAAATAAACTTCATATCTGCCCAATTTATTCGCTTGAGTACACACTGTTATATTTTTTTCTAAATATTCAAAAAAGTTTGTATTTTATATTTTGTTAAATATATTGAATATGTACTGAATGTCATTAAAAAAAATCTTGTGCATGTTTTTGTTTTCTTTTAGGCGTTAATGGGTTAAAATACTATAGCAATTAATTTGTTTGAATCCCCCATACAATTAATAATATTATAATAGGTATATTTTGTGTATTCTATTATGTATAAAATCAATAAATATTTAAATAACAAATAACATAACAATTTATAGGTGATTAATGATAATGAGGATGCTTTTCAAATAATTGAGGATGTTTTATATAAATTAAAATTGAATATTATTTAATCATTTTTATATTAAAAGTAATTTTAATTATTTATATGTATCGAAAATATTTTTTGAAATAATATTTTCATGTTCACTTGAATATGAATAATTTATTCAGTAGATACATTGCACAGTTATTACACAATAGTGTGCTAGAAATATTAAAACAATTTTGTTCTATTATTCAGTGAACTTTGTGAAAGGATTTACAAAATCTTTACAATAGAAAGTTTTGTTTTAAAATCATTCTTTTGGAATTGATTGAAAATTTTAAACAAAGTACCTGTTTTTTGTAATGTTTTTTATAATAAAAGTTTTTGTTATATTTTGAATATTTTGATATAGAAAAATATTAAAGAATACAGGATTTTTATTAATAAACAAATGCATATTGATAAAAAATAAAACCCGGTAAAAAATATTAATTAAAATCTTTGAATGGGGGGGGGGGGAGTTCTATAACAATTTCTAAAGAAATATAGTAATCTTTGAAACTACTACTAAATATGAGTGTCCATAAACTGGGTTAATAAAATTTTAATATTAAAAAAGAAGGCTTCATAGATTGTCTGATATCCAAAACTTTAAAGTCAGTAGCGTACGGTAACTATATTACTGAGAAAGTATTATTTATATTTCATAGCAATTACTCAGTTTTTTAATAAATATTATTATTTGACGTTGTAATTTTGAAACGGTCCAAAATATTGTAATTCTGGCTAGGGCACGTGTTTGTTACTAAAGTTACAATATCAATTAGTAATTTTTTTGTGCAGTATCGAAATTTATATTATTGGTCAAGTTTAATTTATTATACCAATAAACAAATATACTTTAAATATAATTAATACTTTACGCAATCTTTGTATTTATTGTATTGTCTTTTAATTGAAATAAAATAATTTGTTTAGCACTTTATTAACAAACAATTAAACTTAAGAATAATTGGTTGAATAAATCATGTAAAAGATATTTACGAATATAGTAAAAATAGCGTATTATAAAAATTACAATGGAAATTGTAGAAGTTACTAATTTGACAGTACATGTTAAAACTGATAGTATTTTTTCATACAAAATTGAAATATTTAATTGACATTTTTCTCCATGTAGACTTTAAGATTTTTAATATATCAATAAAAAAAAATCAAATGTTTTAGATCAGTGTTTCCCAACGTGAGGCCCACGTTAATATGATTTTTAAGGGGGGCATTAGATATAACAAAACGGGGAAACTTGATACTGAAGTTAACTAAATTGGAACCTGACATAAATCTCTTTGCAGCAAGCATCAAGCGCAAGGATCTTACTAAATTCAAATAATAAATAATCATTAAAACAATTTAAAAAAATCTTTCATTAAAATTATTTTGTACATGAATTTCAGTTCTCCATTATATGTTTTGAATAGTAAATTGTGTAGCAAGGGTTGAAACAAGACGATTTCTGACGAGGGCGAGAGTTGACTGCCTGAGCGAAGCGAGGGCTGTCATCGCCCTGGTCTGAAATCGTCTTTGTTTCATCCCGTGCCACACACGCTATTTTTTATATCACATGCATTGAAACAACGAGTTTTGATTTCTGTAGCCAGTCGAAGTAAGACTATTTCAGACAAATAGCACAGTAATATCTTATACTATTTTAATAATAGAATAATTCAGAAATAAGATCCGCTTTTGTTTATTACAAATGCGATTCTGACAGACTTGAAATAAATAATAAATAAATGAATGTGCCGGGCAGAAACAACGTTGTTTCTTTGTTTTTGCCCGGAACAGTCGCATTGGTCTGAAATTGTCTTGTTTCGACTGGCAAAACAGGGTTCAAAACTAGTTGTTTCAATGCATGTGATATGAAAAATTTATTTACTGTGTACAGGGCCGGATTTAGAAATTCGCCGCCCCAAGGCAGCTGCGAAAATTGCCGCCCTTTTTAAAATAAAATTGTGTGAATGTAAATCCGAAGAGATTTTTTTTAGGTCGTCAAGTGCAATTTGAAGACCTTTTTTTGGGTATCCGATTCAAAAATTTCATGAATATTTTTTTCCCCTAAAATTTGCCGCCCCTAAAATTTTGCCGCTATAGGCACGTGCCTATACTGCCTACATGGTGAATCCGGGCCTGACTATGTATGCTCAATAATTACCTAGTGTTTTCTTTAGTGAATATTTTAATTTTTGAATATTAAAATTTATGTATATGTTGGGGGAGGGGTATAAGAATTTTAGAAAGGCTTAGGTGGGGCACAGTACAAAAAAGGTTGGGAAACACTGATTTTAGATCGATTTAACAAAATTTTATTTTCGATAGGGGTATCGTGAATATTCACACATAGGTACCATTTATTTCTCATACCCAAATATAAGTCATAAGAATGTTTGTGATGAGCAAGGAGCCAGGTTTTCTGATGCGCGTTTACGTCTTCTTCGTTTTCTTCTTCTATAGTTACTCTTGTTCACTCTTGTTTGATTGGCGTTTGTGTTTTGTGCGTGATCGTCCGTCTCACACAGACGTGTTTTATGACTTTATATTTATTTTTCTCATCGCCCGGGGTGGCTTGTACGGAAATTTTATTATCTCGGTGATTGTTGGCCGTTTGTTAAAGATGTTTGCCTTGTTTTATATAACTTTGACGTTGGATGAAAACGTATTAGAAATAACAATCCACTCTGAATGGAATTATGTTTTATTTACAGTTGAAAATATGTTTAATCAAATTACAACAATATATGTATGTTTCTGAATTTATAATCGAAACTTTTTAATCGTTAAAAACAAATTACGTTGCAGAAAAAGTACTAGGAAACAAAATTTGTCAATTCCGAGTTGGGCTTGTGCGGTAAGTGTACCGTATCACTTATACGCTTGCTTCTGAATTTATAATTATTTACTTTTTAATACCCGGGGAAAAAATGTAGATCGCAGAGATCTACTCAGAATTTTGAAACAACATAATATTTTTCACTGATTTTTGATCTGTGGAGATTTTTAAAGATCTACGACGGTCTATAAAGATCTAAAACGATCTACAATGATTTCTGAAGATCACTGTTACATTGAAAATTAATAATTTTTAACGTTTTAATCTCTATCACGATCTACAACGATCTTTAAAGATCTTTGTAGATCCTTTTAGATCTTTGTAGGGCATTGTAGATCTTTGTAAGTCTCCACAGATCAAAAACCAGTGAAAAATATGATGTCTCAAAATGGAGATCTGTCGATATCTGAGTAGATCTCTGCAGATTTACAATTTTTTCCCGGGTATAAATATATTTTTACATATATGAAATATACATACCATATAGTATAAGTAAGTATATTACAAAGCCGATTTTTTTCGAAAACCGGGTTTTGATAGTATTATCCATTCTAACCTTACCTAAATCCATTATATTTTTTAAAAATAGAATTAACTTTTAATTGTTGAAAGTAAGGGTCGATGCAGAAAAAGTACTAAAAAATTTTTGTCAATTTCGAGTCGGACTCGTACAGTAAGTGTTCTGTACCGTACCACTTGTACTATTGCTTCAATTGAAATAATTTAATCGTTGAAAACGAGGATCGCTGCTGAAAAAATATTAGCCAATTGCGAGTCGGATTTGTGCGGTAAATGTTCTGTACCGTATTTTTCCTTCCCTCTTTTGATTAATTATTGCAATATTTTAATCGTTGAAAACAAGGGTCGTTACAGAAAAAGTATTTTAAAAATATAAGTCAATTGCGAGACGGGTTCGCGCAATAAGCGTTCCATGCAGTACTATTTATGGTGGCTGAAAAATTTAATTTGAAATGGTGGTAAATATGTTGTCATATTTTGTAGAAGTTTTTCATTCCTAAAATCAATAGGACTTTCTAATACGCATTTCTGAGTGTACAGTACATGTGTCACATTTATGGGTAACAATTAAAAAAATGAATGGGACATAAATTATAGAAAACAACTTTAACCTACACCATTTTTTGGGGGGAGGGGGGATTATGGATAGCACTCAAAAAGTTTTTAAGTTATCCCTATTTTTTTTATTTTGTCCAAAATATTTGAAAACTACTATTCTTAACTTTTTTTCCAAAACATGCGCTGCTAACTTCACACAGGTGATGTATAAAAAATTTACTCACGTAGAATGCAAATATAAATTTATTCCATTTCTTCAATAAAATCACAAAAAGAATATTGCTGAAAAAAAAAGTTCACCTGTATTTCTAGAGACACACTGAACCAAATGAAATTCAATTATATATAAAATTTAATGTACTTTGTAAAAAAAAGTACAACATACATATATTTTACGTCCGCACAAAAGCTGTGTGCAAAAAAAAGACAAACGTAAAAAAAGGAAGTGTTTCTTTTAAATAGACCGTTAAATACTCGTGTTGGTCATTTTTTTTCGTTTTAAAAACATCACGTATGAATAAAAATAACAAAAATTACTACGTGTGTTTTCAACAAAACGTACAGCCACTAACGCTTATACTATACACTGCATTAATGTCAGTGAAGAGACTTGAAAAGACCTGTCTGTCGATGAAGAAGAACAAGAAGAGAAACTGTGTTCTTTATCAGACATAAACCAACTTTTATAAATCGAATTTACTGTATGCAGACCATGAGTTTTATTCCTTTTTTCTTCCCCACTTTTCGAACGTGTGGAATTTTTAGTTGATTCTTGTATTCAATAAAAAGGCGTTTCTGCGGTTTGTTTATTTATTTTTTTGTGAAGAGAAAAGGGTTGTAATCAATAGAGTTGGAAAAAAATGAGTTGAATTAATTTAGTAAAATAATTACTGATTTAATGACTTATGTTCTTAAAAACTTGAATATTTATCAAGTTTTTAAGAACATTTATCTACAATATCTATGAATTATATCTGGTATCATAAAGGAGCTAGCTAGCAAGCACTCTCAAATGAGGTATCAAACTTATATGACAGTTCTCTTGGAGTTTGATGAAGACTTTGACAAGTTTTGTGCACGCGTTGTAGGGATATTATGAAAATTATATCTGTACGGTTAAAGTCGCCAAATATGTTACAAAGTTACAATACATACGTTGAAATATCACTGCTCTAAGTTCCATAGCAAATCCATAGATAATAACACAAAATTGAAACCTCATTTAATGTCCGGTATTATTAAGGTGCTAGCAAAATTTGCTAACTAGCTTGGCAACTCTGATCATACAAAATAATTTTCATAATATCACCACTGTTTTAATACCGTTAGTGTTTCCATACAACGTATACGCAAAACTTGTCGAAGTCTTCATGAAACTCCAAGAGAACTGTCATAAGAGTGCTTGCTAGCTAGCAAATTTTGCTAGCTCTTTTATGATACCGGACATTAATATACGGGTCATTCCATGCCAAATAGGCCGGTGACTGCACCTCACCATCTCCGATTTCGATGATTTTTGCAGGATGTGTTTGGTTAGCCCCCAAAATAAAGTAGTCAAAAAATTTTCGCGAAAAAAAATTTTTTAAAGAAAATATAGAAAATCGAAAATTTTACTTTGGTACATATTTTCAAAATTTCTAGTTAGGATATCTCGAGAACGGTAAGAGCTACAGAGATCTGCAACCATGCATTCGAAAGAGGAAAATCTAAAGTATCGAAATTTACTATGTAGGTATTACCAACTTTAAACAAAAAAAAATTATCAAAAATTATAAATTTAAAAAAAGAGCAAAAAAAGGTTCCGCCAAATATTTTTGGCTAAATTTTTAATATTTTGTACCTTGAACTATATACAAATAATGGTTAAAAAATGAAAGGACTGTTTTTTGTTTTAAGCGAGAAAATAATTTTTGAAATATTAAATGACAACAATTAAAAAAATTTTTTTTTAATTGACAACGAATGAATTAATATTAATATGAAAAATTACTTTAATGTTTATTTTTAAAATTTCAATATTGTTTACTATGTTTAGTTCTGAGTTCTGCAGCTAATTTATTACAGTATACACGGAGAAAATGAAACACCAATGAGTACTGTTTTGGAACATTAATCTAGTCAATGTAGTGTGTTTTTATAGTAAAATACCAAGCATTACTGTTGTGACCAGGGGCGTATACAGCTCAACTTCTCAGGAGGGGTCATACAGATTTTTTTTTCAACACACACACACACACACACATGCATATTTAAATATATACATATATATGTATATATATGAATGTGTCTGTGTATGTATGTGTGTGTGTGTTGAAAAAAAATCTGTAAGACCCCCTCCCTGAGAAGTTGAGCTTGGTATTTTACGATAAAAACACACTACTTTGACTAGATTAATGTTCCAAAACAGTACTCATTGGTGTTTCAATTTCTCCGTGTATACTGTAATAAATTAGCTGCAGAACTTAGAACTAAACATAGTAAACAATATTAAAATTTTAAAAATAAACATTAAAGGAATTTTTCATATTAATATTAATTCCGTGTATGACAGACAAATATATTATTATAGTGAATAGTGAATAACTGACTGTAAAGAATCTCTATCAATACTTTTTTAATCAAAAATATTTAATAGCATATAAACCTGACTGATAGTGATATTGCAAGAATATCTTTTAAATGTATACCAATTGGTTTTTATCATAATTCATCATTTGGAAATTTTGATATTTGAATATGTAAACATCACTTTATTTTTTTATTTTTTTGTCTTGTGTTTGACCCTGAGACCAATTTGATTTTTTCAGTTTATAGTACATACATAGAATATTGTGTGAGTTGCAAGTTGAGTAAAAATAAGTGGTCAATTGGTAAATTTAAAAATGAAGAATGTTCTAAGAATTCATTTATAAAATCCAAACACATTTCCGAGCAGGATCATCAGTTGTTTCAGCTGCGTGTAGGCATAAATGTAAAAAAACTGTATGCCAAAAACATAACAAGATTTACCGGGCCTGTTACGCGTCATATCAGAAAGTATGCTGTGATCCACTCGGTCTTCATGACAGCAAAATACGAAAGACACTACATATTGTTACTTCTGAGTTTCATAATAGATACAAAACAATTTTCCCTGTTGTAATTGAGGGAAAAAAATTGTGCATTTTATGCATGGAAAAAATATACAAACGATTGAATTCCCCACATACATTTACTGGCCGATCTGAAAACCAGTCCTTCAAGAACTAGCTACTACGAATTTGCCTAAAATCAATTCTTTTCTAATTTACAAGAAACTATTTCCGAAAGTGATGTTGGTACTAGTAGTGCTAGTAGCTCTCAATGCAATATAATAATAAAAAACACTTGTTTTTATTCATCTTGCAACTCACACGATGTTCTATGTACATGTACATATGTACAGGGTCAAACACAGGACAAAAAATAAAAAAATAAAGTGATGTTTACATATTCAAATATCTAAATTTCAAAATGATGAATTTTTGATAAAAACCAATTGGTATACATTTAAAAGATATTCTATGCTATTAAAATATTATTTATATGCCATTAAAACTATTCACTATAATAATATATTTATATGTCATATACTGTAATAAATTAGCTGCAGAACTCAGAACTAAACATAGTAAACAATATTGAAATTTTAAAAATAAACATTAAAGGAATTTTTCATATTAATATTAATTCATTCGTTGTCAATTTAAAAATTTTTTTTTTAATTGTTGTCATTTAATATTTCAAAAATTATTTTCTCGCTTAAAACAAAAAACAGTCCTTTCATTTTTTAACCATTATTTGTATATAGTTCAAGGTACAAAATATTAAAAATTTAGCCAAAAATATTTGGCGGAACCTTTTTTTGCTCTTTTTTTAAATTTATAATTTTTGATAATTTTTTTTGTTTAAAGTTGGTAACACCTACATAGTAAATTTCGATACTTTAGATTTTCCTCTTTCGAATGCATGGTTGCAGATCTCTGTAGCTCTTACCGTTCTCGAGATATCCTAACTAGAAGTTTTGAAAATATGTACCAAAGTAAAATTTTCGATTTTCTATATTTTCTTTAAAAAATTTTTTTTCGCGAAAATTTTTTGACTACTTTATTTTGGGGGCTAACCAAACACATCCTGCAAAAATCATCGAAATCGAAGATGGTGCGGTGCAGTCACCGGCCTATTTGGCATGGAATGACCCATACTTATTTCTTTTATTATTTTATTACCTCCATTCAACCCTAAGAATACACAAAAATATGTTTAATTTTCCGGAAAAACGGCAACTGTAATAAAAATACTTCCGGTTGTATTAAATTGTAATTCATTTGTAAAAAACATTGAAACAAGTTTTATTGGATTTGACTATAAATACTGGTGTAACTTTAGGAACATTACATACTACACACCGGCGCCGACTACGGGGGGGGGAGGAGGGTGATTGCCCCCCCCCCCCCAGATATAATACCAGGGGGGCTTCGCCCCCCTGTGCAGCTGGACTAAAGTTTTTTTTAAATTAAAGATACTTTTGTCAATAAGATTTTTACTTTAAAAAAAGGTAAATTCTACGACTTTTCTACACTTTACTATATTTTCAGCTAAAATCGTCGTTTACGTTTCATGAGCCTCTATAAATTAAATATAAATGTCCACTTTTCAATTATTTCATATAATTAAATTAATTAATCGATTTTTATCGAAACTACAATAATTTGATGAAAAAAAATTTTTTTTTCACATTATATTATTTGTATATTATTAGCCTTTCTGAAATTTTTGTTGTTATTACGAAAGTTGGATATTGCACATTTTATAAGGAAATTTTTTGCCCCCCCCCCCCCCAAATTATGAAAATCTCGCCCCCCCCCAGGTTAAATGAAAAGTCGGCGCCTATGATATTACATATATGTTACCGGCAATGTATGAAATCCGGCATTGTATAGAATTCCTAGGTATTCTATAGACTACCTAAATTCACCAGGCAATGTGCGAAATGAATTTAATTATGTGCATTTCCTAGACATTGTATAGACTAGAAATATAAACATAAATAGGGTGAACCAACCAATTTCGGTTCAGACACAGATATTGGCTTACTTTATGTAATAAATTACTAAAATACTGATTATTAATCTTACTTAATAGTGGCCTAATATGTTATTAAATGACTAAATAATATTTAATATATTTGTATATTTTTTATTTTAACAATTTTAAATCATATAGGTACTTAATATTCGTGTGAACTAATATTTTATTAAATAAAAATTATTTATTTCATACTCGTTAGGCGGCATTGTATATAGAATTCTTAGGAATTATATAGATTGCCTGAATTATATACTTTGCTGGTAACATACATATACAAATACAAAATACATATTAACTTACGTATAAATAGATAAAAATATAACGTATGTATGTAAAAGAATATATAAACAAAACTTTCTGCTAAATATTTCACAAGCATATTATCATCTGTATTACAAAAGGCAGAACCAGATAACAACAGTACACCTCACACCAAAATGGAATAAGAGTTGTCGCACGCATCTTGGACTTTAACGAGTATCATATCCCAGTGTCTCGTGCGTCTTTTTATTACTCAAAGAATTAACCTCACAATCCTCAAACAAAGATAGAACATACTAAAGTCTATACAAACAAATACACACCTCTCTATCTTTCATCAGTTGCACGTTGACCAATCCTTGTAAATGTTTATCATAGAAAAAGATACGAAATGACACCGTTAACGCTTAACTCATGTAGTTGTCTTTATTTCTTTCACGTCTTGTATGTAACCAACTAACTTTTATACCCCGAGCTTGACCGTTAAAGTTTTATGTCCATTTTCGGATCTTCAGGGACAGATTTCGCGTTTGTTGCCTCCAGAACTGAAATGGCGTCTTTGTAGTCTTTTTTTTTTCATAAATCGATTCGAGATTAGACGTCTGGGAATACGCTTGTCAATAAATCAAATTTTTGCTTCGAAATCTTAGGATTTAGCATTAATTTTTTTTTTAATTAATGCCATCATTTTTAACTCTTAATTTTGTGTTTTAAAAGGTTATTCGGTCATTAGAGCAGTGTACAGATAAAAGTCTAAAATTGTAATGTTATTTATGGATAGCTCATAATATATTTTACTAATTTTTATTTAAAATATTGGACGAATGGTTTTTGAGTAATTGGATATTAAAAATAGAGTTTTTAATACACGGTAAATGAAAGAACTTACCAAAAGTGCTCTGTTAATTGGAATTCTACACAATTGGCTATATAGAGACGTTTTAAAAACTAATTATTCGAAACTTCAACCCTTTTAAAACTATAAAAATTATAAAACAAATATATTCACGTGTTATTTATTCAAAATAATGAAAAACTAGCTCTGCTATTACAGCAAATTAGTACATGTTACTATTATATACCGTTCTGTCTATTTCAATTTTCAAATTAAATTAAACTTTTTACTTTTAATAGTTAACAAAGTAAAATATTCCATTAAATGTAGGTACATGTGTTCTGAATATAAATTAAATACAACATTTTTCGAAATCAAATATTTTTTTACAGTGTGCTAGGCGTATAACTTTAAATACATCCTGTGTATAAATATTTTGTTTACATAAACACAATGGACGTCAAAAACAATTTACTAAATAAATTAAATTATAATCAATTGTGCGTTTTTTTTAATTATGTTATTATATATTAATTATTTATTTATGAACATTTCACAATTGAATCAAATTATATAATAATTAAACATAATATAACATCAAAAAGACCTCTATCAATTATTAAAAACAAACATACGAACGAACTTTTAACTATATATTTATTTATTTGTATCCAAACAATAAAATTAAAGCAAATACAATATATTTCTAATAAATGTACATATATTGTATTGCAAAATATAATATAGGTATACTTTGTACATCGAACATAAATTTTAATATCTACTTTTTTTTAAGAATGTGCTATTTGCATATGTATGTGCATGCAATTGGCTATTTGCACATACTGTTTATGTACCTAATTAAGTTGTTGAGTTAGGGTAGGTTAGTTTATGTTATCTTATTGTTAGTGGTATGTGCTTATAGCCGCATCCTTTTTTTAATGCATATAAGGCGAATATTTAATCGTTTTCAAATAAAGAAAATCACAAAAATCACATTAAAAATATCAAATCTATATGGGCTAAATAAGGGAGACTACTAGGTAGGTTAGATAAAAATATAGAAAATCATAAAAAAATCATAATAAATACGTACAAAATATATAATTTTTAAATCTGACAGGTCCAAATTTAGGTCAAGTGGAAATAAAATATTTTTTAATGCACTGATTTTTAAAAGGGGCATATATAATTTATATGTTTTGATTTGATATTACAAGATTCGTTTTTTATATTTTTTTTTATTTTATAAAAAAAATATCCGTTGAAGTTTACATTTTTATATTTTTAGGGTATATCCCAATAATGCTTTATTTGTAAAATTTTAACGTTTTCTGAGCCTTTGGAACCAATCCCCAATTTTTTTATATACATAACTATATCGTATTTTTTTTACAGGGTAATAGGCTGTACGTATTACCGTGAAAAAATTGGGTGTAATTGACAATTTTACTAGTTTTTTCATGTTCAGTAATAAATTCTAAACTGGGAATTTGTAGGAGAACTTTGTTAGTTTTTTTTCCCAGAATTTTACCTTGCTACAGTCAGAAGGGGGAGAAGGGGCTTAAATTGTATCATGTGACAAACAAAGTACTTTAAAATTATGTTTATATCACGCAATACCCCTCCCCCATGACTAGAATCAGGTTTGTACAAAATTACGATAATTTAGTAACATCTAAAAAATAAACCAAGAAAAAATAAATTTCATGAAAATCGTCGACAAAAATGGTTTAAAAATAATATCAGATTATCTACATAAAACCTTACTCATTATTCCCACAAATAAATCACAGAGTTCTATAAAACCGCAATGCTCTCACACAGAATTCAACTCCGTAAATAAAACTCTAAATAAAATTTATTATAATTCTTTGTTCAATTATATAATGACCTAAAAAGAGAGAGAAGGAAAGAGAGTAGAATCCGTATACGATAATAATGTTAATTTACTTAAATCCCAGTTTTTCCATTAACATCTCTTACAGCCGTATTTCAACGATTATTCCACAACCGGCCATCGAGAGACTGCATTCAATCGATTACGTATAAACGTAACCGACGTCATCGATGCCCGTATAAATATCTATCGAGGATCAGCGTTATAGGAAGAGTTGAATTTTAAGTGATTTTCCTGTCACGGATCAAATTTAATAAAAATGGAAATCGCCGTCCACTACATTCATTTTAAATTTTCATAAAACTCATATTAGAACCAATGTCGACAGTGTGGCTGTGACACCGTAACTGGATAGAATTGAATATCGTTTGGGATTACAATGACCGGTGAGGGTAGGAACACCGGGGGTTAGGGGGGGGGTAGAACGGATCTGCAAGGGCGAGTAATTGAAATTTTCTCGAAAGCATGAAAACGAATTTGCAATAGACTGTGAACGGATGACATGAGCTAAAATAATAGCTCTCTTTTATCTAATAGTGGTTTTCGCCAGTAACAGTTGGGTATTACAAACGTTTGTCAAATGCGAGTTGAACTTCGTGTATTAGTTACACGTACCGTATACTTTTTTTATTATTATACTGATTTAGCCAAAATACAATTAAAAGCAAAACGTTTACATATTTAAATTCATTGAACTTTCATTTGACAATAAAACAAAAATAAGTAATATATTTTACGCATTCAAAAAGCGCCAAAAACCCTAAAATTTTATTTTTACACGGAGAAAAATATTTCATAAAACAATCATTAAAATTTTAAATTGAAATGGTCCGAAATATTGTAATTTTTTTTTTAATTAAAAAAATGGAGGGGGCTACTTTTAATGATATCAAAAGGCTTGTAATTTATAATTTTTGTGACGTATTTCTTTAATTTCTATGAGTCAGTAATGGTTTTTAACACAACCCACGAAGTGGTAGTGCTTATATGCTCGATTTTCCGTCCGTCCGTCTATCTTTCACCGCGAGATCTCGCCCCCCTGACCACCTAGAGACCTCGGATTTTCGCCAAATGATAGGTTTGTGGTTCTAGTTTAACCCATTTTAGGAATTTTCCCGGTCATGACCCTCCACCCGCCACGGACAGGTATACTATCCATTTTTTATATAAAATTTTCCGTATACCTTATGGCTTCATGTATGTACCTCGTTAAACTCGGGATTGATTAACGAATCGATTGGCAAGTGTATTTTTTGAGTTGTGTCCAAGTGGGTTGCGCGGCAATACCCACGTGTGGGTTTTAATATTTTTTTTTTTTAATTTCATATTTTTCCTGTAATTAGCCAACGTTTTTATATGCAGTACGGTCTCTTTTACGCGTTAGATACGTTTCACAGCAAATCGCGTATAAAAAATCGCTCAAATAAAAGATATTATTTACAATTACGTGATACATCAAATTGATGAAAATTAGAATGTTTAAAAAAAAATTCTAAAATTTGAAAGAAATTGATGTAAAACTTAAAATAAAATAAGTTTGTTTTTCAATTTTATTGAAAAGTAACAATATTTTTTTACATCATTATGATCGTCACCATCTGAAAATACAATTCGACATCGTTTTTAGGGTTCCGTAGAAAACTAGGAACCCTTATAGTTTCTGTCCGTCTTGTAAAAATTTTGACATAATAAGATGATATTTGGTATATGGTTGTAGATTAATGACCCAAAACCAGAAATAATAAGATTTTTGAAAAAAAAAAAATTTTTTTTTAGACCCACCTACCCCATTGAGTGGGGTATCGTTAGAAAGGTCTCCTAAAATGCAACAAAAAATGTATTAAATCCTTTTGATTTTAATCCTTCAATCACGATATTTGTCATATTATAAAAGCGTCCCCTCCCCTCTATTTTCTAAACTACCAATTCAAAAAATCTGAAAAAATTCCAAAATGTAGCTTTAAATTAGTACTTTTACTAAAAATCATAACGAACATTGTCAAAAATATTTTGGGCCATCCTTCTATTGACTGAAAAGTGAACTCACATTTTTTTTCCACTTACTCCATTGAGTGGGATGTCATTTGATAGGTCTCCTAAAATGCAATAAAAAATAATTTTTTGATTTTAACCCTAACTTAATGACTACGGAACCCTATCAAGTGCGTGCCCAACACGCACTTGTCCATTTTATTGAAATCTTGTCCCCACTTTACATGAAAATCGCACCGCTTTAAAACATACCCTACTGTATACAAATTCCAAATTTTATCCCCATTTGTTTTTGAATAATACTTCGGACAGCAGACAAAAAAAATTCTACGTACCCAAAATTATTTCATATTCAAAATACAAAAATTACTTTTACAACTATATATCAGACAAACCCTCTTAAAGACATATTTCATTTTTTCGTCACCCTGTCCAGTCGCAGCGCACCAACAAATTCATTGTTTGTTCAACATAAGGACGACCAGGATGTTTGCTTTTGATTCCAGGATTTGTGCGCGTTAGAGGACCCCCTCTGTTTACCGTAAGGATCTAGACAGCAGTGATAACAGTACTGACTTTGCTCAGCCAGGCATACATTGGTATTCGGTTACAATTCTCTCTTTCTATGATCCCAAAGTGTCTTATTATATGTATGTATACATATATGAATTTTTAGTTTTTGTTTGGTTTCTGTAGTTAAACCACTGATGATCATAAAAACGATTGAATATGTTTAATTCTCTAGTGCATATAAAATAAATATCATAGAATTTTAACCCTATTATATTTTTCTCATAGGATTTCTTTTAAATATTTTATTTGAATGGTAAATTTCTACATGAATTAAATGTAAATAGATTGGATATAACTTTCGTAGTTTGGGGACCGCTGATGTACACTACCGCTCAAAAGTTTGAATACACCTAGTTAAATCAACGAAAATTGATATAAACCTGTATTAATTATTAATTATTTAGCAAAAAAACTTACTAAAGTATTTTTTAAAACAATGTGACTAAAAAAGAACTGTATTTTGTAGTTAAATATAATAAAAACACTAAATATAGAGCTCATCCAAATATCATCCTCGAGCCTTGATAATTGCCTGACAAATTCTTGGCATTCTAGAAGTGAGTTTATCTTACATATCTGCTTTTATATCTTTCCAGACATCTTGCAATGCTTCCCAGAGTGCAGTTTTACTATTGGGAGCTATTTTTCTGACTTTTCTATCGAGTTCCTCCCAAAAAAATTAATCAGAGATGCATCATGCGATTGTGGCGACCACATCATTAATTTCAATTGTCCAGCCTTTTTTGTCGACACAAAATAGTTCTTACAAAGTTTAGATGTATGTTTTGGGTCATTATTTTGTTGAAATACAAAATCATGACCCAAAATTTTTCATCCCGTAGGGATTACTTTATTTACAAAAATGTTATGATATACCTTTTTGTCCATAATACCATCTATTTTTACTAATTACCCAACTTTTTTCCCTCCAAAACATATCCACATCAGAACACTATCACCACCATGTTTCACTGTGCTAATTAAGCATTCTGGTTAGAAGCGTTCACCAGCTGGCCGACGGACAAATTTTCGACGCTTTGACTCAAATACTTCAAACTTCGATTCATCCGTCCAAAGAACTTTACGCCGCTAGTCTAATGTCCAATCCTTATGCTGTTGAGTCCATTTTAGTCTTTAACAATATTTAATTACCTTACCAGAGGTTTTTTTGCAGTCATTCGAACATACAACCCTGTATTGTTGAGGCGTCTCATGATAGTTGAAATTGAGACAATTTGTTCTCTGGAGTTATTTATATCTGTGGTAATATCAGTGATGGTTAACTTTAATTATACATTGATAACATTGCTAACTTTCCTTCTTCATGTATTGTTGTCACTTTAGGCCTCTCAGAGCGTAGTTAAGATTTATTTTTGCCAGTTTCTTCAGCCCTAGCGAGCGAGCGCTGCATAGCGCCCAGATAATTCTGCAATTTTTTTGTAATATTTCGAAGAGAAATCTTTTCCTTTCTCACAATAACTGTCTGAGCATGTGTTTCTACGCTTTATTCAGTTCTTTTTAGCTTCATTGTATATAAATTTTGAAAAAATATGTATTTTTTTAATTTTGTTAATTTTCACTATGTAAAATCAATTTGACTAGTTGGAAAAATGTAAAAAAGCCTTATAATGCTTTATATCACTTTATGTACTAAAATTGTTTGCCATACAATTATATTATGCTGAATTAAACACTAACAATAAACAGAAAATTGGCAACAAACAAAATTCAAAAAAGTCAATTATGACAAACGTGCACATAATAAGAACAACAATGATAATTTCTTAACAAAATAGTCAAATCTAGTTAAAAGGGATAGTTTCTTACTATTAACCACCTTAGAAAACTAGAAAAAAAGAAAATATTGCATTTTTGAATGGTGTATTCAAACTTTTGAGCGGTAGTGTACATAAATATTCAAATTGAATTAATTTTTGCTGTCTTTATAAGTCTAACTTTTTACAATTTTTATGATTAGGGAATTTGTATTTGTATTATATTAATGTCTGTCTGTCTATTGTAGTGTTATATGTATATAACACTACAGTTTTGAAAATTTGTAAGCGATGGCAATTAGTATTGCGTAATCCCGGTGTTTATAACAATTTTGGAAAACAGTGACATTACGCAATACTTGTTAGAATACAGCCAATAAAATAAATATGAGTCAGTCGATAGCAGAGGGTCTTAAGTACGACTATAAAATTTATAACTGTTCAGTGATTGACAAATTTATTAAATACTGAAAAACCTCCTGCGCGCTGTAATTCACGCCCAGGAGAAATTGAGTCTCTGTGGTAGCGACCCCGAAAATTAAGTTTAAGTGAATAGTTGTTTCTACCTAATAGTGTTAAAAATAGTATTATTGTTTATTGTGTTCACTGTGTACTTAAGTTAACTAGTAATAAGTTAACTTCTGTAGTGTATATTATTTTTCATATAAAAAGTGTTCCATTGTTACAAAATAGTGTGTTAAATTGTAATGAAATAGTGTTAGACGTGTAAGTTTTGATAAAAATTAAATTAATTTTCTTAATAGTATATCTGTACATTTCTGGTCATAGGTTATTCTGCCTACCCGATAAAAAGAGAAATAGAATATTAACATAAAGAGAACCCAAACCGTTACACTATCTGTCTAAGCTGAGATTTGGCATAATGGTTAATTAATAACAAATATGAGTTATACATGGAGAAAAATGGGGTCGATTTTTTAGTAAAAGTTAGTGTTATACAAATTATTTCATTTCTATTAAGGTAGTTGGTCCATCATAATGTAATCACATTAGGCCATGAGTACATATTTTTAATTTAGAGAAATGATCATGGCAACGCTGCACTTTATCTACAATTAACTACTTGTCAAATGATTATATTTTATCATCTAAACTACCACAGAATATATTAATAATTAATGAAATGGATTATAATTCCCTTCAATCCACTTATCATATTTTGTAAAAAATTATTTCATTATTTCGTGTGTTTTTTACTATAATCAAATGAATACGTTGTTGCCACATTGTCAACAATACTGTAATTTATGTGATGGTTTGGTAGTTAAATCTGGTTAAATCTTAATAACGGGATGGTCAATAATTCCAATTTTTTGTATACTGTTTTCTTTCATATAAATATATAACATGTCAGTTTTTTATGAAAATCTGACGCTACGTTTATATTTTCTAATAAAACGTTACGTTGGTGTACGGTTAGTCCATATAAGCTGTGTTAAAAATATAAACTTTGAGATCGTTTTTCATGACTTTGAGATGGTCAATTTTAATAAAAATGGGCTATTTTTCAGATATTAATCTAGGGAATATTCCTGTGCAATTTAAACAAAATCTGACGAAAACATGTTCACGGACCAACTACCTTAAAAGACAATACAATAAACGCAAAGATTGTGTTAAATTTATTATAATAATAGTATATTTATTTATTGGTATAACAAATTAAACTATATCAAAAATATAGATTTCGTTCCTGCATACAAAAATTACTAATTGATATTTAACTTTAGTAACAAACACGTGGCCTAGCAAGAATTACAATTTTTTAACCCGTTTCAACTACGTCAAATAGTAATAAAGTAGAAACCGGTTATAACGACATCCGTTAATACAACGTATAAAAATAAAAGTCCAATTTAATCCCATATAACTGCATTTTTACCAGTTATTACGACTATCCGCTTTTTACGACCAATATGACCGGTCCCTTCGATGTCGTTATAACCGGTTTCTACTGTATTTCTTTAAAAATTGAGTCATTGTTTTGTGATATTTTCCTCCGTGTATGTATTTACTTGTTCTTAATCCCCCTCCCCTTTTTTGCAGATTTCAATATTACATTCTATCCCATGATATTGACTATTTTTAATAAAACAAAACACACCCATCATCGTTTATTCAACTGTCAATAATTCAAAACCTATTATTCATAAACGAAAAAATAGTTAACCCTCCATTAGGTCCTGTCTCCTGTAACAACCCTTACTTCCGGGAAACTCCCCTACTTTTACAAAAGTGAATACGTCTTCCTGGTTTCCAAAACATTTTACCCTAAAGTTTTCTTTCTACATACGTTCTTTTTTTAATATCTTTCTTTCACGAGAAATTCCATGGGGTTATCCAATTTACTGTGAAATAATATATACCCAAAAAGTTGATAACAATTCTTTATTACTACTTTTCATCATACTGCATCAATAAACCAATACATTCCAAGACACATGCAATGGGGCAAAAAAAATATTTTACCCATTTTTTACCTTTTTTTAGGTATAACTCCAACAAATATGCACCAATTTGAAAGATTTTTTTTTTGTTTAAAAGAGTATACCCCCGATGTGGTCCCAAATAAATTTGATCAAAATCTGACCATGGACTTCTAAAAGAAAAAAAGAAAATAAAAAACTTTTTAAGAAAAAAATTAAAGCGACTTAAAAAACTATTAAATTTAATTTTTAAGGGGGGTGGGGGTGAGGTTAATTCGGTGAAAAAAGGCGTGTGTTTAAGATTTTTTTTTTGGCGATACAGATACTGTTAGTTTATTCAGTAAATTCCCATATAATAATGCAACATTTGAACAATATTTTCCTAAATTTTCATTGCAAAATATTGAAAATTGAGCGAGTGACAGTGAATCTCTGGAGGTGCTTCGAAAAAAAGTTGTTTTGTGGTGTACATCATAACTCGCAACAGAATCATCTGAAACAAAAAAATCAAAAAGCATTTGTTAAAGATGTTTCTTGAGGTAACCCTGGTAGATTTTTTTTCGATTTTTCAATTTTTCGTAGCAATTAGAAGCCAAAAAATCGATTTTAGTTAAAAAATCGGCTAATTTGTTATTGTAAAATTAATAATTATTAAAAAAATAAAATAAATAAAACGGGCAAGTGCTTGTTGGACACGCACATGATAGGGTTCCGTAGTCATTCTCACTACGATTTATAAAAAAAAGAGTTTTTTCAAAATTTTCGTGACCTATCAAATGACACCCCATTAATGAAAATGAAAAAAATGTTACTTCACTTCTCAATCTATGATAGGGGGGTCCAAAATATTTTTGACAATGTTCGTTATAATTTTCAGTGAAAGTACTAATTAAAAGCTACATTCTGGAATTCAGATTTTTTAAATTGATAGTTTAGAAAATAGAGGGGGGACGCTTTTTTAACGACTTTGGAGAGCAAATACATCGTGATTAAAATCAAAAAGTTTGAATACATTTTTTGTTGCATTTTAGGAGACCTTTCTAATGACACCCCACTCAATGGGGTAGGTGAATTTTTTTTTTAAAACACTTCATTTTATGAAAAGGGGGCCTAATTTTTTTTTTTACAAAAAACTTGTCATTTCTGTTTTTGGGTCATTAATCTACGACCGTATACCAAATTTCATCTTATTATTTCAAAATTTTTGAAGACGGCCGGACGGACGGACGGACATGGAGAAACTATAAGGGTTCCTAGTTTTCTACGGAACCCTAAAAAAACTCCCAGGGATACCTGGTGAATGATGTGAAGAAGTACTGTGCAAAATTTCAAAACGATTGGGCCAGTAGATTTTCAATTTTGGCGTACACGGACTTCAAAAATATCAAGTTTCAGAAAAACGCTTAGCTATAGAAATCCGGCCTGGAGCAACGGACGCTCAAATACTCATAACTTCGTCAATTTTGCTCCGATCGACTTGAAATTTTGACACAATATTTATGAGATATGCATTCATTTAAAAAAATAAAACAAAAAATATTAAAATACCTTACCCTCCTCTTAAGTCATTTTTTTATATTTTTAAGAGTTAGAAAATAACAAAAAAATCCTGCCCCATTGTGCATCGCATTCGATACCCCCCCCCCTCCCCTTTCATGCTGATTGCAACAGACACGAATGCATTGTATTGTATAGTACTGGACCTTTCCACCACCTCCCTTATCGGCGGTACTGTTGGTCACGTGACGGACGCAACGTTTCCGGTTGAAATGAATCGCTAGGCCAGAGATCGTTGTGAAAATGATAAAGGCCGGTATAGTGTGATGTTATTAAAATGTTAATTACGTTTATATTTGAATCGGTTTTTTATCGTTTTCATCGGCATGAAGCTCGTTTGTTTAACGTTCAATTGGCTCGCGTGATTTCGTGCTTGCTTATAATATATATGTTTAATTTAAATTGATTATAATGTATTTATTAACGTTTTTTTTTGTTGGGTAACATGTGTAAATAATGTGATATTTTTTTATTCTGTGTTGTTATTTTTATTGTCGCTGTTATTGAAATCGATTTGTTATAATAATAACACACTGCAGTGCTATCAATTTGAATTTATGTTAATTTATATATGCACAGAAAAAAAACTATCTTATTGAAAATTTCAGATTGAAAAATGTTTTGTTAATATAACAGTATTTCTTTAACCCATTTATTCCCAAGGTTAGACAATTATTGTGATGTTTGAACTACATTTTATTACTAAATATGTACCTACTTAATTAAATAACTGTTTTTGAAGTAAAAAAAAATCATGTTTTTTTTCATTTTTTCAACAAAATGTTGTGTTTACGAAACGTTGGAAAAACAAAAGTTATTACTTAGTGTGGAATAGTTTAAAATAGTTTGTGTCACATGTTAGCAGCAAAAAAAGTCATTTCATCAATGAGATATTTAAAAAAAACATTTTTTAAATGTTTCGTTTACGCAATTTTTATTTTTTTATTTAAAATACACCTAACCCCCGATTTACACGGTACTTGTTTTACACGATTTTTAAATTGACAATTTTCAAAAAAACTAGTAAAAATGTTTATTCCGCTCCATATACGCCTAAACAAAGATTTGATGGCATTTTTGAATTTTTTTTCCTTCGGTAACCTGATGAAAAGAACTGGAGATTCCCGGGCTTATAAAATATACATTTAGGGGAATCCCGCTAATCTGTGCGTACACCCAAAAAAGAAATTAGTAAGTATTACAGTGCGGCATGTTGCAAAATCGCTTCGAACCGTCAAATTGTAAAATTTACAAACTATTACTAATGAATCCGGCCAAGTGCTAGGAAAATTAGCTAAAATTACAATGTTTACAGTATCTACTGCTTATTTTATTTTGTATTTACTTGATTTACAAGACGAAGTTGTAATTTTTGCTTAAGTTCTTGTAAATTTTACAATTTGACGGTTCGAAGCGATTTTGCAATATGCCGCACTGTAATACTTACTAATTTCTTTTTTGGGTGATGTATGTATGTGAAATAAATTAAATATTTACTTATATTACTTTCATATGTTTGTTGTTTTATGAACTAAGAACAATTTTGAGTTTTCCAAGATGTCTGACTTTTGTTTTACTTAAATAAATTACTGAATCATGCACATTTTTTTTTCGTTTTACACGATTTTACTTAGCAAAATCCAAGATTTTAGTTTACACGGTTTTGTGCGGAACGTATCTACCGTGTAAATCGGGGGATAGGTGTATCTGTATATGTTTTCAATACGGAACAAAATTTTCACCGTGATAAGAACATTGTAAGTAATAATATACATACATTTACCAATAAGATAAACGTGGACATTTCGATATTGGTAAAAAATTAACATATTAACACACAAACTCTATCGGAACCAAATCGATCACGGATTTTTTACATTGATCACATTTTTTAACACATAGACAAATTATTTTTTTCTGTGTGGGTGAAATTTTTTTTGGAAAACTGGGAAAAATGTTTTACCAATATTTCTAATTGCTATTTCACATTTATTTTTTAATGATGCATAAATAATGTGTTAAGCTAACTCGCAGTGTCGACAAATGAAATTCGTTGTATTTTTGTTTCACACCCGTACCAGCATTCCGGTGTTGGTTATTCCGGTGAATTGAAATAGAACAGACGAATGACCGCTCGCGTCTACCCCAAACGCCATTGTTCAAACACATTGAAAACGTGAATTGAAATTTAACGTAGTCCTGTGACATATTTAGCTACGTCACAAGTTATGTTTGAATACGCGAGGGACTCTCTCAGACACCTCATTCTCTCTCTCTCTCTCTCTCTCTATGTTGTTTATTCAAACACTACTACTGCATATGTCTGCATTTTTTTTATTAAGTCTTCTTTTTTTACATTCTGTTTTCTTATCATTTTAAGACGCAAATGGAGTCTTCTTGAGTTAACAGTTGAGTTGTCAGTTCATAGTATGAATTTCTTTTTAAAATGCATAGGATGTTCCATAAGTTAGTTGTACCTGCAAAATTTAGAATTCCTATGGTTACTTACTTACGGGACACATGTAGATTATTGTATGTATAGGTTATTTATGTACTAACGATACTGCATTATATTTAGTATCGTTACAGTATGATTTTTTTTTAAATGCATAGGATGTTCCATAAATTAGTTGTACCTGCAAAATTTAGAATTCCTATGGTTACTTACTTACGGGACACCTGTAGATTATTGTATGTATAGGTTATTTATGTACTAACGATACTGCATTGTTTGTATGAGTATATTGTAAATATTTTTTATTTTTTATTCAATTTTGATCGAGACGTATTTCTAGAAAAACGATATTTTACTTTTTTTAACGACTTGTTTCCTGTACTATTAGTTGATTAGATAAATTCCGGAAGTATCTATTTTATAGGAAATTGTATTATCTGTAAGATTGTTCCTGTTGATTTTTGCTCTATCTTTAATAGTTTTTGATGTAACGATGGTTAAAGTTTTTTTTTGTATTTATCGGTGGCTTGCAGTCTTGTATTTTTGTTATTTTATTAAGGGCATCATTTGTAATCGAATGGCGCTAAAATAACACGTCAATAAACAAATACTTTTGTAATGTAACAGAGATCTGAATAGGTAATTTAGGAGGTTTTTGGCATGCCCAAACCGAACGTCTGGGTTTTGAGATATTCTAACCTAAAAGACCAAAAAATAACTATATTGGCAATTTTAAAGAATTTATTACCAAGTAAATAATTTTTTCTAAAGTTTTCGATCACGGTAACAAAAAGTATTATCTGTCCTCTTTAAAATGAGCTTTAACTTTTTACTGTACGATTTTTTTAGCCGAGATGTACTAGTTTGAAGATATGATATTTTTGTTAATAGAGTGTAGAATAGTAGACACAATGAACTTTACTACATATATCTTCAAAGTAGTATATTTCGGTGAAGAAAAGTCGCACAGTGAAATATAAAAAATCAGAAAAAAATTACCTACCTACTTAGTAATAAATTCCCCAACATTACTAAAATCGTCATTTTTGGAACTTTTAGGTTCGGATATCTCTAAAACCTGACGTGATGGAACCATTTGGGCAACGAATTCGGTTTCGGCATGGCAAATACCTTCTAAATAACCTATTCAGATCTCTACGATTTTTTTTTTATTACCACTGTAACTAATTCCGTGATATCAGTTTGACAATGAAGAATTGTAATAGGTATTTGAAACAAAAAAAAACTAAATAAGTTGAATACTAATAGAGTTCTTAACCGCTACTTTATATTCTGTTTGACTAAGAATACGTCTTCAATATACCTCGAACAAATCTGCTATATCAAACCGACCTTCTCAAAGACTTCCTTGTGGAGTTTGTACTTAAGTTTAACTTAACTTAAGTTAACTTTGACTGTTTTTGCTAGAGTACTTGTAGAATGAAAGTTTTAGTTAGTCTGCCGTGAACCACTAGTAAATTATTTCCTGTGTACAAAACATGGAACGGCAAAACAATTTTTTATTTTATTGCGGTTAAAGTTTTGTTTACAAATAAAAACGAGTCCGGTCTTTAGAAACTTGCATTTTGAAAATGCATTTTATAGTAACGATAATAATTAAGATACGGTTTGATATGAGAAAAGTTAGTGTTATTGTTATGTAACTTAATAATAGTGGATGTTGTAGTTGGGAAAAATGATAATTTGAAATGTATTTTTATTCGGTTAGATTAAATTTAATGAGAATCAATTAATTTTTTTTTATATTACAATGGTTCGTTTTGCAGGGTAAATGTGGGGTAAAATTATTATTTTTGGGCTAAAATTGTAGCTTATGAATAGAGTTTGATGGGCATTTTATTATTATGCATTATAGGGGGGTAGGGAGGCAAAATTTGGAGTGTAATAGTATAAAATTGTGTCTATTAGTCTATTTTCAAGAACAATTTGATATTTACAATTTCTTTATTTAATTTTAATTTAATTTAAACTTTTAGTGCTTATGATTATATTAAATATTTTTTTGTATTCTTGTCTGATTAGACAAGAATACAAAAACATATTTTTCGTGACATTTGTTAGTTCCATATCGGGTGTCCCAGATAACTTTTCTAGCATGGGGATCTCAATATCTATAAGAGATACAGCTTTGGGTAAATGAGATGAATTCTTTGTAAAGAAGGGATGAGTAATACTAAATCAAAAAATATTAATAATTTTATATGGTTTAGGTGGTATACCCAAAAAACTGAAAATTCGGAATTTCTTTAAATAACTAAGGTAACGGCACCAGTTATGGCCTCTATAACAGCAAATATTCGGTTTTTTTGGGTTGATGGGCTACTTTTTTGTAATTTTAATGAACTCATGCTACTAACATAACAAGTAACTCTTTATTGAATCAATTTAATTGCCAAAGTCCGCTAATATAGTATATTATTTAAATTATAGCCTTTTATTTTGCATATGTTTTTTCTCCAGTAATGGATAAATTAAAACCAGTGATGGTAACCCAGTAATGGATAATTACAAAATGATAAGTACTACGACACAAAATGTATACAATAATGAATCGTAATCGATGCTATGATAATATAATAATTAAAAATTAGATTACACTATTAATTTGGACAGGGCCGTATTAATTAAAATTTATTTTATTAATATTTAATAATAAATAATTAACTACTTAATTAAATATTAAGAAATGGAAGTTGTGACATCGATTAAACCAATAATGTATGTTGAATATTTAAGCCAGGCACGTACTAGGGAAAAATTATAATTAGGTAGAACATATTTTCCAAAAAAAATTGTATAAAAATGAAAATATTAAGCAATTGCAGTTATGACATTAATGTAATTAAATCAAAAATGTGTATATGAATAATTTAGTCAGGTGCGTATTAAGAAGATTTTAAAATTTGTCTTTAAGCATAAAATTTGTTTAAAAATGAAAATGTTAACCAATGAGAGTTTTTATATATATGTAATTAAATCAATAATATGTATTGGATATTCAAGTCAGGCACGTATTAAAAAGAATTTATAATTAATATTTTCAAATAAAAAAAGAAAATATTAAACAATTATAGTTATGACAATGATGTAATTCAACCAAAAATGTATATATGAATATTTTAGTCAGGCACGTACTAAGAAGAATTTATAATTGTTAAGTGCTTTCAGTTTATATTTCAGTTATGATATTAGTGTAATTAAACCAAAAATATGTATATAAATATTTTACTCAGGTACGTATTAAGAAGAATGTATACTTAATATTTGCTCATAAAAATTATATAAAAAAGAACATGTTTACCACCCGTAGTTGTCAGTGGCTTATTAAGAAAAATGTAGAAGTAATATTATCTAAAAAAAATTAAATCACAAATAATAAGCAAGTATTAAACAAACAATTAAATTAATTATCAAATCAATGCCAGTAGGTACCTTATTTCATCCCAATCGATAATTAATATTATTTCTGCTATAAAAAATTATAGAATGGGAGCCACTGGCGTAGAAAGAAAAATTTTCGGGGGGGGGGGTATTTACATATGTGTTAAATTTTGGAAGGTATTTTGAACTGATATTTTCTCAAAACATTCGTTTTTTAGAACAATGTGCATTTCTGGGGGGGGGGGAGTTCCCCAACCCCCCACCTTATTATGTCACTGACGGGATCGAAGCGGGTAGGCCCAACACCATATATCATCAATTTTTTTACGATAAAATTATTTTTAAATTTTCGTTAATACAGGCCTGCACAAATTACACAATTCTATGTTTTAGTTTAGTTACTATATTAACAAACTGTCTAATTTTTCCATTATTGTTTTGTATTTTTTTAATATAAAATATTATTTTTTAATTTTTTTTAATACTGTTCAAAATAACCAATATTGTAATTTGGTTGAATTATGTTAACATAACAACTACTTAATTTTATTTTTATATTTTTGTATGTTTTTAATATGAAATATTATTTATAAATTTTCATTAATACAGGCCTGTCTTAGTTTTGCAATATTATATTATGTTAAAATATAGTCAATATAACAACTATCTTCCATTTTTTATAGTATATCTATAGTTTTTTTAGAAAATATCATTTAAATTACTTCCTTAATACGGATCTGCCTTAATTACTCAGTATTTTTTTATTCATTAAGCTATTCAAGCAAACATAACAATTACCTGAAATTTGACTTTATGTTTATATATTTTTTTGCATAAAATAATATAAATGCTAAATTGACTATAATACGGACCTGACCAATTTAAATATGTTAATACCAAATTTACCTTTATAAGTATAATTCATTATATACTAATAACTTCAACCCGCTTGCATAATATTTTTCACACTCAGTAATGAAAACAGCATTTATAAACATCGAATCCATTACTGGATATAAGTAATAAATTAATACCCAGTAATGGATATTGAACACAACCCCCCCCTAGAACAATAAAATTAATTTTGGTGGTGAACCTATCTTTTAACTATGTTCAAGAATGAACTATTTTAATTTCACTTCAAAAAAAAAATTAAGCAGCGTAAAAATCACAAATAATCTAACTCGCGTCACTAATCATTTGCATAAGAAAATACACACTTCGTGGATGCCGACTGATCCGCGATGTTTAAATATCCACCATTTTGGCACCCATTGGCCGATTGTCATCAAATTACGCTGTAAGATAGTTAAATATATATAGATTAATATTCAGTAATGAGAGTAATCAAATATCAACAAATATTTCTAATTCAATACATTTAATTAAACATTGGCCAACACTGGGGTCGTATCCAAGACTGGTGCCGTTACCTTATAACTTTTTAGTACTTAGATAGATACTTTTTATTTGCGGTTTCTTATAGCACTTTTTTGTGTAGAATTGATTGGTGTATTTAGAATTTTTATATCACTTTTAGATTACGAATTACAAGACCTAACTTTCGTTTCTCTTATAGGCCACTAAGTTGGCTATGGTATATTTGAACGTGTTTTTTACTCTACTTTACAACGATATGTCACATGTCACATTTATTTTCGAAAATAAGTCGAAGTACTAAAAACTAATGAAATTTATAAAGTATTTTTTTACAAACATTTAAGTAGGCCATGCAAAACAAAAATCACAATAACAACAATCAAAATAACAAATGAATATTTGGAAACAATAAACTGTTACAAAAAAATGTTTTCCTTTTTTTCGATAATAAAAATGACATGTACATGTGACATATCGTTGTAAAGTACAGTAAAAAACGTTCAAATATGTTATAGCCAACTTAGTGACCCATAAGAAAAACGATAGTTAGGGCTTGTAGCTCGGAAACTAAAAGTGATATAAAAATTTTAAATACACCAATCGATTCTACATAAAAAAAGTGCAAACAAAAAGTACCTATCTACATTGACAAAAAAGTTTTGGCATTTAAAGAACTTCCGAATTTTCTGTTTTTGAGTATACCGCCTAAACCACACAGAATTATGAATATTTTTTGGTGTAGTAATACTCACCCCTTCCTTACAAATAATTCATCTTATTTAATCAAACCTGTATATCTTATAGATACTGAGATCCCCAAGCTGGAAAAGTTATCTGAGACACCCGGTACATACGTAAGAAATGCTAATAATATAAACACAGGCGCCGACTTTTAATTTTACCCATTTATATAAAAAAATATTCTGAATAACGTTCGATAAAACTTTATTCTGAGTTAAAAGTTACATTACAAGCTTCCTTGTTTAGTTAAGCGTGCATACTTCTATCGTTCACTCTACAATACAATTTCATATGGTTCTTTTGTATTCATCCCTTGTCTAAAGCTTGGTCTGATCTCCCCTTGATTATGTTTTACGTTACAGAAACATGACTGCATCCAAATGCAGCAGATTTCTTCCAATATATTATTTTTTTCATTTTTATCGTTTGATGCAATTGAATATAAATAAAGCGTACATATATTACAAATAAATAATATCTTCCAGGAGAAATGTTCGCGTGCTTGAGCCAGCGACGAGTTTTATGTGTTTTGTCTTGATTTATAACTCTGTAAGGGTGTTCGTAAACTAGAATATATATATATATATATATATATATATATATATATATATATATATATATATATATATATATATATATATAGGTGTGGTCATACGCGTATGGCTAAAATATTTTTTTAGTAATTGGATCAGTCGAGTTACTAGGTTGATATTCTTTTTAGTATTTTAAGACTTTTATCTGATTTTCTAAATTATTATATATTTTTTAAACTATGTAAAAAGCTGCAAAAAAACATTGCCAAGTAAATGCATAGTGCTTCCTCGTGCTAAATTCGTCAAAGTTAGGTAATTATTGAACAATTTAAATAAAAACCGATAAAGTATTTAGACGGACTGTTTGTCAATGGTTAACCATTTAATTTTCAAACAATTTTAATAAAAAATTATTAATAATTTAATCAATGAAAATCGATAACAAAAATTACGGTACCTACCCTTAAACATTAGCGATTTTCATTGGTTAAAATATTAATATTTTTTAAAACTATGGTTGTTCAGTATTCTTTAGAACTTCAGGAACAATTTGAGACCAATTTTGATTTGAACAAAAATTATTAATTTTTAAATTATTTCCTCGAAATAAACATTTTTTCGTTTTTTAAACCCTCCAGAAAGAGTATTTTTCTGTCAAATTCAATATATGTGGTCCCAACTGATTCGCCTAAGTGTCCCCAACAAATATCAACGATAAAAACACCCCGTCATCGATTTAGATTATGAGAAAAATTGAAAAAAAATCTCGAAAACGGGGTTTTCACCATTCAACCACTTTTTTAAGGGTGTTGAACTACTTTTCGCTAGTCCGGGTTATTTTTTTCGAATTCTACGCCTCAAAATCTATAATAATCAACCATAAAATTGCTTGCCCGTGAAAATTCGGATTTTGGCACTCTTCGCTGCACCCTTGACTGGGTTAACAGTTTACTTAAAAAGTATTGATTATACGAAAAAAGTATAAATACCTTATTTGTGTAGAATTTTATAAGCTACAATTTTCTTCATAACAATTTTTCTCGAAAAATTGATCATTTTTGAGATATTTGCCACAAACTAGAATTTGCCCCTCTTTACCCCCTAAAAGACAAAAACCCGTCACTCAAATTAAGAGTACTTTTTTCGGGTATGTTTAGGAAATCAAAATAAACGTCTCCACCAAAATCCAGCTTGGTCGGAATTTTTTCTTAGTTTGACCATTTTTTTTTGTCTATTGCCTGGGCTAAATGACAGACATTGAACAAGTGTTTGTCTTGACCTAAAACGGATAGATCAAGTTAATTTTTTTAAATCATTTTAAACGATCACAAAACTTCTCGTAACTTCGATATTGCGAGGAACCAAAATGTGTGGTTTCGATCATTCACAAAATGTTTGAGAAACACTTGTTTTTAATAATCTTACTGTAAGTAGGATTTTAAGGATCATACTGATTATAAGATAAACTGAAAAATAAAATATAAACGTAAGTATTACTTTTACCTTCCAATTTAAGCGTGAGAAAAAAATGTTAACAAAAGTTTTCCGCTTTATGTTTCGATTTATAATTCTATAGTCAAGTTTTCTCAGAAAAAGATAATTGTGTGAAAAAAAATATTTCGTAGAACGAATACAATCTTACAGATTTGATAAAAAAGTATATTATTTTTTTTCAATTGAAAATAAAATTCTCTGAAGATGAAAACTGGTTTGAATTACGGTATAAGTTCCAACCGGAAGCTTATTTATAAATAAAAAAAAAACTTAGTTACTAATAGAATGTATACATTTTTATTATTTTATTTCTTGCTCATCTCGATATAAAATGTTTATCATAAATGTACCTATACAATAAAAATTATATTGAATAAAAAATGTTAGCTAACAAAGATATTAATTCTATGATATTCTCTATGGATTTGTATTTAGAATTTAGAACAGTGATACTACAACTTATTTAAAACATAGTTCAAGATATTTTTTATACATGTTATTTGCTAAACGGTCAATAAAAGTCATATAACTGTTATACCGGGTGTCCCAGATAACTTTTCCAGCATGGGGATCCCAGTATCTATAAGAGACACAGGTTTGGTTAAATAAGATGAATTATATGTATGAAAGGGGTGAGTATTATTACACCAAAAAATATTCATAATTCTATGTGGTTTAGGCGGTATACCCAAAAAACTGAAAATTCGGAATTTCTTTAAATGGCTATAACTTTTTTGTTAAAGTAGATAGGTACTTTTTGTTTGCGGTTTCTCAAAGCACTTTTTTGTGTTGAATGGATTGGTGTATTTAGAATTTAAATATCACTTTTAGTTTCCGAGATACGAACCCTAACTTCAGTTTTTCTTATGAGCCGCTAAGTTGGCTATGGCATATTTGAACATGTTTTTTACTCTACTTTACAACGATGTGTCACATGACATATTTATAATCGAAAAAAAATGATAATATATTTTTTCTTCAAATAGTTCATTGTTTCAAATATTCATTTGTTATTTTGATTGTTGTTATTGTGATTTTTGTTTATAATTTTTGTTTTCATAGCTCACTTAAAAGTTTGTAATAAAATACTTCATAAATATCACTGATATTTAGTATTTCGACTTTTTTTTCGATAATAAATATGGCAAGTGACATATCGTTGTAAAGTAGAGTAAAAAACACGTTCAAATATGATATATTTAACTAAGTGGCCCATAAGAAAAACTAAAGTTAGAGCTTGTAACTCGGAAACTAAAAGTGATATAAAAATTATAAATACACCAATCAATTCTACACAAAAAAGTGCTTTAAGAAACTGCAAACAAAAAGTACCTATCTACTTTAACAAAAAAGTTATAACCATTTAAAGAAATTCCAAATTTTCAGTTTTTTGGGTATACCGTCTAAATCACATAAAATTATGAATATTTTTTTGTGTAATAATACTCACCCCTTTCATACAATTAATTGATCTCATTTAACCAAACCTTTATCTCTTATAGATACTGAGATCCCCATGCTGGAAAAGTTATCTGGGACACCCGGTATAAGTTTGATATTCAGTTTCAAAGTATTTTATTTATAATACTGGACATCATATCATAGTAGCCAGTAAATGTTGTAACATAACCGCACTATAATGAAGCAGTATTACTGCAGACAACCTTATTTGAAATTGATACCAAAACTGTTGCATTTGAAACATATAATGTTTACTAAACCAAACAATTAATTTTTATTTTATTTTACCCTTATGAGTGGCGTATTTTCAAATTCTAAGGTCAGATTTTGATAATATTTATATGGGACCATCTTGGGATTATACTTTTTTAAACAAACAAAAATCAACAAAATCGGTGCATATTTAAAGGAGTTACCCGGAAATACATAAAAAATACAGTGGTGCTTCGCGTAACGAACGCTGCTGCGCACAACGAACTTTCTGTTCGTTCATTACGTGACTCGCTCAACGAACCTCGGTTCAACAACGAACTGCATCGTATTTCATTTTGCCGCCTGAACGCTCCTACGTATCACGAAGTTGCCAGAACTTCCAAGGTCGCACGCAGTCGATGCTCAAACTTGCATGAACATGCATCAACGCGCGTCAGTCGTTCTTTTCTGTGCTTAACTCACACACGTGTTTGTTTTAATAAATGTAATTTTGTGTGTGAGGATTTGACCCTGCAAACCTCGGTAGACTCTCCTAAATCTGAGTCTAACTAAAAAATCAAAAACGTGATTACAATCTTTTTTATGTTACAGTACCATATTTTATGCTACAGAAGGAATTAAAAATTTTAATATGTATTGTTATAGGAAAACGCGTTTCACATAACAAACTTTTCGCATAACGAACTTGCTCCTGGAACGAATTAAGTACGTTATGCGAGACATCACTGTACATAAAAATATATATATATATATATATATATATATATATATATATATATATATATATATATATATATATATTAGGGTGGGCCAATTTTTTAACCTACCTCGGCTACCCCCCTATGTGAAAGTACTATCAATTCTAAGAAAAAACGCCAATGGAACCATACCTCTACATTCAACTTTAGTTCGGCGCATTTTTTATTGAAAATTTTAAATTTGAGTCCCTTGAATTCAAATAGGTTAAACTAGGAAAAAATTCCCAACAAGCTGAATTTTGGTGGAGACTTTTATTTTGATTTTCTAAGCATACCCTAAGAAGTACCCTTAGTTTGGGTCATCGGTTTGTGTTTTTTAGGGGGTTAAGGGGGGAAAATTCTATTTTTTTTCAATTATCTCAAAAAGTATCAATTTTTCGAGGACAATGGTTATGAAGATATTGTAGCTTATAAAATTCTACACAAAAAAGATAAGTATACTTTTTTCGTATAGTCAATACTTTTCAAGTAAAAAGTTTGGAAACGAGGTTTTCATCCTTCAACCCCTTTTTTAAGGGTGTTGCACCACTTTTCGCCAGTCTGGGTTATTTTTTTCGAATTCTACCCCTAAAAATCTATAATAATCAACCATAAAATTGATTGCCCCTAAAAGATCGGATTTTGGCACTTTTCACGGCACTGAACACTTAAAAAGTTTGTTTACTTAAAAAGTATTGATTATACGAAAAAAGTATAGTTATCTTTTTTATGTAGAATTTTATAAGCTACAATTTTCTTCAAAACTATTGTCCTCGAAAAATTGATCTTTTTTGAGATATTTGCAAAAAATAGAATTTGCCCCCCTTTACCCCCTTAAAAAATCCTTGGTCCAAACTAAGGGTACTTTTTAAGGTATGCTTAGAAAATCTAAATAAAAATCTCCACCAAAAATCAGCTTGATGGGAATTTTTTTTTAGTTCGACCTCTTTGAATTCAAGGGACTCAAATTAAAAATTTTCAATCAAAAATGCGCCGAACTAAAGTTGAATGTAGAGGTATAGTTCTATGGGATTTTTTTCTTAGAATTGAGAGTACTTTCACATAGGGGGGTAGCCGAGGTCTGTTAAATTTTGTCAATACAATTCGGCCCACCCTAATATATATATATATATATATATATATATATATATATATATATATATATATATATATATATATATATATATATATATATATATATATATATATATATATATATATATATATATATATATAAAATTCCAAAGCCCATCCTTTTTTAATTAAGTGGTCAGATTTTGATAAAATTTATATGGGACCATCTCAAGAGGAGTATACTCTTTAAAAAAATCAACCAAATTGCTACATATTTGACGGAGTTACATATACTCGCCGAACATACATAAAAAATATATACAGCCGAATTGGAACTCTTCTTTTTTTGAAGTCCATGGTCAAATTTTGATAATTTTTTTTGGAACCATCTCAGGAGTATACTTTTTCCAACAAACACAAAATCAATCAAATTAGTGCATATTTGTCGGAGTTATGTCCCTTCATAAAAAAATATACCGGGTGTTTTTTTAAAGACTTTATCCAGCGAATTATTTCCAAAATAACGAATTTTCAGTAAAAATGTTTCAGACAAAATGGTTTTGGAGGCGCTAAATATTGACACTATGAGGTGATCTTAGAAAGATTAATGGGTTTTCACAGGTTCAACTTTTCTTTTTCAAATCTAAACCCATATTTTCTGTAATAGATTCGTATTCTTTGAGATAAAATAAACATCTTTATCTGAAAACATTTTTTCTAAAAATGTATATTTTTTATGATATGGAGCAAACCAAACAGAAATTTCTGGATTTTCAATAATTTTTTACTAGAAAACTATTAATTTTTAAGAAAAATCACAAGACTAAAAAAGTACATACATACTTAGAATTAAGCAAGGGTTCTCTAAGAATTGTTTTTCAAATTAAATATTTATTTTTTAATGCAACTTTTTTATAAAGAAACAATTTTGAAAAAAAAAAAGAATTATTAGAAATGAGAAATAATCTGATAATTCTTACTTAAATCTCAGTACTTTTTGCTTTTTGGAATTATGTAAAAAAAAAACGATAGTTTTCGAGTAAAAAATTATTGAAAAATTAAAAAGTTCTGTTTAGTTAGCTCCGCATATCACAAAAATTAGGCATTTAAAAAAAAGTTTCAGACAAAAGATGTTTATTTTATGACATAAATTTCGAATCTGTTCAGATTTGAAAAAGAAAAGTTGGGCCTGAAAATCCATCAATGGGGCATTTTAGTGTCACCCCATAGTGTCAATATTTAGCGCTCTCAAAACCCTGAAACTTTTGTCTGCAAATTTTTTACTGAAAATTCGTTATTTTGGAAATAATCAGCTGGAAAGTTAAAAAAAAAAAACATCCAGTATACAGCCGAATTGAGAATTTCCTACTTTTTTCAATCTGTTAAAAACTACCTACGAATTATACATATTTGTACATATATATAGTTCGAACTTACTCCTAGGGGTCCTGCACAAGATAAATTACTCATCAAGGCGTTAAACATACACGTATGAGTTTTGATTAGATTAGTGGTAGATACAAACCGACCCCTATGTGTAGTAGGTACGTATATATATAGTCTATAGTAGTAAAATTGAATATCTCTCGGCGTGTAGTAAATTCTGACGGTATAATGAGTCATGATGCAAAACGTTGCATAATACGTACATACATTCTGCAGCCAACCTAATGAAATTAAAGTGCGGCTCTCTATCCAACCGATACCCAGTGCACACAGTGTGTAACATTGTGTTGAACTATCATCAGTTCGAGCAAGATAGATGATGGATTTGCATTATGTGCACGTACCCTATGTGGGGGTGAATCTGCAGTCACCAATAAGTTAATGTTTTATGAGAAAAGGGTCAGTCCGCGCGGTGACGGGTGTGACATTTCAACTAGGATTAGAGTTCATAATTTCTAAATAATACTAGTTAATAACATGGTTTTACCATTTTTCTGTAAATCTTAATGTAATACATGTATATTGAAAGAATAAAAGATCTACTGTTATTTTACAAAAAATGCCAGCATTCAAAGCCTTGTGATGGATGTGCGTCAACTTTTGCATGTCTTGCATCCTCTATCAAAAATCCCAAAAGTTTTTGCGAAATATTGAAGTTACTTTATAAAAATCATATATTACGAATACATTATTTTTTAGTAACACAATAGCATCAGATAAATACATAAACCATTTAACTGGTTATTAGTTAACAAACATTGTGACGGGTGTGACAAGTTGAATAAAAAGATATAATAAAAGTACTATTTGTGTGTTTAATTGCTTATTGATATTATTAACTAATACTTATAACAATTATTTATCAAATACATCAATTTAGACTCGTTAAATTTATAATAAATGCGGTCACCCTTAAGGCTTGGCATTTTAGGACGACGCGCCGCCCTCGCCGCCCGTGCCGCCCTCGCCGCCCGTGCCGCCCTCGCCGCCCTCGCCGCGCGCCAGACACGCAATTCAGTTTGTGTTTTTTTAACCTTGAAAATAATATCGTTTGAATTTATAAAGAACGTGCCGACTGATGTGTGTGTGTGTGTGTGTGTGTGTGTGTGTGTGTGTGTGTGTGTCTGTGACTCTCTCTCTCTCCGTGCGCTATTTTCTGGCGCGCGTATGTTTGTGTGTGTGTGTGTGTGTGTGTATAATAGTTAATAATGTACAAATTTGGATTTTATGCAATTTCTTGCACTCGTCAACCTGTCGTAATTATTTAATACACAATTTCAATTATGTATACATCATTTTAGATTAGCAATACCTGTATGACAATACAATTATTCATAGGTATATCAATTTTATTAGAAAAGGGCAATTGTACACAACAAATACATTTCTTAGCTTATTATCTATACTATTTAATAGAAATTGTTCATTTAATTATATCGATCAACATTACTAATTACTTTGATTGTTATATACACTATTTTACTTAAAAAGATATTAATTTAAAATTTTTTACATACCTAATAATATTAATTATAAGTCAGAAATGGACATTAATAATTTTATATAAAATGTTCTATTATTAAGGACAGAAAATTCAAGTTATTAATATTTGTATACAGAAAAAAACAATGTAACACGCAAAACTACTAAAACCTATATAAGGTACAGCCTTAGAGCATATACTACTGGAGACAGCCTTGCCGCTCGGCCGTGCGAACAAGTGTGCTAGAGAGATAGCGTAAGAGTACTACCTCCTTTCTCTCTCGCTCCCGCGTGCTTATTGGTCGGCAGAGAGGAGCAAGTTACCGACCAATAAGCACGCGGGAGCGAGAGAGAAAGGAGGTAGTACTCTTACGCTATCTTTCTAGCACGCTTGTTCGCACGGCCGAGCGGTAAGGCTGTCTCCAGTAGTATATGCTCTAAGGCTGTACCTTATATAGGTTTTAGTAGTTTTGCGTGTTACATTGTTTTTTTCTGTATACAAATATTAATAACTTGAATTTTCTGTCCTTAATAATAGAACATTTTATATAAAATTATTAATGTCCATTTCTGACTTATAATTAATATTATTAGGTATGTAAAAAATTTTAAATTAATATCTTTTTAAGTAAAATAGTGTATATAACAATCAAAGTAATTAGTAATGTTGATCGATATAATTAAATGAACAATTTCTATTAAATAGTATAGATAATAAGCTAAGAAATGTATTTGTTGTGTACAATTGCCCTTTTCTAATAAAATTGATATACCTATGAATAATTGTATTGTCATACAGGTATTGCTAATCTAAAATGATGTATACATAATTGAAATTGTGTATTAAATAATTACGACAGGTTGACGAGTGCAAGAAATTGCATAAAATCCAAATTTGTACATTATTAACTATTATACACACACACACACACACACACACACAAACATACGCGCGCCAGAAAATAGCGCACGGAGAGAGAGAGAGTCACAGACACACACACACACACACACACACACACACACACACACACATCAGTCGGCACGTTCTTTATAAATTCAAACGATATTATTTTCAAGGTTAAAAAAACACAAACTGAATTGCGTGTGTGGCGCGCGGCGAGGGCGGCGAGGGCGGCACGGGCGGCGAGGGCGGCGCGTCGTCCTAAAATGCCAAGCCTTTAGTCATTAATGTTGGTGAGGGTAACTTTTTTTTAATTTGGTCAAACGTCAAGTCTGATATAATGTAATTGTCACTTATTCTTAACTTTGTAGTCTATTTTGAAAATTAACAAAAATTTTTTTATAATTTTCTTTTGATTTATGAAAATTGATGGTAAATAGCCTGTTTATTTTATATTTTAGTATTCATTTTCGTAAAATATTTTTTTAACTATCTGGTATTGATTAACGCGGATTGACACAAAAGTTTATTTATAAATTTGAATGAAATATTAAACAATATTTTGAAAATAACATTTTCTCTAACGGGTAAAAAAATTGTCAATGATTGGGAATACATATTTGCATAGGTATGACTAATTGTTTTAGGATCGAGTAAAGATTATTTAATTAAGTACCTATATATTCAACTTATTCAATAAGTACTTATTTTTATTGCAAAATATTAAAAATTTACTAAGTTATGATGTTATTGATGTGACGACCAAAAAATTATTTTTTTCTCCATGGTCGTTCCATCGAAATTTTGAAATGGGTTATCGGAAAAAAAATTATTTTACCATAATATCTGTATGAATGTAACTATGATTGTGCTTAGGCCTTCATTTTTAATTGTTTTTTAATTTTATTTTTTTCTTACAAATCAAAGGCTTAAAAAAACTTTCCTAGTTTTAACTCGGGTGTAGCTCCCCCACGAAGAATTTATGTATACATGTTCACATGGAGTTTTTTGCTTAAAATAACATCCTCGATCTACTGTTAATTTTTTTTACACTAGTAAATATACCAACCTTTATATCATATCAATAAGAAGTAATGTTTCCATACTAAAATTTTATAAAAAGGGGCTCTCTCTCTATCCTTTTTTTAAAATACGACCTAAACACTTTTTTGAACCAAAAATCAACTTCCTAGCTTGTGTGGAATTTTTGATTCATAAAAATTGAATGCAATTAATTGTTTTAGAACCGCTGATTCAGACGGAAGACTTTAGACTCATGTTTTTAATTTTATTATTGCATATTTATGTGTACTTGATGGCGGTGCATAAAGTGTGTATAGTGTAAATGTTATTAGATAACTCTTGTATGCGGTGCTACGAGGAAGAAACCTTTAACTTATGCATGCGATGTTTTAATGAGAAGATATTTTAGTATTTGTATCCGGACACAGAAGCACTAATTAAAAGTATGTACCTACTTCTGTATAAGATATTAATTGGAATTACATAAAATATCATATTTTCACTCTATGCATTAATTTAAGTGTTTATATATTTTTTTAAAGTTAAGGTGTTTTTATAAATCGAAAACTTCGATTCATGTTAAGGAGTTTGGACTGTGCGTTGATGAGTCAGTCACTCATGATTTAGATATTAAAAATTTGAAAAAATCCAAAAAATTTAACGAGCTTGTTTTCGTATAACATATTATGTTGTTTTTAATTATATTTTTTCTTTTGTTTTCAGGTAAGGAGTTGTCTTTTTAACAAGAGTGAAGAAAACAGTATGTATTTTCAATTTAAAAAAAGGTATGGAGAACCATACATGACTTCCATGTTCTATAATATCTTTATTAATAATTTTTAAAATAAAACACCTTTTTTGTAGAATAATAATTATCTGACATTTGAATTTGTAGTATTTAAAATTAAAATTTTGAGGGTGGTTTTCACCCCCTGAGTGACTATTTCGGCACGATTATGGAATAAGTGCCCCTTAGAATGGATTGAACTACAAGTATACCAAGTTTTATTAAAATTGGTGAGATAATACATACTCACTTTTTAGAAGATAATTGGTACAAAATTTCCGAAATCCCTAATCTGATTAGCACCAAAATCAATAGATCTGGAGTACTCACTGAAACGAACACTTTCCCCAAAAATAATTCAATTCGGTGCATATTTAAAGTAGTTATCGTGAACGAAAGAAAATTTTACATCCAGACACACATACACACGAACAGCCGCCATACGGAAATCAACTTTTCTTTACCTTTTGAAGTTAGTACAATCAGAATCTGCTCTTATCTCGGACACGATTTTTCGATGGTATTACAATACTTCCACTTCTTCGAACATGGAAGTAAAAATTAGTACCAACTTTTAGAAATACAGAAATTATTTGATCATAAAAAAAAGGATTGTGTGGTTTTATGAAACCACGGTAAAAGTGAAACTTTTTTTCACATTATAGACATTTAACTAAAAATTTTCGGAATAATAAATTCAAGCACTCAAAATTGAAATAAATCCATAAACAACAACATGCACCAGCAAAAAGTTCTAATAATTCTAATAAATTCTATATAACAACCAAACAATTTCTGTCTCTTTCATTTGACACGGCTCTTTTTTCGAGTCAGATGCACTGTCCATTTCTTTATGTCTATGGCTCTGACGTATTTACCCCTACTCCGCGGCCGAGCGACATGCAACACACAGACGAAAAATTTTGAGACGATGTAATAAAAGTTTCACTTTAAAAATATTTTTTTGTTTACCATGTCATCTGTCAATATAACAAACGTTGATAAAAATCCATAGATAATAAAAAATACACTCAAATCGAGTATATTATTTTTGATCTACCATCAGGACGGAAGAGTTGATGATAAATCTGATAAAACATACAATGTCATATGAATAGAGATATGCTTTTATGTTGGTATCAGTCATCTAGTCCTGTGTGAAGAATACATAGTATATGTGTGAGTGAGAGAGAGGGATTGAGTGAATGAAAAGGGAAATGCTGCGGAGAGTAGTCAGCACAAAATGCAAATACTGCGTCGAAACGGGCACCGTCTCTCTAATCCATCCGCAACGCTTCGCGTGTCTGGACGTACTCAAAACAGTGGTGGCCCTGTGTAAATTTACAAGGGGGGGTTTGTACTTTTATGTTTAACCCTAGACGGGTAGACGTCAAACTTAAGCGGGCAAGAGTAGACGTTCGTAAAATTGACTACTACTATATAATTTTTGGTTTTCTAATAAATTTATGACAAAAAAAGTTTTGCTTTTAAAATCTTTTGATTTATGTATTTAAAAAATACAGAAATACGAAGATTAAAATATAAGCTTAGTAATATAAGTTTACAGCGAATCGACAAACGAAAAAAAGTATCATTGGATCAAGCATTGAGATCTTTTTCACATTCACAGCATTTACGTATATACATATTATGACTAATATTTACATAAGAGAGTAGACCTTCGTGAAAGATACGATGTGATTTACCGATCTATGGCTCCCTCTAGAAAAATAGCAAACACTGACACTTGTTCTTGGCAGAGGTTGAAGACGAACTATTAAACGAGGAATATCTTCCTGCTCGGCTCCTCACCCCGTCTTCATTTCCCTGTAGAGGGCGTTGTGTAGATGTAGTCGTAATCATTACGAACGTCTACCCGTCCAGGGTTAATTCATAGTACAACAAATAAATACAACTTGATGGTTAAAGAAAATTGAATGCACTTTAAAAAAAGACTCTATACATTTTTTACGTTAAATGTGTCGTTTTCGAGATATTTTGCACAAAATGCAAATACTGCGTCGAAACGGGCACCGTCTCTCTAATTCATCCGCAACGCTTCGCGTGTCTGGACGTACTCAAAACAGTGGTGGTCCTGTGTAAATTTACAAGAGGGGGGTTTGTACTTTTATGTTTAATTCATAGTACAACAAATAAATACAACTTGACGGTTATTATTATGAGGTTTACTCAATTTAATGTTTTAAAATTTTATAAATTCGGATGTATCTTTGCAAGGAAATTTTTTGCTACAAAAGTTGTCATTACCTTTTTTAAAGAGAAAATTTAATGCGCTTTAAAAAAGATCTTTTACAATTTTTACGTAAAATGCGTCGTCTTCGAGATATTTTGAAAAAATAAAAATACTCGATTTTGGCGATTTTTTTAAATGAGATAATTTACTTTACCGACCCAATTAACAAACTGAATATCATTAAAATCAGACAGACAGACACGGAACCAAAAATTGAGTGATTACATTACACTAAATAATAGTACACTCATCTCGCGATTTACCGACCTTTGATTTACCGACAGCTTGATTTACCGACGGACCAAACGCGTGATTTGCCGACCTTCTCCTTTCCCCTCCTTATGGAGAAATTGCGTACAAATATAAATTCACCAATCAACGTTGAGGTTGGCACGGTGGTGGGGGCCCTTCTCGACGTCGTCAAATCAAGCGGTTGAATTACCAACAACGTCGGTAAATCAAGCGGTGAGTGTATTTGATACTGCAGATATTGTAGTAGAGGGGGGTAGACCTCCCTGTCCCCCTTCAGTGGTTACACCACTGCCGGCACTGATCACTACTAGGAAAGGTTGTGAGAAACAGCAGAATGGGCAACAAAAGGGGTCGGGATTTGAAAATAGGTTATGATAGGGTGAGATACGCGTTAGTTTTTACTTGAAAGTAAAAGGGGGGGGTCTAGATGGGGTTGATCTACATATATACAGCGTTTGCACACTTATGTTTTGTTTTATGTGAATTTTTATTACAACATCTATATAAGTTTATATTTTTCTTCAATTTGTAAACTGGGTGTAAAAAATATTCTCGGATATGATAAAGATTTATGTATTCTTGTATTGGATTTTTTTTTATATTTTTAAATATATAAATGTAATTTATTTTTAGTATATTTTTTTGAAAACTATTTGGCTAGGTATTCAATTTTGAGTCTGAACCGATTTCAACTCATAGGCATGTTTTTTTTAATAATAAATCTAATTTCTTAGCATTATAAAGACGTATCTTAAGGGTCGAATACATTAAGCGAGTTTACAAAGTAGTACACTGCCGTGCTAAGCACAAAAGCGGTATCTCAGTAAAGGAGAGTTTCGAGAAAATCAAAGTTTTGTTAAAATAGTTTTATTTTTATTTAACAGATTGTTTTTTTGATTTATTGAATGGAATTTATTCATTATATTGGGAATTTAGGCGGTATCAAAATATACAGTTATTCGCCTATGTATTATTGATATACCTCTAATTCTTTTAGTGATTTAAGGTAAACCTGAGATAGGGAATTTTTCATATGTTTTAAATACGATACCGCTATTTGGCTTGGTTCATTGGATTCGTATTTTTTTAAGCTATTCGAGGCCATAAAAATCAACTTTACGATTTTTTTGAGATACCGCTTTTGAGCTTAGCACGGCAGTACAGTAAAAATACTAAAAAATATACATTAGAAACACAAAAATTCATTCATCAACGAAAATTGGTACATACATAGTTTTATACCTAAACTTTAAGAAACCGTTGAGCGTAGTCGACTAAGAAGTGCAGGGGTAGTTTGGTAGGGGGTGAAAATGTGTTTTTCATAAATAATATCAAGATGGCTTATCTTATTGAAAAATATTTCAGTTGTTTTTTGTAGCTCTGCGTTAGACTTTTAATTTGTTTTTTATTCCAATACAATAACATTTGACCGAGATACGGCCGTTACAATCTGACCTGTTTATGTGCGAAGCGTGATAACTCAATTTTTGTCTCGGTTCCCGTTTATAATTCGCGCTTCTATTGCACTGATACATTAATTTTAAAGGATATTTATATTTTTCGTATCTAAATTAAATTCTCTTTACGTTGGTATCAGTAAAATTACAAAAACTTGAAAATTAAGAAAGATATAACGGTTTAAAGGTAAACAAAAAACACAATAATTATGAAAAACTCACATTAATTTTTGACAACCTTCTTGTTGAGATAAAACCAATTTCCATTGATGAATCCATAAGATATAGTATGTGCTTTATGAAATTCATTGGAATTTTTTTTAATTCAATTATTATTCAAATTATGAGCAATCAAAGATATATGCACATATTTTTATTCGTGCATACAAGAAAAATGTTATACCTCTTATGATATTCATAACTCAAAGAATAATTAAGATTTAAAAAAATCTACTTGAGGAACCTATAGGATATAATAAGTTCTTCACAAATTTCTTTGCAATTTTTTTTTCTAAATTTTGTTGGGAAGGTTTTGATCTATGGATCATTAAAGCGTCGATTACATTAAGCGAGTTTACAAGCTACAAGCCAGCGAGTTTTGAAGCGGGCGAGTCAGCTAGTGCGAAAGGTAGTAATAATGACACACAAAACTTATCACTCGCTCAGTAGCCAACTAGCTAGCGCATAAACCAGGTGTTGTGAATACATTTTGTAGACACTGAAACCAGGAATCACCGAGACACTCGCAGCTAGTTCACTAGCAACTATGATGACACACGGCTAGTTCACTAGCTAACAAGTCCACATGCCAGCGAGTAGCGAGTAAAGTAGCCAGGATTTTAACTTTATTCGCATATTGTTTACAATCTGCTTGTTAGTTAGTGAACTTGATTACGCTGGGCGAGTTTACTAGCAGCTTCTAAACTCGCTGGTTTGTAGCTTGTAAACTCGCTTAATGTAATCGTCGCTTTAATGATCCATAAATCAAAACCTTCCCAACAAAATGACTAATATTTATTTAAAAAAAACATTTAATCTGTGCAATAGTTCTCTTACTGTAAAATTAATATTCAGTGGTGCCTCGCATAACGAAATTTCTGTTCGTTCATTGCGCGACTCGCTCAACGAACCTCGCTTCGTTCAACGAACTGCATCGTGTTTAATTTTGCCGCCCGAACGCTCCTACGTATTACGAAGTCGCCCGAACTTCCAAGGTCGCACGCAGTCGATGCTCAAACTTGCATGAACATACATCAACGCGCGTCAGGAACGAATTAAGTTCGTTATGCGAGGCACCACTGTATATTGATAATTTTTTGTAAATCTCTTGTTAATTTATCCAGATGAAAATATTAATGTTCAAAATCCAATTTTTAATTTGTATATCACGTATTCAAAACGAACTGTTGACTAAAAAGTGAAATGTGTTCATTATTTCAAAAGCTTTTATAAAGTGTAAAATGAATGACACTCATTATGTCGTACGCCCTTTACTGTGCCGCTGTTTTACTGCCACTGACATTGGCCAAACGTGTAACTTTACCAGTTAATGGCCAATTTGTTTTATCCCTTTTATGTATATTATACTTATTATGCAAATTAAATTAAAACTAAATATTCTAGCTCACTGAACTGTTAATAACGATTTTATAAAATATTTTTTTATCTTAAATTATTTGAAAATGTGTGTTTTTTTTTTTTTTTTAGTAAAATTAATATTAAAAATTTTTGGTATAAAAAAATTTAATCAAATCCGAAAAAAAGTTATCAGCATTTTTTATTGATGTCCGGTATTATCCCTTACAGGGAAATAAAGAAACCTAACATTTTTTTTCGTGTACATCCCGTATAGTAAGCAACAACCTATTATTATTATAAAATATTTTTACTCTCTGAAACTTTAATAATTTTATTTTAGGCTGTAATATTTGCAGTTTAAACATCAATTTGTATTGAGTATCTGCAAACAGTACTACAGTTTCAGCTGCAAAAAAATATTTTATAATGATAGGTTGTCGCTTAGTGGGCTCTCACACCAGAGCAATAAACGATATAGCAACACAGCAATAAAGTAACTACCAATTAGCGACTAGCAATATAGCGATATCATATTGCTTTGGTGTGAGACAATATGTCCGATTCAATGTATATTGATAAATAGCAATAATATCGGTAGTTAGAAGTTGCTAGTTGCTATATTGCTCCGGTGTGAGAGCCCACTTACTATCCGAAATGCCCAGAAAAAAATTATACAGGTTTATTTTTTTCCGTGTGCTAACAAAAAATGACGAAGCTATTAAGCACATTCAAAAGGGGTTTAAATTCTATATGATAGGTAGTTCTCTTGAAGTTTCATGAAAAATTTGAAAGTTTCTCGCACGCTTAGTAAGTAGTAAGTAAACACCAATGGTATTAAAACAGTGGTAAAATTATGAAAATCATCTTCACCAACTGTGAAATGTCACTGATCTAAAGTTCAAAAAACAACATAATTAATACTTAAAATTTGACACTGGATATACATTTTTTATAAAGGATTTTTAACAAGGTCGTTTTAAATAATCAATTTTAATAAAATATTTTATGAAATACAACCATCAATTTATTTCATTTATTCTATAATGAAAGACTAAATAATATCATGGATTCTCTTACAACATTTTCTAAGCAAATGAGGTAATACGATCCTTTTTGAAATGATCATTATAGCCATTCCTATCGTATTTATAATTACAATTGTTGTTTTTCAATTCCAATTATAATATCCCTTTGGCCATTTGTTTCATAAGGTTTCATATACCCTTTGAATGATGATTTTTATTACCAGAGAACATAAAGAACCCCTCCTTCTCTCCCCCTCATTTACCTAGAAGAATAATTAGTAATGTTTCCTGGTATGACATTTCGTAGAACGGGGAGGTAGATTAATATAATATAAAGGCCTTCATTTCGCTGTATATTAATTAATGGTAAATGACATTCACGCATAGAATTGTGACATATTTTTTATTGATTTTTCTTATGTTTTATTGTATAATACGGATAGCATTGTTAATTATTTTTAATTTTTAATAAAAGATACATGCGATAATTTGAGTTCTTGACATATATCTGAATATAAATATTAATAGGGTGAATGAACCTATTGTTGCCATGGTCAAAATATTGCCATTAAGTACTAGCACTAAATAGAAATATTTGTTGATATTTGATTACAGCCATTACTGAAAATTTATATACAGGGTGTTCGCGGGAACCGAGTGTCATTATTAACTTTGTTATTATTGGAGCTAGAAGATCGGTTAAATAGGCAAAATACCAGTATTTTTTCGGGATGAATAATGGCGGTGTCAAAAAAACAATTGAATGTAAAATTTCGGAGATGTATAGAATTACAACTTTTTTAAATGGAATATTATAATATGTATATTATTATTGGATTTTATAGCTGAGAATGTTTTCTTTATAAAAATGTTATACATGTATGAGGGTAAAATTGATAGAAAAGTATAAAATTAATAGAAAATATCGAAAAATAGTGTGCTATAAGATTTAATAAAATACAAACAAATGATAAAAAATTTTAAAACAATAATTTCAGGTATTTGTGCCTTATTTCGCAGATTTTTAACGTTTTTGAGTATTATTCGTAAAAAATATTATTAATTATAATAAATAATTTTTTTCGCTATCAATTATATTCAAAAACATTCATAATTTGCGAATAAATTACATAAAACCCTGATACTATTGTTTTAAATATTTTAATCATTTGTTTGTATTTTATTAAATCTTCATAGCACACTATTTTTCGATATTTTCTATTAATTTTATACTTCTTATAACTTTTTACCCTCATACATGTATAACATTTTTATAAAGAGAACATTCTCAGCTATAAAATCCAATAATAATATATAGAGTATTCCATTTAAAAAAAAATGTAATTCAATATATCTCCGAAATTGAACATTCAATTGTTTTTTTGACACCGCCATTATTCATCCCGGAAAAAATACTGATACTTTGCCCATTTAACCGATCTTCTAGCTCCAATAATAACAAAGTTAGCAATGATCGCTCGGTTCCCGCGAACATCCTGCACACTATCAAGAAAAGTATATTTTTAATGTAAATGCTTTACCTACATTGTTTTAAATTTTACGACTCTTTATTTCATAACGTTTGTGTAGTAGTAGGTTATTATCATTTTGTAATCTTTATCAAGTTTTTATACAAAATAAAAGGCTATGATTTAAAAAAAAATAAACTATATTTCCGGATTTTGGTAATTAAATTAATTTAATAAAGAGGTATATGAGAATTACAAAAAAGTAGCCTACCAATCCAAAAAACAACATACTTTGCGCTTAACGCGTTCAAGACGGGTGCTAGAACCTTATATGTAAATATAAATACTATCTGGGGTGAATGAACCTATTGTTGTCATGTTCCAAATATTGCCATATATTGTTTTATAAAAAATATTTTATAAATACATTATTTTATGGATGATATAGTTGATATTCAGATACAATATATAACAAACAAAGCCGGTGTTAATATGTCATGATTTCTGATATGTGATAAAACAATAAATAACTATTTAATTAAGTTACAATTGTCAACTACCCAACAACTTCCCCATTAAGTGGTATTCACGTTTATGACTTTAGCACTGCTGTCAATTACAAACAAAACCCCGTACACTGTGTTATACAATATTACATCAGCGTCCCCTTCATGTACCAGCATACATACTGTCATATGTGTGTGTATTTATGTGTGTGCATGCAGATATGATATAGTTCAGTAGCGTACTCGGAACAGAAAAGACAAAAACATATGTATTATTATTTATTTTTGAATTTTTGTATCAGAAGATTGGTGTTGATCATAAATTATATTATCAATATTAGAATATCACCCCCCCCCCTCGACTTTGATTAATAAAGTGTTTTTTTTAGAGATGCTACGAATATTCGGCTAGGCTCTCGGCCTAAGCGCGGGCATATTTGTTTCATTTGCGAGTAGGTCGTGTCACATTAATAATCATTATTGACGAAAATTTTAAGTCAATAATGATTAATTTCAATAATTATTATTATTTCTGAGAAAAATAAAATATTTATTATTTTGTAATTTTATGGATAACATTTATTTTACCAAATAACAAAAAAAGATGACAAAAGTTTCGAAAACTTAAAAAAGAGGACAAAAAGAAGACACGTTTTCTATAGAGGACAGTTGGCCAAAATAGAGGACTGTCCTCTTCAAAATAGAACAGATGGTCACCTTAATATAATACACTATATACATATCTTAAAAAATATCACTGTTTGTTCGTGAAAAGCTTTACGAAATGGCACCATTTAATAAAAATCACATATTTCGGTAATATAATAAAATTTGTAGTGAAGACAATAAACTGGCAGTTTGTTTGTTGTGTAACAGCAAAATCTGTGTAACAACAAATGCAAAAAAAAAATTCATTCATCATAACTTACCACTGATAGATTTTAAGTATTAAATATGCTGATTTTTTGTAAAAAATTTTTTTGACTAATATTTATTATGTGCTTTTTTCACGATTTGGTATTCGGTATTCGGCCGAATACCGAATAGTAAAAAAGTAACCGAATAGGCCGAATACCGAATAGTAGCCGAATATTCGTGGCATCTCTATTTTTTTTTGTCTTCAAAGGATAACTCACACCCTACGAAAATTCACGCACGCACAGTCACGATTTAAAAATCACTGGGTCATGAAAAATTCACGTTTTGCTTAATTCTGACTTGAAACAAAAACTACTGAACCGATTTTGTTGGGATTTTCATTTTTTGAAAGCTTATCTTAGAATTAGTTCAGGGTATGTTATAATTTAATTAAGGTAGGTCCGTATTAATGAACAAAAAATTATTGATATTTTATAATGATAAAAATATATATGGTGTCGGCGGGGAGGGGGGTTAGATTTAAGACACTTTTTTATTGGATTATTAGGTCAGGTCCGTGTTAAAAAATTTTTTTAAATAAATTTATAAAAATGAAAATTTTGATTTTGAAAAAAAATGTATTTTTCAAAAATGCCGACACTGTATCGTGCGCTGTATGTAATGTTTGTAATGTACACACAGCACCAACTGTTCTTTAATAGAACGATATGTACAGTTCTCGTCAAATTTACACCCTTGTTCTTTGGCAACCAGGGGCCGTAGGGCGCCCTCTTTCCCTCTGACCCCCCTCTCAACTCACTCGCCTATAGAATTCAAGTGTTGATTGATGTTTTGGCTATGTTTATGTTTCGGTCGTTTTTGTGAAAAGACCGTTTGTGATTTTTTGTTGTATGTGTTTTTAAAATAAATGTCAATTGAATTGTATCTTAAATAATATTTAATGATCCAATAATACAATGTCTGCTGGATAGTTCATTTGTTTTATACTGTGACGTCATTGTCATTAAATTTGTCTAATAAGGAATTTGTGACAAACAAGTATTATGTAATGTTAAATTTTTTTCGATCAATTATTTTGAAGTACAACACACACAAATTTCTTGTCGATGTAATACCATAGAGAGAATATTACATAGACAGTAAGCCAGTCGAAAATACTGTCAGTAGAAAGAGAGAAAAAATGTGAACCGCTAACGACTGACGAAAGCGTCAAAAGACAAAGACACGAGTAGGTACACATTTTTCTATCTTTTATTATTTACGATTAACGTCCATTTACATAAAGCGCTATGGCTCACTGACTCTATGTAATATTATCTCTATGAGTAATACATCATTTACAAGTTTACATAAAATGGCGACTGACAAAATATCCATAGTATTATTGGATCATGTTTATATTTCTAAACGAAATTTGAAATAATTTATTAATTTGCAAAATGTAGTGAAAAGTAGAGATTTTAATTTTAATTTATTTCTGTAATTTGAATGTTTTTTTTTTATCCATAACATTATTTTATTAATGATAAAAAAGTATATGAAATTGATATTTCTATTTATAATGAATGTCAAAAAAGCATTGAATATGTTTACAAATTTGTGTTAGTTGGTAAATTGGATACGTGATACATTAGTTAACATTTTAAATGTGTAACACAACCCCTTAGCTATAGTTTTGTTAAATAGTATCCATCAAAAACTCTAACTGAACAAAATAAAACAAAATCAATTTGAAAGTTATTTAAAAATACTGTTGTAGCCCTTGTTAGGATTTTCATTAAATAAATAAATCATTGTTTATATTTTACTATACTTACCTTGGGTTGCATGAAGCAAAATTAACCACGATTAGTTAATCAGTTGTTTTTAATCAATGAAATTAATCTCAATTTGTAAATGAATTTTAGGTTTGATGCCAGTAACAAAGTATCATTGAAATTATGATTTTAAATAATGAAATATGTTAAAAAGATTCTAAAAAATGTATTTATTTTTATATTATAAGCGAGGTTAATATAATTTTTGCTAAAATAATGCAAAATACAGCAATCCACCATGCTAAATGAAACACCAATCAGAGAGAATGACGTCATGCATCAGTAAACGTCAAAGTGATTGACTTTTATTTTAGGTGGCCCATAGACGATCAATTTTATTGTGCAATATTACGGATTGCCCAATATTACCGTTTAGTAATCATATTAAAGATTGCGCAGTGATTTTACAATAATTTGAGCGAGTTTAAATTTTATTGCGCCATATTTTTTCATTGTGTCGTCTGTAGGGTTGTTTATTGTACAATATTTTTTAGTCTATTGTTCGGAGAGTTGAGATTAGGTCTTAAAAGATGTTCGTGAATGTGTACACTGGTCTAATTTTAAACTATTATTTGACTCATATTCATTTTTTTACGTTTCGCTAGCAAAATCAGCAACATAGCTGCAGCCAAATCTTGATCATCACAGATATTGCTCCCACGAAAATATTGACGCGAATAATTCAAGATTCAATATAATTGAACGTGTAGGCGTAAGGTATATTTCAATAAAATTGTGCAATAATAACATTGCACAGTTATATTGTAGGTCTATGGGAGGCCTTAGACAAATATCAATTCCTCTTACAAGATTATTAGGTACACACCTTACTTAACTATACATACATAACTCATTTTTAACACACAAAAAAATTAAATTACTGTCTAATTCTGAATGTTTGATTATTGTTGACAACTCTGAAATGTAACCTGCAAGCGTTTTGGCGTCAAATTCAAAATTTGTTTTTGCGATTGAACCTTTATTTTCTGCAGAAATAAGTATTTTTTTGGAAATAGAAGATACGTAAGATTATCATAGAATAGTTTTTTAAAATTAGTCATCATTCCTATTCACTAAATACAATAATTTTTTACCTTTTAAAATTTATCATAACCGTGATTTTTTTCTTTTAGAATTGACGTAATAATTTAACTAAACGTGATTAATTTTGCTTTGTGCTACTCAATAAGGTTATAGTTTTTATTGGTATAAAAAAATACATTCTAAAGATTCAATACTAATTGTAAGCTTTTTATTTAAGTATTATTTTTACTTGATGTTCTACCATCCGAAATCAATGAAAAGGTTTAATCTAGTATATTAAATAGTATCTACCCTTTCATTAATGTAAATACATACATCAGTAATCATCTAAAGTAAATTATGAAAGGGCGTGTTCCACATACTCGAAAAGATCCAAAACATTGTAGAACAACGGATAGTGGTTCATTAGCAAAACTGAGAGGAACTAATTTAAGCCTCTTGTAATGGTCAGTTGGATAAACAAAAAGTAAGGATCAACATTTTAGAATACCCGTGGGATACTAGAGAATGCCGCCTCTGAATTAATTAGCCTATTCTTGAAACTTACACGCCCCGCCTGAAACAATATAGAAATTGCTAATGGTAGCAATTATAAAAGAAATGAAAAATCAAATTATCATTTTTTTTTTAATTTATTTAATACTAGTGCATTTGACCCGGTGTACCCCGGGTTAATATCCATAAAATCATACTGACTTAAGCTTCCCATAGACCAATGCGAATTATTCGCAGCGGTAGCGAATAAAGGCTCCGACAGACCGACATACAGGGTGTCCCAGGACTGTGTCAAAGCTCAATATTTCATATTATAATAAGAATTAGAAGAAAACTTTAAATGCAAAAGTTGTCAGGCTAGAGCATCGGCATAGTTTGAAAATAGTTACATTTATACAGGGTGACCCATAACTGCGTTACAAATCAAAGTTATGTTTTTTTAAATACAAACTATATATTTTTATTTGATAATCTAATAGCATTCATTTTTCTGAGTATTTTGATATATCATTATTGGATTATACAGAGGGGCTTAGAAATTATTACCAATTTTGTAAGAAAATGGGAACATTTTCAACACCTTGTAATTTTCTAATTACAACAAAAAAAATTGTTTTTCTGTTTGAAGTAGTTTTGGCATATTCTCTATTATTGCGGTATTATGTCAAACATTTACAAAATTGTATTATTTGTACAGGGTGTATCAAAACACTAAACTTAGTTTTTTTCAAAATTTTCAAATGGAACACCCTATATATTTTTAAATTTTCGAATTGCCTGTTCAATTCTCAACACATTTTACAAACCATGTTCTATACCTAAATCCAGCCGTTAAAGAGTTATTTATTTTATTTTAAAATCTTAAGATGTCTTATAAAAACAATACAACTTTATTATAATCAATAAAATAGTTCGCTTAAAAATAATTGAACAAACTAATAGAACTTACAAACTTCAACAATATAAAAATTTAATTATTTTGTGGAATATAATAAAGTTGTATTGTTTTTAAAAAAATCTTAGATTTTAATATAAAATAAATGACTTATTAACGGCTGGATTTAGGTATAGAACATGGTTTGTAAAATGTGTTGAGAATTGAACAGGCAATTCGAAAATTTAAAAATATATAGGGTGTTCCATTTGAAAATTTTGAAAAAAACTAAGTTTAGTGTTTTGATACACCCTGTACAAATAATACAATTTTGTAAATGTTTGACATAATACCGCAATAATAGAGAATATGCCAAAACTACTTCAAACAGAAAAACAATTTTTTTTGTTGTAATTAGAAAATTACAAGGTGTTGAAAATGTTCCCATTTTCTTACAAAATTGGTAATAATTTCTAAGCCCCTCTGTATAATCCAATAATGATATATCAAAATACTCAGAAAAATGAATGCTATTAGATTATCAAATAAAAATATATAGTTTGTATTTAAAAAAACATAACTTTGATTTGTAACGCAGTTATGGGTCACCCTGTATAAATGTAACTATTTTCAAACTATGCCGCTACTCTAGCCTGACAACTTTTGCATTTAAAGTTCTCTTCCAATTCTTATATTAAATGAAATATTGAGCTTTGACACAGTCCTGGGACACCCTGTATATATATATTTTCAAACAAAAAAAAAAGACGATGGTGAAATAAATTTCGCGTTTTTTCGGAAATTTTTCACGTTTCTTTTCAGGTAAAAAATTCACAACTCGAAAACTATTCATGATTAAGAAATGGAACTATTGTGTTTACTCCAGAAAGAAAGAATCTACAAAATAGCGAAAGCTACAGAAAAATCGGTTCGGTAGATATTTAAATATATAATATATAAAAATAAAAAATAAAAAAATATATAAAAATTTCGCCGCGTTTTTATTCGCGCCGCAGTCGCTGCGAATGTTTCGCGTCAGTCTGTCGGAGCCTTTATTCGCTGCCGCTGCGAATAATTCGCGTTGGTCTGTGGGAAGCTTTAACTGTATTCCATGGCTACTATGTTTTTATATAGTTGAATGATATTTGTATGCATGCTCTGTGACATCATGGAAACAAAACACGATTTGATAAAGATTTTTTTTAGTATTTTGATGTTAAATCTTAGGGTTTCATAAAATATTAGTAGCCATAAACATCCACAGAAAAATTATCTAACTATTGGTGAAAACCGCATTGAAATCGGTTCAGTAATTTCAGAGTAAGCCTCATCAAACGAACATTCATTTTTATACATAGAGATGTATTTATTTAATTTAAGGTAGTTGGTCCGTAAACATGTTTTCGTCAGATTTTGTTTAAATTGCACAGGAATATTCCCTAGATTAATATCTGAAAAATAGCTCATTTTTATTAAAATTAACCATCTCAAAGTCATGAAAAACGATCTCAAAGTTTATATTTTTAACACAGCTTATATGGACTAACCGTACACTAACGTAACGTTTTATTAGATAAAATTTAAACGTAGCGTCAGATTTTCATAAAAAAACTGACATGTTGTATATTTATATGAAATAAAACAGTATACAAAAAATTGGAATTATTGACCATCCCGTTATTAAGATTTAACCAGATTTAACTACCAAACCATCACATAAATTACAGTATTGTTGACAATGTGGCAACAACGTATTCATTTGATTATAGTAAAAAATACACGAAATAATGAAATATTTTTTTACAAAATATGATAAGTGGATTGAAGGGAATTATAATCGATTTCATTAATTATTAATATATTTTGTGGTAGTTTAGATGATAAAATATAATCATTTGACAAGTACAGTGGTACCTCGACATACGAGTGCCCCAACATACGAGTTTTTCGAGATACGAGCTGGCGAGCGAGTGATTTTTTGCTTTGAGTTACGAGCGAAATTCGAGATACGAGTTCGGTAGTTCATTTATTTTTATAACCATGGATCGGAAGAAAGTTTGTGAAAAGTCAAGTGCTAAGAAAAAGATGATGAGTATTGAATTAAAACGTGAAATTATAGAAAAACATGAGCAATTGTTTTGTATGGGGAAATTTGCTTCGAGATACGAGTAATTCTAGATACGAGCAAGGTTGCGGAACGAATTAAACTCGTATGTCGAGGTACCACTGTAATTAATAATAGATAATGTACAGCGTTGCCATGATCATTTCTCTAAATTAAAAATATGTACTCATGGCCTAATGAGATCACATTATGATGTACCAACTACCTTAATATGGATCACCCTGTATAACAACTTGCAGTTGCATTGTATTAAAATAGTTTCCGCATGCACAAATCATGAAATTTTAATTAAACACGGTATAATATCAACAATGGAACGTGATATTGACCAAACATTTCTCCGTTTGGTCTAATCTTGTTAATTCCGCATTGCAAATTCTCGTCGGTATTATCAGATAATGATTAATACCGAGTGTGCATCGTAATGACCCAATTGAAGAGTAAACATATCGAAACATAGGTTACAGTCACGTACGGAAGCACACTCCACTTCTTCGTGCGGCTGGATGCATAGACACTAGTGTACATACACTCGTGTACAGCGGCGCACTCCACTCGAGATTATTTGTGAGCTTCTGTACGTGTAAGGATTCCTTGGTAAATGGCGAAAATTTCTTTGATGAAGATCTTTCGTTAAAGGGGTTGTTGAAATTTTTAATTAAAATATTCAGAATATTAATTTTTGACGTATTTTATGTCAGTTAAGGATATATAGAATTTGATAGTTTTATACTAGTGCTCTTTAATGTACGGCAGCACACACCACTCGAAATAATTTGTGTGCTTCTGCACAAGTAAGCGAACTGGAGATTCACCGCAGAATCGCGACATTTACCATTGTTGACGTAACTTCTCTCATTGTCTGCTTGCATGTGTGTGTGTCTGTTTGTGTAAACAAGACCGCCCTGTGTTGTAAATATCAAGTAATTATAATGTCATTGTTGATCTTGCTTCTACTTGTTTGAATATTGCGTTTGTTATGCATTATATTAGATACAATATAATTGCGTGTTCAATTACTAGCAGAAATTAATTATTTGTTCTTTCGATTGAATTTTGTATCGTTTCAATTAAAAGTATATAAAAATAAATTCCCAAAATTGTACTCACATCATCAATATATCAGATTATTCATAATTTTGCCACAAGTACAGTTCGGTCGTTTACCTTTTTATGGCTAAACTTCTGAGTCGATCTTGATTAAATTTGGCAGGGAGATAGCTTGTATCATGAGGAAGAACATACGCTACTTTATATCCCGAAAATTAATTAGATAAAAAAATGAATGTAAATAACATTCTTGTTTTTCTTCTTCTCCTTAAGTGACCGTTCCAATCTAACCTAAATTCCACGCCAACCATATACATAACACTGGTAAACAGCCATTTTGGCGCAAAGTTAAGATAATGTTTTCTTGGGTAATTTAGGCTCACTGATTCCGAAAATGACCATAATTTTTTTTTCCTAGGTCTAGTTTTCGAGATATTTGGAAAAAACCGTTTTTTCAAAAATGCAAAAATTAAAAAATTATAACCGTCATTTTTTATTCAAAAATTTCATTGAAAATATAATTGAAACTTGCTATGTACACTAAAATAATATTTCAAAACATTTTCAAGTACATTTTCCACGAGAAAATGGAAAAAAACACGTTCAACAACAAAAAAACATGGATTTTTCATGCAAAATTGGTCATTTCGCGAACTTTAACGTGCTGTTATTTGCAAAATTTCTAATGAATTATGACATAAATTATCAGAAACATAGCCTCATGTTTGCCATTTGACATATCAAAATTTCAAAACAATCGTATTAAAATTGTCCAAATTATGTTCAATAATGTATGACTCGGTCGAAAATGCGCACATTATACCTTTTGAGATCAATGCGATAAAATGCCTGATTTCTTAGAACAGCATAATAAGGAACAGTAATATTGTTTCATATTTTTTATTTATTTAATTCTAATGATTGTAACAGGACATTAGTCTTGATATTAAATTTTCATCCACCCTTATTAATCAACATCAACAAATTGTCTTTTCAATGATTTTCTGCTGACTGGTGCGTTTGGTCGGTCGCGCTGAAGGCTCCAGCAGTCCGCCATCATGTGGATGTTCCATTTACCTTGGTTCCTACTTTCCATTATTTTTGTATCCTGGTGGAACCTTTCTCATTGCTCTTCACTGACATAACCAAGGTTTTCTGGGAATCAGTCCAAGTGACTGCGCAAAATCATTGAAAAGACAATTTGTTGATGTTGATTAATAAGGGTGGATGGAAATTTAATATCAAGACTAATGTACTGTTACAATCATTAGAATTAAATAAATAAAAAATATGAAACAATATTACTGTTCCTTATTATGCTGTTCTAAGAAATCAGGCATTTTATCGCATTGATCTCAAAAGGTATAATGTGCGCATTTTCGACCGAGTCATACATTATTGAACATAATTTGGACAATTTTTATACGATTGTTTTGAAATTTTGATATGTCAAATGGCAGACATGAGGCTATGTTCCTGATAATTTATGTCATAATTCATTAGAAATTTTGCAAATAACAGCACGTTAAAGTTCGCGAAATGACCAATTTTGCATGAAAAATCCATGTTTTTTTGTTGTTGAACGTGTTTTTTTCCATTTTCTCGTGGAAAATGTACTTGAAAATGTTTTGAAATATTATTTTAGTGTACATAGCAAGTTTCAATTATATTTTCAATGAAATTTTTGAATAAAAAATGACGGTTATAATTTTTTAATTTTTGCATTTTTGAAAAAACGGTTTTTTCCAAATATCTCGAAAACTAGACCTAGGAAAAAAAAATTATGGTCATTTTCGGAATCAGTGAGCCTAAATTACCCAAGAAAAGATTATCTTAACTTTGCGCCAAAACAACATTTTTTTTCTGTTGACCAGTGTAATACACCGGGTATTAAAAAAAGAGTTTAAAATATTTAAAGAGGTAATAGTACGGACCAAAATAAGCAAAAAACTAATACTAAAACTAAAATAAACATGTGTCCGGAAATTTTTCGTGAGGGAACTACAGCCCTCCAAAGATTTGGCTCAAAATTAGTTTAAATATATCTAGAGAATATCTAGAGAACTCTTTCTGATAAAATTATGAAATTTGGTATTCGGTTTAGTAATAGTAAGTGTTATCGATTTTTCGTATTAACTAGTTATAATTTAGACTAGAGATGTATGGGGTCAGTGGGCCCATCGATTTCTATCTAGTATTTTTTTATTTTTTTTTTTGAATAAGGGATATAAAATTAGATTACATGACACAATATTAATATACACAAAAATATATTTTGCTTATTTGTCATAGGATTAACCGTTTTCGAGAAATATCGATGGTAAAGAAAGCATGCAGAATTTAACTTAATACGGATGTTTCAAATTACAAATAATTTTATATTCTTGTTCTATGATAAAAATTAAGAAAAAAAGTTTACATAAGTATACCTCAAAAAATGCATCCTTATCAACAAATAACCATTTTTACTATTTTATACATACATGAAATGTAATGTATAAATGGTATAGATAATGATCACGAAAAAATTCGAACTCGAGATTTTAACGGAATTACATGTTTTGAGGGTCCCTGAATCATATACCACCATTAACTCAATGACGTCTGTGTGTCTGTGAACGCTCTACAGCCAAAACTGTAAAACTTTTTTCTGTTTGCTTCCAACCCGAAATTTGCTAATTTTGACGACCTTTTTTACGTAGGTAAACTTCTTAAAATCCCCGGACACGTTTGAAAAATCCCCCTGAACATCCTTAAAAAGTGGACGGATGGCAACCCTAGACGCGAATGAAGTTGCTAGTAACAGTTTATTTTCTAATAAATATCAAATTTCGATTCAGTTATATTTTATTAATAATATTATATCGTTGATTAATAATGATAAATTGGCTACGTCTGATGATTCTCTTGAGACTTAAACTTCAAGACGTCGTTTGTATTGATTGACTGCCATCAATAGTTTGTTTTAGGTGATATGAGGGGAGAGGTAATTTGTCTTCGTCTAGTCTATTAGTTTTTGTTTACTTTTCAGAAGTGTAATGCTTTATAATTTTTTTCTCATCGTAGTTTTCATTCAGACGTTACACTTTTGTATGGGTTTTTTTATGGAACGTTTTGATCTTGTAGTGTTGTTTTAAATTTAAAATTGTTCGTTGTATATTTAAGGGTTGAGGGATGGGGTTTATTATAAAATAAACTAGATAAGTTATCTATTGGCATTTTACTTATTGCTCTTATAAGTTTTCGTGCTGCCGAGAAAATGTAGTTCTACTGGTCTCATTAATAATTGGTTCTTAAAGTTAGATGCTATGTGGGGAGAGAGAAAGAGGGTCTGTTAGAAAAGTCTAAATGAATTTTGAATTCTATGTTAAAAATTTGTAGTTAGTAAAATAATATCTTGAAAATAATATATAAATCTCTATCTGTATAAAAGGAATTGATATTTTTTTACATATTCCAGGTAAACTCGAAAACTATTAAACCGATTTTAATGTTGTTTTCACCAGTAGTTAGATAATTTTCAGGTGAATGTTTTTAGCTATTAATATTTTATGAAAACAGCACACAAATGTCATTTATATAAAAATATAGTAGTCATTGAATAAAGATTTCTATAATTCACGGTTTAGGTGTATAATTTGTGGATATTAATCCAGGCAACACCGGGTTCAATGAGCTAGTAATAAATATTTATAAAATTTTGGATGAAGCCTAAATAAGGCATCTGGGTCAGTCCGCGGTAATCGATACCAGTTAGTTAAAAAAAAAATTAATGAATACTAAAATATAAAATAAACAGGCTATTTAACATCAATTTTCATAAACCAAAAGAAAATTAGAAAAATGTTAGTTAATTTTCAAAATATTAAAAAAAAAATCAAAAAAATTTCCTAAAAGACAACAAATAAGGTGAAATCACAATAACTTACTTAAGAATGAGTGACGATCGTGGCAAACTATTAAAAGTCTTTGACAATTACATATCAAGCGTGACGTTTGACCAAATTAAAAAGAAATTACCTTCATCAACAATAATGACTAAGGGTGACCGCATTTATTATAAATTTAATGAGTCTATTGATGTATTTGATAAATTATTGTTATAAATATTAGTTAATAATATCAATAAGCAGTTAAACACACAAATAGTACTCTTATTGTATCCTTTTATTCAACGTGTCACACCCGTCAGAATGTTTGTTGAGTAATAACAAGTTAAATAGATTATGTATTTACCTGATGCTCTTGTGTTACTAAAAAATAATTTATTCATAACATATTAAAGTATGATTATTATAAAATAACTTCAATATTTTCGCTAAACTTTAGAGATTTTGAATAGAGGTTGCAAGACTTGCAATAGTTGGCGTCATACCCGTCACAGGGCTTTGAACGCTGGCATTTTTTTTGTAAAATAACCGTAGACCTTTTATTCTTTCAATATATGTACAATATGTACATATATTAAATTAAGATCTACAGAAAAATGGTAAAACCATGTTATTAACTAGTATTATTTAGAAATTATGAACTTCAATCCGAGTTGAAATGTCACACCCGTCACCGCGGACTGACCCATCTGTGAGATTCGTGTTTGAAAATATAAAAAAAAACTTTTATGATATGTACGTTCATATTTCATAAATAATTAAATTTTCTCATATTTAACATGCAGAAGAAAATTCCTCCACATTTTATGCACGATCGCACCGACTATATATTTTAACAAAATCAGTAACTGTAATGAAATTTATTCTTCGTGTGAAAATATTATAAAACAAAAACACAAAGCATTATGTGATATACACCAGTGCACGTTTACTTGCTTTAAATGCGTGATAATAATAAATAACTCTTCACTTGTCATTTAGTTGATGTACAGTTGTCAGATGAAGGTATTACAGAAAATTAACAAGTACATGTATTGTCTTGGGAACAAAATGTCATTATCAACTTATCATGACGCTAGCAGTTCAGTGTTTGTACTGCAGCGTGGGGCTTAAACGAGTTTGATGTACATTTGTACACTTTATTAACACAATATTAACTTACATGTATTAATTACGTCTATATTTAATAATTGAGATTGTATTTCTCACTTATCGTGTTCTTCGAAAATCTGGTATAGATTTATTTAAGGATGAAGCTATTTGCACTTACAATATGTGCATGCAATTGGTTATTTGCTATTTGCACATGCCGTATGTGCATGAAATTGGCTATTTGGACATACCACTAACCTAACGTACACTAACCTACCCTAACTTAACAACCTAACTTAATTTGATACATATACAGTATGAGTAAATAGCCAATTGCATGCACATACTGTAAGTGCAAATAACCACTTTCTTTATTTAAAGTACACATTAAATGTATGTACTACTTATGATCCAATAAAACAAGGTATGGTCTGGGTATTTTGAGAGTAGCCATTTTATATAAATTTCTTGTCGATGACGTATTACATCGACAAGAAATGTATAATTGATCGATAATTAAGGTAGTTGGTCCATCATAATGTGATCACATTAGGCCATGAGTACATATTTTTAATTTAGAGAAATGATCATGGCAACGCTGTACATTATCTACTGTTAACTACTTGTCAAATGATTATATTTTATCATCTAAACTACCACAGAATATATTAATAATTAATGAAATCGATTATAATTCCCTTCAATCCACTTATCATATTTTGTAAAAAAATATTTCATTATTTCGTGTATTTTTTACTATAATCAAATGAATACGTTGTTGCCACATTGTCAACAATACTGTCATTTATGTGATGGTTTGGTAGTTAAATCTGGTTAAATCTTAATAACGGGATGGTCAATAATTCCAATTTTTTGTATACTGTTTTCTTTCATATAAATATACAACATGTCAGTTTTTTATGAAAATCTGACGCTACGTTTAAATTTTATCTAATAAAACGTTACGTTAGTGTACGGTTAGTCCATATAAGCTGTGTTAAAAATATAAACTTTGAGATCGTTTTTCATGACTTTGAGATGGTCAATTTTAATAAAAATGGGCTATTTTTCAGATATTAATCTAGGGAATATTCCTGTGCAATTTAAACAAAATCTGACGAAAACATGTTTACGAACCAACTACCTTAAGTATTTTGTAAACAGTATTTTGTTTATTTATATTCCGTTTGTCACAAAAAATCTTGGAGATGACGTCACAGTAAAGAACAAATGAACTGTCGAGCAGACCTATTATTGGATCATGTCATGTACTGTATTTTTTTTTAAATTGATGTTATTGTAAATAGTTACAATTACATTAGTATAAAAATATTTTAAGGTAATTTTCGGAAAGTACCAATGTTAAAAAAATGTTATATAAAATAAAATAAAAATTTACAGCGTTATGTATCTATGTGCCCCAACACAAACTACTATTGCGCTTGCAAAAAAAAAAAAAAACACGAGTTAGCCCAAATTTTATAAAATATGATCCATGCAATTTAGTAAAAAATATATATCAATTTTGAGAGCCTCCACGAGCCGTAATAAGTATTTTTGACCAAATCTAATTAATGATTCTTGTAGATCAGACTTTTTTCTTTAATTTGCTTTTTTGTATTGCTGTACGACCATTTTTGACCGAGTTATAACGAAAATATTTTCATTTAAAAAAAAATTACGATCAAAAAGTATAGATTTTTTTTATTGAAAATAACTCGATCAAAAACAGCCGTACTGTACTGAAAAAAGAAGCAAATTAAAGAGGAAAGTCTGATCTATAAAGATAATTAATTAGATTTTCTCAAAAAAAAATTATCATGGTCTTTGGAGGCTGTAAAAATTATTTGTAAAATTATTTTCAAAACATTTATGCAAGCTCTGTTTTATATTAATACACAAAGTGAAACTTATGTTTAGCGTTGTTAAAAATCGATATTTGCAGAACGATTGTGCAGATTATATCATTTGTAATTATTCGTTGTTCGTAATTATGCTTAAACTTTGTTAATTATTACTCGTGAAGCGACAGACCATGTTTACATAGCATTAGTTCTAAAGCGGTTGTCGTCTAGCGATAGATTTCAAGAATTCGGTACAAAACTTTAGAGCGCATAAGACAGTTGATTGTTTATTTAAACGCGAACAATAAACAAAGATAGTAATTAAAATGGAACATGCATAAGTATGTTTTTGATAACTATTGATGTCTATGACAACATGTAACAATTTGGGGACTTTCTTATACGTAATACTAATTTATATTAAACAAATATTTCTGGTTAACTGATGAAATATATCAAAATAAAACGGGCAAGTGCGTGTTGGGTACGCACATGATAGGGTTCCGTAGTCATTCTCACTACGATTTATAAAAAAAGAGTTATTTAAAAATTTTCGTGACTGAAGGGTTAAAATCAAAAAGTAATTTGACTTTTACTATTGCATTTTAGGAGACCTATTAAACGACACCCCACTCAATGAGGTAAATGAAAAAAATACTAGTTCACTTTTCAGTCTATGAAAGGGGGGTCCAAAATATGTTTGACTTCGTTATAATTGTCAGTGAAAGTACTAATTAAAAGCTACATTCTGAATTTTTATAATGACTTTGAAGAGCAAATAAATCGTGATTGAAGGGTTAAAATCAAAAGGTCCTGATACATTTTTTGTTGTATTTTAGGGGACCTTTCTAACGACCCCCCACTCAATGGGGTAGGTGATTTTTTTTTTAAAACACTTTTTATTTTATGGAAGGGGGGTCTAAAAAATTTGTTTTTTTCAAAAATCTTATCATTTCTGTTTTTGGGGCATCAATCGACAACCGTATACCAAATTTCATCTTATTATGTCAAAATTTTTACAAGACGGATGGACGGACATGGAGAAACTATAAGGGTTCCTAGTTTTCTACGGAACCCTAAAAATGAATTAGACATAAAGTTTGTTACTATAAATAATTGTATATTTATTAAATAAATTAAAAAATTGTACAGTTTTTCTTTAAATATTTTTATTCTAATACCGATAATATTTTTCCGATTATAAGGTAATTTCAGGGATGCTAGCGCTCCTCTTTTTTCCTATTTTCCTCTTTTTTTAGGAAGTCGACCCTAAAGTGCCCTTTTTTCAAAAAAACTCCTCTTTTTTGACTGATTTCAAGTTGAATTTGTTATTTGTTAGCTTATAATTAAAATAATAAAAAAAATAAAAATAAAATTGTTCGATTTAAGAGAGGTGAAAACAGAAAAGTAGAAAATGAGTTAAATTTTGATAATATTATGTATTTCTTATGGTAAAATATAGGTTGTAGTTTTATTAAATGATTTTTTTTCTTATAAAATACCCAGAACTTGTTGTCTTTTAGGTCCTTAATATTTTCTGGAATGTTTTTTGTCCTTAATAGTAAGAAATAATAGCGCAAAAATGTAAAAAAATATATTTCTAGATTAAGCGTTAAAAAATATATCTATAGATAACCTATTCAAGAGCTAGAAAATTCCTCTTTTTGGTCTCTTTTTTCAAGAAAAAAATCCTATTTTTTTTTAAAAAGAAAGAGACTTTCATCCCTGTAATTTTCAAAAATAAGATTATTGAAAAACACGGCTAATTGTTTTTCAAAAAATGTTTAAGCTCAAAATTTATTACTTAAGTTTTTTCTTCACAATATATAAAACATAATTTTTTTCGAAATCAAAATTGGTGGGGCTAAGTTTACTGACATTTCAAAACCGTATAAAAAATTTCGCGTAAATTACTCTCGAAGAAAATGTAAATTATAAATATATTTTGGTATAGGTACTATGGCGTGAAATTTCCGATTCTTGATATAAAAACATCTATATAATCATTAGCACATTTGAATTTATGATTGTTTAGAAAATTTAGCGTAACATGTATAACGAGCCGCTAGCGTGCAAATAAAAATAAATAAACTACAAGATTTTCACTAGATATAATCTCCACAATACTTAACATGTACTAATTAACTACGTAAATTGATAATGCAGTTGAAACTGGTTATAACGATATCATTTAATACAACATATCGGTTTTAACGATTCAAAATTAATGTTCGACTAAATTTCATGTTATTGCCTTTTTACGACTATCGGCTATTACAACCTAACTGGTCCCCTCAATGTCGTTATAACCAATTTCGACGGTTATATCGAAATATTGCTATATTCTTTATTTTAATATTCATCAAATATACATTGTTCTGGGTTAGTTTTCGTATTTTCTTGTATTTGAGTTGATATTTTTATGATAAAATAAATTTTGATGTGTGAAATTTGACTACAAAATTTTGAATTTTAGATTTGGTTAAAAGTATGTTTATTTTATAGAAAATAATGTGAAAAGTTTTAATTTTCAAACCGCAGGTTTGTATCTTATAACGTTCTCGAGATATGGCCTTTGAAAGTTTTCGAATTTTGAAAATTTTGGATAAAAATGAATTTTGAACGTGTAATTGGATTTCAAATCAGCGTGTCAAAATCTATATAATGATATGTATAATACTCGAAAATTAAAAAAAAAATGTGAAAAAACGCTTAAGCGACATATGACATAAGGTGCTTCAGCGATTTTCTGAAGACTGAGGGATGCTGCAGCCATTCTGACGTCGGATAAATATTCGGCATGCGTCAAAATATGAGATGTTCAGAGAATTTCTGAAGACTGAAGGATGATGTATTAAGCACACGAAAATACATCAAAAAAGTGGCTTGGTCACTTTATAATAATTTTTTTTCCTTGCCCGCGAATCAGTGGATTTTTGTTCATCGAGCATGTGGATTCGATAATTTAAGAAGGCTGTAGCTTCAGAACAGTAGTTTTTGAGACCTAGGTCCCATTGACTTTTTTGATCTACACATTGAGGACTATCATTCAGCAGAGTTTCGTAATATTTAACCGAAACCGGTTTTCCATAAACTCAGTTGCGGGATCATTTCATACATTAAAAATTTTATGTATAACATTTTCATATCATTTTCAATACAATGAACATATTTATGTACCTTTATCCAAATCTAAAACATACAAAAAATTTTTTTTCATATTCAATACTTCATATAGAAATATCAATTCAAAGATAAGAAAATAAGTAGAAATATCATACTAAATATAATATAAACAATATTTTTTTAGTTTGACATCCACTGGTTTAGATAATATTCAAACCCAAACGATCCTATTTTCATAAATAACATTAAAACGAGTCGTGTTGCGTATATAAAATAAACTTTCAACAATAATTGTTACGGCGCGGGTGTATGTCTGTGCATACGTCTGTAATTTAGATGTCTGCAGAGTGTCGGTAAACAGTGCGATAGTGTCGTGTATATACATATATAGTACTAAATCGTACCGCGTTGCTAGCAGCGCCACTTAACCTCAACTTTGTAAATTAAGATAATTCCAACAATAATTGTTGCTACTTTACAACGCATAAGCACTCGCCACTTCTGACAAAAAGTCCCTCAAGTATGCACTAACAGTAAGTACCCTCACGAGGGTAAATGGGGTTTTAAATCGCATTTTGTAACTGTGATTTTTTATTCTTTGAAAATAGTATATTTTTTTGTAATTAGATAATAATAATAATAATTCAAATTAAATTAAATATAATTGTATTAAACACGTCAATAACAAAAAATTAAATTAAATATACAGTGGTGCCTCGCATAACGAACATAATTCGTTCCAGGAGCAAGTTCGTTATGTGAAACGTGTTTTCCCATAACAAAACATGTTAAAATTTTTAATTCGTTCTGTAGCATAAAATATGGTACTGTAACATAAAAAAGATTGTACACACGTTTTTTATTTTTTAAGACAGACTCAGATTTAAGAGAGTCTACCGAGGCTTGTAGGGTCAAATCCTCACACACAAAATTACATTTATTAAAAAAAACACGTGTGTGAGTTAAGCGCAGAAAAGAACGACTGTTGATGCAGTTCGTGCAAGTTTGAGCATCGACTGCGTGCGATCTTGGAAGTTCGGGCGACTTCATGATACGTAGGAGCGTTCGGGCGGCAAAATGAAATACGATGCAGTTCGTTGAGTGAAGCGAGGTTCGTTGTGTGAGTCGCATAATGAACGAATAGAAAGTTCGTTGTACGCAGCATTCGTTAAGCGAGGCGTTCGTTATGCGAGGCATCACTGTAAATTCAATTAAAATATAATTATATTATAGCAAAAATATTAATTATATTAGTGTCTATCTGTCTCTCATATACTTCTAATTTCCTTTTGTAGATCTGCAGAGATCTACTGAGATCTCGACAGATCTGCATTTTGGGACAATATCATATTTTTTACTGGTTTTTGATCTGTGGAGACTTGCAAAGATCTACAATGACTTACAATGATCTAAAACGATTTATAAAGTTCTCTAAAGATCTTCAGAGATCTTTCTAGATCGTTATAGATCATTTTAGATCTTTGTAGACCATTGTAGATCTTTGAAAGTTTCAGTGAAAAATATAATGTTGTCTCAAAATGCAGATCTGTCGAGATCTGAGTAGATCTTTGCAGATCTACATTTTTTCCCCGGGTATTAATAATTTCAAAAATAAATCCAGGTACATAATTTTTAAAACGAACTCTATAGTTCATTCAATGACAAATTATAACAGTGTAATTATTCCAGCTAGCCGACATTTATGTCCGGTATTATAAACGTTATAAAACGACCTAGCAAAATTTGTTAGCTTGCAAGCACTCATAAAAGAGGTTATGAATTTTGTTATAGTATCTATGGATTAGTTATGGAATTTAGAGCAGTGACACTTCAACGTATTGTAACACAGTTGGCGACTCTGACCGTATAAAATAATTTTCATAATAGCACAACTGTTTTAATACCGTTGGTTTTTACATACAACGCTTGCGCGAAATCTGTCAAAGTCATCAACAGAACTGTCATATAAGTTTGGTATCTCATTTTAGAGTGCTTGCTAGCTAACAAATTTGCTAGGTCGTTTATAATACCGGACATTATAGTTACATTTTTTTCACTTATGCCCATATTATAAAGGACCTAGCAAATTTGCTAGCTAGCAAGCACTTTCAAATGAGATATCAAACTTATATGACAGTTCTCAGTAAGTTGGTTTTTAGTAAATATTCTTTACATACCTTTATCTACTTCCTATGTATGAAACTATCTGTCTAAAACTTCAAGAGAACTGTCATATAAGTTTGATACCCCATTTGAGAGTGCTTGCTAGTAAAGCATTTTTAAATTGATGAAACTATATATATATATATATATATAATATTATTAAAGAGAGTGTAAATAAAGCATAGTAATATCAATTATTTCAAAAATAAATCCAGGTACAGACTATCGTCGTTAAAAAAGTGCTGTCCTATAAATATGACATTGGGTTCTCATGATAATAATCTAGTCTGCGACTGATAATTATTATATCTTGTATTGAATTTATCTTTTTAGTCATATTTTCAACAAGATGGAAAACTTGATCAAAAATTGCGAAGAAATAAAAAGTCGGGAAGTAATGGGTTAAGACGAAGTATGTATGTATGTACGTGTGAGGATAGAGTAGGGGGCGTGGGAGTACTTGGAGAGGGGGGGGGGTAAAGTTAGGGGTGGTGGTGACGTGGAAGTAGTAGTACAGGTGGCAATGATAAATGCGATAGGAAGATTAACACAAGTGGCCCATAATTCTTCTGTTGGCGTCTCCCAACGCAAGAGTATCTGAAATTACTTGGATTAACTCTGTCAGATTGGATGTGTGTTTTTTGTTTAGAGTTTATTATTTTCCGTGCTGGTTTTTAAATGTGTGTCTCTCTCGTTACTAAATTAACTTTTGTTTTTTGAATAACTTCCAGTGCGATGTTTGCTGTGAGATTAGTTTCAGTCTGAAGGATTATTATCGAATTGTAATAGTAAATTAATTTAAAGAGATTTCTTTCATTCTTATAAAGTTGATATCTGTGCAAATGTTTTATGATTTATATAATTAAAAACTTGAATCTAGAAGATTAATAGTTTATTTAAATATTATTGTTTGTTTCGTATCTGATTTAAATTGATTATATTTGATTATTAAACTTTCTATAATTTAATTTTTGTTGTAAAAAAAAGAATGCTGGATACAGTCTTTGAGGGGCAAGCAGTAAGAGGGGATCGCCTATGCTAAAGTATATAGGGGGGAGATTATATGATTTATGAATATAAAATACAGATATAATATCCAAAGCTCTGGATGCCATGCTTGTGCCAAAATCAGCTCCAGTGACGCACCCAGAAAAAAAATTCGGGGGGGGGGGAGATTTTTTTAAATTATATGTAATTTATATTTTATATGGATCACAATTATTAAATTAAACAATGCATATCGACAAATTCGGGAGGGGGGGGGGGTAAAATCTAACCCCCTCTTTTGGGTGCACCGCTGCTTGGCACTATATTGGCCGATATGTATTGGCCAAGGCTTGGGTCAGAGCCTGGCTAGACTCTGGGCTAGCATTGGTACTATATTGGTCGCCAAGCCTTGGCCGAGCCTTGAACGAAGTTATCATTTGTATGTTCGCCCAGTCTTGGTTGCCAGGCTTGGCCCAGCATTGACAAGCATTGGTGGAAGCCTGGCCCAATTGTAATTTCCTATATGGGTAGTTCATTAGCTTAGCTTCTACTCAAGAGCTATTTTTACTTCCATGTTCCGAAGGAAATGGAAGTATTGTAATACCGTCGAAAAATCGTGTCAGAAATAAAAGCAGAACTTTAAAACGTAAAGAAAAGTTAATTTCCGCATGGCAGCTGTGCGTATGTGTGTCTGGATGTAGAATTTTCTTTCGTTCACGGTAACTACTATAAATATGTACCAATTTGAATTATTTTTAGGAAAAATGTTTGTCTCAGTGAGTACTCTAGACGTATTTATTTTGGTGCTAATCGGATTAAGGGTTTTGGAAATATTCGAAATTGTGTACCTATTATCGTCGAAAAAGTGAGTATTATCTCACTGATTTGATAAGACTTTGTACACTTGTAGTTCAATCCAATCTAAAGGGCACTTATTTTATAAACGTTAGCCACTGAAAGGGTGAATACAACCCTTTATGTTTTAATTTTAAACACTATTATATTAAAAATTATTGTAAAAGATATTATAGAAGATGGAAGTCATGTATGGTTTTTTTACTTCCATGTTCCGAAAGAAATGGAAGTATTGTAATACCGTCGAAAAATCGAGTCCGAGATAAAAGCAGATTCTGATTGTACTACCTTCAAAATGTAAAGAAAAGTTGATTTCCGCATGGCGGATGTGCGTGTATAAGTGTCTGGATGTAGAATTTTCTTTCGTTCACGATAACTACTGTAAATATGTACCGATTTAAATTATTTTTGGGGAAAATGTTTGTTTTAGTGAGTACTCCAGATCTATTGATTTTGGTGCTAATCGGATTAGGGGTTTTGGAAATATTCGAAATTTTGTAGTGAATATTATCTCACCAATTTTGATAAGACTTGATACACTTGTAGTTCAAAGAGTTCAAACCACCCGTAAAATTTAATTTTAATTTTAAATACTAATAAATTCGTCTAATAATAATTTGTAAATTGGAAACAAATACAATTAAATTCAAATTGTCAGATATTAATTAAAACATTTTTGTTCAATTTAAAATTGTATAAAAATATTATTTTATCTTACAATTCTCTCTCGAATTAAATAATTTGAACATTGCAATTACGAGCATTTTCAATGATAACTCGTTTCGCGTAATATTATTTGTTGGAAACATTTTATCTTAAAACCAACAAACATTAAATTAAGCTATATGTATTTATAAAATAAATCGAAGTATAGCGTTAAAGATTAAATTTCTAATTTTGCAGTCGACGATAAATAAAACAAACTGTCAAATATTTCAGCTACATGGGCGCAGTAATAAAGAGATATTCAATTTTTAATTGCATTATAAACATGAAAGAATATATGTAGCACGTAATTTTACCAGTTTACCAGCTTGTTGATATAGTGATGTTAAACATGCGAGAGGTATAAAAATAAAATACATATTGATTTTCTTTGGTGATACTTTTTGATATTAAATTTCCGGGTGTGGAAATTTTAATAATATTTAACTCGATGCAAATGAATCACTTTGATATTGCATGGTTCATCAATCACGATAATTATCTGAATAAAAATAATCTATATTTATATATATACATACTAGCTGACCCGGCCACGCGTTGCTGTGGTTAACCTATACTTTAGCAACATGTGGTGAAATTGTAGGTTATATGAAACGTTTGGAAGTTTGACATAGCGCCATCTATTGAATACTTACTCAATCCAGTCAACAGATGTCACCATCTGTTAGAATCGTTTGAAGCTAACAGATAAAGACAAATAATTTGCAATAAAATAATATTGCGAGCATAAATTGAGATGTAAGCTATCCTATCTTTCAAGTTGGATCAAACTGCACACGGTGTACAAATTTGATTAAAATCGGTTAAGTAGTTTAGGAGTCCATCGCGGAGAAAACAATGTTTGTCCTTAACCACTCACTCACTCACTCACTTATTCATCAACGTGCAACCCGCAAACCCCTGGACCTAGAAACGTGAAATTTCATAGATATCTTCCTTTTATGATGTAAGCTCCCACTAAGGAGGGATTTCTCGAAATGCAACCCCTTAAAGTATAAACGGGGGTGTAAAAATTTATATGGGAAAAACATTTTTTTTGCCAGATTTATTTTAAACTTATTGTTAGTATAGATACTCTACAATATAAATAATAAATTACGTATTTAAGCATTTTTCAACCGCTAACGGCTTGCAAGGGGATGGAGAAGTTTTTAAGGGAATTTTGGGTTGTATTTACGTATGGAGGGTTTTAATTACACTCATCGCTTGATTTCACAACGTTGTTGATAATTGAACCGCTTGAATTGACAACGTCGAGAGGGGTCCCCACCACCGTGCCGACCTTAACGTTGATTGGTGAATTTAAATTACGCGCAGAGATAGCAATCACGGTAGTATTATGGAGGGGATTGGAGAAGGTTGGCAAATCGCGCGTTTGGCCCGTTACGAAATCAAGCGGTTACGAAATCGAGAGATGAGTGTAGTTTTCATTTGATTCGGCATAAAAAATGCCACGGGGGTGGGGGTTTTAGGGTGAAAAACAATCCCTATCTCGCATATCAGCCGAGATATTTACGATTTTGTTTAAGCAATAGAAATCAAAACAATAGACAAATTTAATATTTCAACCCCTGTCACGTATGTAATTATTTTTTAAATCAGCTAATATTAAATAAATATTATATAGAACAAATCAGGTATTAGCTATTGAGGGATTTCTCTGACCTACAATTATAGCTGGATGGTAGCGCTTATATGCTCCATTTTCCGTCTGTCTTCCACTGCGAGATCTCGCCCCCCTGACTACCTAGAGACCTCGGGTTTTCGCTTAATGATAGGTATGTGGTTCTGGTTTAGCCCATTTTAGGAATTTTTCTGGCTATGCCCCCTCCCACCCCCAAATTATTTTTCATATATGGCTTCATGTACCTCATTGTACTCGGGATTGATTAACGAATCGATTGGCAAGGGTATTTTTTGAGTTGTGTCAAGTGGGTTGCGCGGCAACACCCACGTATGGGTTGTGATAAATCTTTGTTGTATTTATTATAAAAGGAAGAGAATGAAACATATATCATTCGAAAGGTACTTTACCATAGATGTGCACACAAAAAATCATGTGTGTATGTTGCCGTTAAGGCAGGTAAAATATTGGTCGAATTTCGACCAAATGCGATATTAGTATAAATTTTACAGTGGTTGAAGGGTTAAGTCCTATGGTTTTTTATTTTGATGTTTTAACTTTGAAAATATAATAAATGAATTGATATTAAAAAAAATGTATTGAGTTCCATATCAATTTAATCGTAATTGAGTAATTATTTTTGATAAAATATTTTTAATATAGCTAAATGTACATGAGATGATTTTAACATTTTTCCGAATCCTATGAAGTCACATCTGTTGGTTTGATCATGAAATGGAGGCGTATTTTTAGAGAGAGAGTCGTTAAAACTTTTTTTATTAATTTCATAAAAAATGCGGCCGCGGATAATATACTTTCTAAACTTTATTATACTGTAATTTTGTTCAATAATAATGTATGCATATGTCTGTTTACTTATTCAAGAAAATTTTATGAAGAATGGAAATTTTAACAATTTATTTAGTATGCTATATACCTAGATAGATTACCTTTTAATAAATTTTTCAACAATATGTGATGGAAATAAATATTGTAGTAGTTGATAAAAAGGGTTAAACAATTGTTTCATATTTTACTACTCTATTTACCAATACATCGATTTTATAATTAATTTTTAAAGAAATTTTACTATTTGATGTAATATTGAAACGGTTCAAAAAATTGTTATTCTTGCTAGGCCACGTGTTTGTTATTAAAGTTTCAATATCAATAATTAGTAATTTTTGCGTGCAGGATCGAAGTCTATATTTTTGGTATAGTTTAATTTGCTATACCAAGAAACAAATATAGTATTAATATAATTTATTTTATTGTATAGTTTTTTAATTGAAGTGAAATAATTTGTATCGCGCTTTATTAACAAATAATAATTAAACTTAAGAATAATTAGTTGAATAAATCATGTAAATGATATTTACGAATATAGTAAAAACTGTGTATTATAAAAATTACAATGGAGATTACTTGAAAAACGGAGAAACTGTGGTTTCTTAGTCACTTAAACTAAAAATACACCTTAACCACAAAATTTATGTCACTCGACACGTGTTTCGACTTCACAAGAAGTCCTCATCAGGAGCCTAACGATTCCAGTCTGGAATCGTTAGGCTCCTGATGAGGACTTCTTGTGAAGTCGAAACACGTGTCGAGTGACATAAATTTTGTGGTTAAGGTGTATTTTTAGTTTAAGTGACAATAGAGATTGTAGAAGTTACTCAATTGACAGCAGGGTACATGTTAAAACTAATAGTATTTTTTTGTATAAAATTGGAATTTGTAATGTTTATTAAAAAAATTGACCCCATTTTTCTCCGCGTGAACATGACGTTAATATATTATAATAGTTAATAAGGCTTAAGCGGCTATAACACTATCAAATATATAAATATCATATTTTTTTGATCAAAAATTTTGTTTCACATTTTTTTGATAGTGTAATTTTCGCATATGTTAAATGTGATAAAATTTCATAGATCAAAGAAATATGACAGTGTAATAAGTCATCTTTTATAATATTCATAATATTTCTCTGATCATAGATAATGACAGTCTCTTATATTTGATCAAATCTTTGTCAAAGATCTTTGACATATTTATTTGATAGTTTAATATCCGCCTATGTTAAATGTGATAAAATTTCATAGATCAAAGAAATATGACAGTGTAATAAGTCATATTTTATAATATTCATAATATTTCTCTAATCATAGATAATGACAGTCTCTTATATTTGATCAAATCTTTGTTAAAGATCTTTGACATATTTATTTGATAGTTTAATATCCGCCTATGTTAAATGTGATAAAATTTCATAGATCAAAGAAATATGACAGTGTAATAAGTCATCTTTTATAATATTCATAATATTTCTCTGATCATAGATAATGACAGTCTCTTATATTTGATCAAATCTTTGTTAAAGATCTTTGACATATTTATTTGATAGTGTAATAACCGCTTTAAGCAGTTGTTTCATGTTAATGTGTATATGGCGTACTCTCTTTACCAATATTTATTGAAATAAAACTTAAGTTAATTGTTGACTTTGATAAATAATTCTCTAACATGTATATAATGTTATTAAATCCGGTATTGTTGTTAGGAACGAAAACAAAATTAGAGAGAAACCAGCGCAAGGAAGTTTTCAATATCGAATTTACGTAGTCAATGTCAGATGTCATACGGGCTTAATTATAAAATTCTTTTATGCTTGAATAAAAGAAAGCTCATGAAAGAAATTATAAAGATTTTTGCAAATGCCTGCCCCTTTTACTGTCGTCAACTTTGAAATTTAATAAAGGTTCGTACAACACAAAGACATGTTACATAATGACTTGTACCAGCAGTCCTGAATGTTTTTTTTTTAATTTTTGAAATTTTATTAATAATTGACAGAAAAAAATTGTTTAAGGTTCTACGCCTAACACACTGTAAAAAAAGATTTGGTTTCGAAAAATGTTGTTTTTAATTTATATTGAGAACACATATACCTACATTTAATGAGATATTTTACTTTGTTAATTATTAAAAGTAAAAAAAGTTTAATTTAATTTAAAAATTGAAATAGACAGAACGGTTAATAATAGTAACATGTACTAATTTGCTGTAATGGCAGAGCTAGTTTTTCATTATTTTGAATAAATTACACGTGCATATATTTGTTTTATAATTATTATAGTATTTAAAAGGGTTGAAGTTTCGAATAATTAGTTTTTAAAACGTTTCTATACAGTCAATTGTGTAGAATTTCAATAAACAGAGCACTTTTGGTAAGTTCTCTCATTTACCGTGTGTTAAAAATCCCATTTTTAATATCCAATTACTCGAAAACCATACGTCCAATATTTTAAATAAAATTTTATGGAGCTATCAATAAATAACAGGGTCATTCTTAGTCAACTCTATCAGAGAAAAACGCTACTTTTACGGATTTTCATAATTTTCACATATGTTGTTAAACTTGCTCAAATAATATAACTTTCATTCATCATTTCGCAAAATTTTCAGTTTTTTGAAAATGACGCGTATTTTAAGTTTTGCAGAAATGACGCATATGCATTTAAACAATAATTTTTATCTCCGGATCTACTTATCATAGCGAATTGATTTTTTTTTAGTTTTCTTCACAAAAGAACGATCTTTTTTAACATTTTGTCCATTTTTAAGTAAAAAAAATTTTTTGATTATTTTTTGTACAATAATTTTTTTTTTTTAAATTTGAACCTGAGGTCAGCTTTTTAAAAATCTGAAAAAAATCATTAATATTGCTTATAGTATTCTCTATCATCCCTGCAAATTTTATGCTGGACATATTTATAACGGCTTCAAAAAAAAAAATTTAAGGTTGTTGTATATAGGTTACGCGCACTATACATTGACTTGTCGTAATGAATTCGGGTGAAAATGTTTAAATCAATGTTGTTTGTGTGTAATCTATGGAATTAATAAATTGATTTCGAAATAAAGTGATCATACAGGGTGTTTAAAACTGTTTGTTTTATGTACTCATGAAGATATATATGTTTAGTATAAATGTGCATTTCTACTTATTTTTTAATAAGAAAATTAATAATTATTGTGTAATTTCTCAATAATATAGTCGTTATAATCTCATAAAAATAAAATTATTAAAATAAAAAATTCGACATTCAACCCATAATGGCGGAGGTAGACATGGTGTGTGTTTTTGATATGTTTATTTATATAGCTGCTTAAGTTATAATGGTTGAGTCAGGTAAAATAATCTGCAATAAAAAAAATCGATATTCAATCCCTAATGACTGGGGTAGACAGGGGTTGGGTTTTTGTAATTTTTGTAAGATCAGAGATATCTACGTTTGTTTATAAGTAATGAATAAAAATCAATATAAAAAAAATGTAATATGTCATCCCCTATCACGTATGGAGGGTTGTAATTAGTTTCGAAATTTACGCGAGCGAAGCCGCGGGAATCCGCTACTATCACATAAAATGAATAATTTTTATAATTTTTATACATTTTCAGTACCGCTATGAAATATAATATGGAGCATTTGAATAATGGATGATATTAATAAACAACATACGCGTGCAGTCTCGTTAAAAGTTGCCAACATAGTTCAACTTGGTAATTTATTCATTAAATGTTAAACTTCCATATTGAATATGTCACAAATAAACCCACTTATAACCCACTATTTCGTATATCCTATATCCTCGCTACGTCCTGGACTCACGTGACATGTCGATTGAAAGGATTAGAACCATAAGATAATCCTTGATTTAAGATCACTAGACATGGTTTTTGGGAGATAGTTACGACGAAACATGTTCGGATTAAATATTGTTAGCTAAAATTATGAATATATATAATTAGGATAATTATGTTTTTGTAATTTGTATGGAGGGTATTATTAATTAATTAATTTAATTTAATTATGTTTTAATTGCTCGGTGATTTAGAAATTTTAATTTTATAATTTTCCGAAGGTCGAAAAATCGTATCAGATTTTGGTTGTAGGTATAGTTTTAAAATGGAAGGAAAAGTCTGCTGTGTATAAGGAGGGGGTAAAATGTTTGTCTCACAATCAGTGAGGAATCAAGAATTATTGATTTTGGTGTTAATCGGATTTTGAAATATTTGCACTTTTAACAAATATAACATTTTTATAAAAATGTTTTCATAGGACTTTCTTATACATATTACTGAGTGTACAGTGTATGTATGTGTAATTATGTAAAACAATCTTCTGGTTAACTGATAAAATACAGGGTGATTCAGCACTGTCGTGCCAAACTTAAACAGTAGATTGAGAAAAATATTTTAAGCAAAAAACTTCCAATAAATATGTGTCCGGAAATTTTTCGTTAGGGAACTACAGCCCTCCAAAGATTTTCATTGAAATGAGTTTTTATTTAATATCTAGATAACTCTTTATGATAAAATTATGAAATTTGGTATTATGTTTAGTAATAATAAGTGATATCGATTTCTCGTATTAAACAATTGTAATTTAGACCGGGGATGTATGGGGCCAGTGGGCCCATCAATTTTTATCTAGTATTTTTTGTTCTTTAATTTTTTTATAAAGTTGGGCACTTATTTAAGGTTAAATGACACAAAATACGCAAAAATATACTTTGCTTATTTGTTATAGGATAAACCGTTTTCGAGTTATATCGATAGAAAAGTATAAGCATGCAGAATTTAACTTAATACAAATGCTCCAAATTACAAAAAATAAATTTATATTCTTGTTCTATGATTAAAGGTAAGAAAAAAAGTTCATATAAAGAAACCTCCTAATATGAATCCTCTAAGATCTGTAGCCAGTTGTATTACTGTATTATGTATTTTAATAATTTGACTAAAAAACGAAACTAAAAATGGCTATTTGTTGATAAGGATGCATTTTTTGAGGTATACTTATGTTAAGTTTTTGTCTTCATTTTTATCATAGAACTAGAATATAAATTTATTATTTGTAATTTGAAGTATCCGTATTAAGTTAAAGTCTGCATGCTTCCTTTTCCATCGATATTTCTCGAAAACGGTTTATCCTATGACAAATAAGTAAAGTATATTTTTGTGTATTTTATGTCATATAATCTTAAATCAGTGCTCAACTTTATAAAAAAAATGAAAGAACAAAAAATACTAGATAAAAATCGATGGGCCCACTGGCCCCATACATCCCTAGTCTAAATTATAACTAGTTAATATGAGAAATCGATAACACTTATTATTACTAAACAGAATACCAAATTTCATTCTTTTATCACGAAAGGTTCTCTTGATATTAAATAAAAACTCGTTTTTAGTAAAATCTTTGGAGGCTTGTAGTTCTCTTACGAAAAATTTCCGGACACATGTTTATTAGAAGTTTTTTGCTTAAAATATTTTTCTCAATCTACTGTTCAAGTTTGGCATGACAGTGCTGAATCACCCTGTATAGAAAAAATGGATAGAACATAAATTATAGATAATGATGTTTTTTTAACTTGCAAAAATTTTTTTTAATAAAATTTTCCTTTTATATTTTGTCGTTTTTTAGTTACAGCGTGTACAGACAGGCAGACATTATGGCGAAAATACATAATTAAGGAAATACTTAAACGGATATTTCCATTAAAATCTCGAATAAGAAAATACATCGACTTAATAATACTTTTTGATACTTGTATTTATATTTCTTATACTCAATATATATTATATATATATTTATATTTCTTATATACAAGTCATGTATTGTATATTTCTTCATACCGACATTTATAGAATAAAGGCTTACATTACAACACTATATTATTGTGTAGGCAAACTTTAACAAATCTTGGAAACTAATGTAATTAGTCATATAAAAACTTTTGAATAATCATTGCAGTTTGTCAATTTACAATAACTGCTCGAAATATTCCAAAGTTTGAAGTTTAACATTCGCAGTAATATATTACAATAGATATATATGTATATTATATAGTATATGGAGCGAAGATAGGAGGCACTTGAAACAGACTTCACATTTGTGTTTATAAACTTTAAATGAAATATATACCAAAGTACAATACATTAACAAATTTTGTGTTTACTTTGTACTCGAAAATACAAATGCAAGTATTTGTTTAACTACTTAATTTATTGAATTATAATCCAACTTTATAATTGTAATTCGAATCTATAAAATTAGGTACTGTCTTGGACAATATACTGGTTTAATTAAATGTTAGGAATATTTGTTGATACAGTGGTGCCTCGCATAACGAACTTAATTCGTTCCGGGAGCAAGGTCGTTATGCGAAAAGTTCGTTATGTGAAACGCGTTTTCCCATAACAATGCATGTTGCCGCGCAACCCACTTGACAAAACTCATAAAATACCCTTACCCGAATCCAATTTGAAGGGGGAGGGGTTATAACCGGAAAAATTCCTAAAATGAGCTTAACTAGAACCACAGATCTACAATTTAGCGAAAACCCGAGGTCTCTAGGTAATCAGGGGGTCGAGATCTGACGGACGGACGAAAAATCGAGCAAATAAGCGCTACCACTTCGTGGGTTGCGCTAAAAAAACACTACCTATATTTACGGACTTTGGTATTTTTAAATTGATTTAATAAAAATACAGGTGCCAGTATCATGGCTTGGTTTTAAATGCATGCCCGATTTTTTTCAACTAAATTTGTACACCTTTCCCCCGATTTACACGGCACTTGTTTTACACGATTTATAAATTGACAATTTTCAAAAAACTAGTCAAAATGTTTATTCCGCTCCATATACACCTTTACAAAGATTTGATGGCATTTTTGATTTTTTTCCTTCGGTAACCTGATGAAAAGAACAGGGGATTCCCGGGCTTGTAAAATATACATTTAAGGGAATCCCGGTAATCTGTGCGTATGTATTTCACAATACAATAAATGTAATAGTATATTGTGTAGCAAGGGTTGAAACAAGACGATTTCTGACGAGGGCGAGAGTTGACCAAGTGAAGCGAGGGCTGTCATCGCCCTGGTCTGAAATAGTCTTTGTTTCATCCCGTGCCACACACGCTATTTTTCATATCACATGCATTGAAACAACGAGTTTTGATTTCTGTAGCTAGTCGAAGTAAGACTATTTCAGACAAATAGCGCAGTAATATCTTATACTATTTTAATAATAGAATAATTCAGAAATAAGATTGACTTTTGTTTATTACAAATGCGATTCTGACAGACTTGAAATAAATAATAAATAAATGAATGTGCCGGGCAGAAACAACATTGTTTCTTTGTTTTTGCCCGGCATAGTCGCATTGGTCTGAAATTGTCTTGTTTCGACTGGCAAAACAGGGTTCAAAACTAGTTGTTTCAATGCATGTGATATGAAAAATAAATTAAATATCTACTTACATATATTACTTTCATATCTTTGTTGTTTTATGAACTAAGAACAATTTTGAGTTTTTCAAGATGTCTGACTTTTGTTTTACTTAAATAAATTACTGAATCATGCACATTTTTTTTTCGTTTTACACGATTTTACTTAGCAAAATTCAAGATTTCAGTTTACACGGTTTTGTGCAGAACGTATCTACCGTGTAAAACGGGGGATAGGTGTATTTACTTTTTAATAGATTGCAAAAGAATTAAAAAATTAAAAATAAAGAAAAAATGATAAAATAAATAATAAAAAAATTCCATATGCGGTGTTTTTCTTCTGTATAACACAACAAATTAAATCAAAGCGTATTTTCCTCACACAGAGACAATTGTGTCGATTTTTTCCTCTCTTTCTCTCTAAATCCATTTGTTCCGTTTAGACCAGCTTCTATTCGATCATCGTATATAGAACTGGTCGCAAATTAAAACTACAATAAAAACAATTAAAAAACCGTTACTGCAGTCACAAAGGCTCCACTCTCGTTTGTTTCAGCGCTGCCAACTACGTGTCGTGTGTTTTTTTTGACACCGTTTCTATCTCTCTTCTGTAAGTTTTCTATGTTCCAATCGTTTTATAGAGTGTGTGACGTATGTGTTAACAATTAATGTACAGTAGAAACCGGTTATAACGACATCGGTTAATACGACGTATCGGTTATAACGACTCAGAATAATAGTCTCGACTGAATCTCATTATAATATACCGTTGATAACGGCATTGCTTACAACGAAATACCGCTTTTAACGACTTTCTGTTTACAATATTTTCGGGGAATTTTATCGGTTTGTACGATTGACCGACTTTTGTTTCCATTTTTTTTTAAATATAGTATTTTTTATATAGGCAATACTCTTTTCATTTGTGTTATTTAACATTAATTAAAACAATTTTGTGTTTTTATTTCATTAATCTAAACGTAAGGATATTTTGTTTATTCTTTAATAATCCGTGATGTTTTATTGTCTGACATAATTTGTGCATTTAATTTTTTGTATAATAATAGTATATTATACCACGAGTCAATAATGATAGCTATTATTACCGCGGAATAATTTTCGAACCGAGCCGCGTAGCGGCGAGGGAGAAAAAAAAATTCCGAGGTAATAATAGCCATTATTGCGAGTAGTATACTGTACTTTATCTACGACTATTTTATTTACTTTCATAAACACAACTGAATACAAGGAATGCAAGCTTCAATACAAAAATTTTTGTTCTAATCTCAAATTAATAAAAATTAAATAATACCATGGAAACAAAATACAAACTCTGTTATTATAAATTATGCATTTTGATTTTTCCAGTAGCTGCAGCTTGTAGTACAATTTCGGGAGGTGTACAAGTAATAGACTCTTAATTTTTATCCATCTCAATACAAATACACAATCACTAGGTGTTTTATTTGACAGTCGCAAATAATTTTTTTAGACTTTAGAATTTGTGTATTTTGTTTCCATGGTATTATTTAATTTGAGAAATTTTGTGATTGGTGCATTTAGAGGGAATAATGACCATTATTCCCTCTGATGCACCAATCAGAAAAGTTCTTTTTTCATTATTCCCTCTGAGAGATATAAGTCGTGGATAAAAAATATTGTTTGACGTAATAATACATCATGGAAATGGTTAGGTTTAATTCTAATAAACCGAAAACAGATGTGGATTTCAAATATTCGTATACGGTGTATGATTGGTGGAGAGTTACCAATCAGAATCACATCTCATAATGTCAAACTATGTTTCCAGTAAAATAACGTTGAGTGTCGCTTCTGTATATCGTATATATGTATATATATATACACATTTATTATTCTGTGATTAAAGTTTTGATTTTATTTTGACGATATCTTCGCCCACAAACGGTGAATTTCACAAAATTTCAGCATACTCATTAAATTTTTAGTTTTTCCGATAAAAAGCTTAAAAAATCGAATTATCGGTTATTACGACAATCGGTTATAACGACCTAAAACTCCGGTCCCTTCGATGTCGTTATAACCGGTTTCTACCGGTGGCTAGTTTCTGGAAAACCGGGAAAAGTCAGGGAATTTTGCTATACAGGGAAAAGTCAGGGAATTTGGTTGGAAGTCAGGGAATTTTTATAAAAAAGCAAAATCACAAATTCTCGCAAATATTTAAAGAGTGACGTTTTTTTTAAAGGCTTTTTATCTCAAAATTTTTAAATAAAAAAACATGGAAAAGCGGTAAAAAATTCTCCTGGAAAACCGGGAAAAGTCAGGGAAATTTATTCCAAAGAAATACTGGTCACCCTTGTGTTCTGTAATTTTATTATTATTTTGTTCTGTATTTTATTATGAATATGGCTCCCTCAGCTTACGACCGACCTTGAGCTAAAGAAGCCAATAAGGAAGCCTCAGTAGTCAAGGAAGGTTATGATAGGAAGAACTATGAATACGACTGTAATATCTCTATTGTAAAAAAATACAATTGACGAGGTTTAAATTTTTGGAATAAAAAAGATATATCTTCTAAAGGGAATATTTTACTATAGAAGTTATAATAACATTTTATATAGAAAATTTAATGCTCTACAAAAAAGGTTCTATACAATTTTAGCGTAATATACATCATTTTTGAGATAATTTAAAAAAACTTACATACGATATTGATGATTTTAATATGAAACCATCAAGCCAGACCCAACTAAGAAACCAAGTTTCAGCAAAATCGGTTCAGTGGTTCATGAGTTATGCGTGTTACAATGATTCACGGGACAGACATACAGATAGAACAAAAAGTATTAGTTTTTCTTCAACTTTAAATTTCTATTATAGATATTTTTTGAAATTCTCTACAAAAATGTTATTTTAAAATTTCATTTTCTACTTAAATGTACTAGTTTTTTCAAATTACATAAAAAAGTTAAAAAATGAAAAAATATTGAGGAAAAAATTAGATCATCAAAAAGAAGAGTAAATTTGCTCCATTTAATAATAAAAAAGTTTTGAAAAAAGTTAATTTTTGACCAAATTACAAGCATTCGAAAACAGATTATTTTTAGGTGTTGACTTATAAAACATCCTCTATATCGTTAAAACGCGGGGTTTAACCAACTTTATGTGAAAGAAGGAAATCGTTTTTCATGGTGTTTTCTTTATTTAAAATGCAATGCTTGTTACTGTAACAACTTTTGTTTGTCCCCCCCCCCCCCCCCCATTGCTGCTAACGAAGAAGATTTGATTTATTTATCCATTCATTAGAAAATAAAAGGTATGTTCTAGCTTGTAGCACATTCAACTTGTGTTTTTGTTATATTATTTCTTAATTAGTGCATGGCACACTGCGACTCGTTTGTATTAATGAAAATATATATTAAAAAAAAAAACACAAACAAAAGAAGCCGGGAAAATCTAGCAGATGTTGTATATCAGCTGATATGAATGTTGTGGCGGTAAATAATAGTTTTTTAGAACAATATTTTTTAAATAAATTTTTTAGTTTGCTTTAAATTAGTTTGTTTTCGTATAAGGTGATTAATTTTTTTTTTATTTGATACTGTGGTCTCTACAACACTTTTTATCGATCTCTAGGAGTCCATTTGCGGGTTTACTCGTGTTGTTTTCATTATTATTAAGGTGAATAGCCACTGTGACGGGTCTAAAAATTGTCAATGTTTGAGAATTTTTTTTCACAGATATAACTAATTATTTTTGAATCAGCTAAAGGACTTTTTATTAAGTATATATTCAACTTATTAAATATCAATTTTTATTGAAAAATATTTTTTATATTGTCTTTAAAAGTATTTCAGTTATAACTGATTAACAGAGAAACATCAATTTATAATTTTCATCTCTCTTACATACCAAATTCAATTTAAAATAAATTTATAACAAATATTTTATATTGTCTTTAAAAGTATTTCAGTTATAACTGATTAACAGAGAAACGTCTATTTAGAATTATCATCTCTCTTAAATACCAAATTGAATTATAATTTAAAGCATATTTGATGATGATGATGATGATGATGGATGTTGTTGGCTGGATTTCTCCTTTTCCAATAGCTCAGTGGTGTATTTTATTTTTATTTTTTTATTTTGTTTTTGTAATGTATGATTTCACAGGGATACTAGATGGAAGGGGATTGTGCTGATGGGCAGATCATCGCAGGTTGAAACGTTTAGGGGGCCAGGTACAGGGGATGTGTAAGGTTGGGAGTTAGTTGGGAGGGAATATCATTTTGTATCGTTATGTAGTAATTTTTATATTTTTATATTACATTTGTTCAAATAGTTTATGATATGTATGTAGCTTTTTTTATTTCTTATTATTTCTTTATATTGTTCTATATTGATTTTTTCTTTTTTTAATTCGCTTTCTAATTCTTTTCTTTCTTTTTTGTATATTGGACATTTTGTTATGAGGTGTACGGCGTCGCAGATTGTTTTTTTGTCACATTGACAGAATGGAGTAGGTGCTAAACCCATGCGGTGCAGGTGTTGTGGTGTATTTAGATGGTTCAATCTCAGTCTGGTGATGGTCGTTAGGTTTTGTCTCGATTTTATTGAATTTTGTTCTTGGAACCACGTTTTTTTCGGTATTTGAGGTTGTATTTGTACGTAAGATCTTCCTTTCGTTCTAGTAGAGAATGCAAACTCTTCTTGCCATGCTGAATAGGACTGTTCCTTTATGATCGCTTTTAGATCGGTATGTGGTAGGAGTATATCTTTAATTTCTGATTAAAGCATATTTGTATAATTATAAATTTTCAATTGAGATAATATGCATGAAAATGACGAAAGTTACGTTTAATTAAAGATGGCCGCCTTCGAGTTTTGGTAACAGTTTCATAACTAACATTGGTTGTTATGAATCCATAATCTTTCCTAATCTAAATTCTGAACTATGTAAAAAAAGAAATACAAAAAACATAAAAGAAGAGAAATAGTGATCATCCTGTATATTATACTGTAAATGACATGTTTGATATTCAATGCTTCATATTAATATAAATAAACATATTGGGTATTTTCTCTACATTTACATATATTTTATTAATAAGTTTCATGACAGTCAAATATAAAAATAGATCTACGTACGTATATAAATAAAGAAAGGTTATATTTAAACTTAACTACATGAAAATAGGTACACCAAAAATAGCTTTAATGGATAAACTTGAAAAACATCAACAAAAATCAATTAGTCGAAAAAGAATGATACTTAATATACATATATATTTAGAGAACGACAGTGATATAATGATATCTCAAAATAGAATATTGTAGTTGTTGACAAGAAAAAGTAAATAAATAAATAAACAAATGGCTCGTCTAAAATAGACACCTCGAGTAGCGACAAATTGCTGTCAACTGCTTTTGTGTTACACGAAGTATATGTATCTATATTTAATCTTATGAAGTAGGGACATATTTTAGTGAAGCTATTTTTAAAAAATACTACATGACTGACTTAATCCCAGAGAAGATGATTTTTTTATGAAATTTAAGGGCAGATCAATTTTATTATTAATTGTTTTTGAAATATCGACTTTTGTATTTTGTGAGAAAAATATTTGATTTGAATTAGGCAAATAAATAAATGATTTTTACTACACGAATTTTTTTGCTTAAAAAATGGTTTAACATCATCGAAGTATTTTTCCAATAGTTGTTTTTGTATTCTACAGACTCATAATCAAAGTTCGTAAATCTTTAAAAAAAAATTTTTTAATGCTTGGCGCGGAAGAGTAGGATATGATAAAAAAATTTTAGTTTATTATTAAAAAACTAAAAAGTATCAGCTTCAAAAAAAGCCCTAGTTCAATAAAATTGAATCATTTTTGGCGGATTTACAGTAGTTTGAAAAGGTTCCATTTCTTATTGTTTTTCAACGTTAGAGAAGATGGAAAAAATACCCTTTAATTAAATCATGAACATTTGACAGCTGTGAACATTAAGAAGAAAAAATCGCAGCAACTTGCTATTCTGGATAACTTTTTGGGGCACTATTAACTTAAAAAAAAAAACATGTTTGCATTTTAGGTTTCATCATTTTTGACAAAATGGCGGCCAGATAAGTAAAAAATGAAAAAATACCGTTTTTTTACATGTTTTTAAAACGAAAATCATGGGAGGAAAAAAAATTTCTTTACAAAATCGTATGCAACGATTTTAAAGAGAATACTTTCAGCTTTCTAATGATATTAAGCCGATCATTGTGCGATGATTATTTCAGGATATACAGGAGTTTAAAGTCAAAAGTGTCATTTTTACTTTGACAGTGAATAACGCGGTCAAAAAAAATCGTACGGGGATAATAAAAAACAAATTTTCAAGAGAGAGAAACAAGCTTTTGAAAGATTTCATTGATTCTCTTGTAAAAAAATTTTTGCAAAAATGTTACGCTTTCAAAGTTTATAAAAAATTAAGGGATAATTTTTTGAACTGTTTGAACCCTTGGCCCAGAGCGGTAAGGGATGATAAAAATAATTGGGCTCTTAATTCAAAAACTTGAAAGTACAAGCTTTCGAATGAGCTTTGAATCATGTAAATCCAATCATTTTTCGCGGAAATATAACTGTTTGAAAATTGGTAAAAATTTTGATTGTTAAAAATTATCCTTTAATTTTTTTGTACAATAAAAAACATTGTTTGATATAATAATACATCATGGATTGTCAAGTTTAGGTTTAATTCAATAAACAGAAAACAGATATGGATTTCAAATATTCGTATACTGGTACATGATTGGTGGAGAGATTAATACTCAACCAATCAGAACCGTCGCACTTCATTATGTCAAACTGTTTCCAGTAAAATATTGTTGAGTGTATAATATATACATATTTATTATTCTGTGCTTAAATTTTGATTTTATTTTGACGATATCTTCGCTCACAGACGGTTAATTTCACAAAATTTCAGCATTCTCATAAAATTTGTAGTTTTCCGATAAATACATACCTTAAAACAATCTAATTATCGGTTATTACGACAGTCGATTTTAACGACCAAAAATGATCGGTCCCTTCGATGTCGTTATAACTGGTTTCTACTGTATTTAAATTTTCTTTTTATAAACATTTCTTCTGAGAATTCTGAATTTCATTAGAATGAATCATTTCCTTTTTTTACTCATACTCATCTAGAAATATCACAAAACTGATTGCTAACGTTAGGTTCCGTTTTGAATATTTATAAAGGTGTGGAAGGTATGATTATTATTTTTTTTTCACCAGTGTAATTATATAATACTTACTTACTTCATTAAAAAATATGTGACGCAGAATTTAATTAGGCGAACCCATATTTTTACATAATTAAAACATCTTAGATCCACTTTTGTCTTTATGAAAACAGGAAGGAATTCATTAGCATTATTTTTCACTGCGAAAGTTAATTTACAAAAATTATTTATTTAAATATAGTCAACGATAATTTACCTAAATAACTTTGTTACTGAAGAAAATAATTAAAAACTTTTTTAATATTCACGTTTTTTTTTTCGATGTTAAATGTTGTATTATTTGACAGTAGGTTTTTTTTGCTCGCTTTTAAAGTTTATAAGTTTATTATTTCATATAAAGTAATATTAAATTACCTAGTTTTTATTTTAATTAAAAAAACACATATTTTATGATCTTTCGTTTGAATTGGCTATTCGCTGGGTGCAAAGTAGGAAGTGGGGGAAACGAAATCAATCACAGCGCACGACGTGGCGAAAAAGAACACTTTGGGTGGACTAACTGTAATTTTTAATAGGCTCGTTTTTAACTGAAAATAGAAAGATCAACATGGTTAACCCCACTATAGACTATTAGCCCAGGCAATAGACTCAAAAAAACAGTCAAACTAAGAAAAAATTCCGACCAAGCTGGATTTTGGTGGAGACTTTTATTTTGATGTCCTAAACATACCCTAAAAAGTCCCCATAATTTGGATGGCGGGTTTTTGTTTTTAGGGGGTAAAGGGGGGCAAATTCTAGTTTTTTGAAAATATCTAAAAAATTATTAATTTTTAGAGAAAAATTGTTATGAAGAAAATTGTAGCTTATTAAATTCTACACAAAAAAGGTATTTATATTTTTTTTCGTATAATCAATACTTTTTAAGTAAACTGTTAACCCAGTCAAGGGTGCAGTGAAGAGTGCCAAAATCCGAACTTTTAGAGACAAGCAATTTTATAGTTGATTATTATAGATTTTGGTGCGTAGAATTCGAAAAAAATAACCCGGACTAGCGAAAAGTAGTGCAACACCCTTTAAAAGGGTGTTAAACAGGGGTTAAAGGGTTAAAACCTCGTTTTCAAGATTTTTTTCAATTTTTCTCAAAATCTAAATCGATGACAGGGTGTTTTTGACAAGTTTCGCGCACGCGTTGTATGCAAACACTAACAACGGTATTAAAACAGTGGTGATATTATGATAATTACCATGTACGGTCAGAGTCTGCAGCAACTGTGTTACAATACGTTGAAGTATGGCCGTGAATTCTTCGGGTCACGGCCGTGACCCGCGTGAGCGTGAGCGATTTTCAAATATTGGATCGTGAGCGTGCGTGATCGTGAGTAACAATAAAACAATCGTGCGTGACCGTGCGTGAGTAAATTTTTGTCGTGCGTGAGTCCGTGAGTCGTGACTATGCATATTTTGAGAATGATACGTTTGGATTCGTTTCACATATTTAATTGTTAATACGAAATGCTACAATTGACTACAATAAGAATTTCAAAGAAGAAGCACTGTAAAATTCAATAGTCAGCGTTGCCAACTTGAAATAAATTTAAAATCCATCTGTCGACACGTTAATAATCCCCCAGATTTTAAAAAGTATTTTTTGTTACTATTACATACTATGTTTTATTTCCATTTTATCCATTTTTTTGTTATTATTTGCACTAAAAATGTAGTTTAAAAGAAATAATACAAATATAAAGTATACACATATTACATTGCACGAAATTTTTTTTTAATTTATTTCATATTATTAAATCGTGTCACGACCGTGACCCGCCGTGCGTGATCGGGCGTGAGTAAAAAAATACAATTCGTGAGCGTGCGTGATCGTGATTTTTATTTCTGAGACCGTGAGTGAGCGGGCGTGACTAAAAAAATTTTGCTCGTGAGCGTTCGTGATCGTGAGCAAAAATTACTCACGCGCCCAGCTCTACGTTGAAGTATCACTGCTCTAAATTCCATAACAAATTCATAGATACTATCACAAAATTAATACCTCATTTGATAGTGCTTACTAGCTAGCAAAGTATGATACCGGACATTAAAGTTAATAGTGTAACGATCTATACACGTTCGCGCTAATTGAGATATTAATTATTCAACTTATTTATTAATTCATAAATAAAATAGAGGTCTTGATGGTTTTTTTCAGTGTAAGATGAGACACCTGTATATAAAACTATTAATAAGTAAAACAACTGAATATTTTTCATTGCATACTAGTATAAACAATAATATTCCTGTGTGACGTTGTAAGATTTACAATTAACTTTTGATTGCAATGCCTCTAGTATTAAACCGCGCTTGGTTCTGCTATCTATCATGTTCTTAAGAAAACACATGTAGAGTGAGAGAATGGTGTCAAATAACCGCGGAATGGCCGCGGGCTATTGTTCTTTGATAACTAGGAACTTCTCTAAGTGCTTCTATGTTTGGTTTGGTGTCGTAAAGGCGATGGCCATGGAGAGCTCGTGTTAGGAACGTCTTGTTGTAATTGCTTCATGAAAAATTCAAACGTGGATTACGAAGAAAAACATTATACGTTCCGGGGCTCGTTTTAAAATATATATGTCTTATGAGGTGGTAGCGGAAATGTGGAAAGCAGTGGCGTACCGTGTAAATCTTCATAATAATAAAAACATAAAATAAAAAACAATATTAAAAATGCAAAAATGTCTGATTGTTTGTTATCTTTTCACGGCTGAACTAGAGCTGGGCGCGTGAGTAATTTTTGCTCACGATCACGAACGCTCACGAGCAAAAAAATTTTAGTCACGCCCGCTCACTCACGGTCTCAGAAATAAAAATCACGATCACGCACGCTCACGAATTGTATTTTTTTACTCACGCCCGATCACGCACGGCGGGTCACGATCGTGACACGATTTAATAATATGAAATAAATAAAATGTTTAATTAATTTTTTTTCGTGCAATATAATATATGTGTATACTTTATATTTGTATTATTTCTTTTAAACTACATTTTTAGTGCAAATAATAACAAAAAAATTGATAAAATGGAAATAAAACATAGTATGTAATAGTAACAACCAATACATTTTAGAATCTGGGGGATTATTAACGTGTCGACAGAGGGATTTTAAATTTATTTCAAGTTGGCAACGCTGACTATTGAATTTTACAGTGCTTCTTCTTTGAAATTCTTATTGTAGTCAATTGTAGCTTTTCGTATTAACAATTAAATATGTGAAACGAATCCAAACGTATCATTCTCAAAATATGCATAGTCACGACTCACGGACTCACGCACGACAAAAATTTACTCACGCACGGTCACGCACGATTGTTTTATTGTTACTCACGATCACGCACGCTCACGATCCAATATTTGAAAATCGCTCACGCTCACGCGGGTCACGGCCGTGACCCGGCGTGACCCGAAGAATTCACGGCCCGCGCCCAGCTCTAGGCTGAACTACTGAACCGATCTTGATGAAATTTGGCAAGAATAAGGATTGTATCCTGAGGAACGAAGAAGAACATTATACGTTCCGGGGCTCGTTTTAAAATATATGTCTTATGAGGTGGTAGCGGAAATGTGGAAAGCAGTGGTGTACCGTGGAAAGCTTCATAATAAAAAAAACATCAACTAAAAAAATATTAAAAATGCGAAAATGTCTGTTGGTTTGTTACCTTATCACGGCTGAACCACTGAACCGATCTTGATGAAATTTGGTAAGGATATAGCTTATATCCTGAGGAACGTGGATTATGAAGAAAAACGTTATACGTTCCGGGGCTCGTTTTAAAATATATGTGTTATGAGGTGGTGGCAGATATGTGGATAGCAGTGGCGTACCGTGGAAATCTTCATTATAATTTTAAAAAATGCGAAAATGTTTGTTGGTTTGTTACCTTTTCACGGCTAAACTACTGAACCGAAATTTTGCAAGGAGATAGCTTGTATCCTGAGGAAGAACATCGGTTACTTTGTATCCCGAAAAAAATTGATTAGATTTAATAGAAAAATATAAATTCCACGTGGACGAAGACGCGAGTAAAACACATAGTTTTCGATATAATATATTTTATTCAAAAACGATTCTTGGGTTGATATTTTGACGTAAAACTACATCATCCCTGACGATATTTGGGGATAATCTCGTGAATATGATTGAGAAAACATATCTGGAACTAATAATTGTAATTCAATAAATAAAACTCCAATACAGAAGAATAAAAAACGTTCAACTAATTTAAATTTTCTTATCAAAACCTACACGTGATGGACACAACTCAAAAAATACCCTTGCCAATCGATTCGTGAATCCATCTCGAATCCAACGAGGTACATGAAGCCATATATGAAAAATTTTGTATGGAAAATGGACATTATACCTGTCTGTGGCAGGTGGAGGGTCATGACCGGAAAAAAATTCCTAAAATAGGCTAAACTAGAACTACAGATCTACCATTTAGCGAAAACCCGAGGTCTCTAAGTAGTCAGGGGGCCGAGATCTCGCGGTGGAAGGCAGACGGACGGAAAATTCGTGGGTTACGCTAAAAATGAGATTAAAATATGCATATATTTTTAAATTATCAATTAAGAATGAATATTAATTACATAAATAATACAAAAATAACGTTTTCATTTGAAGAACTAACAAAATTAGTTCATTTTAAGAATTTTTTTTATTTCTCCAATATAAGTAACTTAGTGACGCCACTGGTAAGTCGATTCGTGGTAGAAAAACATTACAGAGAATTTATACTATTTTTATATTGGAACAGATACTCTTCACACGATTTGATGATTTGTAATATTGCAATGGTTGAAATAATAAATGTTATTATATCTTTTAGACGAAAAACTTGTATGGTTCTTTGAAAATAGTGGGTTCTTTCACTGTGGAATGAATTTTTATTATGGATAAAATTTAATATATGATAAATGTATGGTTACAAATCCTTACGTCAGTGTGAGAAAAAAGAAAAGGGGCAGGGGGTCGAATCGTTACTTACATAATTTTACTCCAGTTTGTTTATTGTTTCAATTGATATATCTTATAATAAAAATAAGAAATGTTATCTATGAAGGGGGGGGGGGTCATCAAAGAACCTTTATAGAAAGGGAGGGGGTCAGAAATCGAAAAAAAAATAACCTTACGTATTTTTTTGATATTTTTATATTAATAAGATAATTTTTAATATTTATTATATAAATTTCATATGTATGTAAATTTGACATTATTTTATGCTACTGGGTACAAGTTGAGTCTTTTTAATCTTGAATGTACATTATACATACTACAAACAGGGTGTGAATTTTATACAAATACAGTAGAAACTGGTTATAACAACATCGAAGGTACCGGTCATATTGGTCGTAATTAGAGCTGGGCGCGTGAGTACTTTTTTGCTCACGATCACGAACGCTCACGAGCAAAATTTTTTTAGTCACGCCCGCTCACTCACGGTCTCAGAAATAAAAATCACGATCACGCACGCTCACGAATTGTATTTTTTTACTCACGCCCGATCACGCACGGCGGGTCACGGTCGTGTCACGATTTTGATATGAAATAAATAAAATTTTGTATTAATTTTTTAATTATTTTTTTTCGTGCAATATAATATGTGTATACTTTATATATATATATTTGTATTATTTCTTTTAAACTACATTTTTAGTGCAAATAATAACAAAAAAATGGATAAAATATAGGTAATAATAGTATATAATAGTAACAATTAATACATTTGAAAATCTGGGGGATTATTAACATGTCGACAGAGTGATTTTAAATTTCTTTTAAGTTGGCAACGCTGACTATGTATTTTACAGTGCTTCTTCTTTGAAATTCTAATTGTAGTCAATTGTAGCATTTCGTATAAACAATTAAATATGTGAAACGAATCCAAACGTATCATTCCCAAAATATGCATAGTCACGACTCACGCACGACAAAAATGTACTCACGCACGGTCACGCACGATTGTTTTAATGTTACTCACGATCACGCACGCTCACGATCCAATATTTGAAAATCGCTCACGCTCACGCCGTGTCACGGCCGTGACCCGGCGTGACACGAAGAATTCACGGCCCGCGCCCAGCTCTAGTCGTAATAATCGGTAAAAATGCAATTATATGGGATTCAGATGGACTTTTATTTTGAGTCGTTAAAACCGATACGTCGTATTAACCGATGTCGTTATTACCGGTTTCTACTGTAGTAATATTTCAATTTTAGTTTCGTAGGTATACATTTTCATTGATAGATTTGAATAAATTATTATTCGATATAGGTAATAATTTGCATTTTTGAAATATGTAAATTTATAATATCCTGGTAATAGAGGAAACATAAATAAATATAAACAATGGGTTTTATAAAAATGAGTTTTTTGTAAAATTCATCTAAAAATAATTTTATTATATTGGGTATTGACGCCTAATTAAAAAAAGAATCATTCACCAGCATCAAAAAACCCGTAGGGTCTTTTTTTGTAATAATAATATAATTTCAACAATAACATGAACAAGTTTAATTTTATGCATAATTGAAAATAATAAATAAAAAATACATTTTTACATGCACACTGTTGAAAGATAGAGAGAGAGATGAGACAGTGGTGAGTCTATATAAAAATAAAAGAGGTTCAAAGCTATATAATATATGTTTTATTCGTGTAAATAAATTACACTATTCAACAAAAAAATACTTTTGTAATACAGAGATCTGAATAGAAAATTTAGGAGGCTTTTGGCATACCGAAACCAGATTTGTTGCCCAATTGGTTTCATCACGTCAAGGTTTTGAGATATTCTAACCTAAAAGTCCCAAAAATGACTATATTGGCAATGTTAAAGAATTTATTATCAAGTAGGTAATTTTTTTCTAAAGTTGTCGGTGACCGTAACAAATAGTATTATCTTTCCTCTTTAAAATGAGTTTTAACTTTTTACTGTACGATTTTTTTTAGCCGAGATGTACTAGTTTGAAGATATGATATTTTTGTTAATAGAGTGTAGTATAGTAGATACAATGAACTTTTATTTTTTTATGTCTTCAAAGTAATATATTTCGGTAAAGAAAAATCGCATAGTAAAATGTAAAAAATCAAGAGAAAAGATAGTACTATTCGAAATCATGAAAGAAAACTTCAGAAAAAAATTACCTACTTAGAAATAAATTCCTCAACATTGCCAAAATCGTAATTTTTGGTACTTTAAGGTACGGATATTTAAAAAAACCTGACGTGATGGAATCATTTGGACAACGAATTCGGTTTCGGCATGACAAATACCTTCTAAATCACATATTCAAATTTCTGTGAATTTTTTTTGTTGACCAAATGTCGAACTTAAATATGAACACTGGCCAACAAATTATTTTATTAAGAGAATATGCGAGCGACAGCCCTACCCCACAAAAATGTAAATATTCGAAAATAAGTTTGAATTCAATTTTATTTATTTAATAAGTTTTGGGCTGCGTGTTTTGATACCACTGGTCTAAATAAGTGAAAATAATATTCATTTTTTTTGTCAAAGTATGAATTGAAAGAAATTTTTCTTACGTCGCTATCTCATTCTTGATAAGGTTCTATACTAACCCTATATTACCCGAGAGACAGTAAAAGTTTCTTATTGTTAGGTTGGTATTATAACAAACAAACAAACTAACTCACAAAGTTTTACTTTTTATTATAACAGTTTAGATTCAGATTAGACATAACATGTATGTATACCACTAATGAACAATACAGCTATAGTATGATAAAAACGATCATTACACACGGGACGCCACTGTGCTTGAGTCGGCGAGGGGCGGGAAAAGGGGGGTATATAAAAAACAAGGAAAGCTCTGCCGCGTCGGCCGCGGTGAAGCGGTCAGAGTAGGCGACGGGCAAGGTTTGATAAATTCACAGAGCAATAAGCGCGGCCTACTACAACAATACGCCGGCTATTCTTTAGCAGATTACACAACGTAAATCATTCGCGGTGAACGACAAAAACGTGAATTTTGTGGGTCCGACCGACGCGCAAACAGAGCCACTAAAATAGTTGAGTTTTTAGTGTACATATTTGCCGGAAGTTTTGGGTGGGTTGATGGGAAATGTATACAAAATATTTAGGTTGTTTAATTTGTGGTATAAATATTCAGCATATTTGGAATGAAAATAATATGCGAGTTTATATTCTAATTAATTATTAATTATTAATATCCCTCTGTCTGTCTGTTAGTGTTTTTATCATTCGAGAACCACTTATCCGATTTACGTGTTTTTTTAAATTGATAGATATGTTCTTTGGGCTAATTTTAGTATATATTTTGTTACGTTAGGTAACATAAGGAATAAGCAGTGATAGCCCACATACAGTTCTGAATCAGTGTACATCATTATTATATATTTAATACCACTGTTATAAAATTCCGAACAAATTATTGTTGATTTGACACCTCGTAGATAACGTTACCTTAGTTTTTGCTCTAGAGATTTTTTTTAATAATAATAAGAAATGTATTGAGAAAAATTGATACATTCTAAATTAATGTATAAAGAATTTAATTTTTCATATCACATGCATAGAAACAACTAGTTTTGAACCCTGTTTTGACAGTCGAAACAAGACAATTTCAGACCAATGCGATTGTACCGAGCAGAAACAAAGAAACAACGTTGTTTCTGACTAGCAAATTCATTAATTTTAAATCTGTCAGAATTGCATTTGTAATAAACAAATGCGAATCTTTCTGAATAATTCTATTATTAAAATAGTATAAGATATTACTGCGCTATTTGTCTGAAATAGTCTTACTTCGACTGGCTACAGAAATCAAAACTCGTTGTTTCAATGCATGTGATATGAAAAATAGCGTGTGTGGCACGGGATGAAACAAAGACGATTTCAGACCAGGGCGATGACAGCCCTCGCTTCGCTCGGGCAGTCAACTCTCGCCCTAGTCAGAAATCGTCTTGTTTCAACCCTTGCTACACAATATACTATTGTAGGTGAAAAACCTGATCGGTTTCGATTTTTACATTTAGCCTAAGGCGGCTATGACACTATCAAATAAATATGTCAAAGATCTTTGACAAAGTTTTGATCATATATTAAATTATAAGTAATTTCGTAGCCGAAACCGTCCACGAACACTTTTCAGTCGCCATTTTGATTTATCCGTCAAAAAACTTTGATTAAATATAAGAAACTGTCATTATAGTCCGGTAAAAATAGACATTTCAAATAACAAAAATTCCGACAGAGCTTAATTTTGGTGGAGACCTTGGATACACCATTAGAAATAAAGTGTCAAAAGTCCCCATCAATCCCATGTCTGCTAAAAAAGTTATTCGGGGTCAAAGGTCAACATTTGAGGTTTTTTGGATTTTTTTCGAAAACGGTAAGTTTTATCAAAAAAGTAGCCAAGACAAAAATTATAGATATTAAAATTATCTATAAAAATAGTCCTTTTACTTTTTTTTCTAAGAATTGCCATTCCTGAGATATCGCGATTCTAAAAGTTGAAGGAGTCACGTTCTACAAATCTACATGCACGGTGCTCTGGAAGCCAACTTTAATAAAAAAATTGATTACTTCTGATTTTTTTTATACAGTTCAATTCTTTAGTATTCAAGGAACATTTTAAGACCAAAAAGAAAAAATCGCCTGGGTACTTTTTTAATAATTCATAAAACAAAAATACATAAATCGTGCACGGTGCTCTCGATTTAAAAAAAAATTGATTACCTCTGATTTTTTTATACAATTCAATTCTTTAGTACTCAAAGAACATTTTAAGATCAAAATGAAAAAAATCCCCTAAGCGCTTTTTTTATAATTCATAAAATAAGTTATATATTTGTGGAATTTATATAATTTTTTGTTATCTAATCAATTTTTCGGGATATAAAGTAGTCTATATCCTTCCTCATGATGTAAGCTATCTCCCTACCAAATTCCATCAAGATCGGTTTAGTGGTTTAGCTGTGAAAATGTAAACAAACAAAGACATAGTTATTTTCGCATTTATTTATAATTTTAGTATGGATTTATAAAGAAAAGTTTGAGGGCCACTGTTGTACCACATATGTACGTATGTATGTATGCTTATATGTACATATATTTGCATGTGAACAAATACACGGGATCAGCGCGTTTGATTATGAAAAGATATCTGTTGTGTTATACACAAATAGTATTTTTGTTTATATACATGTTGGTGATTTTGTGTTCTGACATTTAACAATTGTATTCTGCATTATGCTAGATGGTCTTTGTCAATCTATATAATGAAACAGTTAAATTTTAGAACTATGTTGATGTGACAGTTACGTTGGTAGAGTGTAATGCTACTCTATAAAGTTATATGATTTAATTTAAAATATAAGAAAAAGGGATAAAAAGTTATTTGTATACAGGGTCCTCCAATAGTGCGTCCGGCATTCCTAGCGCACTTCCCGTAGGAGATAGAAAAAAAAGTTTGGTACATAATATTATTGGTTTGAAAAGATCAACGTCGTAAAATTATTTTCAATAATACAGGCTGTTCCATTTTTGCACTGAAACAAAAACAAACATTTTTTTAAATGGAACCCCCTATAACTTTTTCAGTATTCCGATGTCATATTTTAATCTCCACATTATCATCTATTCATTTTTTGATTTATTGACAGTGTTGCCAAGTTATAAATTTTTTTCCGAAAAATAATCCATAAACAGGGTCAACTTTAAAAAATCGTAGCGACCTCGTTTTTTTTGAAGCGATTGATTTTTTTAACAATAATATTAGTCATGATAAAGAGTAACATTTTGATAATAACCAATTTGAATTTAATTATATAGGGTGTCCATAAAAAAATGTCAAAATTTTCAAACTTAAAAATGATAAAACTCATTTTTTTCAAATGTGACTACCCTTTTTTTATTTCGCTATTCGATGGTGGGTTTTCTCCTTTTCAATTTGTATAGGGGATGTCCTATGTGTAAACCCCATAGTTTCTCAGATATTCAATACTTTTAATAAAATTAACCTTTTTATTACACTTTTATATACCGAAGTAGGCCGTGCTGATGAAAAACACATGCCGGCAAATTAATTTGAGCCATGATTTGAGCCTGGATGAAAATAGAAGACATTTACAACATTTATTTTGATCTTTTATCTGTTATGTTTTTTTAATTTTGTAACTTTTCATAATTTTTTTAAATAAAAGAAATAATTTTATTACATAAGTATTATCCGTTTTAACAATTGATTTTAATCAAATATTACATTGATACTTAAGTACTACATTTTGTCATTTGTTTTTTATCAGCACGGCCTACTTCAGTGCATAAAAGTGTAATAAAAAGGTTAATTTTATTAAAAGTATTGAATATCTGAGAAACTATGGGGTCTAGACATAGGACATCCCCTATACAAATTGAAAAGAAGAAAAACCCCCATCGAATAGCGAAATAAAAAAAGGGTAGTCACATTTGAAAAAAATGAGTGTTATCATTTTTAAGTTTGAAAATTTTGACATTTTTTTATGGACACCCTATATAATTAAATTCAAATTGGTTATTATCAAAATGTTACTCTTTATCATGACTAATATTATTGTTAAAAAAATCAATCGCTTCAAAAAAAACGAGGTCGCTACGATTTTTTAAAGTTGACCCTGTTTATGGATTATTTTTCGGAAAAAAATTTATAACTTGGCAACACTGTCAATAAATCAAAAAATGAATAGATGATAATGTGGAGATTAAAATATGACATCGGAATACTGAAAAAGTTATAGGGGGTTCCATTTAAAAAAATGTTTGTTTTTGTTTCAGTGCAAAAATGGAACAGCCTGTATTATTGAAAATAATTTTACGACGTTGATCTTTTCAAACCAATAATATTATGTACCAAACTTTTTTTCTATCTCCTACGGGAAGTGCGCTAGGAATGCCGGACGCACTATTGGAGGACTCTGTATATGTTACCGGCAATGTATGAAATCCGGCATTGTATAGATTTCCTAGGAATTCTATACAATGCCTAACGATTTCAGGCAAAGTATGAAATAATTTTTTAATTTAAATCTATTACATACTTTACCTAGGCATTCTATAGAATACCAAGGAATTCTATAGAATGCCTAGATGATATTAGGAAATGTAAGTATTAAATAAAAGATAAAATGATGCTATTAAAGTAGATATATATTAGTTAATTTATTTTGAAAAGTTAAAATTCATATTAGGGGTCTTAATTGTTAAAATAACCAAATTACATAAACAATATTGAAACGCTTGTTATTTGTTATAATAAGTAAATAAACTAGCTGCCGGATCCAATTTTACCCGGGGATATAAAATTAAACTTTATAACGTATAATGCCGTGGGGTGCGATCCTTTAGGTCCACACAATCAACTTCCCAACATGGTATGGCTATCAATACTTGAATACTGATTATTTATTGTTTCCATAATTTTTTTTTTAATATGTATATGAAAAATTTTAATGGAATTTGTCAGAAATAAAACCCACCAAAACTAATATTATAAATATTAGTTTTCTAATATCCTAATGTCAAAAATATAATGCACATTTTTAGAGTAACTAATCTGACAGTTTTAATTTCGTTTGTTCTCATGGCAACATGAATTAGTAGACGTATTTATTAGTATTTCAAATTCAAATTTTGATGGTGGTTTTCACCCTTTTAATGGCTGTTTAGACCCATATAAAAAACAAATATTGAAATACACGTTTTATTATATGTATTGTATAATATTTATTCTAAATAAATCTAAGTTACGAGTAAATCCGATCAAAACAAAAAAAATAACTCAAAAAACATCCCTTTTTACCCCCGTAGGGGTTGAATTTCGGAAAATCCTTTCTTTCAGATCTTATTCACGCCAAGACGCTTCGATTAACACCCCAACGAAGTCAATAGCATTTTTTATTCGCGAGATTTCGTCCCGGAAAAAAATGACACGTACGTACACACACACACACACACACACACACACACACACACACACACACACACACACACACACACACACACACACACACACACACACACACACACACACACACACACACACACACACACACACACACACACACACACACACGCACGCACGCACGCACGCACGCACGCACGCACGCACGCACGCACGCACGCACGCACGCACGCACGCACGCACGCACGCACGCACGCACGCACGCACGCACGCACGCACGCACGCACGCACGCACGCACGCACGCACGCACGCACGCACGCACGCACGCACGCACGCACGCACGCACGCACGCACGCACGCACGCACGCACGCACGCACGCACACACACACACACACACACACACACACACACACACACACACACACACACACACACACACACACACACACACACACACACACACACACACACACACACACACACACACACACACACACACACACACACACACACACACACACACACACACACACACACACACACACACACAGACCTTTTTCTAAATATAGTGTAAATATACTCTAATGACCTTTAAACACGAAAATATGTTAAAATTTTTGATTTCGATTTTCGGACCAATTACAATAACTACCTATTGGGAAGTTAAAAATAGTTTAGTCGAATATTAAGTATATGATTTAAAATTGTTAAAATAAAAAACATACACACATATTAGATATTATAACAAAGTCATTTAATAACATATTAGTCCATAGTATTAAGTAAGATAAATAATTCAGTATTGTCGGTAATCTGTAAACCTTCAGCTGACGAGAATTATCAAATATGTTTTATTAATATTTGCGTCTGAAGTATTTCAGTATTTTATTACATAAAGTAAGCCAACGTCTGTGCCTGAACCAAAATTGGTTATATAATTTAATTCATTTTATACATTGCCTGATGATTTTAGGTATTCTATATAATACCTAGGAATTCTATACATTGCCGGTAACATATACAAAGATTAATATTAATAATTCGTGAATTATTAATTTCTTTGATACAGTAATCAGTCATAGCTAGGGCTGCCATCACCTAAATTGCCGACCCCGGATAAACACGGCAAAAATCCCGGACATTTGGGCGAAATATGGTTTTTTCCCCGGACACCTCTGAAAAAATATTTTTTGTAACAAAAATAATAGTCGAGTCAATGAAGCTCGAAAATGGCCAAAACTTCCGAACCCTCAGAAACAGCACCGATTTTGATAAATTTTTTTTAAATGTTCGTTATACCATAATATTTGAAATCAGAAACATTCTAGTCGTCGGATTTAACCCCTCCCCCCAAATTTTGAAAATTTGTATAATTGACTGGTTTCATATATTAAGTCCGATTTTCGACGAGATTTTTTTACCTGTAGGGGTTTTGAGGGTCGCTGAATAAAAATACCTTGTCAAAATAAGGATTTTCCGGGAATTTTCCCGAAATTTTTTTTGTCTAAATTTATTGAAAATTTTGATAGAAATGTGTGTTTTTAAAAACCCCTGCCGGATAGCCCCCGGACGTCCTTCAAACTAGGACGAATCCGGGGAAACCCGGACGGATGGCAGCCCTAGTCATAGCGGCCTAGATTTCTATACAATATTTAATCAGTATACCCAACTTAGAGAAATTATAATAGCACTAAAGTTAGCCCCGCTTTTTCAATGCAAATAGGTGCATATTTTTTTTTAAATTTGAGTAAAACATTTGAATTCTTTTGCGGACTCTCGAGTCAGGATTTTCCTACCCCCCCTCCCCTGTTAAGAAATTTAAAACATTTAACAGTTGACGTATTTATGTATTGGGCTCCTAGGCTAAAGCTCTGCCCCCCCCACTTGATTGTGTCTATACGCAAATTAAAAGTAATAAAAAATATTTAAGTATTAACTCAAAGATTTTAAAAAATGAGTTGGGTTACATACACCTAAGTGTGCAGGGGTTACCCCCCCTTCTCATTATCACTAATTTATTAGTAAATATTATTTAATTTATAAAAAAAATGAAAATTATTTTCTTATAATTAAAAAAAAAAGTTACCTCCCCGAATTTATTTCTGGATGCGCCACTGCGTATATAAATATATAAAAGTGAGCCGCGCCAACAGTGACCGGAGAGACATGTGTATATATGATGAAGTAGGGAATTATTTTAATTTACTTTTTGCACAATATTGTCGGGACGTATGACACTTTACTCGGACCTTGGCGATCCCTGTTTTAATTTCACTGTGTACCAACTTGATTAATTATAATGTTTGTCGCGATGTTGACTCACACGCGCTTTTTGTTTGAGTTTGTTTTGGATTTTGTGAAGATTTTCAGTGTGTAATCTGAATTTTCGGTTTTGTTTAAATATTTGTTTTACTTTTTTTATGAGTGTTGAAATTTGTTTTTTATTCGATATGTTTTATTTTACGTATTTTTACTTTCTTATACCATGTATATGAAATACATAGGTATATGTACAAAATGTACATATAGTATAAGTAAGTATAGTAAAGCTGATTTTTTTCGAAATCTGGATTTTGACGGATTTTGAACTTCCCTGAATCCATTTTGACTATTTTCGCAATGATGTATTTTTTTGTCTATCTGTCGGTCTGTCTGTAGACGCTCTAACTCAAATACGACAAATCGTAGAAGGGTGAAATTTTCTACTTAAGATTAATTTTTGTCTGGGAAGAAAACCTATTTTTGAAAACGATCTTTCAACCGGAAACAATTACATTGAAACAGTGCGAATTAGAGAAAAATGACCAGGTTGAAAATTGTAGGTAATTTTATTATCTATAATATATGTTCTATTCATTTTTTCGAAAAAAACAAATTTAATTTTTTTTAATAAGTATCCGTTTTTAAGTACATTTCAAATGGTTCATAACAGAGAAGAAATATCTGCCATAAGTGTCATTGGACTTTCTTATACGTACTACAGATATTGTACAGTGTACGTGTTTGTCATAGGTATCATGTGTCTTTCTTATACGTAATACTGAGAATAAACAGTGTAGATTATTCTAAATAATTATCTTTAAAAATTCTTTCTGGCTAAATCATAAGTGTTGGAAAAAAATGTATGAGGAATAAATTATAAATAATAACATACTCGACATTTTTTCTCTAAAATATTTTTGTTTTATTTCAAATATAAATCCAAAATAAAAAAAACGACAAGAGTAAACATCTGTTTCCGTCTTTTTGTTAGTAATTACGTTAAACATAATTCGTTCGATACATTATGTATAAAATAATATTTCTATAGTTTATGTCCCATTCATTTTATTCTATCTTTTATTAGTTTATCAGAAATATCTTTAAATAAAATAAAAACCACGTACACTGTTCATTGTCATTATTACGTATAAGAAAGTTCCGTGGCACACATGGTAGATATTTTTTTATTACAATAACTTTTTTACTTTTTTATACGACTATAAAGTATTGTAAAGCTGATATTTTTTCTTCGAATTCTAGATTTTGATGAAAGTATCCTTTTTTCCGTCCATGAATATTTTTGCTATGATGCCTGTCTGTAGATAGGTACTGTTACTTAAAAACAACCAAAAATTATCTGGGAAGAAATGTTTTTATTTTAGATGTTAATATTTCGAATTATTTTTGAAATGGTAGGTATGAAGTATAAAAAAAATCTTTTAATAGAAGTTGTAGAGAATATTATTATCTATAACTTATGTCCCATTATTTTTTTTCTATATTCCATACGTAAGCCATTTAACCCATAACACCTTTTTTAGATTGTAACAAAAAAATAGTCCTAAAAACTAATTATATAACTTAAATAATGACTATAAAAAATCCTTCACTTACAGACTGTTTTTAATAAACGTGCACACTCTTCGAAGACAAATTAAGTAAGCAAATTAAGTTAATATGACATAGCAGAATCATGCATATATTATTAATCCGACTACCACCCCTTTGGGTGCCTCCTCCCTCGACGCGCCTGTGTTTATGATTAAAGACGAACTACCGACGTTACGACACTGTTGTATTTGATGCTAAAGAGGTTTAATATTTTACGTAATGAAGTCCTCAAATTAGTGTAAGTTGAAACGTTTATGATAGACGTAAAATCTTAATTATACAAACCTGCCAGTGTTGTATTGGTATATATTTGTTTTGACTGTACAAATCATAGGCATGATGCCATTAAAAATTATCAATGAAATTATGATTTAAAATAATGAAATAGGTTAAAAAGATTATAAAAAATGTATTAATTTTTTATATTAAAAGCGAGATTAATATAATTTTTGTTAAAATAAAAATGCGAAATACAACAATCCGCCATGTTAAATGGAACACGAATCAGAGCGAATGACGCCACGCATCAGTCTTTTATTTTAGACAAATATCAATTCCTCTTAGAAGATCATAAGGTACATACCTTATTTAAGAACTTATATATTTTGGAGTTCATTTTTAACACACAAAATAATTAAATTATTGTCTAACTCTGAATGTTTGATTATTGTTGACAAGGAGTGTGATGTCACAACTCTGAAATGTCACCTGCGAGCGTTTTGGCGTCAAATTCAAAATTATTTTTAAAAGAGTCAATTTTTGCGATTAAACTTATTTTCTGTAAAAAAGTATTTTTTTGGTAATAGGAAACACGTAAGATCATCATATACCATAGAATAGTTTTTTTTTAAATTAGTGATCATGCCTATTCTATAATCCATACATGTGTCTGTCTGTCTGTTTCGTTACCTTTTCACAGCTAAACCGGTCTTGCATCCTGAGAAATGACATACGCCACTTTTTATCCTGAATAATGTATTAGATAAAAAAAATGGACATAAATGACATTTGTACGAGTGACCTTTTTTATCGACTGTAACAGAAGTCTACTTTACCTACCTAACCTTCTTCTATTGACTATATATTTTTGTATTACCGATGGGTTATACGTTCAACTTGTACATTTGTTTGTTTGTACGATTCCCTTTAAAAGGCCAATAAAATATATTCTTAAATAAAAAAATTGCATCGCCCTTCGTAAATTGACCATCTTTCGATAGTGTCCTCTTTTTCTAGCAAGATTTCGATCCTCAATCGTTTTCACACACCTTAACCCTTTGTAGCTCCATGTGACATTTCTGTAACAAACCACAATAATCCCGCTAATATACGTACTAAATATATTTAGTTCATTCAAATATGTGTAACACTACTGTAACATACCACTGAAAAACTAAGTATTAAGTAAAATTCACAGATGGCATAACCTATTGACTTACGTATTATTACGTAACTATTGGCAGTATGGCAGGACCAGGTCCGGCTATTGGCCGATTTGGGTAGAAAAAAGAATACGTTGTAAGTTTCCCCAGTGTATGACGTTTCACAAACAATTTGCGAAAAATGCGATGTAGCATTATGCTACAACAAACTAAATAATTGTTTCAAATCCTGCCATACGACATAAGTATTTTTTTACGATTAAAAGTAATGTCACTTCCAAAAAAGTCAAATAAATATTTTTAAATTTCTGAAAAATACGTGTTTTTTTATATGCCTAAATTAGTCTCTTTATCAACATAATTTAAATTTTTCTGATCTTGAGCTACAAAGGGTTAATAATTCGTGTTATGCCTTGTTTACATGGAACAAATACTCGGCCGAACCAGTAAGATCGGCCGAGTACTCGTCCCAAAAAAAAGTCCAGTACTCGGCCGAGTGAAATGAACGAGCGAATGAATAGAAACTTCTGCTCGGCCGAGTACTCGTCCCATGTAAACAAGGCATTAATTTAAGATATAATGAAATAACACAAATAATAAAAATAACGATAATGTAATAAGGGCTACCACCCTAAATACAACCCTTGATAATTTTCAGTACATCCTGTTCTAGCGACCTTAGTTCACGCGCTGAATTATCTTTTAATTGAATTTTAAAACTGCCTTATTATTAAAAATGTAGGTCTAACGGGTCTATGTGTTAGCGTGAACTGTTATAGAGAAATAAAATGAAGATAATATTGCGAAGAATGGCTCGTATAAATACTTAATAAACTCATTTTATAATGTTTGTATATTTCATCATTAAAATATATGCTGATTAAGAAATTAATTAATGTTTTAGCATATTTAAATTATTGCTGTTATCTTTATCTTTATTATAGACGTTTATATAAAACAGTATTTAATTTTTATTTAAGGGGGGGTTATGTATTCATCAGTATGTATGTTTGTTTGTACTTATAGGGCTGAACAGATCCTTACCAAATTAAAATTAAAATGAACCTAAGCGAATGAACTAAAAAAAATTTACTGACCTGTGATATTATTTTAAAATTTATCTTACAATTGGGTCAGTCCGCGGTGACGGGTGTGACATTTCAACTCAGATTGGAGTTCATCATTTCTAAATAATACTAGTTAATAACATGGTTTTACCATTTTTCTGTAGATATTAATGTAATACATGTATATTCAAAGAATAAAAGGTCTACGGTTATTTTACAAAAAAATACCAGCGTTCAAAGCCCTGTGACGGGTGTGACGCCAACTATTGCAAGTCTTGCAACCTCTATTCAAAATCTCAAAAGTTTAGCAAAAATAAATAAAGTTACTTTATAATAATATTACTTGAATATGTTACGAATATATTATTTTTTAGTAACACAAGAGCATCAGGTAAATACGTAATCTATTTAACTGGTTATTAATCAACAAACTGTTGACGGGTGTGACAGAAAATTGTGACGGGTGTGGCACGTTGAATAAAAGGATACACTAAGAGTACTATGTGTGTGTTTAATTGCTTATTCATATTATTAACTAATACTTATAACAATTATTTATCAAATACATCAATAGACTCATTAAATTTATAATAAATGCGGACACCCTTAGTAATTATTTTTAATTTGGTCAAATGTCACGTTTGATATGTAATTGTCAAAGACTTTTAATAGTTTGCCACGATCGTCACTTATTCTTAAGTAAGTTATTGTGATTTCACCTTATTTGTTGTCTTTTTGTAAATTTTTTGGAATTTTTTAAAAATATTTTGAAAATTAACTAACATTTTTCTAATTTTCTTTTAGTTTATGAAAATTGATATTAAATAATCTGTTAATTTTATATTTTCGTATTCATTTTCGTAAAATATTTTTTTAACTATCTCGTATCGATTACCGCGGACTGACCCAATTAATAAAATGTAATATAAATATAAAAAAATCGTTTTTTTGTGCATTTTCTCAATCCTTATACTTTTAAAAATCACCCCTAATTTTTTTAAATTCGAATTCTAACACAGTGTTATTAGTGAAAGTGTTCGCGCGCTTCCATTACTCAATACTTGCTAACTCTGTTTTAGGCAGCTGTTTCTCGAAACTACTTTTTTTGAAATGGCGGACAGTTAATCTCCAAAACTACTCGACCGATTTAAATGATTTTGATCTTGTTTTGTTCGTTGAGATGTTTTGTATGCTAATTTACCACATTTTGCCAAAAAAATTAATTTTAACATTTTTTTTAGCAGAGAATAGTGAAAAAAAAGTGTTTTTCAACTTTTTTTTCAAACAGTCACCATTTTTTTGTTTATTTTTTATTTTTGGCAAATTGTGATATATTGTCACGTAAGAGACCTCTCTTTTGAAGATGCCGTTTTTTTTTCAAATTCACCAATCCTGAGATTAACTGTCCGCCGTGGGTCACCATTTTTTGAGGCCTCAACTTTGGCGCCTCCTGGATAGTTGTTAAATAAACTGCCTTGGCAGGCACGAGACTTTTTTATACATCATGACACCGAAGTATTAATATGTGATTACTTTTATAATTTAATATTTGATTTTAAAATTTTTTACTTACAAAATGATTTTCAGTGAATAAAATTGATACATTCTATTTAATATTGACATTCAATATTAAACGAAATCAATAAAGATTAGTGATTATTGTATTAACAAGTATTTATTTTGCTAGATTTCAATTTTGACACTTCTAATAATAAATGCTAAAATTTTCATAGATAACTAGATTTTTTTGTATTATTCAAATCATTTTTAAATTAAAACCATTAAAACTAATATTATTATTTTTTTTGTTAATTCATAAGATACAAAAAAAAGAATAGAACATAAATTATAGAAAATAATATTCTCTACAACTTGTATCTCAAACATTTTTTTCTAATACCTGCCGTTTAAAAAATAAATCGAAACAATATTTTTTTTTAGAAAATCGGTTATTTCCTAAAAACAAATTTTTTGGGGGAAAATGAATAGAACATAAATTATAGATAAAAGTCCCTTCTAAAACTTTAATCTAAAATATTTTTTTCTACTGCGCACCGTTTCAAAAATAATTCGAAAAGTTCAAAAATTGACATCAGTAAACATCCGTTTCCGGTTTAGTGATGGTTTTTAAAAATAGGAGGTGCACATCTAGAGTATACAAGAACCTTAAGTTTATATTCCACGTTCGTAAGTATTACAGTTTTGGCTGTAGAGCGTTCACAGACACACACACACACACACACAGACAGACACACACACAGACGTCATTGAGTTAATGGTTGTATATGATTCAGGGACCCTCAAAACGTGTAATTCCGTTAAAATCTCGAGTTCTATTTTTTTCGTGATCACTATACTTTATTTATACATTACATTTCATGTATGTATAAAAAAGTAAAAATGAAATTTAAATAAAATTAGAAAAAAAAAATTTTTAAAAACAAGCTTTTACATATGCACTAAAAAGTAAAAAATAAGTTTTTTTTTCACAAAGTCTTCCAGAATTCGTATGACTAAAAAAGCTTGTGGCGTTCATTTAATATTTAATGTAATATTTAGAAATATAAAAAATGTCGAAAATATCAATATAGGAAAAACTACATTTTCTACTATAAATTAATATTTTCAAATCTTCCATTAAATTGCATTAATATTATGTTAAAATGCATATATGTATAATATTGTATAATGTATATACATTATACATATATGTATACATTAATATTTGGAAATCTAGATTCAAATAGGACAAAGAACCTTTTGCTAGTTTAATTTAGTATTTTAAATTCCTGGTTAATTTATCGCACATGAAAGAAATATTTAGTAATCTAGATTCAACATAGGAAAAAAGTCTTAACAGTATTTTATCTACCTTAAATTATTATTTCAAAATATTACATGAAATATTTGGAATTCTAGATTCAAAATAGAATTAAGGGCTAAGAGTTTCTCAATGGAAAAACTACATTAGCTACATTCAATGAATATTTCGAAATATTCCATAAAATTCCATATATGTACATAATTTATATCAAATATAATATAAAATATTATATCCTGTGAATATTTTGAAATTATATTCAACCTAAATGAATATTTTCAATTAATATTATTTAATTGTACATTAAATTCCTGGATAATTTGATATAAACTACAGGAATATTTTGGCTTCAAGATTTATCATATGAAAAAGGGCTAAGAAATACCGAAAAGAAATACTACCTTATCTATTTTATAAATTAATATTTCAAAACATTAACATACATTGAGTTTCAGGTTTATTTAGTATCAACATTACATTAATATTTGATCTACTATAGATTTTTCCAATATTGATATTTTCGACATTTTTTATATTTCTAAATATTACATTAAATATTAAATGAACGCCACAAGCTTTTTTAGTCATACGAATTCTGGAAGACTTTGTGAAAAAAAAACTTATTTTTTACTTTTTAGTGCATATGTAAAAGCTTGTTTTTAAAAAAATTTTTTTTCTAATTTTATTTTATCCATTTTTAGTCTAAAGTTATTTATTTTTTTACTATATTATATTATATTCATTGCATCATAAGACCAGGCCCAGATAGGGGGGGGGGGGGGGGGCTAGGAGGGCCATATGGCCCGGGTCCTGGTATCAGGGGCCTCGGCGTCCCGAAAATTATTTATACTTTACATTTTTACATTTTTTGATACTAATACTATTTTTAATAGAGATTATTTAAAAAACATAAATATACTACAAAAAAACACACCTTTTAGAAAAAGTACTTAAAAAAACCTCACGGTTTTTAATACTAAATAATATCAGGAAGAAACAAGAATTTTACTAGTACGAAAGTTGTTTGGAATGTCCTTACGTTGAAGCTCTCTCAGGGTCTGCATAAGACTAAAAACCCTTTTTACTTCCATGTTCGAAGAAATGGAAGTATTGTTATTACAATACGTCAAAAAATCGTTAGTTTTTATTTTAAAATGAACACTAAAAATTTGATTGTATATTCGCTTCTTTAGAAATGAAGCGCAGATCCAGGGGAGGGGGCATGGTGAAATGACACCCCACACAAACCTAAAAAGTAAAGCAAATTAAATAGAAAAATGCTTATTAAATATACTAAAGTAAAATTTTTTTGTCTATTTCACAGACCATGACCCCCTCCTCCATTGTAAAGTTAGACTCGCGTCTCTTAGAAAAACAATACCTACCTATTTAGATCTACAAAATTACACTAACATAAATTAATTTATATTTAATATTTTTCAATAATGCCATAACAATATAATACATATACATTACATGTATGCATATAGGATGATATAATAACAATAAAATGAGATACTATAATACATATTTATGTATACCTACATACATTTAAATGAAGAAATAAAGCTAAAACGGCTAAATCTTTTCTATATGTCAATATAATCACTACAAATAAAATTTATAATACATACCTGATATTTATATAAAATTCGATAATTTTTCAATAATTTTCTTCAATTTATAATTTATAATCTTCAATAATAATTATCATTTCTATTATTATGAATTATTTGTATTATGAGTAATATATTGCAAAATATTTTGACAAAACATAATTTAATGTTATTGTCGAAGCAAACCATGGTTACGAAATAATTTGAATTATGAAATAATACTTGATCGCGCAGGCAGGATATTTTATTATATTAGATACATCAAAAAAGACCTTATAATGAAATAACATAGCTATAAAAATGATAAAAAAGTGCATTGTCACGGAGAATACACCATATTTGAAAATTTGACGAAAATCGTACGACGGGAAGTTAGTTAAAAAACGGTCGTAAGATTTGTGTTCCGTCTCATACATAGTTACATAGCATTTGAGTTAAGTAAAAGCTTGTAAAAATCAAGTATTTTTGTATTCTATAAACTTTAAATAAAAGTTTTAAAAAAATCATTGTAGGCAGGCCCTGTGAGAGCTTCAACGGGGCCCGGGCCAACCCACATTTTGGGGGCCCCATACCCCCCCCCCCCCCACCGAGCATAAGGACATTCCAAATAAATTTCGTACTGGTAAAATTCTTATAATTTTCTGATATTATTTTAGTATTAAAAATCAGGAGTTTTTTAAGAAAATTTTGCTTTCTACTTAAACTTTTACCACAAGGTGTATCTTTTTTGCAGTATATTTATGTTTTTTAAATAACCTCTGTTAAAAATAGTATAAATATCAAAAATATGTAAAATACTAATAATTTTCAAGGCGCCGGGGCCCCTGAGACGCAGGGGGCCCGGGCCATATGGCCCTCCTAGCCCCCCCTCTATCTGGGCCTGATTGTAGGTAATATCTTATACAAGACCTGAAAAAAAATTATTGAAAATGTTTTTTTTTAGATTTCCAAGGTGATCAAGTATATCTTAAAGCCGATTTTATTTAGTTTAACACAGAGTAAAGTATTTTTTTTATATTTAATTAACTTTGTATACAAAAATAAAAATAGCTGTATGTATTTTTATGCAGCCATATGAAAGACACGAAGAATTTTTATGTTTTCTTTTTAATAAAAATCATTTTTAATAAGATATGGTTCATGTGTTGCTTCCATTAAATGTCCCAACTGGCGTTTTTTATTGTTATAGCGTCTTTTCGTGCAGTTATATTACAATTATTTGCCTTTTTTATATAGGTTATTAGATATATTATAATAATATATAACCTACAGTTAAATGATATTAAAGATAAATTACTTGTGTGTTAGATATATATTTTTTCAAAATATTTCTTTTAATATTGGAAAACAGACACACAGACATTTATGTTAAAAAATAGGTAGCAATAATACTTTACTATACTGACATACAATATATTATAATATCACTCTTTATTAGTTGTTAGTTACTACTGAAATATAAAATGTTTATTGTACAATTAAACTGCTATCTTTTATTATACTTTTATTGCTCTAATTAAACTTGTACATTGCTTCTCATATCACATATAGGGATCAGAATGGAATATAGTGTACACAATATAGTAATAAAAAATATATAATTATATATATGTGTTAAGGTACATGGTACATTATAATTATCACACTATAGATGACTCCGTATATATAAATAATTGTACCTATACATTAATATAGGTAATTAATTTAATGAACTGATAATAATTGTATATGAACCTAATACAGTATAAAAAAAACAACTAAAAAACAACTGAAAAATATATACAGTGAAATTTAATTAAGTGGGACTTGGATAAGTGGAAAACTTCTATAACTAGAATTCATACTGAGGTCCTGTCACTTCTACATAACTGGGTAAATGGGACACCTCCTTATTAGGGTAAAATAACAGGTCTCTTGAGATTAAATTTAATGGTTTTTGAAATCGGTTAAAAAGTTTTTTATTGGCTTGGTTAGTCAGTTTTATTTTTTCTTAAAAAGATTTTAATTTTTCTATTTTAATTGACGTATTTTCGATGTTCACTATCAGATTTTGATAAAATTTCTATGGGAATACCTCGGGAGTATACTTTTTCAAACAAATAAAAAATTGTTCAAATTGGTGCAATTTGACTCTACCAACGACAAATACTTAAGTCACCAATATCATTTAAAATTTTGGAGAAATAAGGAGGGGTGTCATAAGAAATTTTATATTTATTTTTTATCTAGGCATGTGGGGTGTCGAATTGTAGATTTCAATGAATAGAATATGTCACTATTTTTTTTCTTTTAAATCAAAAATGGCGCCTGCAGGAAAAAAATTGCCCTCCCCCCTCCTCTATCTTGGTAACTACCGATTCCAAAAAAAGTGGTAATGGGGTTTTGGTGGGACTAGTAACAACAAATACTAAAATCAACAATATCATTTCAAATTTTGAAAAATAGGGAGGGGCGTCATAGAATTTTTTTTATTTTCATATCTAGGCTTCTAGGGTGTCAAAATATAGATCTCAATTAAAAGAATATGATACTATTTTTATATTTATTTCTAACTAAAAATGCACCTGTAAGTGGCCTCATTCAGTCCAAGTAGTATATATATGTACTTCGGAACCCTCATGGTATACCTATACCCGTGTATGTCTCGACATATTTTTTTCTACACACAAAAAAAAACTGTATTGAACCAAGAAAATCTTGTTTTGTATATAACGAAAACAATATTTTCTTAATATAAGAAAAGTACTCTTAATCCAACTATACATTATTTCTTCGTCCAAGAATACTATAGTTGGTTTAAGAATATATTTCTTATCTTAAGAAAATATTGTTTTCGTTATATACAAGACAAGGTTTACTTGGTTCAAGTAAACCTTTCTACCTATGTATGACGTCAATCTCCTTGATAGTAAATCACTGCATTGTCTCAGCTACTTACTAAATTATAAACTAAAATTCAATAAGCATCCTCTATGTCAGTTAACAAACACAATTATCACATTATCGAAGACTCCCCGGTAATTGTAGACCGGAAGCAATCCCGGTGCTGTTGATTATGTTAATCAGGTAAACAAATTAAATCGGATACATAGTGACGACGCCATGTGATAATTATCACAATAATTATGCACAAGTTGAAGATAAACATGGGAATTTGTGTTTTGCTAGTGTTTATAAGATAAGGTATTCGACTCGTCTCCTAAACAGAATTGCGTCGTTGTTGAACGTACTATACAAGTGTCTTCGCAAGCAAATGGAAGTATAGTGCAAGAAGATAATTGAGGTAGTGCTTAGTAAAATATATAAACAATCATAGCACTTCATTGAATGTACAGTAGAACTTCGTTAGTACGTTTGGAGGGGGGGATACATACTAATGAGAAAAACGTACTAATGGAATATTTTAGCATGGGGTTTCTTATCAGATAAAAATTTATTTTACACAGAAAAAATACTCGATCTTATTGATAATTTGAGATAGAAAACTGCTTAATATGTATATTTATCTTGTTACGGGGTTACAAACAGAATTTAAAAAAATCGATTTTTTAACTTCCCAATAGGAAGTTATTGTAATTGGTCCGAAAATCAAAATCAAAAATTTTAACATATTTTCATGTTTCAAGGGCATTAGAGTATATTTACACTATTTTCAGAAAAATGTCTGTGTGTGTGTGTGTGTGTGTGTGTGTGTATGTACGTACGTACGTACGTACGTACGTACGTGTCCTTTTTTTCCGGGACGAAATCTCGCGAACAAAAAATGCTATTGACTTCGTTGGGGTGCTAATCGAAGCGTCTTGACGTGAATATGATCTGAAAGAAAGGATTTTTCGAAATTCAACCCCTACGGGGGTAAAAAGGGTGTTTTTTTCATTTTTATTTTTTTCTTGGTCGAATTTAGTCGGAACTTAGAATAAATACAATACAATACAAATAATGAAACGTGTATTTCAGTATTTATTTTTTATATGGGTCCAAACAGCCATTAAAGGGATGAAAACCACCATCAAAATTTGAATTTAAACTAATAAATACATCTAATAATTCATGTTACCTTGGAAACAACACAATTCAAAATTCAAACTGTCAGATTAGTTTTTCTAAAAATGTGCATTATATTATTGACATTATTAGGATATTAGAAAACTAATATTCATAATACAAAGGGTGAGTTTTATTTCTGATAAATTCCATTAAAATTTTTCATATACATATTAAAAAAAATATTTACAAACTATAACATAGTACTTAATTATGGAAACAATAAGTAATCAGTATTCAAGTATTGTTAGTCTTACCATGTTGGGAAGTTGATTGTGTGGACCTAAAGGATCGCACCCCACAGCATTATACGTTATATAGTTTAATTTTATATCCCCGGGTAAAATTGGATCCGGCAGCTAGTTTAAATTTCATTTTCGTAACGTACATATATTTAAGTACACACACAGAAAATTTCATGTCAATCTGGCGATTATATTCGAAGTTACACACATATTTGTAAAGACGTCTCAGATCGTTTGAATGTAGGAGGTCGGTGTTTTTAAAGTCGGTGACCACGATTCCTCGGTAACGGCTGAACCGATCAGTCTCAAATTTTAACATAAGTTTCTTAAGAATATTTTTTAGTAATTAATCGAAAGTTTTTTCTCACCAGTAAATATTTTTTTTATAAACAATTTAAGGTTAAAATTTTTGTCAAAAATCGATTTTTTTTGAGAAGCCACCATTTTGTCAAAAAAATTTATTTTGCTTATTCCTTCGATTAAGTTCAAGATTATACATTACTTTAACGAAATCCGTTTGGTTTTTTTATTTTAAAAGATGCAGTCCAGAGATATCGTGGTCACCGCAAAGCGCCTTTTTTGAGAGGACCTCCTGGAGAACAGCTGTGGCAGCTTTCGAAACTATTATTTTTACAAATAAAAAATGTTAAAATACAATTAAAAGTTACCATAATAAGTGTACAGATTTTTACATTAATAAGTTATAAAAGTCTTCTCTTAAAAAAATTTTGAAAAAAAAAACTTTTTTTGGTTTTCTGATTGTAGGTAACCCCTTAATATAACAATATTTCCTCAATATAATTATAAAAAAAATTTATTGAGGATATTTTATTTATTTAAAAATATATCTTCATGTTTATCTAAAAATATTTTCATTTGTCAAATTAATAAATAATTTATTAAACCAACTAATGAAACTCTAGAATAGATAAACATAATGGTTGTATTAATAAATATTTATCAGTGTGAATATTTTCTACACCACTCAACTAGTGAAAGTGCAGTTTTCAGTATGGTAAATTCAGTGATGTCATTTATAAAGTATTTTTTATGTTTTTAATACGAAACAAAATTTTCACCGTGAAAAGAACATTGTTAGTAATAATATACATTTATCAATAAGATAAACGTGGATATTTCCATATTGGTAGAAAATTATCATATTAACAAACAACCTCTATCGGAGTTAAACCGATCACGAATTTTTTTACATTTATCACATTTTTCAACACATGGACAAATTCTTTTTTCTGTGTAAGTATAAAATTTCACCTTTCTACGATTTGTCGTATTTGAGTTACAGCGCTTACAGACCGACACAGATTATAGCGAAAATAATCAGAATGGATTCAAGGAAGGTCGAAATATAATATAATTCCATCAAAATCCGGATTTCAAAAAAATCGTCTTCTCTATACTTACTTATACTGTTATACTATTAGTCCAGGAAAAATAGACATAAAAATATATGCAAAAATTTAGCCTGTTACAAATTTTTTCCTTGTTGTACGTCTATTTTTCCTGGACTATATATGTATATTTTGTTTACATGGGTATAGTTAATTTTTTTTATTTATATTTTTTCATTCGATAAAAAATGAGGCCCTCGATTAATAGATATACTGTAGTGTTATACAGGGTGTCTAAATACCAGGGGACACCATGGGGATCTCGAAAACTATAAGAGATAGAGATTCGGTTAAATGAGAGAAAAGTTACCTTTAAGAGGGAACAGTTTAATGGTGCATTTACATTTTACAAAAATTTCATAGCTTACTAGATATTAACCAAAAACCATTTTACTCCGAAATCTTTCATCGTGAATATTTCTTAAGCGACTTGAAATTTAAAAAAAAGTTTCAAATAAATGTTTTAGGGTTTAGTATTGTCTATTTAAATATATTTTTTTAATTTCCAGAAATCTAATTGTTTTTGAGATATGACACTAACTTATGTTTTCTTAAATAGAAGCAATATGAAATTTTGTAATTTTTGAATAGAAGATTTTATTACCTTTTCAATGATATGCAACTTGATATACTTATTTTTCAAAATATCTCAAAAAATGATCAAAAAGTACATTTTATTTATTTAATACACTATATCATCCTAAGATGGCTATGACAATTAACAATAAGATTGAAAAACAACTGAAAATGTATTTATAAGCTTACATAACATAAATTAACTATTTTATTTATAGAAATAAAACATATTTTTATTAATTTAACACAAAATACCAGCCAAAGATGGCTATGGTTATTAACAACAAAAAAACAATAAGCTATTTTATTTAATACAGTTTACCAGTCTTTGTGGAAAATTATAAAAAAAAACTTTATCTTTAACAATAGGTACCCCATATGAAAAAAAATCCAAGTTATGTCTGGTGATCGTGGTGCTGGTTAATTCCACCCATCCATTTATTTGGTACAACAGAATAATATTGCATTTTTAAAATGTAAAAAAATATTATCAACAATTACGTATCATAAATAATTATAAGTTACAAACAGGCAAAATAACAATTTCTCAGTTGATTTAAAAATCTCATAGTTGACAGCCATAGCCATTTTTGACTGGAAATAAAAAAATGATTTAAAAAAAAAAAATAAAATAGCTTATTGTTTTTTTTGTTGTTAATAACCATAGCCATCTTTGGCTGGTATTTTGTGTTAAATTAATAAAAATATATTTTATTTCTATAAATAAAATAGTTAATTTATGTTATGTAAGCTTATAAATACATTTTCAGTTGTTTTTCAATCTTATTGTTAATTGTCATAGCCATCTTAGGATGATATAGTGTATTAAATAAATAAAATTTACTTTTTGATCATTTTTTGAGATATTTTGAAAAATAAGTATATCAAGTTGCATATCATTGAAAAGGTAATAAAATCTTCTGTTCAAAAATTACAAAATTTCATATTGCTTCCATTTAAGAAAACATATGTTAGTGTCATATCTCAAAAACAGTGACATTTCTGGAAATTAAAAAAATATATTTAAATAGACAATACTAAACCCTAAAACATTTATTTGAAACTTTTTTTTAAATTTCAAGTCGCTTAAGAAATATTCACGATGAAAGATTTCGGAGTAAAATGGTTTTTGGTTAATATCTAGTAAGCTATGAATTTTTTGTAAAATGTAAATGCACCATTAAACTGTTCCCTCTTAAAGGTAACTTTTCTCTCATTTAACCGAATCTCTATCTTTTATAGTTTCCGAGATCCCCATGGTGTCCCCTGGTATTTAGACACCCTGTATATAACACTACAATTTTGAAAATTTGTAAGCGATGGCAATTAGTATTGCGTAATCCCGGTATTTATAACAATTTTGGAAAACAGTGACATTACGCAATACATGTTAGAATACAGCCAATAAAATAAATATGAGTCAGTCGATAGCACAGGGTTTTGAGTACGACTATAAAATTTATAATTGTTCAGTGATTGACAAATTTATTAAATACTGAAAAACCTCCTGCGCGCTGTAATTCACGTCCAGGAGAAATTGAGTCTCTGTGGTAGCGACCCCGAAAATTACGTTTAAGTGCATAGTTGTTTCTACCTAATAGTGTTAAAAATAGTATTATTGTTTATTGTGTTCACTGTGTACTAAAGTTAACTAGTAATAAGTTAACTTCTGTAGTGTATATTATTGTTCATATAAAAAGTGTTCCATTGTTACAAAATAGTGTGTTAAATTGTAATGAAATAGTGTTAGACGTGTAAGTTTTGATAAAAATTAAATTTATTTTCTTAATAGTATATCTGTACGTTTCTGGTCATAGGTTATTCTGCCTACCCGATAAAAGGAGAAATAGAATATTAACATAAAGAGAACCCAAACCATTACAATACTTATCAAAGTATTTTGCATATTAAAATATATCTAATTCAAAAGTTAGGGTGCATATAACAGTTTGAAATGCCTACTTTTGTAATGCCTTTTAAACATTTAATTTTCATCAATTTTTTAGATTTGATTTTTGATTATGGATAACTCATATAATATTTTTTCTGTTTCAGGTGAGTGGTGTCTCTTCATGAAATGGCTTTCCTGTAAGCGTAAGTTAATGCAATACTTATTTAAATTTTATTTGAGTAATATACATCATTAAAATCGATATTTCAAGACGCGCCGAAAGGTGTTTTCAACATAACTCTGCGCTCCTTTTTTCAAGGGTTATTTTAAGGAAATTTTAAAACTATAAAATTTGAAGTTAAGCATATAAAAAAGAGCTTTTTTCTTAGATGAAATCGATTGATTAAATTTAAAGAAACCCGTTAAAATCAGCGACATTTATCACAAATTAAATAAAGCCCAAAAAAATTAACCAAACATGTCAAAAAACTAAAAATACAGTAGAAACCACTTGTAACGAAATCGCTAAATACGATTTATTGGTTTTAACGACTCAAAATAATAGTCCAACTGAATCCCATATAATTGCATTTTTACCGGTTATTACGACTATCCGCTTTTACAACCTAATATGACCGGTCCCTTCGATGTCGTTATAACCGGTTTCTACTGTTTTTTCGACCTATTTGGTTCATATAGCTTATAATATATTTTATTTTGATAACAACTAACGTAATTTTTTTCTGTAGGCTAACTGTTGTCCATAACAGCTAACTTTTTAGGTTATTGTCGTATTACTCGTATGTTTCTTGATGTTTCGACTCTCATGTCGGAGTCTTCTTCAGAACTAACGTGTGAAAAAAATATTTAATTTTTCTGTTTGACTTTTAATTATTTTATTTTTATTTTACTCACAAAACTAACATTACCAGTGCCACACGCCGATTTTCTTGAAACTTTGCACATACGTAGTACATCGAAAAACATTAAACACATGTTTATTTGTTTATTTTATTTTGGCTAACAAGGTGTTTTAAGGGTAGAAAATTCGAAAGTATAACTCCATTTAGCACAATGCTAACTAACGCTACTTATGAGTGTCATTCTCTGATAGTTTTTACGATTTTTTTCTATCATAATTTCATTGTCTGCGTGTTTTTGAGATCACAAACTTCTTAACACTCTTCTTTCAGATGACGGAAACAATAAGCAAATCACGAAATTTTAAGAAATTGAACCTTATGAAGATAGGATTATTAAATCTTTTAACGTTTCCAATTATACCGTTTGCCCACCGATATTTGCCCAGATTCTGTCATTTGGATGCGTCATATTACATTTTTCAACCACCACTTCTAAATTGATATAACTGTTACCAAAATCGTAATTATGTATTAATAAACTTCGCAAGTGATGTTAAATAACGTTTTTGAGACTTCTGTGATTTTATCCACCATTTTGTATTTGTCATTCCCGTAAAACTAATGTCAAAATCGTCATTAGCGATCTTAAAAATACGCAGATAATGAAATTATTATAAAAAAATGACGTAAAAACTGTAAGAGAATGACACTAATAAGTAGCGTAAAGGCTGGTTTACACGCTACGATAAATCGTAACAATTCGATTGTTACGATACATTGTTACAATAAATCGAAAGAGTGTGTGTGTACTGTTTACATGCAACGATTTTTTGTCCGATATTTATTGTCGACCGCGGTATTATCAGTCAGTTTTTGTCATGGAGGATGTATTGTTGTGATCGTTTGTTTAGCAAGAAAAGTGAAAAGGTCACGAAGACCTAGAAGAAAGTGGAGCCGTCAGTGGTTGCTGAAAAAGGGTATTTTCTCATATAAAATTATTGAAAAAATTGCGAAATGAACCCAATCACTGGCGGAATTATTTAATTATAAAGAAACTTATGTTGAGTTGTTTTTTCCCGTGAACAGCTAATGCAAACTGAGTCAAATCGTAGCAATGAATGGTTGCTACTTGTTTACACGTTCCAACTTGTCGTTACGATTTGCAGAAATTGATGCCGACCGGCAACGATCATCCAATCCAATTTCAATTCCAATAAATCGCTACAATGTCCTGTTTACACGCTACGATAAATCGTAACGATTAGATAGATCGTTACGATAAATTGTTACGATTTATCGTTGCGTGTAAACCAGCCTTTAGTTAGTATTATGCTAAATGGAGTTAAACTTTCGAATGTGTTTTCTACCCTTAAAACGCCTTGTTAGCCAAAATAAAAAAACACGTGTTTAATGTTTTTCGATATACTACGTTTGTGCAAAGTTTCAAGAAAATCGGTGTGTGGAACTTGGGTAGTGTAACTTGTCAGTATAATTATTTAAATTAAAACAACTAGTAATAACAATGTTTATCCACGACTTATATCTCTCAGAGGGAATAATGAAAAAAGAACTTTTCTGATTGGTGCATCAGAGGGAATAATGGTCATTATTCCCTCTAAATGCACCAATCACAAAATTTCTCAAATTAAATAATACCATGGAAACAAAATACACAAATTCTAAAGTCTAAAAAATTTATTTGCGACTGTCAAATAAAACACCTAGTGTTTGTGTATTTGTATTGAGATGGATAAAAATTAAGAGTCTATTACTTGTACACCTCCCGAAATTGTACTACAAGCTGCAGCTACTGGAAAAATCAAAATGCATAATTTATAATAACAGAGTTTGTATTTTGTTTCCATGGTATTATTTAATTTTTATTAATTTGAGATTAGAACAAAAATTTTTGTATTGAAGCTTGCATTCCTTGCATTCAGTTGTGTTTATGAAAGTAAATAAAATAGTCGTAGATAAAGTACAGTATACTACTCGCAATAATGGCTATTATAACCTCGGAATTTTTTTTCTCCCTCGCCGCTACGCGGCTCGGTTCGAAAATTATTCCTCGGTAATAATAGCTATCATTATTGACTCGTGGTATAATATACTATTATATTATAATAAGAAAAACAATTATCAAAATTTACATTAAGAACGTTTTAATAATATTATAAATTTAATTCAATTAATTACTAAAATTTAAATGTAAAATATTTTCGAGAGCCAACTTCATAAAGATGCTAAATTTAAGATAGGTGTATAAAAACAGGGGCAAAATATATATAGGTAGGTAACGGTAAGGTCTTCAGTTAACGCATATCTCTGTGAATCTTAATAGCTATAACGAAGTCATTGTGGAGAAATGATATTTGCATCGGTTGGGGTCACAGTACGACAGAGCCCAACGCTTCTGCTTTGAACAACGCGGAGTTGGAAGCGGTTTGGCGGTATGGGGAGAGGGGGGGGTACAAAAGGGAGGGGGGCAGGCAGCGTAGAACTAATTTGTCGTGAAGCTGATTTGCATAATCGGCAATATGATTGCGCATCACGTACAGCGTGAACGTGAGCGTGACTCACGGTGCTACGGACCCGGTGTGATTCCGATATCGGGGTGGTTGGTTGGTAAAGTAGGGCGCATCAAGACCATGTGACGTGAACCCTGATATGTCTCTCTGCGCGCTCAGTTGTTTGATAGGGGAAGGAGAGGGGGGGGGGAAGGACAGTGGCAGGGGATAATTATATTGTTGTATAGGCGTCGATTGGGTATTACGTTGACGGATGGTGCTTGTAGTGGAAATAAAGATTTTAGGTTTGTGAACTAATTTGTGCCGTGACTTCAACATACAGTGGCGTATCAACAAAAAAAGAAATTTATTTTAATCTAATTAAACTTGTATTTTTTTATTTTCTGCTTAAATAAATGATTTATTTATGTTCGATATCATAAAGGGGCTAGCAAAATTTGCTAGCTAGCAAGCACTTTCAAATGAGGTATTATTTTGTGATATTATCTATGGATTTGCTATGGAATTTAGATCAGTGATACTTCAACTTATTGTAACACAGTTGGTGCAGATTCTGACCGTACAAAATTATTTTCATAATATTACCACTGTTTTATTACTGTTGTTGGTGTTTACATACAACGCGTGCGTGAAACTTTTTTCTAAGTTTTCATGAAACACCAAGAGAACTGTCATATAAGTTAGATACCTCATTTGAAATTGCAAATTTACTAGCTCCTTTATGATACTGGTCATAGTATATTTAAGCTGATGATATGTTGACCTTTCCTGAGACAATTCTGTTTACTTTCCCCACGATGTCTGTCTGTCGGTCTGTATGTAGACGCTGTAACTAAAAAATTACAGTATATTTAGTATCTAGGAAGAAATCCTCTTATTTTATAATTTTTAAACCGGAAACGGATGTTTACTTTTGTCAATTCTTCGAATTATTTAGAAAAAAAAACGATTTTTCTTAAAATTTGTAAAAAATATCTGTATGTAAAATTAATATTTTAATAATTTTTTCCCAAAAATATTTGTTTATAATAAAACTTGTAGAAAACATTATTTTTCATAATGTATGCCCCATTCATTTTTTTTCTGTCTCACCCTAATTAACCAAAATGAAATTTTATGCATTTAATTTTTTTAAAGTATTTTTGAAACGGTTAATTATTTCATCGATGTTCCAGAAAGTTTTGTTTTATTGGTACATACAGGCCCATATATATGGGTGGGGCTAGGAGGGCCGTATAGTTCGAGCCCCTAGGCTTCAGGGGTCCCGAAAATTTTAAGGATAACGGATTTTTTTAGAAGCCTCGATACGTTCACAAAACGGATGTGTTTGGGGCTTCCGAAATGTTGTTTGACCCGGGTCCCATTGATACTGTCAGGGTCTGGGTACATATGCACTGTTTATTTTCAATACTTCGTATAAGAAAGTCCTATAGTATACTAATAACATATATTTTTATCTTTTATCAATAAATTATTTAATTCACTGTTCAGTCTATTTTCTTTTTGATTTATTGTATCATATATCGTTGTTATTATTAATATTAATAAAATATAATTATAAAAATTAGATATGTTCTTAATATATAAAATTTCATACCCCATATTACAATTCTAATCGATTTTATTCACCAGCAATGCGCAAATAACATAAAGCAAGTTATTTAATTCGATTCCGCATTTCGAATTCGACAATTTCGCTTCATACATTCCAATTTGCAATAATAATCAGCACGTATGCGTCGCACACTGTGATCTATATCCTGCATATACATACGAGCTATTCGATTAGATTAGATTAGTGAGAATTAAGTGGGCTGCGCACGCACCTCCATACAATACACACACTCTAGATATGTACCTACTCATTGTGAGTGTTTCGCTTGTTTCCAAATTTCCAACGCATTCTATGTAAAGGATGTCCCAATAAGAGTGCCTGATTTAATTTAAATGAAAAACGCATATTTTATTGAGTGAGTGGTGATTTTTTATTGCATTGTAAAAAAGGCATGTTCCGATTTTTTATGGAATAAAAAATCCGGCAAATGACCCCCGCGAATTGGAATACATACCCATGCTCTTTTCATGAAATTTGCAATGACGTTCTCACAGAGATCCGGCTCTATTTCACCAATTGGATCTCGGGCTTGAGCTCGCGAATAGTCCGTGGCGCATTGGCATAGACCTAAGATTTCACAAAACCCCAAACGCGACAATTTTGTTTGTTAACGAACCCGTTCAAATGAAAATAAGCTTCATCGCTGAAAATGATTTTTTTTAGAAAAATCGGATTCCACTTCATTTTGTTCCACCAACCGTTCAATGAATCGTCGGCGCTGTTCATGGTCTGCTGGTTTGAGCACCTGAGTGAGCTCAACCTTATAGGGATGCAGATAGAGATCTTTCTTAAGAATTCGTTGCGAGGTGCTTCTCGAAATTTGAAGTTGTTGTGAAGTTGATGTTCCCGGGTTTTCGACAACATTCTCGTTTACAGCAGCGATGTTTTCGAGAGATCGGCCGGTACGCCGACGCACAGAAGACTTACTGTCTATAATCAACCCATTTTCCTCAAATTTATTGATTACTCTTGACACATTTAGTACATTTTCACGACCGAAAATTCCGCGAAGTTTTCGAACGGTTTTAATGTAACTTTCTCCATTATTGTAATGGGTTTTCACTATGATAACGCGTTGTTCGTTTGTGTAGCGCTCCATAATTAATAATCGGAACATTCGTTAATGACGATTTTCAAATTTCAGAACTGCCTCTTGCACAGAAAAAAATGGCGCAACATTTAAATCAGGCATTCTTATTGGGGCACCCGTTATATACAGATTGTTCGCGGGAACCGAGTGATCATTGCTAACTTTGTTATTATTGGAGCTAGAAGATCGGTGGTTAAAGTACCAGTATTTTTTCCGGGATGAATAATGGCAGTGTCAAAAAAAAAACAATTGAGTGTCGAATTTAATAGATATATTAAAATACAAGTTTTTTTGAATGGAATACTCTGTATATATTCATTGGATTTTATAGCTGAGAATGTTCTCTTTATAAAATTGTTGTACATGCATGGTGGAAAAATTGATAAAAAAAATGTTATAACAAGTATAATATTAATAGAAAATATCGAAAAATAGTGTGCTACGCAGTTTTAATAAAATACAAACAATTGATAAAAAATTTTAAAACAATAGTTTAAGGTTTTTATGTCATTTGTTCGCAAATTTTAAATGTTTTTGATTTTAACTGATAACGAAAAAAAATATTTATTATAATTAATTATATTTTTTTATGAATAATGCTCAAAAATGTTAAAAATCTGCGAAATAAGGCACAAATATCTGAAATTATTGTTTTAAAAATTGATAAAAAAAATGTTATAACAAGTATAATATTAATAGAAAATATCGAAAAATAGTGTGCTACGCAGTTTTAATAAAATACAAACAATTGATAAAAAATTTTAAAACAATAATTTTAGGTTTTTGTGTAATTTGTTCGCCAATGTTTTTTGTTGATAAAGGCAAAAATTGTTTATTATAATTAATTATATATTTTTTATGAACAATACTCAAAATCGTTCAAAATTTGCGAAAAAAGACACAAATACCTAAAATTATTGTTTAAATTTTTTTTATCATTTGTTTGTATGTATTTTATTAAATCTGCAAAACACTATTTTTTGATATTTTCTATTATTTTTATACTTATTATAACTTCTTTTCTATCAATTTTACCACCATGTATGTACAACAATTTTATAAAGAGAACATTCTCAGCTATAAAGTCCAATGATAATATACAGGCTATTCCATTTAAAAAATGTTGTATTTCATTCAATATAATATCTATTAAATTCGACATCGCCATTATTCATGACGGAAAAAATACTGATATTTTGCCCATTTAACCGATCTTCAAGCTCCAATAATAACAAAGTTAGCAATGATCATTCATTTCCCGCGAACACCCTGTATATGGGAATGTATAAATCTTAATTCTTTACAGTTGTGAGAGCTAACTATACTAAATCTTTAACCCTATCTAGTGTATTAGGTATGCACTGTGTGCATAGATAAAGGATATATGTATATAGTACTAATTTATTGTCTTCCCCCCTCTTTTGAAATACGTCCCCCCCCTAAATACATCAATGCTAAATGTTATCACAATTACATTTTTTATTTTAATAAATTCAATTGTAATTTGGGCCGCGTTTTTGATACCACTGCTATATGGTATATCTTAAATTTCGTATGTTTGTATAATTTTTAATAAGTACAAAATTATAAAATACATATTAGCATTTGTTCAATAAACGTGAATGAAAAATACATATTTAACGAAAATTATTACGTCTTTTATAATTGAATAAGACAGTATTGCTGATTGTAGATATTTCAGAACGGTCCTTTTTAAAATATAAAAATTATCGTGATTTTCCTTTTTCTCTTGATATTTTTTTTTCTGACATCTTAAACTAAAGGTCAGATGTAAAAGTTAAAAGGTGAAACACCATCAAACTTTAATTTAATATCAAATTCAAAAGAATATGATTTTTAAAAAACATCTGTTTTTGAAAAAAAAAACTTTTTTACTTACTGTATCTTCGTCAGTTTTAATATATTTTTACTTGAAATTCTTTGGGAATTTTTTTGAATGCATATTCTTTAAGAAAATATTATTAAAAACAATCAAAATGGTGCTCCTCCCCCTATAACAATTTATCGTAATACAAAAACCTAATTTCAAAATTATTTAATTTTAAATGCGCCCTATTTATGTAAAACAATTCATTTGTTTGATATTATCAAAATCTAAATATATAATTATTTCCAAAACTCATTTAAGACATATACCTTATTAATTATAGCCATCGCGTGCGTTTGATACAATAATTATTAAGTGATAATTAAATTAATTATATAGGTACATAGTTATTTGTAATTGTTCATTATGTATATATGTACTGAAATTATTAACGAAGGGAAACGATATTCCAGAATGTAATACATGCAATTAAATGTACAGTGTTGAGCAAAAGTATCAGTTTCAGTACAACTTCTATTATATTTTCGGGTCTAAAAGAAACCTACAAGTCTCAAAAAACAAACTCATTATAAATAAAAAAAAGCTTACAAAATTCACTCATAAAATTTTTTTGATGTAAAGAAATTTTGGCTACATTTATGAGTATAACGAGTGTCCCAATAAGAATGCCTGATTTAAATGTTGCGCCATTTTTTTTCTGTGCACTACACAAACGAATAACGCGTTATCATAGTGAAAATCCATTACAAAAATGGGGAAAGTTACATTGAAACCGCTCGAAAACTTCGCGGAATTTTCGGTCGTGAAAATGTACTAAATGTGTCAAGATGTAATCAATAAATTTGAGGAAAATGGGTTGATTATAGACAGTAAGTCTTCTGTGCGTCGGCGTACCGGCCGGTCTCTCGAAAACATCGCTGCTGTAAACGAGAATGTTGTCGAAAACCCGGGAACATCAACTTCAAATTTCGAGAAGCACCACGCAGCGAATTTTTGAAAATTTTGTAATATTTATCTAGTATTTCAAACTAGTGAAAAAAATCATACTGTGAAATAAAATAATGCCTATTTTTTAACACTTTTTTATTATAACTAAAAAAACTTGTCGGCCATCTTTAGATCGTTAGTTTTTTACCAAAAGGATTTCGAAAAGTGATTTTTACCATTTAGTAACTTTATCTTTTTCAGGAGCAAATAGATAAGTATAATTTTTTAACCATCAGCAATTTTGGAGCTTTTTAAATTTTTAATAGCATTTTGTTTGTCTTGGTTTAAACATTGCATCTAACTGTACTTGTATTTATTGCCCTGTTATTATTTGAAGTAGTAAATGCTATATTATTATTCATTGCATGTAATTTATTTGTTGATTGCTTGTATTAGGAAAACGATTTGTGGAAAGTCATGTAGTCATTTTCAGTAATGTTTATTTTAATTATTATTAACGGTTTCAGTCGACAATACATCGAATTCTAACCACCGATTTACAATAAGCGATAAAAAGTTAAATTTACAAGACAGGTCTTTTCTTTAGAAATACTTTATTGAAGAAATATTTAAAAAATTAAATGTACATTTTTTGTACAAAGATTTATTTTAAGCTTCTATATGTAATATTTGACGTCATTTCCGATACCAAAATTGGTGGTTAAGGCTCGACATCATAATTTGTATTATAAAAAAAATATTTAATATAATTTTATATTTATACTTGACTAGCTTAAATATAAAAGTTAGATATATGGTATCGCGGAGTTTATTTTAGATCTTTTTATTCTACACAATTCTTAACTTGTTCAATATTTAACCGTTTAGGGTGTGTATTGCAAAAGAACATACTTTTCCGACTTGATTTACTATTATCGTCACTGCTTATTCTTTATGTTACCTAACGTAAGAAAATATACACTAAAACCTGAGCGAAGAAAATTACTGATTAAAAAAAATTATCAAAACCCACACGAGGGTGTTGTCGTGCAGTCCACTTGACACAACTCAAGAAATACCCTTGCCAATCGATTCGTGAATCAATCCCGAGTCCAACGAGGTACATGAAGCCATATATGAAAAAAAATTGAGGGGTGGGGGGGGTCATGACCGAAAAAAATCCTAAAATGGGTTAAACTAGAACCACAGATCTACCATTTAGCGAAACCCCGAGGTATCTAGGTGGTCAGGGGTCCGAGATCTCGCGATGGAAGACAGACGGACGGACGAATGGAAAATTGAGCATATTAAGGCTGAATATGCTATTTGAATTGCCATAAGAATTACTATAGAGAAATTACGGTTTTGTATTTTAAGTTCAGCTCTGACCAGTATTAATAAATCATTTAGGAAAAAATACTGTGATAAACTAGATTAATTTTTCTATGTTATGACATACTTAATTTTTCAATTTAATTTTTTTATATATTAATAAAAAAAATCTGAAAATGTGTGTATTTTTCTTGATATGATAAAACTCAATATGTATATAATAAAAATTCTTGAAAAATACGGAGAAAAAAATATACCACGACATAGATTTTTGTTTAAGCTTTCTAATTTTATAATAACTGTGCAGTTTTCATTTGAAAATACTGAATGTAAGCCCAAAAATATAAGAACTAGTTCTATCCTTTGTAGCTCCATCTCTGTTTAATTTCGATAATATCCCATTTTTCATTCAATCGTCAATTGTCACTGAATTACTTGTATCTGTCATTTCCCCTCAAGGCTAGACTTGTGCAAATAATTTTTGTTTTCTACGGTGGCGACATCTCGTAGAATTTAGTTTCGGAAAAATCGGTTTCGCGGGTTGCACTAAAAACACGTAAATCGGATAAGTGATAAGTGCACTTACGGACAGACAGACATACAGACGTTGCATTTTTTAATAAGTAAGGATTAATAATGAAACATTTAAAAGTTATATTTGTATGAAAAAGCTTCACGGGGTGTGTTGTAATCAATTCATTCAGTGATGGAATATTTCAATCAAGCGATCAGACAATGGCTCTGTGATGAATAATTGGGTCACAGTAACAAACTGTTATGTAAGATGTCGCTTTGTTTCCGGTTCTTTTGTTATCTGTTAGCCGACAGTAATTAATTCAGTTGTTAGGTGACTCAATTATTAGCTGCTTGACTTGAAGAATACAGAATGAGTGAAGAAAATTGATGATAGTCTTGGAAAATGATTCGATAAAAATATATTATTAGATATAATTTTTATTTTTCCTTATATATTTGGTTCTAAAATGGAGAATTGATTCTTCTGTGTGTTCTGTAATGAGGATCTAATAGCCTTAATAGACTAGAGTGGGTTAGATTTCTTTTTTTTTTTTTAAATAAAATTGTGAAAATACATATACTAAAAAATTTCGAATTTTAGATTTGGTTGAAAGTATGTTTATTCTATAGAAAATGTTGTGAAAAGTTTAAATTTTCAAACCGTAAGTCTGTTTGTTGTATAATTCTCGTGATATGGCCTCTCAAAGTTTTCGATTTTTGAAAATTTTGGAGAAAAATGACCGTAACTTTTGAATGTGTTGACGGATTTGATTTTTGTGACAGATTTGAAGTAAGCGTGTCAAAATTTATTTAATGGCATGTACAATATTTGAAAATTTGGAAAAAAATTTGTTGTGAAAATCGACATTTTTTTCAATTTTCATCAAATTTTGTATGGTCATATCCCAATCCCACCATTGAACCACGTCTAGCGTAGGTTGTGACGTCATTAACACACGATAGCAAAGTGAAGTCAAAAACAGTAAATTAATCGTTGTAAAAGAAACATTTTTTATGCAATTTTTTCGAATTTTAAGGTAGTAGACCGCTGTGATGGGTCAAAAAAATCGATTTTTTTACATTTTTCGGAAGAACCACATTTTAAAAATATGCTCTTAAATTTTCAGACGAAAATTTAGAATATTTCCTAAGTTACAGGCATTTATCGTTCGACGAGTGCACATGGCTATAAGATGGGAAACAAACGTTTTAGCGTTTTTCTCGAAACCATGTTTTTGAAATTTCGGGGAAGCACTGACAAAACTATTCAACCGATTTGGCTCAACTAGTTATTCTACATACACATATCTAAATACCTAACCTTTAAAACATTTAATTTTTTAATAATAAATTTTTTTAAACATTTTATCAACAAAAAAAATTACATTTTGAGAACTTTTTTTTCATAAGTCCGCTATTTTTTTTTTTTATTATGTATATTATTGGTTAGTTCATTAAAATAAGGTCTACACAAAAATACTATTTTTGATTTTTTCATTTCAAATGACTACGGAAGGCTGTGTGCTTCCCCGAAACAGCTCATCATTCTTTAGAGGACTCCACTTTGACATTACATATTGTAAATAAATAAATGGAAAATTAAATAAATAAAAAATTTTTGTATCATTTAAAGTACTAAAATAAATATGTAAAAGTTACAAAACGATAGTATATTATTTACTTGTTAAAATAAGGTCACGAAAAAAAGTCGAAATTTCGGCCGTCACACTGGTCTACTACCTTAATGTATTATACAAGTTATTATATAGACTTCGACACACTGATTCAAAATCTGTCAACGAAAATCAAATCCGGCCACACATTCAAAAGTTCATTTTTCTGCAAAATTTTCAAAAATCGAAAACTTTGAAAGGTCTCGAGAACGTTATGAGACACTTTTTTTTTACTTGAAAAACGGAGAAACTGTGGTTTCTTAGTCACTTAAACTAAAAATACACCTTAACTACAAAATTTACGTCACTCGACACGTGTTTCGACTTCACAAGAAGTCCTCATCAGGAGGACATCAACTCAAATACAAGAAAATACGAAAACTAACTTAGAAAAACAAGACAAAACCTCTTTATTTCGAAAGTTTAACCATTTCTCTTGAGTTATAATGTAAAATTTTAATAATTTTTTTTGACGTTTATAAAACAATTTACAAAAAATAATAATTCTTCAGTCCTCTTTACCAGCGGTTCTTAAATTTAAGTAATCTAAGGACCCCCTTTTAAATAATTATTTTCCATGAAACCCTCTTCCATGACATAAAATCAAAGAAGGTCGTTAGATACGAATTAAATAACTTGTATATCGAAATATAAAAATATGTATTTAAAAGTTCCAAGTCCGCAGACCATAGTTTGAGAACCACTACTCTATACCATTCTATACGAGACCCCTGATCTAGTACGTTACAAGTTACCAATAAAAATGACTAATTAAAAAAAATAAAAACAACAATTTAAAAAGTTTCTTAAGCACTATCACATTTTCCAAGAGGCGCTCTTTCCTCCAATTAAACTCTTCCAACAACACGTATTATGACGCGCAGTGGCTTACACACAACACGCTACACAGCTTATATAATAATTGTTTTAATTGCTCTTGTTTGTTACTTTTTGTGGCGGTCGGTGAAGAATAAAATCCAACGGAAACTGCTAAATTGAGAAGACCCGTGAACAATCGTGTTTTTGTCCACTCTGAGGTTACAAAGGGCGCAGCACACTTAGCCAGAACGACGTTGGTTTAAATTGGATAACAAGTTTAGGTGGGGGGGGGGGGATGGGGTGTTATATATTTTTACTTGTACGGTTAAGTTTTATCTCGCTGTTTTCACAAAAAAGAAACTTTTCCATGATAGATTAAAGTTAGTTGTTTCGGAATATATATAATATGTTTATATGTTTTTTTGAAAAGTATTTATCGACCTTACATCGAAGTTATATTTTTCTAGATGTTACAGGTAAACTTAGACACTACTGAACCGATTTTAATGCAGTTTTCACGAATTTTAACGCATTTGCATAGCCATTAATATTTTATGAAAACCAAAAAAATCGTGTTTTGTTTCCATGATGTCATTTATATAAAAACCACAGATAAAAACAGATAAAAAAAAATTGAATAAATAATAGGCATAATGCCAGTAACCATGATCCAATAACACAAGGTCTGTTGTGATTATTTTGACAGCCGCCATTTTACATAATACCGCCGTATTACATCAACTAGAAATTTACATGTGTGTTGTGCTTCAAAATAAATAGTACATATACTTACTAAAAAAAATTTAAAAAAACTATTTTGTAAACAGTTTTTATCGTTTATTTATTTACATTTCGTTTTTCACAAAGAAAAATTTAGTGACGATGACGTCACAGTAAGAATAAATGAACTGTCAAACAGACTTTGTATTATTGGATCATGGACAGTAACAAAGTATCATTGAAATTATGATTTTAAATAATGAAATAGGCTAAAAAGATTCTAAAAAATGTATTTATTTTTATATTAAAAGCGTGATTAATATAATTTTTGTTAAAATAAAAATGCAAAATACAGCAATCCGCCATGTTAAATGGAACACCAATCAGAGCGAATGACGTCACGCATCACTAAACGTCAAAAATGATTGACTTTTATTTTAGGCAAACATCAATTCCTCTTACAAGATTATTAGGTACATACATACCTTATTTAAGAACTTATATACTTTGGAGTTAATTTTTAACACACAAGATAATTAAATTACTGTCTAACTCTGAATGTTTAATTATTTTTGGCAAGGAGTGTGACGTCACAGCTCTGAAGGTGCTTTTTCATGTGACGCTGGACGCTGCTGCAAATCTAGTCACGTGATCGATTTTAAATTTTTGAATTTTAGCTGTCACTACTGTTTGACGTTTATGTGTGAAAAAACAACCAATAATTTACGTTCAGTTATTAAAAATTGATTTATATTTCATTATACTATTCGTAAAGACGTATAAACTCACAAAACAAACAAGAATACACATAATATCAAAACTACTGACATTAGGTGTCACATGATTTCTAGCGTCAAGCAGTATGAGCTCAACCATGTTGAGCTTTTTCACTTGACGCTGACCAATAGCAAGCATTCAAAATTCAAATTCGTAGCGTCCAGCGTCACATGAAAAGGCACCTTGAAATGTAACCTGCGAGCGTTTTGGCGTCAAATTCAAAATTAGTTTTAAGAGAGTCAATTTTTGCGATTAAACCTTTATTTTCTGCAGAAATGAGTATTTTTTTTAATAGAAGACCCGCAAGATCATCATAGAAAAATATTTTTTTTAAATTAGTCATCATGCCTATTCTATAGTTCACGGTTTCAAATTTTTATTAATTTAGGTGTTTAATTTGTGGATATCAACCCGGGTAACACCGTATATTATAAATAACGAGTATAACTGATTTAACCCTTTGTAGCATCATGTGACATTTCTATAACAAACCTCAATAATCCCGCTAATATACGTAGGTACTAAATATATTTAGTTCATTCAAATATGTGTAACACTACTGTAACATACCACTGAATAACTTAGTATCAAGTAAAATTCACAGATGGCATAACCTATTGACTTACGTATTATTATGTAACTATTGGCAGTAAGGCAGGACCAGATCGGTTACTGGCCGATTTGGGTAGAAAAAAGAATACGTTGTAAGTTTCCCCAGTGTACTGGCGTTTCACAAACAATTTGCGAAAAATGCGATGCAGCATTATGCTGCAACAAACAAAATAATTGTTTCAAATCCTATCCTACCATACCTCATAAGTATTTTTTACGATTAACTTACAGTAATGTCACTCCCAAAAAAGTCAAATAAATAATTAATAATAAATATTTTTAAATTTCTGAAAAATACGTGTTTTGCTTCTTCGCAATATCGAAGATACGAGAAGCTTTGTTATCGTTTTAAAACGAGAAAAAAAAATTGTTCTTCGATTTTAAAAAATTTACCGGTTCTATCCGTTTCAGGTCAAGACAAACACTTTTTGTTCCGTGTCTGTCTGTCTGTCCCCCAATCCTTGTCACACACATAACTCATGAACCACCGAACCGATATTAATGAAACTTGGTTGGTTGGGTCTAGTTTGAGGACGGTCCCATTACAAAAGTATTATAATCGTGTGTAAGGGGGAGGGGTGACAAGAAAGGCACATTTTTAGAAGAAAGACACAAATTTTATAGAACCTTTTTTGTAGAGCATTCAATTTTCTATAAAATAGGTTACCTATGTTTGTTGTAAAATATACCTTTACAAAGATTTATCTCAATTTGCTTTAAAAAATAGTCATTTGTTTTTTAAAATTGCTATTTACTTTGACATATTAAATGTCATTTTGACGTTTTAAATGTCATTTTGACATTTGTATAGCAGAAAAATAATGATTTTGATTGAAATTGTCAAAAAATTCAAAATATACTACATAATAACAATAGGTTAGTATAAAGAAAAATTCGAATTAATATTTTTTATTAAAATTGTATGAAAATTAAATGGTTAACCAATGACAGGCAGTTCATCTGAATACTGTATAGGTTTTTATTTAAATTGTTCAATAATTAACTACCTTTGATGAATTTAGCACGAGGAAGCACTGTGCATTTACTTGGCAGATGTTTTTTATATGCTTAAACTTGTCTCATTATCAACATAATTTAAATTTTTAAGATCTTGGGCTACAAAGGGTTAACTTCTCTTGTTTAAAAGCGAAACAAATGCATAAAAAACTTACAGCTTCTCAAATGAAATGCACTTCTTAGAAGACTCATTACATTTTCTATTTACACACTGAAAGTACATTTTACAAGGAATGCTTTTATGTCACAAGTATTTGTATAGGGTGGTGTCCGTCTTAAGGATTCTGTAAGGGGACATAAAATGAGATTTTATCAACATCTTGCTCCCTCAGTTAGAAAGTATAGTGGTTTTTCCATATGTCTTAAGACATGTTTTATTTTAAAATAACAATATTACTGCAATTCTGAAAAAGAGGGACTGTAATTTGTTAGGGTGAAAACCGAAGCATTAAATAAATGTAAGTGCAAGTGATTTAAAGGCATATAAGTATTTTTATTTTCTATTATGGATAAGGAACACTAAACAAAAAACATTTGTCAAGTAAATGCACAGTGCTTCCTCGTGCTAAATTCATCAAAGGTAGTTAATTATTGAATAATTTAAATAAAAACCGATAAAGTATTCAGATTAACTGTCTGCCATTGGTTGACCATTTAATTTTCATACAATTTTAATAAAACATATTAATTCGACATTTTTCTTAATACACGCCTGGTTATTATGTCGTATATATTTAATTTTTTGACAATTTAAATCTAAATCTAAATTTTTCTGCTATACAAATATCAAAATGACAATTAAAAAAACAATACGATTTTTTAAAGCAAATTGTGATAAATCTTTGTAAAGGAATATTTTACAACAAAAAAGTGGTGACCTGTATTATAGGAAACTGAACACTCCACAAAAACGGTTTTATAAAATTTTCACGTAACATGTGTCGTTCTTGAGATATCTTCAAAAAAGAAATCTTTTGGGATGTCACCACTCTCCCTTACACACGATTTTAATAATTTTGAAATGAGACCGTCCTCTAGCCAGACCCAACCAACCAACCAAGTTTCATCAATATCGGTTCAGTCGTTCATGAGTTATGCGTGTGACTAACAGACACACACAGACAGACAGACATGGAACAAAAAATGTTTGTCTTGACCTGATCTCGTTAAATTTTTAAAATCGAAGAACAATTATTATTCTCATTTTAAAACGATCACAAAGCTTCTCGTATCTTCGATATTGCGAGAAAGTAAAAATATTTTTTTTTATCTAGGATGTTTAAGTTAAAAACAAAACACAATTGACTAATTTAAAATTTATCAAAATGCACCAATCCACGTCGTTAAATTTTTCCAAAGGTTACTACAACACAATATTAAATTTCATATGGCTTAATCAAGCAAACCTTATATAAATAAATAAATATCAAAGTTATTTGATCAATAAATATCGGTATATAAAAACCTGTGACATTAAATCGACATTTAAAAATGCTTTATTTTAAAACATCACTTATAAAATACCTCCAACCATGTCGGTAAATTTCACATTCAAGTTAAATTTATATAACCTAAATAAAGTTTATACTCCTTCATTCACATGCAAGTTAATAGTCGCATATAAAAACAAATTCAAAAGTTTTTAACAGGTAATAACGATTGTATGGGAGAAGACATTTTATATTAAACTTGATCCCTTAACGAAAATTGCTACGAAATCCTTTTTAAACTATATATAGAGATATAAAAGTTTCCGAATGAACAAAAAACGACCTACCGTACCATAAATATATTTCTTTATATTCCACACACCTAATCCTAAGCACATTATCTTTAACGTAACTCAGCCTCTATTCTACATATATACCTTAGAATTATACCTCTGAAGAAGTACCTATATAAAGACATTCAGGGGTGTCGAAGTAACCGTAAACCTACTTTACTTTGTTGGTAAAAGCTCATGCAGTTTCCATTTTGATTCTATTTTTAATGCTTTGTATTGAAATCGAAAAAAAGAACACTTATGGAATCAATTATGTGTATGTCTGTCTGCCTGTATATCACAAACTACAAAAGGCTTGTATTTAAATACACTTTTTTTTAAATAAAAAACACTTTTTATTTAATCGTTTTCACTTATAACAAATATGCTGCACGAAAAATTAATTATTATTGAACTTAAAATGAATTATATCACTTTTAATAAATAGTTTCCACTAAAAATAAATACTTTGCACTCAAAAAATAATACTTTGCACTTGACCTAAATATGGATCTATCAGATTTAAAAATTACATATTTTTGATGTATTTATTGTGATTTTTGTGATTTCTATATTTTTACCTATATCTTACTTTCCTCCTTTCTTTTTTCCCAAATAGATTTGATATTTTTAATGTGATTTTCTATATTTTAAAACGATTAAATATTCACCTTGTGCATTAAAAAGAGTATTAAAATTTATGTTCACGTGTAAAAAGTGCATACTATAAAATTTTTAGTGCAAAGTATTAAAAATTATGTTCGATGTACAAAGTGAATACTATCTAATATTTAGTGCAATATTATATAACCCCCTTCAAACTACTGAACTGATTGACTATAAAAACTGAGATTTGATTTTAGGGATGCAGTTTTTAATTCGAGGCATTTTTTATATTTTGTAGTTTTGTAATCTACATTTTAAGAAACTAATTAGCTTACAATGGAACCTTTTCAAGTCGAAAATTCGTATCGAGCTTAAACTTTGTATATAATTAGAGGAGGTCAATATAAGTAGGAAAAAAATTATCTTAGCTGCGGTAAAACGGTTTAAGGAGATGAAATACCCCTATGAAAATGTGCAAAATAATCATATTTTTTCAAATAACTCTGAAACTAATGAAAATTAAAAAAAAATCTATAATACAAAATTTTCATTAGTTTCAGAGTTATTTGAAAAAATATGATTATTTTGCACATTTTTATAGGGGTGTTTCACCCCATTAAACCGTTTTACCGCAGCTGACTAACCTTGACCTACTATTCGTGGACTTTGGCGTACTAGCAAACAAATAATTTTAATAAAATATCGTAAAATATACATTTTAGACGATTATTTATGACTATTGGCTATGTGCACGAAGCTATTAGCGCCGCTAGCGGGTAATAGAGAAGGATTGAATGGATTCAACTCTCTTTTTATCATTGTTTAATATGTTTAATACCGTGAAATTTTGTATTAAACAAATATCATTTAATTTAGCTGTTTGCATATAATATAAATAGTATAGCATTAAAGGTACGTGAAAATTATTTATTTTGTGTATCTTTTTCTCTTTAATTATGACGTATAATAGAGAAATAATTAATTCGTTTACATTGACAGCATAACCTCAAATTTTGGCGCCGATTATTTTACAATATTGCTCACCACGAACACTCGCATCGACATTATTTCTAACTCCACCCCCTTGCACATAGTCTATAATGGGATTAACCATGTTGACCTTTCTATTTTCAGTTAAAAACGAGCCTATTAAAAATAACAGTTAGTCCACCCAAAGTGTTATTTTTTGCCACGTTGTGCGCTGTGATCGATTTCGTTTCCCCCACTACCTACTTTGCACCCAGCGAATAAAAAACAAAAATACAAAGTTTAGTCTCGATACGAATTTTTAACCTGAAAAGGTTCCCTTGTTAGTTGACCAAGGGAGTGAAGTTTTTGTTTGAGAGGGGGTGAAAGGGAGGGGTGTTTTTTTTCGTGAATAATTTTAAAAATTGAAAAACAAAAATTATTTTATAAATGTGAATTTAAAATATATAAAAACAAATAAACAAAAGATTCCAAGCAAAAACAAAATATATAATAAATCAGATAAAATTAACTAGCAGAAAATCTGCTCACATTTACAAAAATACACAAAACAGAATAGGGTAAAGTGTAACAATAATGGCCTTAATACCCACTTTAAGATTCGATCTTCATAGCTTTTTGGACTGCGAGGGTTGCTGGTTACACCCCTTTACCCCCCCCCCCCCCTCACCACACACGCAGTGGACAAGTGCGCTCTGGGTCATTTATTTCATATCACAAAGCATATATCAAATAAATGGTGCAAAAGTGTATTCCGTGATTTGTGGATTTTAATAAACGTTTAATTTTTCATTCTCAATAGATATGACAATTTCGTCCTGTCCTAAACTAAAATTTTGACCATGCCTGATTTATTGAACTTGAAGATTTTATTAAAATACGATATTATTTGCATATGCTTCAAATGGATTTGAAAATTATGTTTTATTTTATTTTCAATTGACTTGAATATTTAGATGGTTATATCTATAAAAAAATATATAGTACTAGCTGTAATCCGCGACTTCGTCCGTGTGATAATACATATTTCTGTTATAATAGTCGATAAAACAGATTATTAATTCGCATTTGCACGCTAGATGTCATGATGTCAAAAAAGTATAACCTATTTTTTATCTAATCGGGATACGAAGTAGCCTATGTCGTTCTTCAGAATACAAGGTATCTTATTGCCAAATTTCATCAAGATTGGTTCAGACAGACATACAGAGTTACTTTCGTATTTATAATTTTAGCATGGATAAGGAACTATTTTGATTTTTATCGATCTGTAGATGCTGTAACTTAAAAATAATTTAAAAGGGTGAAGAGAAAAACGATCTTACGAATGTTTAGTCTTCTTAATTTTTTAATTTATCGAATTATTCGCTCTGAGAAAAACTAGGAGATCTATAAACATTAGATTTAAAGAGCACATGGCTCACCTTAAATACAATCGGGTGGATAAATCTAGCGTAGCTCATCATATGACTACATTAAATCATAAAACGGACATTAATAATTTAAAATTAATTAAAACATTCAATAATAATCAATTAGACGCAGCAGAAAGCTTAGAAATCTTGAGGGATAAGAATAGTATTTTTAATGGAGGTACTGGACCTATCCCAGCTTCAATCCTTCTAGACCTTGCCGTTGATTGGTCTGAATCATTGAAGCGTGATAAGTCCTTTTAGTATATATATATAGGTTCTGACCAAGACTGTATCAGTCTGGAATCGTTTGGCTCCTGATGAGGACTTCTTGTGAAGTCGAAACACGTGTCGAGTGACATTAATTTTGTGGTTAAGGTGTATTTTTAGTTTAAGTGACTAAGAAACCACAGTTCCTCCGTTTTTCATGTAAAAAAACTGAGAATTAAAGTTTTAGATAACTATTGATTCTGTTATATCTTTTATCTACTTAATTCGAAATAATTGGATTCATACTTAATGTTAGAGTAATAAAGATTTTGGTGCCTAAAAGTTAAAAAAAGAACTGATATTTTCTACGACTTAACGTAGTTCTCTAAAAATGAAATACAGTAGAATCCGGATATAACGATCCTCAAGGGACCGGCGACACTTGGTCATAGTAACCGGACGACTGACTAAAAGACCGGATATACATGTATGTATATATTTTTTATTTAACGTCCAAGTAATTCTGTCTTTCTTTAAAAGACATTCAGCAATTTACCGATTAATTTAGCTTTTTAATATGTATTTTTATTATTTAAGCTTATTGTTTTTATGTACACCTGAAATAATAATATACATAATTAATTCCTATTTAAATAAAACAAATATTAAAATTAACAAAAAGTAATTTTAATGACAATTACTTAAACATTGCACATTACATACATACATAATGTATTAAGTACTGTTTGATCAAAGATACAATGTACTCTATGCATGTAAATATGTATTTACTGACGTTAAAGTCTGTAATTTTACTATTCTACAATGAACATACGTAGGAGAGAGGAGAAAGCCGGGACGCGGAGCGGCGAGAGGTATTGCCGGACAAGTTATTGTCAAAATAGGTCGCTATAATCAGTTTGTCGCTTAAACCGGAGTCACACTATACGGATATGTTTTCATAGTATGTATGTCTATATGAAACCTAATTTGAGTTTGCATTTTCGTCGCTAAAAACGGTTAACCGTTTAAAAATACTGTGTATTTAGTTTTCTTTTACATATTACAAAATTAACTCCATTTCTAGGAAAACATATTACAAATATAGGTATTACATATGTATTTCTAAATATAGCAGAACCTATTATTGTTAGAATAGTTATCTGACAAACTCCTAGACATATTGATTAGCAAACTTTAATTTACATTAAACAAACTAAGTTGTTTGTACAGTAATGGGTATTCAAAATATGCATAAATTAGGTAGGTAGAGATTTATACATACTGTCTTACTAATAAGCTAGTCGAGTACTATAATGTCTTGTTTACATGGGACGAGTACTCGGCCGAGTACTCGTTACTGCTCGGTCGGGCACCAGTTTCTATTTATTCGCTCGTTTATTTCCCTCGGCCGAGTACTGTACTTTGTGTTTACATGGGACGAGCACTCGGCCGAGCTTACTGGCTCGACCGAGTACTCGTTCTATGTAAACAAGGCATAGTTAATAGTTTTTCAAATAAAACGTATATAAAAAATTAGCATACTATTCTCTCTTAGGAGTTGATTTGTTAGTTATGTCCGGTATTATCAACCAATTTAAAGCTTCTTTAGCGTTAAATGCTCATTTAAAGTGGATTTGGTGTATTAAAAATGTTATTTAAATCAATATTTAGGCTCTAAATGAAAAATGTACATAAAGCCCACCGCACACGACGTTATTTTGCTTGCTGGATTGTCTGCTTGATTTAACTGCTAGGTTTCAAGCGTGCTGTGGCGCTATATGTCGTGCTGGTTTTTTTTTACGGTTGGCTTGACACGATGCTAGTTTCAAAGCTGGATTTTGAAGCTGGTTTTGTTGCCTGCACAGTGACAGTTCAGATCTCAACACAAATATGTAACAAAAATGTAAGTATTTTCTTTACTCATCGCAGCAAACACTTTACTTTCAAAAATACTAGCATTAAAATATACATATGATACATATATCATGATATCATCTGTCAGTTTATGCGCATGTCACCCACGTGATAAAATACTGCTTTCCCATTGGTCCTCACTCAAACAAGCAAGGAATCCAGCACGAAAAATAGCACATGTTCTATTAGTAGAATCCAGCATGCTTGCACGCATCATAGCCTGCAGTGACGTCATTTTCCATCTCCACAGCCAGCTCAGTAGCCAGCAGAAATCCCAGCTGACAATCCAGCAGGCAAAATAGCGTCGTGTGCGGCGGGCTTAATATGCATTCTAAAAACATAGTGCAGTGAATTAAAAATCATTTTAATTAAATGTACGATGCTTGGTTCTGTTAATAATACGACAGTTAGTTAAAGGAGCATTTAGTTAAACTTGATAATACCGGGCGTTAGTGAGTCAGGTATGCATATATGTATTTAGAATTGATAAATAACTAATATTCTATGGTAGAAGAAGAAAGAATATATTTTTCTAATTACAGTATTCGTAGAAATAAGCGCTTTATGAAAATATATGATGTTTAATATAAATAAATTTCGTAGAGTTGATGTTAATGCCGTTTCTGTGTATTATGAATCAGTTTTATTTCTTGGTACTGTTGATAAATTGATGTAGATATTACGGTAGTATTGTGTTACAAATAACAAAAGATTTGTCAATATTTATGAATGAAAAAAAATATATTTACTACATTAAAAAACATTGTATTTTCAAAAACAAAGTAAAATAAAAAAAATCGTACAAAAGTTGACGTTATCAAAATTATCTTTGATTGGGGGGGGGGGGGGGGGGGGTCATATTTAAAAAATATTTTATTGCAAAAATTTTTTTATGATTTTAATTTTCGATTTCTAGTTGCTAACTAGTAAGCACTTTCAAATGAGATATCAAACTTATATGACAGTTCTCTTGGAGTTTCATGAAGACTTTAATAAGTTTTACGCACGCGTTGTATGTAAACACCAACGGTATTAAAACAGTGGTGATATTATGAAAATAAATTTGTAAGGTCAGAGTCGCTAATACGTTGAAGTATCACTACTTTAAATTCCATAGCAAATCCATAGATACTATCACCAAATTAATACTACATTTGAGAGTGCTTGCTAGATAGTAAATTTTACTAGCCATTTTATGATTCCGGACATTCTACCCGGAAATTAACAAATTTAGAAAACGTGGAATATTATTTTTGTACTTTTCTCTAAAAAAGGCGGCTATTACACTATCAAATAAATATGTCAAAGATCTTTGATAAAGATTTGATCATATATTAAATTATAAGTAATTTCGTAGCCGAAACTGTCAACGAACACTTTTCAGTCGCCATTTTGATTTATCTGTTAAAAAACTTTGATTAAATATAAGAAACTGTCATTATCTATGATAAAAGAAATATTATGAAGGTAAATATCACGTAAATATTATAAAAGTTGACATATTACACTGTCATATTTCTTTGATCAAAGAAATTTTATCACATTTCTTTGATAGTGTAATAGCCGCCTAAAATAAATATTAAAAAAAATGTTTTACCTGTAACAACCATATTATAATTAAAAACATATATTTTTGCACCCCTGAAAATCCACGACTGTCATATAAAGTCATGTTCAAACTTAACCACACTTACCCAAGTTGACCTAACACATCTGTACTGTTTGTCTTAGTGAACACTATCTAAACATTATCCATTTTCTTTTAATACGATCGCGATTAGTAAAACAAATATTTGAGGGGCAGTAATTTGAGCAGCCCTGCTCTATATCGTTGTGTAGAATTAAGGCTTTTTGTTTAACGGCGGCTGCCGGCTGGGGTGGGCCGATAAATTCCAAGACATTTCCACCCTCATAACAATTTCCCTTGCTGCTATCGGGCTGCGCGCTTCCAAGGCTCGGGGACTGCGATACGTCCACATAGGCGTAACATCAAGTGATTTATGGGGGTGTTTGTATTTTGTCGGGGTAACCGGAGTAGTTGTTGTGAATAGATGGTACGTATTTGATTTATTAATTGAAAAATGTGACTATGATAAAATAATGTATGATTTTGTAAAAATTGTTTAGTAAACTAACATTTATATATTATGAATTAAGCGACGTTTTTACAGATGTATAATACTAAAATAAGTATTTTATTAGACGCATTAAATGGTATATTCAATAAAGCTCTATGATGGCCAATAAAACTGCTGCCATTTGATTAAATACAATAATAATCATAGAAAAAAAAATAACAGAGAGATTTTGATGAAACTTTGAAAATAAGACATTTATATTTTAAAAATTCTTTCAATATTTCAAAGTAATTAAGAAAATATTTTAATACATATTAAATAAATAAATTAACATGCATTCTTATGAAAACTGCATAATTTCGAGACATGACGGGACTTCTCTAAAGTGATGTGACAAAGAGAATTTAATAAAAACTTGAACATACATTCTTTATTCATTTACAAAGATATTTGTAAATTTTAAGAATGATTAGGAATCTCGTTAGATAGAGGGGGGGGGGGGGGGAGATACACCTTGCCTTAACTCTATGCTTATCCACAGGCGCTTACCCGCACCGTTCCTCTGATCGCAAATAAAAAACAATTTTTACTTATTTTATTAGATACTAGCGGAACCCCGCGGCTTCGCTCGCGTAAACTTCGAAACTAATTAGAACCCTCCATACGTGATAGGAGATGACATCTTTTTTATATTGATTTTTATTCATTACCTATACAAAACGTAAATATCTCGGATCATAGTTAAAAATTGTATAAACTAACCCCCTGTCTACCCTCGCCATTAGGGGTTGAATATCGAATATTTTTATTGTAGATTATTTTGCCCGACTCCACCATTATAACGTAAGCATCTATGCAGATAATTATCAAAAACACAGACCCTGTCTACCCCCGTTGAATACAAAAAAAATATATTTGACAAATTTTTCCACCTCCCTAACAGTGATTAAATTTTGAGAAATGCTGAAATTAATGTGTCATTATTTATATTGTAGAGTATGTTTGATAAGTTTCAATTAAATGCGAACAAAAAAAAAAAATTTTTATATAAAATTTGACACCCTGTTTTAAGTCCGTAAGGGTTGAATTTCGAAAAATCCTTTCTTAGTGGGTGCCTACATCATAAAAGGAAGGCACTTACGAAATTTCACGTTTCTAGGTCCAGGGGTGAGTGAGTGAGTGAGTGAGTGAGTGAATGAGTGAGGACTCTTTTATAGATATAGATAAGAAGAAAAATAAAAAAAAATACTAAAAAAACTATAGGTAAAATTTAGAATAATGTTATAGCGCGTGCAAAACCTGCTATATGCCATATTTTTTTTGGTGGAATAGCATTATAACGTTTGATTTTAGAAAAATACACTTCCCAAAGTGTATTAAGTATTTTTATCTCCTGAAAAATTATGCATTTGTGACTTAGCATTTATTTCAAAAAAATTTAATAGAAATATAAACTTTTCGCCATGTTTTTTTTAATTTACAATTATATTATGAAATACAGGCTAATTATAAATATAAATTATGTAGTAACACCCCTTAAAAACATTCATATGCACATGGCTATGTTAAAATAGCGTATTATTCGCTCTCTCTCTCCCTCTATCATGACCAAATTGAGGGGTAATTACAATAACTTGCAACTTCCCTCCCCTCTTTGCCCCCCCCCCCCACCGAACCCTTCTTTGCCATTCTCTTTAGACTATACAAATTCTGAAAATGTAATGCGTCGTTTGAATTTCTGTTACTTCATTAGATGTTCTCTGGCCCGATTTTGTAGCAGAGGTTTTAATGTTACATAGAAAATAATTTTGATTTCAATGTTTAATATATTTTCTAGAGATTTTATTTTATTTTTTTAATTAAAATAATTTCCTAAAAAAAATGTATATCTATACTAGCTGCCCCGGCAAACGTTGTTTTGCCAAAAGATAATTTCTTTCTTTCTTTCTCATTGTTATGGTGTTAAATTTGTTAGTTATTTTGTGTATTTTGACTATTTTGAGTATTTCGACCGATGTTTAAATATGCATTTTTGTATTATTTCACTATATTTTAAGAATAAAAATAAACTGTATCGTAGGTTAGGTTGAAAACACGTGTCCCACGTACCCAATGAATAAAATAAAATAATAAAATTACGTAGTATATCTGTTTAAATTGAACACAATTGAATTTAAGAAATACAACAAAACTTACCAATTTCAATGCGACTATCACCGAGTGCATATAAATTGCAATTAATATTTCATATTATAGTCCAATCAAATTATCAAAAAAATGTAGTTCGTAAGACATTGTTCTACAGAGTCATTTTTTTAATTCAAATTGTTGGGTGGGGGGGGGGGGTACGTTCTCAGTACTACATTAAGTTGGCGCGGATATGACCTTGAGCGTTGTCCGCCATAAGCGCGAAAACTTTAAACGTAATTATCTCGTAAACCGCTCATTCTATGATAATATTTGTCATAACCTTTCTTATTCATCAGAGTCGAATCTACAATTTTATTCATAGGCCCAATTCTCTATCGTCAGTTGGTGACGAGATATATTGCAAAAAAGGACACAAAAAATTATTTTTTGCATTTATTTCGTAAAGAAGCGATTATATTGAAAAAAATTAAATGACAATCTTTTAGAACTCTCAATTAACAATATTTTTTTTTATTAAGTGCTCTTTAAATTTTTTTTAATATAATCGCTTCTTTACGAAATAAATGCAAAAAATCATTTTTTGTGAACTTTTTTACAATATATCTCGTCACCAACTGACGATAGAGAATTGGGTCTCGGAATAAAATTGTAGATTCGACCCTGATGAATAAGAAAGGTTATGACAAATTTTATCGTAGAATGGGCGGTTTACGAGATAATTACGTTTAAAGTTTTCGTGCTTATGACGGACAACGCTCAAGGTGATAGACCGCGCCAACTTAATGTAGTACTCAGAATACACCCCTTAACATTTTAAAACAAAAAAATGACTCTGTAGAACAATGCAGACCAAAAATACAAATTGATTGGACTATTAAAACCTTTAATTAAACGTCAAAAGGCTAAAAAATATTTTATCAATTCCTTGTCATATATTTCCTTATTTAAAAACATAGTAGCCATAGAATAACGAAGTTTATAATTTACGGTTTCACATTTTCGTAAATATATCGACGCCAGAGTCACCTACCGGGTTCAAAAAGAAATAAACCTAACGGAGCACCAAACGAACATATGGTGTGAATATAGCTTCGATACATCCAGTGGTGATGATAGCATATACAAAAATACAGCATTTTTGATGTATTTTCATATGGAAAAAGACATTTTTTGAAATACTTCTACCCCACAGTCACCTACCGGGTTCAAAAAAATCTATAAATCTTTCCGAGCACCAAATAAATATAATAATATGGTGTGAATATGGCTTCGATACGTCCAGTGGTTTAGACCTGGTGATCAGTGGTACCTACATACACACCAAAAGTTTTATATATTAAGAAGAACTTTTTTGGTGAAAAAAGTTATTTGGAATAGCTAAATTTGTTGCTAGTTTAAAATAAATGTAATATTAATCGATCTAGTATTTTTTAAAGTTATATTGCAGACAGGCAGACCGATGATATCCTTCTTAACTGTATTCAAATAAATTCGAAAATGACTAAATTATTGAAAATAAATCTCAACAATATATTTGTTTACATGCACAACCATTTCCAATCGATGGTAATCAATTGTTTCATTAAAATTAAATTAAAATCATAACGCTTTATGAAATCCATTCCAAAATTCAAACCATATATTATCATATTATGTACCAATTTACATTCAATAATTTATTCTAAAAACTATTTTCAATAAAATAGACCACATAGCTTCTATATATATTATAGGTTAATAATTAATAAATAAATAATAAACAGTTGTTGCAAATATAGTAAGTTAAATATAATTAAATATACAGGGTGGGCCAAGTAAAACGAAACGGGCGCGGTTTTGGTCATTTAAAATAAGATTTTGAGAAAAAGCTCGAACACGTCGATTTTGCTTTCAAGGGGGACATCTTTTGCTATGAAATTTTTGCAAAAATCTTTTCAACCCTAAGCGTTACGAGCGCAACCCTTAAAATTTTAAATAGCATGATAGGGCAAGTGATACCTCATTTGAAAGGTTTTTTCATTCTGAATACGGTGCTTTTTGATTTTTTCAAATCTGTTTAGTTTTAGTCAAGTTATTGACATTTTGAATTCCATAAATGTAGTGATTTTCTGATCAAAAAACAAATATTTACAACTAAAATTTAAAACAAAATAGGTTTATTTTATTATCAAATAGTTCAAAAACATCCATTGGACATTTATTGAATTAATTAAAAAATAAAAAATAAATTATTAAAAAAAATTTATCTACATCCAAAATTTTAATTAATTCAATAAATGTCCAAACTGGATGTTTTTGAATTATTTGATAATAAAATAAACCTATTTTGTTTTAAATTTTAGTTGTAAATATTTGTTTTTTGATCAGAAAATCACTACATTTATGGAATTAAAAATGTCAATAACATGACTAAAACTAAACAGATTTGAAAAAATCAAAAAGCACCGTATTCAGAATGAAAAAACCTTTCAAATGAGGTATCACTTACCCTATCATGCTATTTAAAATTTTAAGGGTTGCGCTCGTAGCGCTGAGGGTTGAAAAGATTCTTGCAAAAATTTTATACCAAAAGATGTCCCCCTTGAAAGCAAAATCGACGTGTTCGAGCTTTTTTTCAAAATCTTATTTTAAATGACCAAAACCGCGCCCGTTTCGTTTTACTTGGCCCACCCTGTATATATAAAAATACAATTAAAAATTTGTGTATATACAAAAAATTTACAATTTATAAAACTAACTTTAATATACATATAAAAAAAATCGTTTACTTTCTGATTTGAGCTTGTTTTTATTAAAAAAAGCACTGTTTAAATTAATAAATGAAATGATAAATTAAAAAAGTTTTTATAATAATTTTCATTAAATGTTTTAGACTCATAAAAAATACCTCGAAAACATATCGTGTTCAACTAATCAAACCAAAACAATCATTTCTTTTTTTATAACTCATCATAGTTATTCACAGCTTTTTTTTTATTAAAAAATACGTACATACATTCATTATTGTGTATATACATGCATAGAACAGTGGTTTTTAACCAGTGCAGTGTTACAAGTGCTCCGCGAAATAGTAAAATATAGATAATAAAAAATTAGATAATCCTGTTTAATTTTATTTCAGTTGTTTCACAGAACAAGAAATTATTTTAGATCATTGTTAGAAGAAAATACTGTACATTATTTTCCTTCTCTAAATACAGAAAATTGGATTAGAAATCCATTTGCTGCAGTTAATACCTACGAATTTTCATTTCATGAAGAAGAACAGTTAGTTTGTCGACAGATTATGTTGAAATTTTCTGAACTGGTTTTGAGGAATTCGGATTTTTGTGTTAGCCTAGTAAGTACACAGACAATTTTGCTACAGTTTTGAACATCATATTTGTGTGAACTGAGCTTTTCAACATTTACAAACATTAAAACTTAAAAACGTAAAAGACTTGGAAATATTGATTAAGAAATGAGGGTAGCATTATCACGTATTAGGCCTGACATTGTTAAAAAAAACAGTAAAAACCAATAAAATGAATTATGTTGTTTAGGCTTTTATGAAAGTATAGTTTTTGTTTATATTTTACTAGTTATTAATGCGTTAAGGGGGCAGACTCAGTTAGAATTTTGAAAAAATCAATTTTTTTATTGCCTTTTCTCTAAGTAAAATATTTTAAAATTATTCTCTAAAAACTTCAGACAAATCAGACTGTTATTTATGGAGATATATAACTTTGAACGGAGCCTTCTCTAACGCATTCAAATAGGCAGGTATAGCGGCAGCTGTGCGCTTTTTCTCGAAATCATATTTTCGAAGTCTGTGATCACTGTAACTTAAGAACGGTTTTGCCGATCGGTTTGAAATTTTTTTCACTTATTCTATACATAATTGTTCTCCGGATGGACGAAGGAATTTTTTTTGACGATTTTTTTTTTGTATAGCCGAAAATGCGAGTGAAATTTTAGTCGAATAAAGAATTTTGACTTTCAGCATCCGCCATTTTGTGAAAATTCAAAAATTTTCAAATCTCTTCATCTATCCGGAGCATTATGTCATTAATTTTTTCTGATCCAGTGACGAGCAACAGGGATCACGGCAAAACACTTTTTTTGACCACTCCCTAATTTGCTGTATCCCACTTATTTTATAATATATGCCATAAAAAAATTATAATATTTTCTGTAAATATATGATACATATCTTTCATGTGGAAAAACATTTGTTATTAATTATTTTAATGCGTGGTCAAAAAAAATCCTTAAAAGAGCGTTTTTGGAAGTCCCAACTGGGTCTGCCCCCTTAACAGTAGTTTTTAATAAAATTAAAATTGTTCATGCATATTTTTATTGTTTATTTAATGACCTTAATGATTTAGAAGGATAGTGTTCCGTAACTTTTTTGTTTTAAATTAGAAGTGTTCCATGACTTCGAAAAGATTTAGAACCACCATGTGTACATAAAGTATACATAGTACCTATACTATTGTAATCCTTATTTCAGCGTTGTGTTTTCGATTTGTTTTTTAGTTTTTACATGTTTTATGCAGTCATATAAATAAACTGTTCTCTATTGTTACAAATTCATCGCCATTCTTTTGTTATTTTTTTTATTATTACAATAATGGAGTCTTTATGTGTTTGGAGATTTTTTTTTTGAAAAAACATTATTATAAAAAGATAAACTTTTAAAATATACAGTAGAAACCGGTTATAACGACATCGGTTAATACGACGTATCGGTTTTAACGACTCAAAATAAAAGTTCAACTGAATCCCATATAATAGCATTTTTACTGGTTATTACAACTATCCGCTTTTTACGACTAATATGACCGGTCCCTTCGATATCGTTATAAACGGTTTCTACTGTATTTATGTATTAAAATATATAGTTTCTATATTATTGATTTAAAATCCAAATGATAAGGGAAGCTATATGTGACCGTTTTTGAAAAAGAACAAAAAATTGTTAACTAATTTTTAAATTTGTACTTGATCTTTCCGTTTTAGTTCATGTATGTATGTATGTCTGTCTGCCTGTCCCTTGAATCCTTGTCACACGCATATACAATTAGTAAATGGTCACGTATAAAAATCGTCAGAATCGTGTTTAGGTGGGAGGAGTGGTATCCCATTTTTTTCCAAAATAATCCGTTATGTGAAAAAATATTTCTGGATTTGAAATATACATGATGATGCGCACCCTTGCTCGACACAAACTGAACTGAGAAGTTTCAAAACTGCACAGTTGAACCTCCACACACGGTCAGTTCAGTTAACCCTTTCAGTTAAAAATATGAAAAATTTAATATTTCTCATTGTCAGTTAAACTGTACAGTTGAAAAAATCGAGTTGAACTGAGACTGAAATATCCACTCACGTACAGTTTCAACTGTCAGTTTTAACTGTACAGTTAAAACTGTACGTGAGTGGCCGGCCTAACGTTAGTCAAATCGACGAGGTTTTCACCCAGAATCCAAGACTCAAATGTTGTTTGATATTTTGAATTATTATAGATATATTTTTTAACTGTAACATTAGTGTGTGAGACCCGGGCATAGAGATTAGTTAGGATTTGGTCTGACACAAAGAATAATTCTATTTACATGTACGTTACAAAACAAACGAAAGTGAAATTAGGAACAGTTTGCATGTTTGATTTCGAATTACGTTCACAGACAGAAAGAACATCGTGTTTTGTTTCTGTGTGTCATTAGTTGACATTTGGAATTATCTTTCAGCTGAAAAGTTTGCGTGTATTTGTTTCGTTGTTGAAAACAAATGAAAGGTAATATTGTTTTATTTTTATACTTTACAGGCTGGTGATTAATGTAAAATATGTAGGAAGTGTATAAAGTGTAAAGAGGCTTTAGGTGTTATTAAAATTATATAGAGTGGTTGTATTTGTTTCTTTGTGAGAAAGGTATAGCTTTAAATAGCAAATGTATGGGATTTATTAATTATTATATAATTAGCGGTTTAAAAGTACTGATGTTTTTTTTGTGCATAAAAAAATAGCAGCTTTGAATTATCATATTTATACCAAATTCGTTCCAAATTTTGACATATCAGGCTATAAAAGATGTCCCTAAAGTTACACCAGTACCCCGAGAAAAAATTGTATATTTGCAGATATATCTCGACAGATCTGCATTTTGGGACAACATCATATTTTTCACTGGTTTTTGATCTGTGAAGACTTACAAAGATCTACAATGACTTACAAAGATCTCTAAAGATCGTTGTAGATCGTGATAGAGATTAAAATTCAACGTGAAAATTATTTTCAGAGATATTTGTTGATCGTTGTAGATCTTTCTAGATCATTTTAGATCTTTGCAAACCATTGTAGATTTTTGCAAGTATCCACAGATCAAAAACCAGTGAAAAATATAATGTTGTCTCAAAATGCAGATCTGTCAAAAAAATTTGATACACTCGGCGTCACAAAAATCGCACCTTTTAAAAATTCTACTTCAAAAAACTTTAAACCTTATTTGGAATCAATGATGAGGGTAATGTTTGGTATCATTTGAAAGGTAACGAAAAGGAGTATCCAAAAACAATTCAATTAAATTATTTTTTTATTGGAACCGCAGAAAAAATTAAAAGTTTACAAAACAATAAAAATCCTTAGTTAAGCCTTAATTAAAAACAGATTAATTACACAATAAAATTACAAAAAAACTAACCTTTGGACCAATTAATATCCAATTAAAAATGAAAGTTCAATATTCAAGCCTTAAGAGCATGTTCGAGGACGAGAATGGATTTTGGATATGTTTATCTGCATACCTACTTAACTTATAAAAGTAAATTCGGGCAAAATAGTCATCTATTAAAATAAAAAATTTCGACATTTAACCCCTAATGGCGGGGGAGTCTGTGTTTTTGATATGTTTATCTGCATAGCTGCTTGCGTTATAACGGTGGAGTCGGACAAAATAATCTGCAATAAAAAAATTCGATATTCAACCCTTAATGGCGAGGGTTGACAAGGGGCTAATAATTTTTAACTAAGATCCAAGATATAGTTTTTTTAGTTCTAATTCAAGTTTTTTCATTTCGAATTAAATTTTTTTCATTTCAAATTCAATATTTGAAAATAAATTGATATTTATTTTTTAATTTTTTAAACTGAAGAAATTAAGTATTTATACAAAACAAATATATTGTTAAACAGGCTCTATTTAGTTTAACAATATATTTGTTTTGTTTAAAAATACTTAGTTTCTCCAGTTTAAAAAATAAAAAAATAAATATCAATTTATTTTCAGATATTGAATTTGAAATGAAAAAAATTTAATTTGAAATGAAAAAACTTGAATTAGGACTAAAAAACCTATGTTTACGTTTTTTTATAGGTAATGAATAAAAATCAATATAAAAAATGTAATATGTCATCCTCTACCACGTATGGAGGGTTCTAATTAGTTTCGAAGTTTACGCGAGCGAAGCCACGGGATTCCGCTAGTTATTATATATATATTAAATGAAATTCAATGAACTGACAAAATGGTATATGTAATTTATTTAACGATTGCATACGAACGATTACAATTATAATTTCTGTGCCGTAATCAAGTGATCTGCTTGTAAACAAACAAACAAACAAAAGCGTAGCGTTTGTTGTGTGCCGATTGTAGTTCGAGCGGGCAACGTGTTTCTAGTTGTATCGACGCACATATTAACATAACATCATGATTAGGAATACATTTATCGCATGCAATCCGCTAAACATACACCAGTGGACACTAAAATGTTTTTACAGTTAAACAATACCAATATTTTCTATAGGCTATAGCCATAGGTGGGCACAGTTAATCGAAAAGTTAACTTCGTTAATCGTTAATCCGTTAATAAAAAAGTTAACTTCGTTAACCGTTAAAGCGTTAAAATTCCGAAAATGTAACGGAAGTTAAAATTAACCGAAAATTCGAAAATTTAACGAAAGTTAAAGTTAATCGTTAAAAAGTTAACCATCCAAAATGTTTGAAGACCTTTTTTTACTATTTCGACAACTTTCTTATGTACTTTTCATCAAACAACCAATGTAACGGACTAAAGTTAACGGAAGTTAACAAAAGCGTTAACATTTTTTTGAGTTAACTTCAAAAGTTAATCCGTTAACCATTTTGTTAACTTCGTTAATTAACGATTACCGGATTAACGAGTTAATTAAAAAATGCTTAACAGATTAACTTTTAAGTTAACTCAAAAAAATGTTAACGCTTTTGTTAACTTTCGTTAAATTGAACTTCCGTTAACTTTAGTCCGTTACATTGGTTGTTTGTTGACATGTTGTCATTATTTGTTTGAATTACGTGTGACGCGGGCACACCGGCACTGTTGCTCAAAAGAGCAAAAATCCAGAGCCGAGAAACTCTTAAAAATAAAGCGGCCCTGTTGATTACTTACTATGTGCCAGTGAATACAAGTTATTATAACCTGACTTTTTAGCGATTGCGCCATTTTTAACCGACTTCATTTAGAGTTTATCTTTTTCATATTAGTATAGTAAGTAAAGTAAGCATGAGGAAGGTTTAAAGATAAAAAATATATTTTTTAGGTGTACAATTTAATTCATTAGGTTTAGTTTAGGTGCGTATATGCTCTGCTACCCGTGCGAAACCAGGGCGGGTCGCTACTGTCGCTTGTAATAATTAAATAAATTAATTTATCTACTTGTTTTTGTTTTATTTACTTATGTATCCCATACCAAAAGGCGCCAAAAGCAGTATACGTTTTGGATGGTTAACTGTTAACGGTTATCTTTAACTTGCGTTAAATTTTCGAAATTTTAACGCTTTAACGATTAACGAAGTTAACTTTTGGATTAACTGTGTCCACCTATGGTTATAGCATGATCCAATACAGTACTTTGCCATATTGTTAGACCTAAGCTAAAAAATAACATTTTTCACTTTTTTTGTTATGATTATTAATTTATTGTAAGTTGTTTGTACTTGTGTTTTCAATTTTATAGATACTTTTGTTGTTTTTATAACACTGATGCAACAGACACTGTCATGCAAAACAATAGTTTGACGAGTTAAATAAGTTTAAGTGCATTCAAATCACGTGAGGTACATATGTAAGCTCTTTGTTGACAGTTTGACATTTTTCGATGTATAAATTGCCGGAAAATGAAAGCTAAAAACATGACACAATATCGAATAGGTAGCTGAAATTTTAATAATTTTTTGTTGTTGAGTAAAAAAAATTAAAAGATATTAGATCTTGGTGATGGTTAAACAGCCAAACACAAAAATTCATGCTTGCGTGTAAATTTTTAATTCATATTTGGTAAGTCACTGTAATACAATGTCTGCTCGATAGTTCATTTGTTCTATACTGTGACGTCATTACCAAGAAATTTTGTCCAATAAGGAATTTGTGATAAACGGAATATAAATAAATAAACGACCAATACTGTTTACATAATTAAATTTTTTTCTTTGATTTATTTTGAAGCACAACACACATAAATTTTTTGTCGATGTAATATGTCATCGACAAAAAATTAATATTAAATGGCGACTGTTAAAATATTTAGAGCAGGGGCCCTATTCTCGAGCTCACTTTTTGGAAGAAAAAAAAAGTCGCATCGAGATTCGAGAATACGGTATAATAGATTCTAGTAAATAATATAGTGATTTTTAGTTTTAGTTTAGTAATGAATGAGAAAAAGTCTAACGAACTCGAGAATAGAGACCCAGAACTTGTTTTATTGGATCATGGAGTTATACAGATGTTTTAAAAAAGAAAGAAATTAAACGCAGGCAAATGTTATGCCAAATAATGAGAACATTTTGCTCAAGATTAACTGCCACTAGCTATTTCAATGAATTTGTCACGAACCAGTCGCATATGAGCATTCATTATTTTGTATTGTATCCTCGGGGGGGTAAAATAACTTTTTTGTCGATAAAAACAGGCCACTCGTTCAAATATACCAAATTTTTATCTAATACATTTTCCGGGGTACAATTTTCAGGATAAAAAGTAGTCTATGCCCATCCGCAGGATGCAGGCTATATCCATGTAAAATTTTATCTAGATCGAACAGACAGACAGACACACTTTTGCATTTATAAAATTAGTAAAGATTTTTAGCAAGAATAAATAAATATATATAAGAATAGGGTGGGGGGAGTACTTTATACTTACGTGCCCTTAGATAACTGGCGCCTATTGTATTTAATTCCTTTCGAAAAAAAACCTAGATAAATTGAGAGGCACTGGAGTAAATCCCATGGTAGTGGGTCGTAGGTCGAAGCGTGCACCAAATAGCGGAGACGGGTCGTTCATCACGTTGTTTCCGCATGCCTGAATCCGTGTGTATAAGCCTGCGTATTGCTCAGAGCCGTGGCAGCATACCGGGGGATCTCTTTTCTCGTCGGTGCGTGAAAATAGTGCTAGAAATTGATTAATGTTTCTTTTAGATGTTCATTATATGCCCGAGAAAGAACCGATAAATAAAAATAAAAAAGAAACATATAAAAATGTATTATTTTTTTTTCTTTCTTTGTCCGTGAAGTATTAATCAATGTGATATTTTTGTACCCTTTCAGTGATGATTTTTATTATGACGTAAAAGGTGTAATAAATATTTATATGATTTACTTTTATTTGAAGATATGCCATATATTTATTTGTGGTTATAAAAAAGTAGCCATTACATACAATAACATTTTTCTCCAATTCACATCGTCTAAAAAAATAATTCCGTTTGTATAATAGTTTTCAAAATTAGAACGTTTTCTTCTTAGGCTAAATATAAAATATCACCCTTCTACAATTTCTCGTATTTACAGACAGATAGACACACAGACATCATGACGAAACTAATGATATTTTAACTTAATGTCATTAACCATTTATAGAGGGCGGGGATTTCAGGGGGCATTTGACCCTCAGAAAAATGGTATAAAAAGTATCTTTCTTATATCATGGATTGATCATAGTGTCGATCACGGGGTGAGCCAATTATTGGCTTTCCGGCCCGGAAGGAAACAGCCCGTGTTAAAAATTTCAAATTCGAAAAAATATTATTTTAAATAATAACCTTTTTTCATTATATAAATATACGTTTTCGATGTATTTTTCGACGCTGAATCTAAATCTGACGTCAAAAATACAGTAAACCCAAAAACTATCCTTTTGCCTAGCGTGAAGGATTTTCATTTATTTGGAAGTAAAAATATACGTTTCGATGTATTTTTCGACGCTGAATCCAAATCTGACGACAAAAATACAGTAAACCCAAAAACAACCCCTATAATAGGGTAAAAACTACACCTTTGCCTCGCATGAATGATTTTTATTTATTTGGAAGTGCAAATATACGTTTTCGATGTATTTTTCGACGCTGAATCCAAATCTGACGACAAAAATACAGTAAACCCAAAAACAACCCCTATAATAGGGTAAAAACTACACCTTTGCCTCGCATGAATGATTTTTATTTATTTGGAAGTGCAAATATACGTTTTCGATGTATTTTAACAAAACTTGAAAATTTTCTGGTGCGCCAAAATATTTTTTCGGACCCTCTAGAGGTTTAGCTTAAATCTACATTTAAATTTTATTATGTATTACCAACAAAATTAGAAAAAGGGATTTTTAATTTCTTGCACTATGAGAACCTAGAATTTTACTAAATATGATTTTAAATATATGTATGTCAGGTTGGTAATACACCAAATCTATTTTAAAAGAGCATAACATTGGATGACATATCACTAACTTAACGTAAACTAACCTACCCTAACTTAACAACCTTAACTAATTATGTGTAGGTACATAAACAGTATGTGCAAATAGCAAATTGCATGCACATACGGTATGTGCAAATAGCTACGTTCATGAATTAAATATACATTTATATAGGTAAGATTGTACTGTAAGAACTTTAGATTACTTTAAATGGACTTAAATGAATGTCTTGAGTTATAATATTAATTATAGTTTAAGATAGGTTATTTATGCAAAATCATATTTAATTTGTGTAAGAATAACCGTATAGTTAGTCATGGTGGAGATGCTTGGCACTAATAAAAAAATTATTATACAGGGTGGCCAGTTTCTGGAATACCGGGAAAAGTCAGGGAATTTGGTTGGAAGTCAGGGAATATTTTATAAAAATGCAAAATCACACAAATTCTCGCAAATATTTAAAAAGTGACCCTTTTTTTAGAATTTTTATTCTTTTAAATAAAAAAAAAACAGGGAAAAACTGTAAAAATTCTCCTGGAAAACCGGGAAAAGTTAGGGAAATTTGTTACAGAGAAATACTGGTCAGTTATAAAATACTTGAGTAATTCCATTCCTTCATAGCTACCTAAATGTAAATGTTGGTTATTCTAGTTTAACAGAAATGATTTATGCAGCCATATTTAACATGGTGGCGTTGCAGGGTACTATATAGAAAAATTACTGCAATTATTTGTATATTAAAATTGAATTTAATTTTTTTATTTAAAGATTTTTATTTGCGCTATATGCTAGGATACCGGTTTTCACTTGTTTATAGTTAATTTCCTAAAATGTCACCTTCAAATTAGGGTGAAAACCACAAAATTTTGAGTTTTCGATTTTTAATTTTTATTTTTTCTTATAAATAACACCATTTAATGTAATGAAATGGCATTTCATCGTGTAGAGTGGACAAATGTCTATAAGTAAAAAAATCATCAATATTTTAATATTAATAGTATACATAGGACAACACGTGAAAGCTTATAAAAAACTAGCGGAATCCCGCGGCTTCGCTCGCGTAAACTTCGAAACTAATTAGAACCCTCTATTAGTAATAGGGGATGACATATTACATTTTTTTATATTGATTTTTATTCATTACTTATAAAAAAACGTAAATATCCCGGATCTTAGTTAATTTTTTTTAAAACTAACCCCCGTCTATTCTCACCATTAGGGGTTGAATATCAAATTCTTTTATTGCAGATTAAATCCATCTTAGTCCCCGTCGAACTTTCATTTTTAATTGAATATTAATTTGTCCGAATTTATTTTAATATCATGAACAGTTATTATTATTATTATTTCCATAGGGGTTGAATTTTCGTAACTGATATTTCTCTTGTAAAGTACCTACTTATGCCATGTTTCATTCGGTGAATATAGAAAAAAATTATTTTACAAATTTTTCCACCCCCTAGCACCTTAGGGGTTAAATTTTGGGAAATGCTGAAATAATCATTTCACTATTTATATTTTAGAGTATGTTCGATAAGTTTCAATTAAATGCGAACAAAAAAAAAATTTTTTTATATAAACTTTGACATCCTGTTTTAACCCCGTAGGGGTTGAATTTCAAAAAATCCTTTCTTAGTGGGTGCTTACATCATAAAAGGAAGGCACCTACGAAATTTCACGTTTCTAGGTCCAGGGGTTTGGGCTGTACGTTGATATATGAGTGAGTGAGTGAGTGAGTGAGTGAGTGGTTAAGGACAAACTCTTTTAAAGATATAGATTATAACATACAAATTTTACATTTTCATTCATGACAAATAGAAACAATGAATAAAAAAGCTTCTAATTAACGTTAAAAAATTCGGTACTTATTTCTAATGATACGTGAATTTTTCTCAGAATTTTTGGTTAATATTTAAATTGTTTATTAAGCCAGCTCGGTTGATTTCTTGAGTCGCGTGAAAAACGCGTCATTTTGTTGCGGAAACTCTAGCATCTCTCGCGCTTAAACTAAAAATGTGTGACATGCTGACTTTTTGATAGGAAATTTTGAGATTTACAAGAAAGGTTCTAAGGCATTTTTCTGTATATTGCTTAGTTCTCGCTACGTAAGTCGTAATAGGTAAAAAAATGCTATTTTTGAAACTTTAACAATTTTTTATAAATTGTTTAAACAATTGCGCAATATTTTATGTATGTACAAATGTTCTTTATGACCAAAAGAATAAACCTGCACCAACTAAATATTTTTTTTTTACATAAGAATTAATGTAAATGATTTTCGCAATTGCACTGGTCTAATAATATACTAATAATATAACTATAATAGTTATTCCGGCCCTGTGTGGCGGCTACCTACAAGTTAATGTTGGTTATTGTGCTTAACATAGGTATTTGAATTTACCGTCTCGATGCTTGCAAGTTACGGGGTTGTTATGTTACAGTTCAGTTGCATTAACGCCGTGTAAATTAGAGGTTACCGGAATTGTTCCGGATCTCTAGAAACTCGGTGTGTTTTTATTGTTTGTGAATTAGTGTTGTGTAAAAAAATGATTTTAGTTGGGTTAGGTTTTATTTGAATTTTAAATAATATGATCGTTTTTAATGACAGTGAAATTAGCCTTACCATTTTTTTGATTTTTGAAAAAATATATTTAGTCAACATTTTTTTTGTGGTACTTTTCAATACAAGATAAATTATTTATATTCTAGTCATTTTTACTTTTTTGTACATACATGAAATGTAATGTATAAATAAAGTATAGTAATCACGAAAAATTCTAACTCGAGATTTTAACGGAATTATACGTTTTGAGGGTTCCTGAATCATGTACAACCATTATCTCAATGACGCCTGTGTGTGTCTGTGAACGCTCTACAGCCAAAACTGTAAGACTTACGAACATGGCATTTTAAACTTAAGGTTCTTGTATACTCTAGATGTGCACCTCCTATTTTTGAAAACCATCACTAAACCGGAAACAGATGTTTACTGGTTTCAATATTTGAACTTTTCGAATTATTTTTGAAACGGCGCGCAGTAGAAAAAAATGTTTTAGTTTAAAGTTATAGAAGGTACTTTTATCTATAATTTATGTCCTATTCACCCCCCCCCCAAATTTTTTTTAGGAAATAATCGATTTTCTAAAAAAAAAAATTCGATTTATTTTTTAAACGGTAGGTATTAGAAAATAAAGTTTGAGATACAAGTTGTAGATAATATTATTATCTATAATTATTATCTATAATTTTTGTTCTAATAATTAAAAAAAAATTGTGGAAGGAAAAATTCATTTTTTTTTAAATTATATTTCAAACGGTTCATATCAGAAGAAATGTTCACAATAAAAGTTGTAGAGAACTTAACCATACTATCAATACTTCGGTATCATGATGTATAAAAAAGTCTCGTGCCGACCAAGGCAGTTTATTTTTTCAAAAGTCAGTTTTTGTATTAATTTTTGATTGAGTAGACGTCGTGACTGTCTTCTGCTCTGATTGTTCCAGGGCAAGTCTTAATCCCCCCACCCTCACAGTAGTTTTATATTGCATTAAAGAAATTTATGTGTACATAAGGATTGAATATTTGTGCAATCGAAATTTTTCATGAATATAGTAAGAGACAATTTAAATGTAATAAAAATGTAAAATTCCTACCATTATTTAACCGATGTAAAGGATAAAGATAACGAGGAAAATATCATACGGCAGGAATTTCTTTTATGTTTAGATATAAAAGAAATTTTATAGTAAAACATGAAAGTATAAAAATTTTCTTTATTATAAATAATTTCACCGTCGTTAAAAATTTTATCATTAGATAGAAATTTATATGAAAAATATTAAATCGAGTGTAATACATACTATATAATACTTACCTAGGTAGAAAAAAGTTGTAAATTAAATTCCATTAAAAGATTCATTTTTAATAAGAAAATCTAAACAAAAAAATATATTATACATTTTTTATTCCATTCAAAAAAATATTTTTTTAGAAGGTCGTTTTTACTTTTTTTTATATGTGGGGCATCAAGGTTAGTAAATACACATGTTGTACCATAACTCTGGTGGGGTGAGGCATGAGAGACCGCGTCATCGTGAGGAATCCTCTAACGTTAAAAATAGTTGTCAAAATTTTTTTACTATATAAAGGTTCCTCAGGTTGACGCGTTTCGCGCGGCCGCTGATTGGTCAAAAGATATGGTACAACCTGTCCATTTACTAATCTTGGTGGGGCATAATCTTTATGTAATATCATTTAAAAATATGGATACGCTCAAACTAGTTTCGGATATCTAATAGTTAAAGTTATTTAAACGAAAAATCACAAAATTTTTAAATAAATATTACTATACGCTAGGAAACCATCGATCCTGGCGCCGCCAAGTGGCAAAAATAAATAATTTTGGGTATCTGTCAAACCAATCTGTCATATAATTGAAAGGAAAAAATGGATAATTGCCGTTATATTATGTATGTTATATTAAAATTTGTATTGATAAGTATCAACCTTTGTATATTATTAGAGTTTGACCCCGAAATTTTCTTATTTTAAACCGACTTCTAAAAAAGAGGAGGTTATCAATTCAATCAATATATTTTGTTATGTATGTTCGAGCATAACTTCGACAAATATGCGCCTATTCGGTTGATTTTTGTTTGTTTGAAAGAGTATACTCCCGAGGTGGTCTCATATAAATTTTATCAGAATCTGACCATGGACTTCAAAAAAGGAGAGAGTTTTCTATTTTTTTATGTATTTTCGGGTATAACTACGACAAATATGCACCTATTCGGTTGATTTTTCTTTGTTTGAAAGAGTATACTATCGAGCTGATACCATATAAATTTCATTATAATCAAATATATGGTTTCAAAGATACGCCACTCGAAAGAAAAAAGAAAAAATCGTAATAGAGTTGATCGAAAATAGACAAATTTCGCGGGTCGAATCCTTATAATCCGCAAAGATTGATACTCTTCAATACAGATTTTAATATAACACACATAACTTTGTGTTTTAACCCCGTAATTTACTCGTTGGGTAATATCGGACATTTGAAAATAAAAAATAAAAATTTGCTATGAAAAAATTTAGTAAAAATAAAAAATTAATGTTTTTCAAGACCTTATATTACCCTTAAGTTTTACTGAAAATATCATCCAATTATATCAAACCATTAAGTAGAAAAAAAAAGGTTTTCGATTTTCAAATTTTAATTAATTACAGCTAAAATAATTATTAAAATTAATTAAAACTTGGTCAAGTACTTCTTCATACATATAGGTTTATAGATAAGAAAAAAAATTAACGAAATCGGAACTTGAGAACATTACTTTCGGCTGTCCTTTTTTAAAAGTAATATACCCAAAGTTGCTAACGACGCTCACTAGGTGGCGACGTGTCGTTTTTGACAGATGGTTTCCTAGCGTATTTGACGTAGTTATCTTGAAACTGTACAAAATATTGTAATTCTTGTTAGGTCACGTGTTTTTTTACTAAAGTAACAATATCAATTAGTAATTTTTGCGTGAAGGATCGAAATTTATATAATTGGTATAGTTTAATTTGTTTTACCAACAAACAAATATACTATTAATATAATTTATTTTACACAATCTTTGTATTTATTGTATTAGTCTACAAAACTTATAAAATGATTATAATATGCAAGCAATTTTTTCAATAATGAATACATCTAAGTGAAGAATATAACCAATTTTTGTACTTTGCACTACATAAAAGATGATTTTCGTAATGAAAAATGTAACTATAAGATCAAATACTAACAAGGGAATCTTTTCAAGTCGAAAATTCGTATCGAGTTTAATTTTTGTATATAGTTAGAGGAGGTTAAGGTAAGTAAGAATAAAAATTATCTTAGCTGCGGTAAAACGGTTTAAAGGGGTTAAACAGTATTAAACACCCCTTTGAAAACGTGCAAAATAATCATATTTTTTTAAATAACTCTGAAACTAATGAAAATTTTAAAAAATCTATAATACAAAATTTTCATGATTTTTTTATGCTCTTTCGAATGGCGATAGTCAACATTCAAAAAAATTAAACCTATGAAATGTGGGTGGGAGGTGGGGGTTACCGGTTTAATTTTTTCGAATTTTAACTATCACCATTCCAAAGAGCATAAAAAATCATGAAAATTTCATATTGTAGATTTTTTTAAATTTTCATTAGTTTCAGAGTTATTTGAAAAAAATATGATTATTTTGCACATTTTCATAGGGGTGTTTCACCCCCTTAAACCGTTTTATCGCAGCTAAAATAATTTTTTCTTATTTATCTTGACCTCCTCTAACTATATACAAAGTTTAAACTCGATACGAATTTTCGACTTGAAAGGTTCCCTTGTAAGTCATATCCCCCCCCTCCCCCATCGCAAAAAGCTATCAACACCACTGGTAAAAATTGTGTATTATAAAAATTACAATGGAGATTCTAGAAGTTACTAAATTGACAATAGTTACATGTACTATTAGTTAAAACTGATAGTATTTTTTGATACAAAATTGATCGGCAACTGTAATTATTATTAAAAAATGTATTCCATTTTTCGTATGTATTGATAATAACCTAATTAAATCCAAAATTAAAATTGTTCTATAAAAAAAGTATATTGTTATTTTTTCTAATGTCACTTTGACGCAGTGTAGCAAAAAACATTTTATGTGTTTTTTTTTTTTTTTGACAGAGTGATTTTTATTACATAAAGAAAAAAATACGCAAGAACAATTAAAATGGACGTCGTCGACGCTTTGCGTCGTTCTATTTGACGCATATTCAACAAAAGCAAGAATATAAATGGATCAACATGTTTTATTTTGAAGTCAAATTTTATGTCCTCCAGTTTATGTTTGTTGTAAATTTTATTACGGTTCTTCAGACAAAGATATTAAAAGACAACAGTAAGAAACATTTTAACCACGAATTTTACAAAACTATAAACATTTTATTACTAGAAATTAATGTACAAGACGATACTGCAATATCTGGTTTATTATTATTTTTATTTTTTGATTGAGATTTTCTATAAAATGTAAATAAAAATAAACAAAATTATAAAATTCTTTCTGGTGCATTAATTCAACGAAATATATCAAACTTTGAAAGCTCATATCTCGAAAACTATAACAATGAGTCTTTAAATTATATATTTTTTATATGTTTATTGAAACGAGCTATATCTAACTTAAATAATACCGTTCGATTTTTTTGTCTAGTATTTAAAATTGCCTCACACAATTTTTTTATATTTGGCTATAATAGGCCACGCCCCCATTTTTCCTTACGTGCCTTGCAACGTCACTGACATCACGAGCGCCGATATCACAGCTCACTATAATAACGCAGCGAATACACTGCAAATACACGACTAGCGTTTGTGACGTCAGAATTACCCCCACTCTGGCGAACATAGTGTCGTCGGATAGACGCGCGGTATTAAAATTAAAAAAAATGTATCTCCGTAAATACTTAACGTATTGAAATAAAATAAGCGGCAATGTGTTTGTGGCAATTGTTTCTAATAGAAAAAAAATGTATATTAACTTTATTTTTTATTGTTCATATGCCCAGTATTATCAAGTTTAACTAAATGCTCCTTTAACTAACTGTCATATTATCAACAGGTCCAAGCATAATATATTTAATTAAATAGATTTTAAATTTTGTGCAGTATTTATTTACAATGTATATTATGTAATTTTTTCATTGAGAGCTTAGATATTGATTTAAATCATGTTTGTAATATACCAAATTTACTTTAAAGGAGCATTTAGCGCTAAAGTAGCTTTAAATTGGTTGATAATACCGGGCAATTACAGAGATATAAATAAAACACCATTAGATAGCTTATACAATTTATTTTACAATAAAAACAAGGTTAACCCTTCATCCCTCAACCCTTAAACATCCTACAATATTTTGTTATTATTATTTGTTTTAATAATTATTTCTTTCCCTTCCCCATGTACATAATTGAGCTGCCCCCCTCCCCTCCTCTATTTATTTTTTATTTTTGCTGAATTTTATAGATATACATGTAATAAGCGGACAAATACATACATACATGTAAGTATATATGTATATACAGCGTGTGTTCGTTAGTCGTAATATAATCATTGTCGAGCACTAAATGTTATATCTAATTAAGATGCAAATTAGGGGCTTTGAATTGTTTTCCATTTGAATAATTCTGTTTATAATAGTGGACTATTACTTTAGTGAATATTTTATAAACGTAAAAGCGTGTATGGTAACTAAAATTAAGTTGTTTATACTAAAAACGGTTACGCAAATGTAGAATTTGATTTAATTAAATTTTACATTATTTATAAGGAATTTTCTATGAAATTATTACTAATTTTATAAAGAATCTCAAAATATTTAGACAGATATGTAAAAATTTATTTTTCATTTAAATTACATGTATTTAATAGTTCGCTTTACTAAAAAAATATTCAATCAGGCATGTTCCGATTTAAAAATCATGTATACTCACGGTAGGCCACTGCCGTGATTTGAAAAATCAACGATCCACACTCATTATACTCGCATTGGGTGGGGGGTAAAATGAAGTACTATAATTTCGGGTGACTTTGGACAATTTTGAACTTTGAACTCAAATTTGACAGTAAAGGACTGTTAGTAGAGGGCTGGAAAACGGCCAGAAGTTTAGTCTTGACCCAAATAATAAGTTTCCAAACGAAAAGAATAGTTTTTTTTATTTTCTCACCCTTTAAAAAAAAACTTGTCTATCCAAAGACATATTTTTCGAACGAATTTCTAAAGATAAACTTAAAATGTGTGGCTTTGGATGCTGAATTGCTGAAAACGATTTTTTTAAAGTTCTAGGTTGATATTGGTAATAGATTAAAAGATTAATGCAACTTATTAGGTAATATAATTTTTATTAAGCAAAAACTTATGATTTTAAACAAATTAAACAAACAAACTTTTTCATTGTCCTCTATCACTTTTTTTAGTTTTTTTTTAAATTAGTGAGACTTTTCCCCGGAGGAACGATGTTCAAAGCCGTCTAAAACCAATAAATGCGTGAGGCGCTATAAAGGTAGATGCATATGAAATAATTAATTAATTAAAAATTATACATTTGCCTTCATGAGCGCCCTGTGATTTTAGGCATAAAAACCTGAAAATTTTGTGATAACTGAAAATTTATTTTTTACTTTTTAGTGCATTTTTAATAAAAGCTTGCTTTAAAAAGAATTTTTTATATAATTTTTTCTTATATGGGTGACAGTTCTTACCTAAATTCCACGCAAACCATATACACGATATACGAAGTTGCGGGTAACGTCCAGTATGTTATAATAAAGGCAATAATTTGCAAAGTAATAAAAATGTATTATAGTATATTTTATTCGGCCTACCGGGCATTTGCCCGGTTTGCCCATCGAAGCACAAACAAGCCGCAAAAACACACACTGAACATAGCAGCATATCAATACATAATGATGTACATAACAAGCATTTTAACTAGCTCCAATTTCCTGCTTGAACAATCACTGGCAGGATGTTTTTACAGTTTCATGTTATACTCAGATAACAAGAGAGAGAAAGAGAGATGATGATGATTCGCCGCGGCAAAACGAAGGTGGCGTTGGCGGAAATCAAAGAGACAAAGGTTCAACATTAGCATATTCACATATATACATACATAGGTGGCGATGAACTGGCACGCTCTATCTATATATATATATATATATGTGGGTGTGTGTGTGTGTGTGTGTGTGTGTGTGTGTTCGTGTGCATTTGTTTGTTTAACCTGCGGCTCTACTCACGCTTGTTATTGTCGGGAACAAGATGTCGAATTTATAAAGGAATGTGGAAACGTTACGAGCGGGGAAATGCTAAATATGTATTGGTGAAACTGTGCGCTTCGTTGAGCAGGGCTTGGTGTATATTATCTTCATGAAATTAGCAACGTTATTACTTTTAGGGCAATAACGTATTCGATAGTATTGGTAATAAATTCTTAAATAGAGTGATGCCCCGCACAACGAACATAATTCGTTCCAGGAGCAAGTTCGTTATGTGAAACGGATTTTCCCATAAGAATACATGTTAAAATTTTTAATTCGTTCTGTAGCATAAAATATGGTACTGTAACATAAAAAATATTGTACACATGTTTTTTATTTTTTAGTCAGGCTCAGATTTAGGCGAGTCTACCGATCCTCACACACAAAATTACATTTATTAAAATAAATAGGTGTGTGAGTTAAGCGTAAAAAGAACGACTGACGCGCGTTGATGCATGTTCATGCAAGTTAGAGCATCGATTTCGAGCGACCTTGGAAGTTCGGGCGGCAAAATGAAATACGATGCCGATCACCGCTCTGATTTGTACATTACGGTACGCACACAACTATACGATTGCGCAGTCAACTACTGCGCACAGCTCCAAAAAAGAGAGACCAACCACTTATGGGATCATTTTTGACGGAATTATCTTGAAACGGTCCAAAATATTGTAATTTTTGTTAGGTCACGTGTTTGTTACTAAAATGTAACAATCTTATGTTCTTAATATTATTATATATTATTAAATTGAGCATTAAACAAAATATCAAAATAGACGCTAAATATGGAACAGGTACTCAAATATGGGCCACAAATAGAAACTTATAACATCTTGTACGAAAATAACAATTATAAATATTTATCTTATAAGAGATCGAATTACTGTGGTAGATGGAAGAAATCATATAATTTAATTACAAAAATCACATATCCAGGTGTCAAACTCTGGCCCAGCACAGTCATTATGTGCCCAGAGCTTACATATTAAACATCTGACCCACAGTTCTCCTGCTGCGTTTTCGAAAAAAAGTTCCTGACAAAACATACACGCTGCATCGGCAGTGTCAGGAGCCTCTCTTCCTATAGGGGCATCTGGTTCACTATCTGAATCAAATTGGATATCTTCTTCACCTTCACTTTCGTCCCTGGTCTTGGCTTTCTTATTTCTTATACTTCTTTTCTTTTGCTTGGGTTTCTTATCTTTTGTTTTATTTTCTTTTTCAATTTTCTTTTTATTTGTTTCAATAAGGTCATTTTTTATGGAGACGAAGTTATAACCGAGGCCACAGCAGCTTTTCTACCTCTATTAGATGTCTTTCTGAGTCATAGCCCATATTCGAAATTCTTTACTAAAATCAACTTGATCGTGTACTTTACAAATCATATATAGCAAGCAATAAATCGACCGAAAATCATAAAATTAAACTTATATTCTGCAATAAAAACACAAATAATTCAACTTAAGAATAATAAGTTGAATAAATCGTGTAAATTATATTTACGAATATTGTATGTATTATAAAAATTACAATGAAGATTACAGAAGTAACTCAATTGACTGCAGGTACATATGTCACAGCCGGATTGTAAATTTAGCTATATAAAGCAGCTAGCCGTTGTGTAGAATAGTTTAGTTTAAAAGCGAGTATTCAATATCCGCTGCAACGAACTGTAGGAATTTTAACGTTTATTTTATTCAACAAAATTATTAAAAAACAGTTCATTGCAGCGGGAATTGGATCCCCGTTTTTATACAATATTAATCCCCTTTCGCCTCACTAGATTGTCATAACCTAGGCAGAGATTGAATTTCCGTTATTAACCTAACAGAGATACTAACCTGCTTATTTCACCCCAACAGATAGCCTTGATCAAAGACAGTTAATGTGTATATATTATTAGAACATAAATTTTCTACAAAACGGCTAGCTGCTTTGTAAAGCGGCTAAATTTATAATTCGGCTGCGACACATATACATGTTAAAAGATTTGATACAAAATTGAAATATTTAATCAGCAACTGTAATTTTTATTAAAAAATCGACTCCATTTTTCCCCGTGTAAATACGTTTGAAAAAATATAATAATATTTGACACCCCTGTAGCAAGAAACTGAACCTATTCTACTCAAAGTTTAATATGAATTGTCATCCTATTGTATGTAGTATAGAGCAGAGAGCCTGAGCACAGTATTTAACTGTAAGCCCGTCGTCGTTGTAATGAATATTGTTCCATATAAAAGTATTGATTTATTTGTATATGAAATGTTGATTGTTCGCCCCTGAAGGAGAACCATCCATCTATTGATAACAGAGAACCATTTTGTAGGAATTCTCTGCTCTTTGTATACAAAGATGTATATCTTCATCATTTTTGTCCAAAGGAAATATAATATTGTGTATACGTTATATTGGAACAATAACTTAAAACAAATATGAACTTGCTCTGTATTGAATTGCAGCTGGAAAACATTTTTTTTTAATTTCATTTACATGTTTCGAACCACTGCTCTTAAATAACAAAATTTAAATAATATTTTAATTATAGTACAGGAAAAATAGACGTACAACAAGGAAAAAAATTGTAACGGACTAAATTTTTGCATAACGAATGCCTCGCATAACGAACGCTGCGTACAACTAACTTTCTGTTGGTTCATTACGCGACTCACACAACGAACCTCGCTTCACATAACGAACTGCATCGTATTTAATTTTGCCGCCCGAACGTTCCTACGTATTACAAAGTCGCCCGAAGTTAAGGTCGCACGCAGTCGATGCTCAAACTTGCACGAACATGCATCAACGCGCGTCAGTCGTTCTTTTCTGCGCTTAAGTCACACACGTGTTTGTTTTAATAAATGTAATTTTGTGTGTGATTTGTTTAAATCTGACTAAAAAATAAAAAACCTGTGTACAATCTTTTTTATGTTACAGTACCATATTTTATGCTACAGAACGAATTAAAAATTTTAACATGTATTGTTATGGGAAAACGCGTTTCACATAAAGAACTTTTCGCATATAACGAACTTGCTCCTAGAACGAATTATGTTCGTTATGCGAGGCATCACTGTACTTAATAATGTGTGAAAGTTCCTCATCGATTTGACGTGTGCAAGTGTCAATTTTGTGGGGTCAAAGTTCACGAAATAATATTTTTCAAATATCACGAAAACAGTGACTTTTTCGAAATAAATGTTTCTTACTAATTTATAGCTGAGATAATTTACTACAAAAACGAAACTACGGGTTTTGATGTAGGAGAAACCGTTCATGAATTATAAAGAGTTATTTATAACTTCGCGCACTTTTCCATAGCATACGACACGATATCGTTCTATGTAAAATTTAATATAGAGCTGCAGCTTAAACATACATATATATTCCACATAACCAGCAAGATCGAGATAACTCTTTCTGTTTCATAAGAATCATAAGTACATTAGTTGGAAATACTTTAGACAAAAATTAACCAAAATTACTACGACGTAACAGAGCAAAATGGGGTCTTCAAGGTACGCGACCCTCGCATTTTCTACTTATCTACATATGTAGGTGGGTACAGTTAACCGAAAAGTTAACTTCGTTAATCGTTAATCCGTTAATAAAAAAGTTAACTTCGTTAACCGTTAAACCGTTAAAATTCTGAAAATGTAACGGAAGTTAAAGTTAACCGAAAATTTCAAAATTTAACGAAAGTTAAAGTTAATCGTTAAAAAGTTAACCATCCAAAATGTTTGAAGACCTTTTTTTACTATTTCGACAACTTTCTTATGTACTTTTCATCAATGCAACCAATGTAACGGACTAAAGTTAACGGAAGTTAAAATTAACGGAAGTTAACAAAAGCGTTAACATTTTTTTGAGTTAACTTAAAAGTTAATCCGTTAACCATTTTGTTAACTTCGTTAATTAAGATTAACGGATTAACGAGTTAATGCCCACCTATGAAAATCGATGTCTACATATTGCAATATAATCATTTGGCAGACATCCATCTATAAGAATATATACATTTATACATGAAAAATGTTATTTTTTCCGATCTTCTATATTTTCATGTCTATTTTTCCTGGACTATTAGTGAAAATAAATATACATATAAAATATCGAATTGAATATGGGCCACATATTTGATACCACTGGTGTACATATAATTCATCCGAACAGTGTATTTTATATCGCAGTACGACGTATTATCCCCAATAATAAATACCCCCCCCCTTTTGTTCGGAATCAAATCTTCATTAACGAGTTCAAACAATCGTTTGAACAAACGCCGGAAATTCTGCCGTAGTCAGAAAACATTGCCCTGTTTACTCGATTCTTAATTTTGTTTGTGTTTATATAAAATTCAAATGGGAGTTTATACTTTTAAATATTTGGATAAGTATTTCGGTAATGGGTTTTAAACAGTCAACCGAGAAGCAAAAGGGGTACTCGAGCGTATTTTTAATCGCAATAAAGCGACTGGATTTTAAATTAAATATTTATTCTTTATTAAATTGATATACGAAGTAAAAATATTCATATATAAGTAAAAAATTGGTTTTATAAATACATACAAAACAATATGCTGTATTTAGATCAAAAAGACTAAACATATGGTGCTTTTTTTGTAAAAAAAAAACAGGTTTAAAATTGTTTTTTTCTTTAAATTCATAAAATTTATTTTACTACACATCTATACAGGATGGCCCAAACTGTCGATCTTTTGGTCATTTTAAATAAGATTAAAAAAAAGAACGATCGTACACGTCGATTTTGCTTTCAAGGGGGACATCTTTTCCTATAAAATTTTTGCAAGAATCTTTTCAACCCTAAGCACTATGAGCACAACCCTTAAAATTTTAAATAGCATGATAGGGCAAGTGATAATACCTCATTTGAAAGGTTTTTCATTCTTAACAAGGTATTTTTTTTTGTTTTTTTAATCTGTTTAGTTTTAGTCAAGTTTGCATTTCATTTTCTGATCAACAAAACAACAACTAAAATTCAAAACAAAGTAAGCTTATTTTATTATTAAATAATTCGAAAATTTTACTAACATCCAATTTGAACATTTATTGAATTAATTAAAGTTTTGGATGTTGGTAATTTTTTTTTTAATTATTTGATAAGATAACAAGCCTGCTTTGTTTTGAATTTTAGTTGTAAATGTATGTTTTGTTGATCAGAAAATTAATGCATTCATGTAATTAAAAATGTAAATAACTTGACTAAAAATAAACAGATTTGAAAAAAACAAACAAAAAACGCCTTGTTAAGAATGAAAAAAACCTCTCAAATGAGGCATCATTTGCCCTATCATGCTTTTTAAAATTTTAAGGGTTGCGCTCATAGCGCTTAGGATTGAAAAGATTCTTGCAAAAATTTTATAGCAAAAGATGTCCCCCTTGAAAGCAAAATCGTTTTTTTCAAAATCTTCTTTAAATTACCAAAAGCGCGGCCGTTTCGTTTTAGTTGGGCCACCCTGTATAGAATTTAAAGAAAAAAACATTTTCAAACCTCTTTTTTGTATATCTATCTATTTCTTCTAAAACTGGAAATAGATGCAATATAAAATAAATAAAATGAATAATTTTTGTGTATTTGTATCTACAATATAAAACATCTGCAGCCCTAATTCGATGAATCCATATAAAAGAAGAAGAAGAACACGTAAAATATGATTTGTTATTTTATGTGAAAACAAATGAACAACATTTAACCTTGTAACCTTATTTCATCAGAAAAATATCAACACAACATCGAAGATGTCATTTCACATCGCAATGTCGTCACTCAAGCACTAACAAAACACTCGAGAAAGAGAGGTGGGGATTGAGAGAGACATACATACTATACAGGATGTTCATATAAACATATTACGATTTTTTTTATTTACGAAAAAAAATTCAAACAAAAGTTATTATACCGGGTGTTTTTACTTTTTTATACTCATGTATATGAAATATACATATAGTATAAGTAAGTATAGTAATCGCGATTTTTTTCGAAATCCGGATTTTGATGGAATTATCTATTTTGACCTTCCCTGAATCCATTCTGACTATTTTCGCCATGATGTCTTTTTTTGTCTGTCTGTCGGTCTGTCTGTAAGTTCTGTAACTCAAATACGAAAAATCGTAGAAGGGTAAAATTTTATACTTAAGATTTATTTTTTCCTGGGAAGAAAACCATTCAACCGGAAACGGATGTTTACCTACATCGATTTTTGAATTTTTCGAATTACATTGAAACAGTGCGAATTAGAGAAAAAAGTTGAAAATTGTAGCTAATATTATTGTATATAATTTATGTTCTATTCATTTTTTCGAAAAAATAACTTTTTGAATTTTTATCCGTTTTTAAGTACATTTAAAATGGTTCATAACAGAGAAGAAATATCTGCCATGAGTGTCATGGGACTTTCTTATACGTATGACAGAGATTGAACAGTGTACGTGTTTGCCATAGGTACAATGAATCTTTCTTATACGTAATACAAAGAAAAAACACTGTATACTCTATTTCATTTAGTTTGCAGTGGTTGCCGGGTCACTTTCCATCTTATTGTTAGTAATTATGTTAAACAAAATTCGTTCGATACATAATGTATAAAATAATATTTCTATAGTTTATGTCTCATTCATTTTACTCTATCTTTTATTAGTTTGTCAGAAATATCCTTCAATAAAATAAAAATCATGTACACTGTTCACTGTCATTATTACGTATAAGAAAGTCCTGTGGCACACGGCAGATTATTTTAAAGACTTTCCAGCGGATTATTTTCAAAATAACGAATTTTCAGAGAATATTTTACTGACAAAAGTTTCATGGTTTTGAAGGGGCTAAATATTGACATTAAGGGTTTACCTTGAAAAGGTTTTCAGGTTCAACTTTTCTTTATCAAATCTAAACCCATATTTTTTGTTGCAAATTCGTAATTAATGGGGAAAAAACGTAATATTCGTCTGAAATATTTTTTTCTGAAAATGTCAATTTTTTTATGATATGGAGCAAAACAAACAGTTATTTCTGGATTTTCAATAATTTTTTTCTTGAAAACTATTTTTTTTTAATAATCGCAAGAGGCAAAAAGTGCTTAGATTTTAACAAAAACTATCGAAGATTTTTTATTTATTTGTAATTTTTTTTTGTTATTTCAAAACATTTCTTTTAAAATACACTCGAGAAAGAGAGGCGGAGATTGAGAGAGACACACATATTATACAGAATGTTTTTATTTACAAAAAAAAATTCAGACAATCGATTATTTACTTAAAAAATAATAGAATATAAATTATTTAAATAATAATATTCTCTCCAATATTTTTTGCTTATTTGCACCGTTTTAAAAAGAATTCAAAATTGACAAGAGCAAACATTCGTTTCCAGAGCTAGCAAGCACTCTCATATGAGGTATCAAACTTGTGACTGTTTTAAATTTTTAACAGATATTTGTATGCACAGTTAAGTACCTATGTTGGTTTTTACCGTTTTTACTCAAGGTTAGTAAGTATACTTAACTTTACGTATATACATTTTCAAAAAGTTCAAGAGAACTGTCATATAAGTTTGATACCTCATTTTAGAGTGCTTGCTAGCTTTTTTATGTTACCCGACATAAGAATTTCTTCTTTGACCATACTTCTATATACACTTAACACTCTATAAAACGAACCTCTACTGAACGACCGCTTCATGCCGACAGTTCTATCCAACGACCTTCCCCCATCCCCACCATAATACTACCGTGACTACTATATTTCTGCGCAAAATTTACATTCACCAATTGTCACAGAAAAAAAACTCAATCTTATTGAAAATTTGAGATGAAAAAATGCTTAATTTTATCTTGTTAATGTTAATAATAATAAAAAATCTTATTGAGGATATTTTATTCATTTGAAAAATATAATCTTCATGTTTATCTAAAAATCTTTTTATTTGTAAAATAATTTATTACACCAACTAACGAAACTCTCAAATAGATTAAACATAATGATTATACATTATACATATTAATAAATATTTATTCGTGTGAATATTGTTTACACCACCCAACTAGTGATATGGTCAATTCAGTGATGTCATTTACATATATATAGTATTTTTTTGTATTTAAAATATATGTTTTCAATACGAAATACAATTTTTATCATGATTAGAACATTGTTAGTAATAATATACATTTATCAATAAGATAAACGTGGATATTTCCATATTAGCAAAAAATTATCATATTAACAAAACAACCTCTATCGGAGCAAAATCGATTACGAATTTTTTTACATTGATCGCATTTTTAACACAAAGACAAATTATTTTTTTCTGTATGGCGGGTGCCCCTCTAGCAGTTGTTCGGTAGAACGATTGAATTACCGATGCGGTCTTATGTAGTAGAGTGGATGATTTTTGAGTTTCAGACAGACAAAAATAGTTAGGGTGAATTCAGGTTGTTGTTGATAATTTATTCAAACTTTAATATACTTAATTTATTATTTTATTAAATTTTGGCAAGTAGAATGAGATAAAACTAGTATATATATATCCAGTGGTATTATATGGCTTAATATCTAGGATAATTTGACTCATAACAAGACAATGGATCCCTTTCAAATCTACAGTGTTATGTTGTAAATGAAATATACAAATTTATGGAAACATCAGATTCTGAATTACACTTAGCAGGCTTTGTATGTGTTATCTCAGTTAATTTCGTGAAATGTTTGGTGAAAATTACATTTAATAGAGGTAGGAAAAGGGTTACATACTGTGATACATTTTTACCAATTTAATAAATTTTGTTAATACGATTTTCAAGATTTTGATGGAAATTATTAACCTTCTCTGAGTCAATTTTTTCATCATGATGTCTGTGTGTCTGTAGACGCTGTAACCGAAAAAAAAAATTATTTTTGAAACAGTGCAAATTATAAAATATCGGTATGGAGAACCATACATGACTTCCATGTTCTGTAATATATTTTACAATAATTTTTAATATAAAACTCACCTTTGTATTATAAATATTAGTTTTCTAATATTCTAATGTCAGTTGTATAATATACATTTTTGTAGAATAATAATAATGTGACATTTGAATTTAACTGCGTTTGTTTTCATGGCAACATGAATTTAATAGTATTTAAAATTAAAATTTTGATGGTGGTTTTCACCCCTTCAGTGGCTTTTTGGGCACGTTTATGAAATAAGTGCTCCTTAGATTGGATTGAACTACAAGTGTACCAAGTCTTATCAAAATTGGTGAGATAATACTAACTTTTTAGACGATAATTGGTACAAAATTTGGTATATTTCTGAAACCCCTAATCCGATTAGCACCAAAATCAATAGGAGTACTCACTGAGGCAAACATTTTCCCCAAAAATAATTCAAATCGGTGCATATTTACAGTAGTTATCGTACACTGACGTACACGGAAGAAATTTCTACATCCAGACACACACACGCACAGCCGCCATACGGAAATTAACTTTTCTTTACGTTTTGAAGTTAGTACAATCAGAATCTGCTTTTATCTCGGACACGATTTTTTGACGGTATTACAATACTTCGAACATGGAAGTAAAAATGTATAAAAATATAAGAAAAAAATATTTCATAACTTTCACTTAATTTTTATTGAAATATTACTACTTCAGGGTGGCCAGTTTCTGGAAAACCGGGAAAAGTCAGGGAATTTTACTATACAGGGAAAAGTCAGGGAATTTGGTTGGTTGGAAGAATTTTTATAAAAATGCAAAATCACACAAATTCTCGCAAATATTTAGTGTTTTTTTTTTTTAGTTTTTTTTTTTAGATTTTTTATCTAAAATTTTTGAATAAAAAACAGGGAAAAACGGTAAAAATTCTCCTGGAAAAACCGGGAAAAGTCAGGGAAATTTGTTCCAGAGAAATACTGGTCTGCCTGTATTTATCGTATAGTAATCTTGAAACAACTGTCCAAAATATTGTAATTCTTGCTACGTGTTTGTTACTAAAGTTAAATATCAATTAGTAATTTTTGTATGCAGAATCGAAATCTATATTATTGGTTTAGTTTAATTTGTTATACCAATAAGCAAATATACTATTAATATAATTAATTTTACACAATCGTAATATTTATTGTATTGTCTTTTAATTGAAATCAAATAATTTGTATAGCACTTTATTAATAAATAATTTAACTTGAGAATAATTAGTTGAATAAATCATGTAAATGTAAAAATTGCGTATTATAAAAATAACAATGTAGATTGTAGAAGTAACTCAATTGACAGTAGGTACATATTTGTTAAAACTGATACTACTTTTTGATACAAAATTGAAATTTTTAATCGACAAACTGTAATTTTTATTTCTATTTTTATTCAGGTAATCAGAATAATTTGTTTTATATTTATTTTATGCACAAATTACATTCAGTACGCGTATAAGAAAGTCCTGTAGCATCCATCGCTGCTTTTCTTTATATTCTCTCAAAAATCGTTTAATTATTGATTTTCTCGATAAGTTTAGATAGTTTTAATAAGAAATAATACATTTTTAATATTATTAATCAATACTTAAATAACTAATCTTGATTAAAATAGAAAGAGGCAGTAAAACAAGTTAGTGTAGACTTTATAATTGCATGTAAAATTATAAAAAAAATAATATACACAATATATTTGTTAACATTATATGCAATTACAGTTTTTAATTAGACTTTTTTATTTATTCTGAACACACGGTGTGGCGCTAGTTAAAGCATATTTTCAAAACGCATTTTAATTACAAGCTTCGTTAATGTTTGTATAAAAAAGAATAACATTTAAAGCTTCCATAAAAACCAGAATTGTATGCATGATTTACAAAAAAGTGTTTTAGATAGTACAATTTATTTAATTTTACTATAAACCAAGTTAATTTAATTTTAACAAAGTTAAGAACAACTTAAATTATATTTAATAGTTAGTCTATTAGAAAACAGATATACTAATTTTTAATTATTTCTACCTCCCCCCTCTCCCTTTACGTAATAATTTTACTTCCATGTTCGAAGAAATGGAAGTATTGTAATACTGTCAAAAAATCATTGATTTCCGCATGGCGGCTGTGCGTGTGTGTGTGTGTGTGTGTGTGTGTGTGTGTGTGTGCCTGGATGTAGAATTTTCTTCCGTTTACGATAACTACTGTAGATATGCACCGATTTGAATTATTTTTGGGGAAAATGTTTGCCTCAGTGAGTACTCCAGACCTATTGATTTTGGTGCTAATCGGACTAGGGGTTATGAAATATTCGAAATTTTGTACTAATTATCGTCTGAAAAGTGATTAGTATCTCACCAATTTTGACAAGACTTGTAGTTCAATCCAATCTAAGGGGCATTTATTTCATAAACGTGCCAAAATAGCTACTGAAGAGGTGAAAAACACCCTCAAAATTTTAATTTTAAATATTAATAAATTCATGTTGCCATGGAAACAAGCGCAGTTAAATTCAAATGTCAGATAATTTATTATACTACAAAAATGTGTACATCTGACATTAGAATATTAATATCGGTATGGAGAACCATACATGACTTCCATGTTCTATAATATCTTTTACAATAGATAATTGTTAATATAAAACTCACCTTTCTATTATAAATATTAGTTTTCTAATATTCTAATGTCAGTTGTAGAATATACATTTTTGTAAAATAATAATTATCTGACATTTGAATTTAACTGCGCTTGTTTCCATGGCAACATGAATTTATTAGTATTTAAAATTAAAATTTTGAGGGTGGTTTTCACCCCTTCAGTGGCTATCTAAGCACGTTTATGAAATAAGTGCCCCTTAGATTGGATTGAACTACAAGTGTACCAAGTCTCATCAAAATTGGTGAGATAATACTCACTTTTCAGACGATAATAGGTACAAAATTTCGAATATTTCGGAAACCCGTAATCCGATTAGCACCAAAATCAATAGGTCTGGAGTACTCACTGAGGCAAGCATTTTCCCCAAAAATAATTCAAATCGGTGCATATCTACAGTAGTTATCGTACACGGAAGAAAATTCTACATCCAGACAGACACACACACAGACACACACACACACAGACACACGCACAGCCGCCATGCGGAAATTAACTTTTCTTTACGTTTTGAAGTTAGTACAATCAGAATCTGCTTTTTTTTCGGACATGATTTTTTGACGGTATTACAATACTTCCATTTCTTCGAACATGGAAGTAAAAAACCAATAATTATAATACAAAGGTAAGTTTTATATTAAAAATTATTGTAAAATATATTATAGAACATGGGAGTCATGTATGGTTCTCCATACCGTTATTATTTTGGTGATATTTATAAACGACCAAAATTATGTATCAGTTGATACCGTGTAAAATAGGTCACAATATGCTATACATATAAGATTGGTGTGTTGAAAAAGGAAGGGGGTTGGGAGGGGGTACGTTTGTAGATTCCCCAACACACGGCGTCATCTTATGTTTAAAATGAGCTCTAATGGTGCCGCCGCATTTTCTAACCGTATCATTTTGCTTCGAAACGACAACTCAAGGCATCTGTAGAAGTGAAATGATCACTAAAGCTTTATCGTTAGCGTATCGCCCCATCCTTGTCTGTCTCCCCCCTCCCATTGCAAGTTTTGTTTCTTTGCGTAACTTGAAATTACCGCAAAATTTAAACTGTTATTTATTTTTTATAAGTTGAGTTACATATGGTGGCTTCGTAGAAACTTTCAAGGTAAATATTATTAAAGTCTTTTGTGTACCTATCCGAGGAGCGTTTAAAAAAATGGAAAATGTAGGTAATTTAGTTGGTTTTGATAGGGTGAAGTTTTTTCTTTTTTTGATGAAAAAGTTACTTTTATTGACTTATTTCTTAAAGTAGGTCGATTTTGTTTAGTACGAAGTTGAGTAATTTTTTAAAGTTAATAATCTAAAGTGCCCCGTATTTTGACAATACATTTTTAAGGAGGCTGATCAGGGACTTGAACAGGAATTTATTTATGGTTCGGATTCGGTTCGGGTTTAGGTTAAGGTTCAGCACGGTGCAAAGTTTTTGGGTTCAAAAACCGTTATTTTTTTCAGGTTCAGGTTCGGGTTCGGGTTCAAATTAAAAAATAAAAATAATTTACTATTTGAAAATAAAAAAAGCTATCTTGCTGCGGGCTCACAAAACAATATGTATGCGGTACAAAATAAAAATCCATAAAAAACGGTATATTTTTAGTTTTCTAATTGTTCAGCTGTATTAAAAAAAATTATGTTATTCAAATTTCCATTTCATGAGATAAAATTTATTTTCGTCAAACATATTATAACAAATATATATTATATTAGTTTATAAATATAATAATATACATTTGTCAAAACAATTAAGATATTGCTAGAAAAAATTAGCAAAAAAAATATATATTTTAAATATTGAAATATTTACTTTTCAGATTTTTTGCAAATTGAAAAGAAATTAATTTTTACAAAGTTATAGAATTATAAAGCAAGCAAAAAATGTAAATTTTAGTAGTGGACTTGAGAAATCACATCATATGTAATGAAATTCAAACAAATTTCCAATTTGTACATTTCACTTTTAAAAATCAATGGAGGAAAATTGATAAAATATTATAAATAATTTCTTGAACCTTTTGAAAAAATATGGTTACCGGATATCAATGAAAAGGTTCGGGTTCAGATTCAGGTTCGCTGACTTTGAAATATAGCGGTTCGGTTTGGGTTCAGGTTCACAAAAAATACGGGTTTTTTTGGGTTTATGGTTTGGTTTCAGGTTCATGAAAAATACGGATTTTTCGATTTTTTACGGTTCGGGTTCAGGTTCAGGTTCAGTTGGCGATGCGGGGTATGGTGTGCGGAAAGCGCACGTGGATAAGCATAGAGTAAAGGCAAGGTGTATCTCTCTCTCTTTTTTTATCACATACTTTTTTAATTAAAAAACACGATTCCTAATCATTCTGAAAATTTACAGATATCTTTGTAAATGAATAAAGAATTTATGCTCAAATTTTCATCAAATTCTCGCTGTCATATCACTTTGGAAAGTCTTGTCATGTCTCGAAATTATGCTGTTCTCATATTAATTTAATATCTTTTAAACTATTCCTTAATTAGTCCAGTCAAGTTTTTTATTGGAAATTTCATTCTCTATCAAACGGGTCCTGTTCATTTTTGCTCTAGCTCACATCGTTTTCGCTGCATCGATGATTTAAACATAAGCGGAAGTCAAGTTTTTTTGTTTTTATTTTTTTTGGTGTATTTCCCGGGGGCCCACAACCTTGCAAATTCAATATTTTATGAAGGACATCATTATCCATCGATCGGCACTAAAATTATCCTGGCGAATATTTATCCTATCTAAATATCTAATTTGATTGGTCTAAATGAACTTGAAATTTTGTAAAGATTTTATTTATTATTAATTATTTGTTATTTTCAAAGTTTCATCGAAATCTCTCTGTTATTTTTCTATTCGCTGGGTGCGTAAGGCATAGTGGAGGACACAAAAGTGATGTCAGCGCCCGCTGCGGACAATACAGAACTACGGGTGGCTTTTTATTATTTATGACCATAAAAATAACACGTGTATCAGTTTTAATTAAATAAATAAAATAAAATGGGTCATCAAAGTTGTTGTGTAGTCGATTGCAAAAATACTAGTAGAAATAGTAATTGTAAATTTTATAAGTTTCCGGTTGCCAAGTGGAAATTAAATCAGCGAAAAAAATGGATAACTGCTGTTAAAAGGCAAAAGTAAGTAATACTATAACCTACAACCGTATTAATATCATATACATGTGTATATCGTGTAAGAAAACGGAGTAATAATTTAATTAATTATAATAATTTTACAATTTAATAAACACAATCACACTTGACATCTGTCACAAATCGTGTCTCATTAATCTGAAATATTAAAACAATTAAAATAAAGTTTATAACAATACAAACAATGATATAATATTATGTGTGATAGATTGAAAACCCGTTCTCAACACCAATTCCATTTTTTATCTGCAAAATTAAATAAACATCTTGACAGATGTCTTAACCTTACTTTACTTATTGAGACTTGTTTTAGTTGTTGTATTTATTTTACTTACTGTTTTTAGCTGACCCACGGAAAAATTTTTAATTTAATATTCACTCTGTGTAATATATCACATTTCACATTGAAAAAAATTTTTTTTCAAGTTGATTTTATTCTTTCAATAACTATTTAACATCCAATACATGTTTATTTTCTCAAAAGAGCCACCGTAAGTTGTACCGTTAGATGGCGCTGGGGTCACGCACCCAGCGAATAGTGTCAACGACGATTTTCAAAACATAATGTTACATTCATATGACTATCTTTTATATACAGTCGAACCTCGTTAGTAGTGAATACAATACCGGACCAAAATCCTAATACCGGTATTTTGGTATTTTTTATGTTCAAACCCGGGATACCGGTATTTAAAAAAAATAATTCAGTTACTTTATTGAAGAAATATAGCAATTTTTAGCGGTTCTGATAGAAATATCGCGAGTTCTAGATGTCGTCAACAATAAGAATTTAAAAATTGAAACAACTGACTATACAGGAACAAGAATGTCAACATTCAAAAAAACGAAAAAAAATTCAATATTGATTTTTTTTAAAGAATTGACGTCTTTTTGCGATACAAAACTAAATTTCGGAAAATTGTATGTAATATTGCTTATAAAAAAAATTATTTGAGCTTCTATTATTTTCCCTGAATTTAATATAATTTTTTATATTGAGTGTTACTTTTTATAAAAAATAAAATATTTCCTAGAAAAATCTATCACATATCGGGAAAATATCATAATTTGACACAACAATTACATATCACAAAATAATTTAGCTAATAATAAAAAGATTTAAGTGTAAAAATCAACTCCCTAACAGTAATTTATGTGTATTTTAGTACTAATTATAAATACCGGTATAATATGCACTAATACCGGTATCATAATACCGGAAAAAAGTGACCGGGATCCCGGTGTTGTATTCACTACTTGTTAGTACATTTTTGAAAAGATTGAGGGGTAAACACGAACTAACGAAAAAACATCCTAACGAAATATTTCAACATGGGGTTTTATTTTATGGAAAAATCCCAGGACCTAAAAAAAACGTAATAACGAGGTTCTACTGTATTATAAAATAATGAAATGACTGACAGTCAATGAGAGCTAGGGGGTATTTAAACAGCGGCATAGTTTTTCAATTAAAACAAATCTAATGAATTAGCGGTTCACAACTTTTGATACGGTTGTTTTTAATAAAATTATTTTCGTATAGAAATAATTTGACTTTATGAAAACAGATATTGCAAATAAAATAAAAATATTATGTTAAGGGAAGCATATGTTTATAAATTATGTACTTTTTAATATACGAATGTACATATATTGTTCATGTAGATAAATAAAGTGCGTTATATGAAAATTGCTTTATTGTATTGGATGGAATAAAACAGAAATTAGATTTTCCTACACGAATACTGTTATTATTTACATACTTACGAAGGTTTTTTTTGTTTGTTATTGAATATAAAGTACACTTGCTCCATTTCAATTTCATTTTAATATGAATTTTAAATGTATTTGTATATTTAGAACTAACAATAAATTTTTAAATAAGCACTAGCTTTTACTCGTGACTTTATCCGTGTTTTAATATACACTTACCGCTCTATATAACGACGGTTTTCAATCGCTCTACATAACGTCACGTCGTCGCCCCGCATCAATTGGTGAATTTAAATTCGCGCTAGAAAAACGGTCGCTATATAGAGTGGGTTGCCAGGCGTTATGTGGAGTGGTCGTTACATAAAAGTGCAGTGAGTATATATTTCTGTTATGATAGTCGGTAAAACAAGTTTTTAATTTCGATTTTGCACGATAGATGTCATTACGCTAAAAATAATTAATTGGGCAACTAGGTGTCTCACACTTTTATTATTTTATTTTCATTTTGCTGTAATTATTATGAAAGATGAAAATTAATAATGAATTCACAAGTGCGTTATATAAAAAGTTACAATAAAAATACTGTCACTTATTTAATACTATTTTGAAAGTATGACATTAAGGCTGTTCATGCCGATTTTTCCGAAACTAAATTCTACGAGATGTCGCCACCGTAGAAAACAAAAATTATTTGCACAAGTCTAGCCCTGAGGGGAAATGACAGATACAAGTAATTCAGTGACAATTGACGATCGAATGAAAAATGGGATATTCTCGAAACTAAACAGAGATGATTTTCTTCTGTAGGCTTTCGTGGCCGTTGTCCATAGTAGCTAACTTTTCGGGCTGTTGTCCACGTTGTCTAGTTTTTAACCTTGACGTTTCGACTCTCATGTCGGAGTCTTCTTCAGAAGTGATTCTGAAACTTCTTCTTCAGTTTCAGAATCACTTCTGAAGAAGACTCCGACATGAGAGTCGAAACGTCAAGGTTAAAAACTAGACAACGTGGACAACAGCCCGAAAAGTTAGCTACTATAAACAGAGATGAAGTTACAAAGGATAGAACTAGTTCTTATGTTCAATATAAATAATTACATTCAATATTTTCAAATGAAAATTGCAGAATTACCTATTATAAAATTAGAAAGCTTAAACAAATATCTATGTCGTGGTATATTTTTTTCTCCGTATTTTTCAAGAATTTTTATATTGAGTTTTATCATATCAAGAAAAATACACACATTTTCAGATTTTTTTTATTAATATACAGTGCGTTCATGATGAAAGGAACAAATTCGTTTAAAATTCAGGTGATTATTTTGTGGAAAAACGCTCGGACCCGTCGATTAGTATTTTTAGTTGCGGATTTTTTGACATAAGTAATATGTATACAGGGTGTCTCAAGAAGAACATATTCAGACATCATTGATTTTTTTAAATGGAACATCCTATATATTATGCCATTTTTGAATTGCACGATAAATTCTGAACACTTTTTGTACACATACTATAGTTCTGAAATCAACTTGTATCTTATCTTAAGATGAATATTTGCAGTCATTTTTGTACTACATACCATAGCTCTAAAATCAGTAGTTTTTGGAATAACGGCATTTGAAATGTGATAAATAAATAAAATATTAAAGAACTTTAATAATAAAACATAAAAAAAAAAAAAAATTAATCCAAAAACCACTGATTTTAGAGCTATGGTATATTGTACGAAAAGTGTTTAGAATTTACCGTACAATTCAAAAATGGCAATAAATACAGGCTGTGCCATTAAAAAAATCAATAATGACTGCATATATTCATCTTAAGATACATTTCAAACGTCATTATTCCAAAAACCGTTGATTTCAGAACTATAGTATGTGTACAAAAAGTGTTTAGAATTTATCGTACAATTCAAAAATGGCATAATATATAGGGTGTTCCATTTAAAAAAACCAATGATGTCTGCATATGTTCTTCTTGAGACACTCTGTATACAATTTTCTTATGTCAAAAAATCCGCAACTAAAAATACTAATCGACGGGTCCGAGCGTTTTTCCACAAAATAATCACCTGAATTTTAAACGAATTTGTTCCTTTCATCATGAACGCACTGTATAAAAAAATTAAATTGTCATAACATAGAAAAAATAATCTAGTTTATCACTGTATTTTTTCCTAAATGATTTATTAATACTGGTCAGAGCTGAACTTAAAATACACAACCGTTATTTCTCTATAGTAAATCTTATGGCAATTCAAATAGCATGTTCAGTGTTCAGCCTTAAGGTTATACGCTTAGCACACTGTAAAAAAGAATTGGTTTCAATAAATTTTATTTTAATTTATATTCAGAAAACATGTACCTACATTTAATGGAATATTTTACTTTGTTATTAATTATTAAAAGTAAAAAAAGTTTAATTTAATTTGAAAATTGAAATAGACAGAACGGTATATAATAATAACATGTACTTATTTGTTGTAAAGGCAGAGCTCGTTTTTCATTATTTTGAATAAATTACACGTGAATATATTTGTTTTTTTATTTATATAGTATTTAAAAGGGTTGATGTTTCAAATATTCAGTTTTTAAAACGTTTTTTATAGCCAATTGCGTATAGTTTCAATAAATAGAGCACTTACAGCAAGTTCTCTCATTTATCGTGTGTTAAAAACTCTATTTTTAATATCCAATTACTCAAAAACCATACGTCCAATATTTTAAATAAAAATTACTAAAATATATGAGTCATCCATAAATAACATATTTAAGTTTTAGACTTTTATCTATACATTGCTCTAATGATCGTATAACCTTAAGTACAGAAACAGCTTATGAAATTTTAAATAAAGAAAATGTTGAAATAATTTATCACGTACCCAAGAGCCAGTAAGTATTATCAATAATAAATAAAACAGTACCCTTGTTTTTACACCCCTTATACTATTAAAGCCAGAAATCTATCGGTAATAAAGATAAATATTTGCACTTGAAGAAAACTTGTACTTTTGTACCTACTCATAATGCTTAAATCAACAAAAGGGAGTGGAAATGAGAGAACAATCCAAAGTGGAGTTCAAACAAAATAAAATGGTTTTTCTTTCTTTTTAGTACAGAAAGAAAACAGATGCATCCATTATTAATTTTATGAAAACAAATCCCAAAGTACATATTAATGACTCTTTTGTATAAAAGTGCACTCCCCCCCGCCGTTACAGGTGCATATTTTGTTTAACAAAGAATGATTTTATGCATCAAAGCAAATAAACAAAAAAATATTTATAGAAACAATTTTTTTTTATAATTAAACTTTTTTTAATAACACTATTAAGGGGTAAAATTCATTATATAAACTAGAAGTAGGGGTAGTTTTTCCCCTAGAATCCCTATATACACACCCCTATAAAATGTTTCCCATTGAATCAAATGAGACCACAATTACAACCCTCTATCTGGGGGTGAAAAATTGAAGTTTGGCTATATGGTTAAAAACTTATGAAAATAAGCTTAATTTTTTATACTTTTGTATTCTGGGTTGAAGGATAGAGGGTTAAAGTAGGATTAAAATAACCGTTTTATTTATTATTCTATGATTATTAGTTATGTTCCATTTATGATCCCAAAGTTACCCCTTTATAGTAGACTCAGGAAATACATAATTCTATGTTAAAATAAAACGGGCAAGTGCGTGTTGGGCACGCACATGATAGGGTTCCGTAGTCATTCTCACTACGGTTTATAAAAAAGAGTTTTTTTCAAAATTTTCGTAACCGAAGGGTTAAAATCAAAAAGTCATTTGACTTTTATTATTGCATTTTAGAAGACCTATCAAATGACACCCCACTCAATGGAGTAAATGAAAAAAATGTGAGTTCAATTTTCAGTCTATGAAAGGGGGGTCCAAAATATTTTTGACAATGTTCGTTATAATTTTCAGTTAAAGTACTAATTAAAAGCTACATTCTGATTTTTTTTCAGATTTTTTGAATCGATAGTTTAGAAAATAGAGGGGGGGACGCTCTGACAGCGACATTAAAAAACAAATATATCGCGACTGAAGGGTTAAAATCAAAAAGTTATTTGACGTTTTTTATTGCATTTTACGAGACCTATTAAATGACACCCCACTCAATAGGGTAAGTGGGAAAAAAATGAGAGTTCACTTTTCAGTCTATAAAAGGGGGGTCCAAAATATTTTTGACAATGTTCGTTATAATTTTCAGTGAAAGTACTAATTAAATGCTACATTCTGGAATTTTTCCGGATTTTTTAAGTTGATAGTTTAGAAAATAGAGAGGGGGGACGCTTTTTTAACGACTTTGGAGAGCAAATACATCGTGATTAAAGGGTTAAAATCAAAAAGTTCTGATACATTTTCTATTGCATTTTAGGAGACCTTTCTAACGACACCACACTCAATGGTGTAGGTGAAAATTTTTTTTGAAAACACTTCATTTTATGAAAGGGGGGTCTAAAAAAATTTTATTCTAAAAAATCTTATCATTTCTGTTTTTGGGTCGTCAATCTACGATTGAATTTTTGAAGACGGACGGACGGACATGGAGAAACTATAAGGGTTCCTAGTTTTCTACGGAACCCTGAAAAGGATTTCTTATTAAATTTGCCTTATTTAATTTTCTACTGACAATGATTAGGAAAAAAAAGAAAGACATATGATCATCGATTCAATGTTATGACTGTGTCAGTAGAGATAGCTTATATTCAGGTACCGCACTTCCTTGTCTAACGGGCTCTGATTGGCTGACAACAGCGTGAACCATATATGTAATACTCCTATATTGCCAATCGCTATAAGTGGGCCGGGAAAAGTTGAAGTGAGATGGTCAAGTCAAATGGATTCCATTGCGCAGGCGCAGAATCTAATAAGAGGAGGCCTTGGCCAATTAAAACAATTTTAATCAAATATGTCAGTTTAAAACTGATTGCACATGCGCACTAGTGACCATTTGACTTGAAAATAGCGAGACAACAATATATGTCCACGCCGTACAGACTTATCCTTTTTCCCGATCTTGATTGGCAATATAGAAGTATTACATATATGGCGTGAACCGACTCTCTACTAAAAACATTGAAATGATGTAACCATGGAAACAACTAGATAAAATGTATCAACCGATTGAAATAATTATGTACATTAAAATTATAAAAAGAATGAGAAAGATACACGTATCTCCCCATCTGACTAGAAACCTCAAAGTAAAAAAATCAACAAGGGTTGAATACATCAACTCATACTAAATCTCTTAGGGGTGAAGAAAACCGGGGGTTGGGGGCAACTGTCTTTGTGAAAAAGGGCGAATAATTTAAAAAAGAATTCTCGCTTCTTTCTAATTACACAATTGCGTGACGTTTATTCCATCTAACCCCCACTCCCCCTTCTGTTTTCCTTCGCCACGTTTCTTTGAGGATGCAAGCCGCAAATTACTATGATGAAAGGTAAATTATTTGAGTCAACAGTAAATGTAGATTTTTTTCATTATTCGATGTCGGATTAAAATAATGAACGTTTTTTAACTTGGATTTTTTTTCTCAATACCGGAATTTATTTCCTTTGATATGCGATATAAATAAAAATATTTATTTAATGAATGAGAAAGAAATAGGATCGCAAACGGGAAATATCGAGTTTCTTCTTAACTAACGGTGTTTAGATTAATAAAGAAAATTTACAAGCTTTGTGTGACTGATATCAGTTTCTATGTTAATATCTTTTTTAAGAATTAATCGTGTATAATTGGTAATTTATATTTGCTGCAAATAACAATTAGAAATTCAAATAACAGGTCACAAATATTTTAAATAAAATAGAAAAATCGTATTTTATTATGAAAAGCTTTTATTTAAACCTACCTATGTTAAGATCGAATATTGCAATCAAAATTTCGTCTACATAGTTCTAATTAAGATAGAGCTTTGAAATTTTGTATACGTTTATGAGTCCGGTGACAATGCAATATAGTATATATAATATCGTTCTAAATCCAATATGGCGGACGCCCCAATATGGCGGATTACCTTTTTTTTCGTAATCATCTTGATATGGGTATCGAATGAAAGAGTTTGACGAGTAGAATACGATTAGCTATGTGACGTTATTCTAAATCTAATATGACGGACTGATTGACTAAATGAGTAACTAAAAATTTGAAAATAAAATTATATAAAAAAATACTTTCTAAAAACAAGCTTTTATTAAAAATGCACTAAAAAGTAAAAAATAAATTTTCAGTATTCACAAAAATTTCAGGTTTTTATGACTAAAACCAATAAAAGCGCAAATTATATAATTTTATTATTATTTAAGGTTATTCGATCATTAGAGCAATGTATAGATAAAAGTCTAAAATTTTCATATGTTATTTATGGATTGCTCATACATATATTTTACTAATTTTTATTTAAAATATTGGACGTATAGTTTTTGAGTAATTGGATATTAAAAATAGTTTTTAACACACGATAAATTAGAGAATTTGCCGAAAGTGCTCTATTTATTGAAATTCTACACAATTGGCTATATAGAGACGTTTTAAAAACTAATTTGTTCGAAGGAAGTTTGTTCGAAGGAATTTTGATCGAACGGAAATTTGTTCGAATATTTTAAATATATACAGGGTGTCCCATTTTAATCTATCACCCCCCTAATTTTTTTTATCTATCAATTAAATAAAAAAATGCTTCAAATAAAAGTTGTTTGGTTTTGAGGGGGACCCAAAATGGCGTTATTAATTTTTTATTTTTTGGACGTCTTCATGGTCAAATAGCCCCAACTTTTTTTTTTCAAATGGAAACCTATAGTTTTCATTACAATATCTTATTGTTTGGAAAAAAACAAGTTGCTTTTGTTTCAAAAAATTTTTTGTATAACTTCATTTTTTTTTTAATATTCAACAAAATAATTTTAGATTTTAGATTTTTACTAATTTTTTTCTCGAAACCCATTAACTTTAGAGTAAAAGTGTAAGAAACAAAAAATGTTTATTTTAATATGATATAACTAGGAAAATTATTTCAGATTTTTTCTTATTTGCTTTAATATTTTGAAGAGCAAAAGTTAACAAAAAATCCTGATATAATTTTCCTAGTTATATCAGATTAAAATAAACATTTTTTGTTTTTTACATTTTTCCTCTAAAGTTAATGGGTTTCGAGTGAAAAATTATTAAAAAACTAAAATCTAAAATTATTTTGTTGAATATTAAAAAAAAAATGAAGTCATACAAAAATTTTTTTTAAAAAAACCCTACTTGTTTTTTTCCAAACAATAAGATATTGTAATAAAAAATATAGGTTTCCATTTGAAAAAAAAAAGTTGGGCCTATTTGACCATGAAGACGTCCAAAAAATAAAAAATTAATAACGCCATTTTGGGTCCCCCTCAAAACCAAACAACTTTTATTTGAAGCATTTTTTGATTTAATTGATAGATAAAAAAAAATAGGGGGGTGATAGATTAAAATGGGACACCCTGTATAATTTAACTGTTTTAAAATAATTCTGTCAAATAAAATAAACGTAATAATTTCTACAGTTCGTTGTGGTGGAGATTCAATCCATGTTAACCTCAACCTAACCAAATTTCTTTCAACTCAATAGATTGCCCTAACCAAAATGGAGATTGAATTCCCGCTTTTAAACTAAACAAACCTCTTTCCCCCAATATTTTGCCCTAATCAAGGATAGTTAACATGTCCACATGTATAAATTTTTCATTTGTTAATACATATTTACATTTAATAGAAAAAAAAATCCTATAATCTCCCTAATACGGTCCTGGTCTAATTATTAGTACAATTTATTTATTTAACTACTATACTATCATAACACTTTTGAAGTCTATAAATTTTTAAGTTTTTGTTTTATATTTTATACTTAATAACATTTGTATATAATACGGCCCTGAGATAATTATTTCTAATTAATAACAAATCAATTACATGTATATTTTTTTTAATTTACACGTGTCAAATATATATAAGATTTACCTAGTCTAAAATTTGTCACATATTTTTTAAATTATTAGAAAAATTCGAACAAACCGTTCGATCAAATTACCTTCGAACAAATTACTTTCGAACAACTTTCCGGATACGTCCTAAACTATATTCCATCTCTTTCTTTGACACGTGGCAGATGAGCGGTCCATGCTCTGTGTCTATGGGTAAATAGATACGCTAGTATTAAATATTCTTTAAACAAACGTTCAATTGTTTGTAAAATGACACGAAAATCTATATCTTCACAAAGAAAAAAAAGTTTCATATATCAAACAATTGTAGATCACAAACAACACCCCAGTTTTCGAGGATGAAATATATTCTGTGACATTTAATATAGCTGTAAATTACATCCAATGTTTTTTTTTTTTTTAATTTAAAGCCGTTTGAAATGCAACATCTGTATTCAGTCCACAGCCGATAATAATATTTTAGCGCTTCCGTTGTTATCGGGTATGACCACGAAATTATTTATTTCTCGTAACCACCACGGCGCGTCCGGTGGCGCTCTACACTAAAGTTCTATCTTGGCCATTTTTCAAAAATAAATCTGATTCGTTATACGTGCATACAAACAGCAAGTCTTTTTTTTGTTTTGTTTATTGTTAAACATGTGTTTTTGTGTTAAAAAGCAACAACCTGATTCTGTTTTAATTAATTTTTAATGTTCTAACGAGAACATTGTTTAACGGTCAGAATCTAATAATTAAAAGGTTTTTTTTTGTTTGTCGTTTTGGAATGTTGTTTAAAATGAAAATTGATTCTAGGATAGTGTAGTAATTTTTTACGTAGATATAAGGTATATAGGATGATTCAGAATTAGTGTATTTATCTTTAAACCATTACTTCCCAGTGTCCATTTATAGGACATCATATTTTTTTCATAACATAATAACGTTGTATATTTTATTAAAATTACTTATATGTTTTTAAGTCTCTCTACATACAATAATTTTTAAAATGAACTCTAGAGTCTATTCAATGGCAAATTATCACACTTTTAAAGTAACCATGTAATTATTCCAGCTAGGCGACTTTTATAGTTACAATTTTTTCACTTACAAGGAAACCTTTTCAGGTCGAAAATTCGTATCGAGTTTAAACTTTGTATATAGTTAGAGGAGGTCAAAGTAAGTAAGAAAAAAATTATCACAGCTGCGGTAAAACGGTTTAAGGGGGTGAAACACCCCTATGAAAATGTACAAAATAATCATATTTTTCAAATAACTCTGAAACTAATGAAAATTTAAAAAAATCTATAATACAATATTTTCATGATTTTTTATACTCTTTCAAATGGCGACAGTCAAAATTCGAAAAAAATAAACCATTAACCCCCACCTCTCACCCACTTAATTTTTTCGAATTTTGACTACCGCCATTCGAAAGAGCATAAAAAATCATGAAAATTTTGTATTATGGATTTTTTAAAATTTTCATTAGTTTCAGAGTTATTTGAAAAATATGATTATTTTGCACATTTTCATAGGGGTGTTTCACCCCCTTAAACTGTTTTACCGCAGCTGTGATAATTTTTTTCTTACTTACTTTGACCTCCTCTAACAATATACAAAGTTTAAACTCGATACGAATTTTCGACCTGAAAAGGTTTCCTTGTTAGTAAATATAGCGTTTTTAATTTGACGAAACTATATATTATATTACTTATGAGGGTGTAAATAAAGCATAAAATTATCAATAATTTCAAAAATAAATCCAGGTCGTTAAAAAAGTGCTGTCCTATAAATATGGCATTGGGTTAAAATTCTCTTGATAATAATCTAGTCTACGATTGATAAATAATTATTATGTCTTGTTAGTCCAATCAAATTATCAAAAAAATGTAGTTCGTAAGACATTGTTCTACAGAGTCATTTTTTTTAATTCAAATTGTTAAGGGGTGTATTCTGAGTACTACATTAAGTTGGCGTGGTCTATGACCTTGAGCGTTGTCCGCCATAAGCACGAAAACTTTAAACGTAATTATCTCGTAAACCGCTCATTCTATGATAAAATTTGTCATAACCTTTCTTATTCACCAGGGTTGATCTACAATTTTATTCACAGGCTCAATTCTCTATTGTCAGTTGGTGACGAGATATATTGTAAAAAAGTTCACAAAAAATGATTTTTTGCATTTATTTCGTAAAGAAGCGATTGTATTGAAAAAATTTAAATCACAATCTTTTAGAACTCTCAATTTGCAATATTTTTGTTATTAGATGCCATTTTGCAAAATCGATAGTTTGCGTGTTATAACCCGCAAAGCATTGCAAAAACACATTTTTCATTATATTTCAAAAACTATAATAAAACCTACAAAATGTGTAATGACAAAACTGTAGATAATAAAATTTTACTCTTTCTTTGTTTAAAAAAAAAAATAACTTTTTTTCGTTAAAAATTTTTTTTTTTGTTTATTTACAAAAAAAAATATTTTTTTCTCTGAACAAAAAAGTGTAGAATTTTGTGATCTTGACTTTTGTTATTACACATTTTGTAGGTTTTATTATAGTTTTTGAAATATAATGAAAAAATGTGTTTTTGCAATGCTTTGCGGGTTATAACACGCAAACTATCGATTTTGCAAAATGGCATCTAATAACAAAAAAAATGCAAATTGAGAGTTCTAAAAGATTGTGGTTTAAATTTTTTCAATACAATCGCTTCTTTACGAAATAAATGCAAAAAATCATTTTTTGTGAACTTTTTTACAGTATATCTCGTCACCAACTGACAATAGAGAATTGAGCCTGTGAATAAAATTGTAGATTCAACCCTGGTGAATAAGAAAGGTTATGACAAATTTTATCATAGAATGAGCGGTTTACGAGATAATTACGTTTAAGGTTTTCGTGCTTATGGTGGACAACGCTCAAGGTCATAGACCACGCCAACTTAATGTAGTACTCAGAATACACCCCTTAACATTTTAAAACAAAAAAAATGACTCTGTAGAACAATGCAGACCAAAAATACAAATTGATTGGACTATGTATTGAATTTATCTTTTTGGTCATATTATCAACAAGAATTGAGAACTTGATAAAAAAATTCGAAGAAATTAAAAGTCGGGAAGTAATGGGTTAAAAGTGTGTCAAAGAAGTGTTATTTTAATGAAATTTTGAAAAATACACGCAGAAAAATATCAAATTTTTGGCTCATCTTTTTTTATCAAGCTATACATAAAAACACAATTTTTTTAATGATTCTTATGTCCGATATCAAAAAAAGCTAGCAAATTTGCTAGTTAAGAAGCATTCTTAAATGAGGTATCAAACGTATATGACAGTTCTCTTGGAGTTTCATGAAGACTTTGACAAGTTTCACGCACGCGTTGTATGTAAACACCAACGGTATTAAAACAGTGGTGATATTATGACAGTCAGAGTCGCCAACTGTTGCAATAAGTTGAAGTTTCACTGCTCTAAATTCCATAGTAAATCCATAGATAATATCACAAAAAGTTATACTTCATTTGAGAGTGCTTCTAGCTAGCCCCTTTTTAATACTGGAGATTGAAGTACAATTTTATTGTAGTATTTTTACCATAGTTACAACTATTTGAATATAGTAAAGAAATTTGGAAAAATATTCCCCCTCCATTTAAAATCAGTCGGTGTTTTTACTTTTTTTATGAGAGAATATTTAAAGTTAAAACGTTTTTAATTTTGTTATCGTTTTTTCCACTGTTTCCCCTTTAAAAAATAATGTATTGGAGAAAATCAATGTAAAACCTATTTATAGATTCAATAATGTGTTAATGTTTAAATGAATATTATTTGAATTTATTGTTTTTAATAACGCTGATATTTTAATTAGTAAAATGTTATTGGTGGAGGGATTAACATAGAAATACAAATATTCATAAATGGCTTTTAGTATTAAGAAGTTTTGCATTATTAATTTAAGTAAAGCGAACAGAGAATCAGATAGAGAAAGATGCTTTCAGTTAGGTTTATCTTTTTCTGCGTTACAAGTGAAGTTAGCACTACATGTTTCGAAATTTAACCCTCCATACAGTGGCGTAGATAGTGGGGGGGGGTTAAGGGGACCAATCCCCCCCCATGTGTCCAATTTGTATACTTTTCACCATATAAAAGATGATTTAATACTGTCATATCCCCCCCCCCCATCAGAGTGATACAAGGGGACCTGCGTTGCAAAAAAATAAAAATGAACGACTAAAAAAAGGTCTCAAAATTGGTAATAACTAAAAAAAGGTCTTCAAAATTGGCAATGACTAAAAAAAATGTCTTCAAAATTGGTAATATCTAGAAAAAAAAAAGTTTTTAGTCTAAATCCCCCCATCGCAAAAAGCTATCTACGCAACTGCCTCCATAACATTACGTACGTACTACAAAGTACAAACTAAAAAAATACAGTACTGAATAGCTTTCTAGTTAAAAGGTTTCTCAATTTGCCCTCTCTAAAAATGAATAAATAAACTTTAAAGGGGGTAGTGGAGGTGATTTTACATATATATTTTTCTGTTTTTTTTTTCTTCACAAACTTGATACGAACTTGTTATTAATTAAGGTACTGGCACCAGTTATGGGCACTTTTTAAGAGCAAGGTTTTTTTAGGATTGATGGGCTTATTTTTGTAATTTTCATCAACTCATGCTCCTTATAAAACAAGTAACTCTTTTTTAGGGTTCCGTAGAAAACTAGGAACCCTTATAGTTTCTCCATGTCCGTCCGTCCGTCCTGAAAAATTTTGAGATAATAAGATGAAATTTGGTACACGACCGTAGATTGATGACCCAAAAACAGAAATGATAAGATTTTTGAAAATAAAAATTTTTTAGACCCCCCTTTCATAAAATGAAAAGTGTTTTCAAAAAAAAAAATTCACCTACACCATTGAGTAGGGTGTCGTTAGAAAGGTCTCCTAAAATGCAACAAAAAATGTAACAGAAATTTTTAATTTTAATCCTTCGATCACAATGTATTTTTTCTCCAAAGTCATTAAAAAAGCGTCCCCCCCCCTCTATTTTCTAAACTATCAATTTAAAAAATCTGAAAAAATTTCAGAACGTAGATTTTAATTAGTACTTTCACTGAAAATTATAACGAACATTGTCAAAAATATTTTGGACCCCCCTTTCATAGACTGAAAATTGAACTTTCATTTTTTTCCCCACTTACCCTATTGAGTGGGGTGTCATTTAATAGGTCTCGTAAAATGCAATAAAAAACGTCAAATAACTTTTTGATTTTAACCCTTCAGTCGCGATATATTTGCTTTTTAATGTCGCTGTCAGAGCGTCCCCCCCCTCTATTTTTTAAACTATCGATTCAAAAAATCTGAAAAAAATTCAGAATGTAGCTTTTAATTAGTACTTTCACTGAAAATTATAACGAACATTTTCAAAAATATTTTGGACCCCCCTTTCATAGACTGAAAATTGAACTTACATATTTTTCCCCACTTACCCTTTTGAGTGGGGTGTCATTTAATAGGTCTCGTAAAATGCAATAAATAACGTCAAATAACTTTTTGATTTTAACCCTTCAGTCGCGATATATTTGCTTTTTAATGTCGCTGTCAGAGCGTCCCCCCCCCCTCTATTTTCTAAACTATCTATTCAAAAAATCTGAAAAAAATTCAGAATGTAGCTGTTAATTAGTACTTTCACTGAAAATTATAACGAACATTGTCAAAAATATTTTGGACCCCCCTTTCATAGACTGAAAATTGAACTTACATATTTTTCCCCACTTACCCTTTTGAGTGGGGTGTCATTTAATAGGTCTCGTAAAATGCAATAAATAACGTCAAATAACTTTTTGATTTTAACCCTTCAGTCGCGATATATTTGCTTTTTAATGTCGCTGTCAGAGCGTCCCCCCCCCTCTATTTTCTAAACTATCGATTCAAAAAATCTGAAAAAAATTCAGAATGTAGCTTTTAATTAGTACTTTCACTGAAAATTATAACGAACATTGTCTAAAATATTTTGGACCCACTTTTCATAGATTGAAAAGTGAACTCACATTTTTTTCATTTACCCCATTGAGTGGGGTGTCATTTGATAGGTCTCCTAAAATGCAATAATAAAAGTGAAATAACTTTTTGATTTTAACCCTTCAGTCACGAAAATTTTGAAAAATACTTTTTATAAATCATAGTGAGAATGACTACGGAACCCTATCATGTGCGTGCCCAACACGCACTTGCCCGTTTTATTTAATAAATTGATTTACCAAAGTCCGCAAATATAGTTTTTTATGTAGCTTTTTATTTTGTTTATGTTTTTTCTCCAGTAATGAATAAAGTAAAACTATAGTAATGGGCACCCAGTGATGAACACTTGCTAATGATTATATAATATAAAATAAAGAGTCATAAAATTTAAAACAATGTAAAGCATTTACATAAAAAAATTCACTTTTCTTGATAATGTGGCCGAACCGCAATAATTATTTATAGTCTGTTTTTAAACAAAATGATCAGTTACACTATGCAACAAAAAAAAATTCACAGAAATTTGAATAGATGATTTAGAAGGTATTTGTAATGCCGAAACCGAATTCGTTGCCCAAATGATTCCATCACGTCAGTTTTTTTTAGATATCCGAACCTGAAAGTCCCAAAAATGACATTTTTGGCAATGTTGGGGAATTTATTACTAAGTAGATATTTTTTTTCTGAAGTTTTCTTTCATGATTCCAAGTAGTACTATCTTTTCTTTTTAAAATGATTTTTTACATTTTACTATGCGATTTTTCTTTACCGAAAGAGATATGTAGTAAAGTTCATTGTGTCTACTATACTACACTCTATTAACAACAATATAATATCATCAAACTAGTACATCTTGGCTTAAAAAAACCGTACAGCAAAAAGTTAAAACTCATTTTAAAGAGGAAAGATAATACTATTTGTTACCGTGACCGAAAACTTTAGAAAAAAATTACCTACTTGATAATAAATTCTTTAACATTGCCAATATAGTCATTTTTGGGTTTTTTAGGTTAGAATATCTCAAAACCCTGACGTGATGAAACCAATTGGGCAAGAAATTCGGTTTCGGCATGCCAAAAGCCTCCTAAATTTTCTATTCAGATCTCTGTTATATTACAAAAGTATTTTTTTGTTGAATAGTGTTATCATCAAATCACGCTGAAAGACAGTTAAATGTGTATAGATTAATATTCAGTAATGACAATAATCAAATATCAACAAATATTTCTAATTCAATACAATTAATTAAAAATTATCCAACACTGAGGTAATGTCCAAGACTGGTGCAGTACCTTATTACTATTTTATCTGTAAATATATGTATGATATATACGTTGATCTATTTTTGTTTCGATTTAAATTCATTAGCATTAGATTGATTGGTTGTAATAAATCAGACAATATGTCGATGATTGCCGGTGTTATCTCGGATATGAATTTTCATTCCGGTTACCATTTTCAGTTTGTTATTTCGATCACAGAAATATCGATGTAAATACAGCCATAGCTAATGATTATTCAAAATGTCCATCAACATATCTATCAAAATTGATGGCTTGTGGTATAAATATCCAACTGAAAAATAGATACATGAATTTAAACCCATATTGCACTGTTTTATTTTAAAATAAAAGCCAAAACTTGGACCTAAAAACATGGTTGTCTAGTTTTGTATGTCATTTTATTTTCTATCTTTTGTTTAACTTTAAATTTATCCTTTTTTAAGGGCAATTAAAAATAGATATATAAATTTAAATCCATATTACTCTGTTTTATTTTAAACTAGCGGAATCCCGCGGCTTCGCTCGCGTAAACTTCAAAACTAATTAGAACCCACCATACGTGATAGGGGATGATATATTACATTTTTACTTTCTTATACCAATGTATATGAAATAAACATATAGTATAAGTAAGTATAGTAAACGCGATTTTTTTCGAAATCCGGTTTTTGATGGAACTATCAATTTTGACCTTCCCTGAATCCATTCTATTTTCGCCATGATGTCTGTGTGTCTGTCTGTCTGTCGGTCGGTCTGTCTGTAGACGCTGTAACTCAAATACGACAAATCGTAGAAAGGTGGAATTTTATACTTAAGATTGATTTTTGCCTGGGAAGAAAACCTCCTATTTTTGAAAACGATCATTCAACCGGAAACGGATGTTTACCTACATCGATTTTTGAATTTTTCGAATTACACTGAAACAGTGCGAATTAGAGAAAAATGGCCAAGTTGAAAATTGTAGGTAATATTATTATCTATAATTTATGTTCTATTCATTTTTTTCGAAAAAACAAATTTAATTTTTTTTTTTTTTACCAAGTATTTGTTTTTAAGTACATTTCAAATGGTTCATAATAGAGAAGAAATATCTGCCATGAGTGTCATGGGACTTTCTTATACGTATTACAGAGACTGTACGTGTTTGCCATAGGTACCATGGGTCTTTCTTATACGTAATACTGAGAATAAACACTGTATACTCTATTTCATTTAGTTTGCAGTGGTCATCGTTTTGAATTTTTCGAATTACACTGAAACAGTGCAAATTAGAGAAAAATGGCCAAGTTGAAAATTTTAGGTAATATTATTATCTATAATTTATGTTCTATTCATTTTTTTCGAAAAAACAAATTTAATTTTTTTTTTTTTTACCAAGTATTTGTTTTTAAGTACATTTCAAATGGTTCATAATAGAGAAGAAATATCTGCCATGAGTGTCATGGGACTTTCTTATACGTATTACAGAGACTGTACGTGTTTGCCATAGGTACCATGGGTCTTTCTTATACGTAATACTGAGAATAAACACTGTATACTCTATTTCATTTAGTTTGCAGTGGTCATCGTTTTGAATTTTTCGAATTACACTGAAACAGTGCAAATTAGAGAAAAATGGCCAAGTTGAAAATTTTAGGTAATATTATTATCTATAATTTTATCACGTACACTGTTCACTGTCATTATTATGTATAAGAAAGTCCTGTGGCACACGGCAGATTATTTATTATATTGATATTTATTCATTACCTATAAAAAACGTAAATATCTCGGATCTTATTGTTAGTTAAAAATTGTAAAAACTCACCTCCTGTCTACCCCCACCATTAGGGTTTAAATGTCGAAATTTTATATTTCAATAGATGACTATTTTACCTTTATAAGTAAAGCAGGTATGCATATAAACAAACATATATCTAAATTCATCCTCGTTCCCGTCCCATGATATTAGGGCTTGAATATCGAACTTTCATTTTTAATTGAATATTAATTTGTGTGAATTTACTTTAATATCATGAACAATTATGAAGATAAATATATCAAAATTTTACCCCCCCCCCTCCCATTCCCATAGGGGCTAAATTTTCGTAACTGATATTTGTCTTGTAGAGTACCTATACTTGTGCCATGTTTCGTTCGATGAATACAAAAAAATAATTATTTTACAAATTTTTTCACCCTCTTTAGAGGTTAAATTTTGGAAAATGCTGAAATAATTGTTTTATTATTTATATTCTAGATTCTAGAGTATGTTCGATAAGTTTCAATTAAATGCGAACAAAAAAATAATTTTTTATATAAACTTTGACACCCTGTTTTAACCCCGTAGGGGTTGAATTTCGAAAAATCCTTTCTTAGTGGGTGCTTACATCATAAAAGGAAGGCACCTGCGAAATTTCATGTTTCTAAGTCCAGGGGTTTGGGCTGTACGTTGATATATGAGTGAGTGAGTGAGTGGTTAAGGACAAACTCTTTTATAGATATAGATAAAAATCCAAACTTGGGGCTAAAAACATGAATGTCTAGTTTGTTATGTCATTTTATTTTCTACCTTTATTTTAACTTTAAATTAATCTCTTTTTAAGTACAATTAAAAATAATAAAATGAAGAAAAAATCTTTTTTTTTTTTTTTTTTGTAAAATTTCGTATTAATTTTCTGTACAAGGAAATTAATATTTTGTCAAAACTGTGATTCTTCAGCTAGAAAATAAATTAATTTTATACGAAAAAGTAATCTGAAACTCTTCAAATATAAATCATGATATTAATTAACGCCAGAAAATGAAAACGCCGTGGTTATATTAACGAGCTCTTTGATGACAAAAAGACAGATATAATACAGGAAGAGGGGAATCAGTTGAACAATGAAACTTATAAGACTTGGATTATAATTTCATCTAAGCTGATTTGTGAAAAAATTATAAAATATATCTACCTACCTGCTTTCAAAAATTTCATAACTGTAGAGGAAGGTCGGTCATGATGAAAGGAACAAATTCGTTTAAAATTCGAGTAATTATTTTGTGTAAAAACGCTTGGACACGTCGATTAGTATTTTTAGTTGCGGATTTTTTGACATAAGAAAATTGTATATAGGGTGTCTCAAGAAGAATATAATAATATGCAGTCATCATTGATTTTTTAAATGGAACACCCTATATATTATACCATTTTTGAATTATACGATAAATTCTGAACACTTTCTGTACAACATACCATAGCTCTAAAATCAGTAGTTTTTGGAATAATGACGTTTGAAATGTGATAAATAAATAAATAAATGAACTTTAATAATAAAACATAAAAAGAAATAAAATTATTCCAAAAACCACTGGGTAATATGAACACCTCCTTTTGCTGCTCTATTTTGAATTTTATAAACAAAAAATGAATATGTATTTAAGCTGACAACTCTTAACTGCGTCAGTTGACATGATAGTTTTTAGAGCACTGATATGCTATTGAGAACAATTTAATGAAATTTTCAATTTTTGATTATTTATGTTAAAATAAGTAAGCTTAAATTATTATTCTATTGAATTGTTTAAATTGTTTATAATGCTGTTTAAAAATGCAGGTATAGTGTTTGGCCTAGTGCTTTTAATCCACGTAATAATTGTTACCTCTCGGCAAAAACATATTTTTTAAATACATGTGATTGCGGGTATTATGGAATACGACTATGAAGTGTAATAAATAATTAATCAGAATCGTAGTGAGGCAAAAATGTGAAACGTAAATTAAACTTCCATTATTTCACAACTATTCACTTCCGCAAAAATCATTTTTTTAGTATAAATCTTCATGATGGTATCCCCTAAATGGGGTGCTTATTACGGAGGTTCTGTATGCATACTCCTTACTACGCCACTGTTGTTTTATTACAGTGACAACCTAAAAATTTGAAATAAAAACAACTGAATATATAAACAAAAAAACAAATGCTTTAATCACCTATTGTAGATAATCGTGCATTAAGGTAACAAGCGTTTAATATGGACCACTGTGGGCCATATAACATGCACATTTTTCAATAGACTGATTTTCGATTGTTTTATATTTTTTATTTTATTAACTTCCCAATAGGGAGTTATTGTAATTGGTCCAAAAATCGAAATCAAAAATTTTAACATATTTTCATGTTTCAAGGGCATTAGAGTATATTGACACTATTTTTAGAAAAATGTCTGTGTGTGTGTGTGTGTGTGTGTGTGTGTATGTACGTACGTACGTACGTACGTGTCATTTTTTTCCGGGACGAAATCTCGCGAACAAAAAATGCTATTGACTTCGTTGGGGTGCTAATCGAAGCGTCTTGACGTGAATATGATCTGAAAGAAAGGATTTTTCGAAATTCAACCCCTACGGGGGTAAAAAGGGTGTTTTTTTCATTTTTATTTTTTTTCTTGGTCGAATTTAGTCGGAACTTAGAATAAATACTATACAATACAAATAATGAAACGTGTATTTCAGTATTTATTTTTTATATGGGTCCAAACAGCCATTAAAGGGATGAAAACCACCATCAAAATTTGAATTTCATACTAATAAATACATCTAATAATTCATGTTGCCTTGGAAACAACACAATTCAAAATTCAAACTGTCAGATTAGTTTTTCTAAAAATGTGCATTATATTATTGACATTATTAGGATATTAGAAAACTAATATTCATAATACAAAGGGTGAGTTTTATTTCTGATAAATTCCATTAAAATTTTTCATATACATATTAAAAAAAAAAATATTTACAAACTATAACATAGTAATATTAATTATGGTAACAATAAGTAATCAGTATTCAAGTATTGTAAGTCATACCATGTTGGGAAGTTGATTGTGTGGACCTAAAGGATCGCACCCCACAGCATTATACGTTATATAGTTTAATTTTATATCCCCGGGTAAAATTGGATCCGACAGCTAGTTTTGTTTTCATTTAAGAATTCTATTTTTGCCTGCTCGGTCTCGTTAAAAGTTTAAATTCTCTATCCAATTTTAAATTATATCATAGTTTTCTTACCTAAAACATGAATCATGTTCCATTTAAAATATAAACATGGTCAGAGTTCAGAAATTAAAGAAATAAACTGCCTTGGCAGGCACGAGACTTTTTTATACATCATGATACCGAAGTATTGATAATATGGTTAATTTTATTTTTTAACATTTGATTTTTAAATATTTTACTTACAAAATGATTTTCAGTGAATGCAATGGATGCATTAAAATTTTAATAATATAATTTTAATAACAAAACAAATTAGGATTATTGATTATTGAATACATATGTTTTTATTTTCTTAGACTTCAATTTTGACAGTTGTATAATAATAAATTCCTCCATTGTCATAAATAACTAGATTATTAAAATTATTTTTAAATTAAAACTAAAATTATTATTTTTTTGGTTAATTTATAGAAGATACAAAAAAAAGATTAGAATATAAATTAAAGAAAATAACGTTCTCTACAACTTTTCTTATAAACATTTTTTTCTGATATGAACCGTTTGAAATATAAATAAAAAAAAAAGATTATTTCCTTCCACAATTTTTTTTGGGGAAAATTATTAGAATAAAAATTATAGATAATAATATTCTCTACAATTTGTATCTCAAACATTTTTTTCTAATACCTACCGTTTAAAAAATAAATCGAAAAAATTAATTTTTTTAGAAAATCGATTATTTCCTAAAAACAAATTTTGGGGGGGAAAATGGATAGAACATAAATTATAGATAAAAGTACCTTCTACAACTTTGATCTAAAACATTTTTTTTGCTGCGCACCGTTTCAAAAATAATTCGAAAAATAAGTATATTTCCGTTTCCGGTTTAGTGATGGTTTTCAAAAATAAAAGGTGCACATCTAGAGTATACAAGAACCTTAAGTTTAAAATTTCATGTCCGTAAGTCTTACAGTTTTGGCTGTAGAGCGTTCACAGACACACAGACGTCATTGAGTTAATGGTGGTATATGATTCAGGGACCCTCAAAACATGTAATTCCGTTAAAATCTCGAGTTCGATTTTTTTCGTGATCACTATACTTTATACATTACATTTCATGTATGTATAAAAAAGTAAAAAACAGTTCTGTAACAAAATATGTTTGAGAACAGCTGCTTTAACGTTATTATGTACATGCACTAAATAAAAAAAATGCGTTCAGAGGACCTTAATTAAATTTAAGTGCACTTAAATTTAAAAATAATAAAATAAAAATGTCGGCTCGGTTAGAATAAATTCACCTAAAACGGTATAATATTTTTATCTCAGCACTTATACATAGATTTGTTATCACCACACCGAGAAAAAAATCGCTGAGTATGCGACGTTTAGCACGCGCATTGAAAAAAAGGTGTCATAACATTATATAGATATTCATATATACATGGAAAAGGTCTGAGTGAAACAGACGTACATTGTCCATTGGACAATGATAAACGATCTGGGGGTAAAAATCGCCCCGTTAGCGGAAACCATCAGTACAGAAAGGAACGCGATTGTGCGGACCGGTCTGTTAATTTATGACAAATATATATAACGTGTAAATGTGTACAGTATGTACATAAAGTCTTGTTCTATTTAAAATTCAAAATAAAACTTTACGAATTTTCAAAATTCCCTCTTAAACATTATTTTTTCGTTATTATCATAATTTTTGATGCAACTAAAAATTACTTTGATTTATGACAAATATATATATAACGTGTAAATGTATATACATAGTGTGTACAGGAAGTCTTGTTCTATTAAAAATTAAAAACAAGAATTTTCAAAATTCCCCCTTAAACATTATTTTTTTGTTATCACCACAATTTTGATGCAACTAAAAATTACTTTGATATATGACAAATATATATAACGTGTAAATGTGTACAGTGTGTACATAAAGTCTTGTTCTATTTGAAATTCAAAATAAAACTTTACGAATTTTCAAAATTCCCCCTTAAACATTATTTTTTTGTTATCATCACAATTTTGATGCAACTAAAAATTACTTTGTTTTATGACAAATATATATAACGTGTACATAAAGTCTTGTTCTATTTAAAATTCAAAATAAAACTTTACGAATTTTCAAAATTCCCCCTTAAACATTATTTTTTGTTATCATCACAATTTTGATGCAACTAAAAATTACTTTGATATATGACAAATATATATAACGTGTAAATGTGTACAGTGTGTACATAAAGTCTTGTTCTATTTGAAATTCAAAATAAAACTTTACGAATTTTCAAAATTCCCCCTTAAACATTATTTTTTTGTTATCATCACAATTTTGATGCAACTAAAAATTACTTTGTTTTATGACAAATATATATAACGTGTACATAAAGGTCTTGTTCTATTTAAAATTCAAAATAAAACTTTACGAATTTTCAAAATTCCCCCTTAAACATTATTTTTTGTTATCATCACAATTTTGATGCAACTAAAAATTACTTTGATATATGACAAATATATATATAACGTGTAAATGTGTACAGTGTGTACATAAAGTCTTGTTCTATTTAAAATTCAAAATAAAACTTTACTAATTTTCAAAATTCCCTCTTTAAAATTATTTTTTCGTTATCAGCACAATTTTGATGCAACTAAAAATTACTTTGATTTATGACAAATATATGTATATAACGTGTAAATGTATACAGTCTGTACATAAAGTCTTGTTCTATTTAACATTAAAAACAAAATTTTACGAATTGTCAAAATTCCCTTTTAAATATTATTTTTTCGTTATTATCACATTTTTTGATGCAACGAAAAATTACTTTTGTGTTCTCTTAATTTATTAATTAACTTCTCATGTTACTTTTTTAATTTTTTCTAGTTACATCACTGATTTATATTTTTTGTTTCTTGTCTGAGACGTTCAAATTTATGATTTAATTTCTTTGAACATTTAAGTCGAATAAAAAATGTTTTAAATAAAAGTTACTTATTTTATTTTAAACTACATGTTTCTACATAAGGTGGTTCTTGTGCGAAGGCCATTTCGTTCTAGGGTCGTTCTATTAATTTTCATGATTATAAACGCTTCGACAGATTTTGATAAAAAAACTTACAAAAAGTAAAGAGATATAATTCTGATATGTGATATAAAATTCAAAATGATTGACCTTTTTGTTTTTGAAATACAACTTCTATTTTAAAAAGAAAAAGATTGACCGTTTTGAATTTTTGTCACATATCAGAATAATAACCCTTTGTTTTTCGGCTGTTTTTTATCAAAATCTGTTGAAACTTTATCATAAAATATATTGGAAAATACATGGAAAATATTAAACTGTAACAAAGAATCGACATGGCGACGGATTAAATAAAATAAACCTGGCAACACTGTGCGAAACTAAATTGTGTACAGAAGAGAATGAGTTTTCTTGAATTTTTATAACATCATCCGTTTGAAGGTGCGCGTGGCTGCTGGCTCTATTTGTTGATGTGTTTGTAATTTGAGAGAATATATTCATAGTATTGGTGTGTTTGTAATAGACGGCTTTGAGTATAGACTTGATCAAAAATTCTCTGTAGCAACTCAAATTTTTTCGACATTTTACCATGGTATTATTAGTGTAACTTTTTGTACTGTAACACGAGAACTACTTTAAAATTGTTGATATTAACCCTTTGTAGCTCAAGATCTTAAAAATTTAAATAATGTTGATAATGAGATAAGTTTTATAGGCATATAAAAAAAAGTAATTTTCAGAAATTTAAAAATATTTATTATTAACTATTTATTTGACTTTTTTGGGAGTGACATTACTGTGAGTTAATCGCAAAAACACTTATTTGGTATGGCAGGATTCGATACAATTATTTTGTTTGTTGTAGCATAATATCTACTACATCGCATTTTTCGCAAATTGTTTGTGAAACGCCAGTACACTGGGGAAACTTACAATGTATTCTTTTTTCTACCCGAATCGGCCAGTAGCCGATCTGGTCCTGCCTTACTGCCAATAGTTACGTAATAATACGTAAGTCAATAGGTTATGCTATCTATGAATTTTACTTGATACTAATTATTCAGTGGTATGTTACAGTATTAGTGTTACACATACTTTAATGAACTAAATATATTTAGTACGTATTTTAGCGGGATTATTGAGGTTTGTTACAGAAATGTCACATGAGGCTACAAAGAGTTAAAACAACCTTTTCAAAATTTTAACAACTTTTGTCTGAAATATTTTTATCTGCAACTTCTAAACTTTGAGATATTTGGATTGATTGATTAAAATGACCCAATCGTGAGTCACGCACGTAACACCTTTCCCACCTCCACACTTTGTACCGAGCCGACTTTTCAGCTAAAGAACCGCGGATGAAAACGAATAATTTGTAACGCAACCACAAAAATGTGTGGACGAAATTAAATTAGTGGGAATTATTTGAACATTCCACTTGGAATGGAAAACCGACAGCGAGCAGACACACACACACACACACACACACACACACACACACACACACACACACACACACACACACACACACACACACACATACACACACATACACACATATACACACACACAGACACACACGCACACATACACACACACATTCACACACACATACACATGTACACACACGTACACGTGTACGGGAAACCGCCAAGTGGCTTTGATCTTTGGACACCACGACGACCGCGCATTCGGCTGCTGCGGTGGTTGCGTTGCCGCCCACTGTAGTCCGCTGCCCTGCTTTGTTGCGCGTATCTTGGGTATGTCCATGAATTACATACCTGTACCTTTTATATTGAATCAAACAGATTTTGTGTGATTGCGCGTCCTCCGTGTTGAAGGAATTTGCCGATGGATAAATTGCAATTTGATCCTTTTGCACTGATATTTGGGGCTATTAGTACTATGACCCCTTCCGAAACTTTGTATAGACGTATTCACATAATCAAAATACAATAAAATACGTTTTTTTTTCTGTAACAGACCCTTAGCTGCTTCACTTCTCCAGAATAACATACCTGCCACACTGGGGTCACCTCGTACCCCAGACACTAAAATACTAACTGCTCGTAAGCTATTGAGTATTTTAATTCAATAAAATTCTTCTATCATCTTTGAACGAATCGGAATGCACTCCAATCAGTTATTCAATATAATATTTAAAAAATTGAAAACCTTGTAAAATTTAAACAGCTTACATTGAAGTTGAAAAAATGTGGAGCGTCTGGTACCCCGCAGTGGCAGCTAAGGGTTAAAATTAAATTCATAATACGCTACCTAGCATTGTAACCATTTTTCTCTGCAAAAATCGTTCCATCAAGGCATCGGCGTTTATTTTATATATTATACTAGTGTATTGGACACTTTGTTACCCGGGGATATAAATTTAATCTGTAATAAACCTATTAAACCCAATACTATTCACTTCCGCAAAAATCCTTTTTGTAGTACAAATCTTCATTATAGTACCCATTAAATGGGGTGCCTATTACGGAAATTCTGTCCGCGCAGGTACTTCTTGCTACGCCACTGCTATTTTTTACAGTGACCACATATAAGTTTAAAACAAAAACAACAACAACAATTTAAGAAACAAATATGCTTTAATCACCTAATATAGTTAATCCAGTATTATGGTAACAAGCATGTAATATGAACCACTATGGTCCATATTACACGCTCATTTTTTAAGAGGCTGTTTTAGAGTTTTTATTTTCAAAATTCCCCGTTCAATGAAATGATAAGGACTATTTTTAAATAATATTATCATAGTTTTCTTATATACCTAAAACATGAATGGTGTTCCATATATAACGACTTTACTCTACATCTAAATCTTTCTCGTGAAAAACTCTATCCATTAGTAAAAACTGGAATGAAATCTGTTCAGTAGTCATTGAGAAAATCGTGCACAAACAGACAGACACGATTTTACTTATGCGCATCTCAAAATGCGTTAGGCAGCTTTTACACTATCAAATAAATATGTCAAAAATCTTTGACAAAGTTTTGATCAAATATTTAGATTGTCATTATCTATGATCAGAGAAATATTATGAGTATTATAAAAGATCACTTATTACACTGTCATAATTTTTTAATTTAAGAAATTTTATCACATTTAACATAGGCGGATATTACACTAACAAAGAAATGTGTTAAAATTTCTTTGATAAAAGAAATATGACATTTATTTGATAGTGTAATAGCAGCCTTAACTACTACACAAATAACTGTTTCTATTCGCAGCGTGCGCGATGACAGCGCCAACTAACGGGTGGACTTTAGTAGTAACTTGGGTGGACTTTGGCGTACTAACAAACAAATAAGTTCAATAAAATATCGTAATATACTATACATTTTAGACGATTATTTATGACTATTGGCTATGTGCACGAAGTCTATTAGCGCTGCTAGCGGGTAATAGAGAAGGATTGAATGGATTCAACTCTCTTTTTATCATTGTTTAATATTTTTAATACCGTGAAATTTTTTATTAAACAAATATCATTTAATTTAGCAGTTTGCATATAATATAAATAGTATAGCATAAAAGGTACGTGAAAATTATTTATTTTGGGTATCTTTTTCTCTTTAATTATGACGTATAATAGAGAAATAATTAATTCGTTTACATTGACAGCATAACCTCAAATTTTGGCGCCGATATTTTTACAATATTGCTCACCACGAACACTCGCATCGACATTATTTCTAACTCCACCCCCTTGCACATAATCTATAGTGGGATTAACCATATTGACCTTTCTGTTTTCAGTTAAAAACGAGCCTATTAAAAATGACAGTGCACCCAAAGTGTTATTTTTTGCCACGTTGTGCGCTGTGATCATATGAATACTAGAGACACTTTAAAGTGTCCCTAATGAATACATGTTTTTTTTATCGATAAACATAGTGAGCAATGATAATTTACATTTTTTTTGTTCTTGTTAACAAGTATTTAAATACATCAAAGATGGCCATTCCAGACAGGTTGTCAGAGCACTCTATGATAACATAAACGCCGTCTGTGGCATCGAACCCTCCTCGTCCATGAATAAAACATAGCTAATGTCATGTAGACATACTGTTATTATAGGTGTAGCGTTCTGGCAAAACACTGTATAATGAATAACATTTTTCATAAGTGAAAAATTGTCGTGCTTAATAATTTTACCTACAGGTTTTCTCACATCCACACCTTAGTTCTTACTTGGATTTTGATATTTTACTAAAATAATCATATACAGAGTGTCCTAAAAGTGCATTTTAGAAAAAAAAATTGTATATGCATCCTGACTTTTGGGACTACATGTATGTTACTTGTTAATTTCAGTTAATTTAAATTAGTATAATTTATTTCTGATGTATACAATTTTTTTGAATGAACTAAATACCCGGGAAAAAATTGTAGATCTGCAGAGATCTACTCAGATCTCGACAGATCTGCATTTTGAGACATCATATTTTTTACTGATTTTTGATCTGTCGAAACTTGCAAAGATCTACAATGACCTAAAAAGATTTAAAAGGATCTACAAAGATTTTTAAAGCTCGTTGTAGATCGTCATAGAGATTAAAACAATGAGTTGTTTTTCTTGGATTTTGGAAACTTCGTCCAATACCTATCTAATTAAAAATTAGGGTATTCGTATTTTCTAATTAAAATAAACGTAATAATAAGTCGTTTTTATAGTAACCATCTTGCAGTATTATATTTAATAAACAATACTATAGGTAATATATGAGATTTTAAAGACTTTATTTTTGAGAAATAACGCAAGAACTATTAAATTTTTTATAAAAAAATAAGTAGAAATGTACATTTATACTAAACATATATATCTTCATAAGTACATAAAACAGACAGTTTTAAACACTCTGTATGATTACTTTATTTCGAAATCAATTTATTAATTCCATAGATTACACACAAACAACATTGATTTAAACATTTTCACCCGAATTCATTACGACAAATCAATGTATAGTGCGCGTAACCTATATACAACAACCTTAAAACATTTTTTTTGAAGCTGTTATAAATATGTCCAGCATAAAATTTGCAGGGATGATACAATAAGTAATATTTATGATTTTTTTCAGATTTTTAAAAAGGTGACCTCAGCTTCAAATTTAAAAGAAAAATTATTGTACAAAAAATAATAAAAAAATTTATTTTACTTAAAAACGGACAAAATGTCCAAAAAGATCGTTCTTTTGTGAACAAAGCAAAAAAAAAATCAATTCGCTATGATAAATACATCCGGAGATAAAAATTATTATTTAAATGCATAAGCGCCATTTCTACAAAACTTAAAATACGCGTCATTTAAAAAGAACTGAAGATTTTGCGAAATGATGAATGAAAGTTATATTATTTGAGCAAGTTTAACAACATTATATGTGAAAATTATGAAAATCCGTAAAAGTAGCGTTTTTCTCTGATAGAGTTGAGTAAGAATGACCCATATATAATATTTAATATATTTAAAAAATTAAAAACCTTGTAAAATTTAAACAGCTTACATTGAAGTTGAAAAAATGTGGGGTGCCTGGTACCCCATAGCACAGTGGCAGCTAAGGGTTAAAAAAAATGTAACATTTTTGCGACCACTGTTGTAGATGACTTACGTAAGACTCATCGCCGAGAACAGACTATTACAAGTAGTTTATGTCAGTTTTTATTGAAATTACTAGCGTGCTCTTGCGACGTATTTAATTAGATTTTTTATAGTTAGAAATTAAAATTAAATAGATACCTAAAATGTATTGTTGAAACTTTTATTATTATCTACCTACATATATTACTCTTTTTAACCAGTTTCAGCTAATTACTAATTGTCTTAAAAGTTGAAAGCTCTTTTGAATTTTTTTGCCGTAAAAATATCTATCTAGATTGCTTAGCTTTAAAGCTGTATAAGAGACAGACAGGAAAAATAGATATCAAGATCAGTATAAAAAAAAAGAATACTTACTTTGTTTATTTTGTATACAAAAAAATGGATGTAAATCTGTTTATCCGATTTTGAGATATACATCGACGGTGGAAAGTTAAAACCAAAACTTTTGGTCGATTTTGAGTATGAAATACACTATTAAAATCAATATTTAAAGCCACATCGACTGAGATATTTAACGTAGCTCTGCGATGAAATATACAAAAATAACTGAACGAAATATATTTTTTCATCTAATCATACTATAAAATTTGGTATATACACTGAAAAAATTTAATGTTAATTTTTAACATACGAAACATGTTAACGGGAGGACGAAATTTCATTATGTGAAAAATTAATCTATGACGTAGTAATATTTCATACCAACAGTATCAAAAATTACTATACCGTATGTTAAAATAATTATAAAACTTAAATAATTATTTTAACAAGTTTTAATAGTCAGATGAAATAAAATCATTAACATTTTTATTTATTTACGATGCGTAAATGGGAAAAAATAAAAAATTGCATAGATTGATGAAAAAATTTTAATCCTAGAAATTATTAACATCCGACATGGTAAAATCTACTACAATTCAATCTGTATAGCAGTTTCTATGACGGTGATAATGCCGTGCTAAGCACAAAAGCGGTATCTCAAAAAAAATCATAAAGTTGATTTTTATGGCATCGAATAGCTTAAAAAAATACGAATCCAATGAACTAAGCCAAATAGCGATATCTTATTTAAAACATATGAAAAAACCCTTGAAAAAGTTTTTCCTATCTCAGGTTTACCTTAAATTACTAAGAGAATTAGAGGAATATCAATAATACGTAGGCGAATAACTGTATATTTTGATACAGCCAAAATTCCCAATATAATGAATAAATTCCATTTAATAAATAAAAAAAAAATCTGTAAAGTAAAAATAAAACTATTTTAACAAAACGTTGATTTTCTCGAAACTCGCCTTTACTGAGATACCGCTTTTGTGCTTAGCACGGTAGGATAGGCCAGATATAAAAAGTTATATAGAAACATAGTAAAATTATAGAGAATGTACGTAAAAATTTTCTTAAGCAAGAAATTAAACTAAAGAATAGCGTATATTACTTTTTCAGAGTAAATACATTTTAATAGGTACTATGTTAAAATTTACCAGATGTCATTGTAATTTTTCATTTACTTTATTTTAAATTCTACCGACTTTTCTGTTAACTTTTTCAGAAGTTGATTCTGTCCTCAGGTTCACAACATTTTCTGTTAATTTTTAAAAGAATATTCTCTCCGTGTGTATCGCTTAGGGTACATTAAAAAACCACGTAAGGGGGGAGGGGTACAGCTTTATTATCTACATGGGGAATATGGGGTAATATTCAAATGTTACGTAACATTCTATGTTTTTTTATTTTAATTGAATTTTTTTTATCTATCTTAATATATATTCTCAAATTGAAAATAATACTGTTATATAGTAAACATAATTTGAGACAGTGAACGTGTAAAAACAAGTTACTCATGGGTAAATTAGCATATTAAAATAACTACACATATAACATACTATACTAACGTTTTCGTCGACTCAGTAAAAATAAAAAATAAAAATATAGTCACCTTTCTTCCCTCTATCTGTCAGCGTAACTTTGTTTTAAATGAACAGAGATAAATATACATATGTGCAGTATAGCGTTGTCTTTGTCTTTTTTGAATTTAATTGGTATACGCTGTAGGATTTGTGTTCTCATAAAAAATCTAATTTATTTCTTGGCGTACTGTGGAGTTTAAAATTAAGACTTTACATAAAAACGTTAAATGTTACAAATGTGTTGTCGACTCAAATAAATAAATCAGTTACGGGAAATGGACGCGGTGACGCCTTTATATGTACACAGTATAAATCTTTATTTTTGTTTATAAATAACGTTCTTCTCAGATTCAGGCTCCGGTTGTAATATTAACAACATGTTATATTTTTATGTTATATTTTACATGTGTTCTTATTTTTGATAAATAAGTATATGTAGAGATACAATTTATCATTTTTTTCTTACGTATTTACAGTGAAACCTGGATTACTGGAATCTCAAGGAACCAGTTATTTTATCCCAATTAAAGAGGTGTTTTATTTACCCAGTTATAGAGTTGCAAATGTAGAAGTATGAACTCTAGTTATAGAAGTTTTCCACTTATCCAAGTTCCACTTAATCAAGTTTCACTGTAATAGACATGATGCCAGTAACAAAGCATCAATGAAATTATGATTTTAAATAATGAAATAGGTTAAAAAGATTCTAAAAAATGTATTTATTTTTATATTTAAAGCAAGATTAAAATATAATTTTTGTTAAAATAAAAATGCAAAATACAGCAATCCGCCATATTAGTTAAATGGAACACCAATCAGAGCGAATAACGTCACGCATCAGTAAACGTCAAAATTAATTGTTGTCTTATATTTTAGACAGATGTCAATTCCAAGATTATTAGGTAGATACCTTATTTAAGAACTTATATACTTTGGAATTCATTTTTAAAACACAAAAGAATTAAATTATTGTCTAACTCTGAATGTTTGATTATTGTTGACAAGGAGTGTGATGTCACAACTTTGAAATGTGACCTGCGAGCGTTATGGCGTCAAATTCAAAATTAGTTTTAAAAGAGCCAATTTTTGCGATTAAATCCTTATTTTCTGCAGATATTTTTTTGGAAATAGGAGACATAAGATCATCATAGAACAGTTTTTTAAATAAGTCATCATGCCTATTAAAAGTGTCCATATTATCAACACAAATATGTGTGTTTTCATATTAATATTTTTTGAATTTGACTTTTCTATGAACATTTAAATAGGTTGACACTATAGGGTGCGGGGCTGGTGTTCGGTAAACGGTGCGGGTAAGCACCTGTGGATAAGCATAGAGTGAAGTTAATGTGTCTTTCTCTCTGTAGAGCATGCGAAATCTCATAGATACGTCTCTCTCTCTTTTTTTCACACACATAATTTTTAATTAAAAAACGCGGCTCCTAATCATTCTGAAAATTTACAGATATTTTTGTAAATGAATAAAAAATGTATTCTCAAATTTTCATCAAATTTTCTGTCACATCACTTTGGAAAGTCCTTCGAAATTTGTTTATTTAATATCTCTTAAACTATTCTCTTAATGACTCAAATTTTACAAGGATTTTAAAATATAAATGTCTTGTTATTTTCAAAGTTTCATCAAAATCTATATGTGCGAGTCGAAAATGTTTTTTGTATATATATATATTATATATACATATATTAACGTACTAAGGGGTAATCCTACTTTGATTCCTTATATCTCTAGAATAAATAATACTGGTCGAATAAATAAAAAATTTGCGTAATATCCAATATAATTCAATTTATAATAAACTAATTCTACCCCTCCCTCAACTCTTAAATAAAATTCCAAATATTTGTAAAAATATATACAAAAATCGTTACCCATATTAAAACAAATTATAACAAATAAATAAAAACTTATTCCTCTTCCCTATTTACTTATTTATTAAGTATACAGTATATGCATGCAATTGGCTATTTAGACATACCACTTACCTAACATATACTAACCTACCCTAACTTGACAACCTAACCTAATTTGGCACATATACAGTATGTGCAAAAAGCCAATTGCATGCATAAACTGTTAGTGCAAATAGCCACTTTCATTTATTAATGTATACGGATTTGGCTCAAATATACCAATTTTATACATATGTTTATGTAGGTATATATAAAATAAACGATAAATGATACCCATATTTCAAACATGCCTAATTCTGACATTCACGTATTTCTGCAGTTCATTAATAATGAAATATATAACCAAAAAATTGAGACACTGGAATCAATAAGCCATTAAAGTACCGATCCCTTTTCCAGTAAATAATAAATTTAAATAAATGCAGTCACGGGTTTTGTGTGTCGACAGAGAAAATTCTTGTGTATGTTTAGTCGAGTAGTTGTACTGCCTTGTTGGAAATGAGATATTCAAAAATAAAATCCGGTACGAGCGAGAGATTTATTGACACCCGCTGTCGACGCAATATGTTGTATGCTGCTAGCTCTACGACGCTTTTTAATCGGCCTTAATCCGACGCTAAGAACAACATCGGCATGTCCTCGAAATGATTTATGTATTTCCAAAAATTGTGTATCGTTACGAACAACGTAGGTTCGTGTCACTTACATACGTATATATACGTATATCTACAGGATGATTCAGAACTGATGTTGACAATCTTTAACAGTAAATTGAGAAAAATATTATAATCATTATACTTTTAATTTATAATTGTGCATAAGTTCGTGTAACTTACATACATACAGAATGATTCAGCACTGTCGTGCCAAACTTAAACAGTAGTTTGAAAAAAATATTTTATGCAAAAAACTTCTTATAAACATGTGTCCGGAAATTTTTTGTTAGGGAACTACAGCCCTCCAAAGATTTGACTAAAAATGAGTTTTTATTTAATATCTAGAGAACCCTTTGTGATAAAATTATGAAATTTGGTATTCTGTTTAGTAATAAAATATGTTATCGATTTCTCGTATTAAACAATTATAATTTAGACCAGAGATGTATGGGGCCAGTAGGCCCATCGATTTTTATCTAGTATTTTTTGTTCTTTTAATCATCCTGTTAATACTTACATATACAGGGTGTTCGCGGAAACCGAGTGATCATTGCTAACTTTGTTATTATTGGAGCTAGAAGATCTGTTAAATAGGCTAGGTATCAGTATTTCCAGGATGAATAATGGCAGTGTTAAAAAAAAATTGAATATAGAATTTAATAGATATATTATAATTAGTATTTAAAATATTATTATGAAGAATTTATGAAAATATAATTTTTAATTTTCGTTGAATGTTTTTTAAAATATATTTATTTGTTTTAGGATTTCCTGGTTCGGCGTTAAAAAGTAAGTTTATTTATTTTATTTTGACTCATGTCAGTTAAAAAATAAGTTGTTTTACTTAATATAGGTTGTGCGTGAATTTGTACACTGGTAGAAATGTTAAATTGAGCCAAGAAACCCTTTTTTCATATATATGAAAACATTTTTTAAATATGTTTAAGAATATATTCTTAATCTAATAGTATTGTTTTTTTCCTGACAATATTACTCCAAAGAGAAATTATTATTTAGATAGATTAAAAATATATTATAAAATATATTTTTATATTAAGATTACTTCCATGTTCCAAGAAATTATAGTATTGTAATACCGACGAAAAATCGTGTCCGAGATAAGAGCAGATTCTGATCGTACTAACTTCAAAACGTAAAGAAAAGTTGATTTCCGCATGGCGACTGTGCGTGTACTGTGTGTCTGGATGTAAAATTTTCTTCCGTTCACGATAACTACTATAAATATACACCGATTTGAATTATTTTTAGTGAAAATATTTATGCTAATGAGTACTCCATACCTATTGATTTTGGTTCTAATCGGATTAGGAGTTTTCAAAATATTCGAAATTTTGTACCTATTATTATCGTTTAAAAAGTGAGTATTATCTCACCAATTTTGTTAAGACTTGGTAATCCAATCTAAGGGGCACTTATTTTATAAACTTGCCAAAATAGCTACCGAACGGGTGAAAACCACCCTCAAAATGTTAATAGTGACAGCTAACAAATTGTATTCAAGTATGTCTTCAATAAAATATTACTTATGTTTGATGTAATACCAAGAAATAATCTAACACTCCATGCGATTTCGTTCTACACAATCGATTTAACATTAAAGTGTACTTTTAATACGCGATTCAACTATATGGTGAAAGCACAAAGGTTCAAACCAAGTAAGCTCTGAACAAACAAACGGATATCATAGCACACACAGTTAATTTTGGTGCAATAATAGCGAGAGATACTAATTCCTTGAATATTACAGTTCAATTAGCTGATTACTGAAGTATAAGAGAACGACACGTGTGCAAAATATCCAGCACACGTGATACTCGATGTCTGCAATGTAATTAAGGGAATTATTTAATTAATATCGATAGGAAATATTCATTAATTGATATTTTGAGTTATTTCTTAAATATTTCTTGAAGTATTGTTTTTTTATGTTAATATATTGTATTAAATGCTCATTGAGCAAAAAAATCAACCACAATGCATTCTGCTTCTCAGATCTAGCCGAAATGCTAAATTTCGTATCTCGAAATTGTTATTTCTGTGATAAATTTAAATTTGTTGCATGAAAAAATTTTAACAAATTGATATTTTGAGTTATTTCTTGAAGTATTATTTTTTTAAGTTAATATAATGTATTAAATGCTCATTGAGCAAATGCATTCTGCTTTCGAGGTCCAGCAAAAATGCTAAATTTCGTATTCCGAAATTGTTATTTCTGTAATAAATTGAAAGTTACATAAAAAATTTTAACATTTTTTTTTTTAATTTTAGATTTGATTAAAAGTATGTTTATTTTATAGAAAAAGACGTGAAAAGTTGAAATTTTCAAACCGCAGGTCTGTATCTCATCACGTTCTCGAGAAATGGCCTCTCAAAGTTTTTGTTTTCTCAAAATTTTGGAGAAAAATAGTCGTAATTTTTGAACGTGTGGTCGGATTTGATTTTTGTTGACAGATTTGGAATCAGCGTGTTAAAATCTAATGACATGTATCTATATTACTTTAAAATTCGATTTTTTTGCTTGAAATCGAAAAAATTCAAAGGCGTAAAAAAAATTTGTCAAATTTTGAAGTAAGATATATGTAATTATACAGATTTTGATAAATTATTTATTAATTTGACAAATGAAAAGATTTTTAGATAAACATGAAGATATATTTTCCAAATAAATGAATAAAATTCTAAATAAGATTGTTTTTATTATTATATTGAGGAAATATTGTAACATTAACAAGATAAATTTATTAAACATTTTTCCATCTAAAATTTTCAATAAGATCGAGTTTTTTTTCTGTGTAATACCATTAATTTTTACCTTTTTCCCAATACACCTAAAACCAATATTAAAATAATATCTGTCCATCGTAATGGGTCATATCTGTATTCTAAATCTACAAACAAAGTACATAGTATCACATTATACTAAACATGTTATGGTCTGGGCTCAACGCGCGTTCGAATCCATTTAACACATTCAATCCAAATTCAAACTCAACTCAAAATCTTAACACATGAAGACAAGTTACAACAGTTTTATTTAGAACTGTTATAATCGAACGAATGTAAAATCGGCGGTACTACTTTGACATCATCCGGTTGAAAGTGGTTAATATTGAAAACGATATAAAATTCGATTGACTTGTTCTTATGCTACGTTTGAGCCGCGTTTGAGTTTCGGCCGTTAGGTTTTGCATCGTATCATGTATGCTACAACTTTTCACGGCAATGTTTAAGTGCGATATAAAATATTTACAATACAAAATGGAAAACACTGTTTAAAATAGTAGGGGTGTATGCAGGTGCTGTTGAATTTTATTTATTGGAAATGTAGGTGTTACGATTTATGTTATAATAAAAATGTTTTGTTTTTTGTTTGAAGTTAACTGCGGTGTTGTGATTATAGTCGGTAAAAGATTGAGAAAAATCATTTATTTATTTTCAAATTTTTAAGATTTTATCCCTGCAGAATCAGAGCTGTTAAAGTTGGATTATTTTCGCCAAAAAATGTACTTAAGTGCAATTACTTTTCTCAATAATTGTACTTAAGTACAAGCACCTAGGTATTTTCTGTAACTTATTATTATTATATTATTAGTATAGTATTCAAATAAATAGATGTATACAAAAATATACCCAGTGTTGGCCTTGATACTATACTAAATCTATATCTATAAAAGAGTTTGTCCTTAACCACTCACTCACTCATTCACTCACTCACTCACTCACTCACTCACTCACTCACTCATATATCAACGTACAGCCCAAACCCCTGGACCTAGAAACGTGAAATTTCGTAGGTGTCTTCCTTTTATGATGTAAGCACCCACTAAGAAAGGATTTTTCGAAATTCAACCCCTACGGGGTTAAAATAGGGTGTCAAAATTTACATAAAAAAATATTTTTTATTTTTAATTGAAACTTATCGAACATACTCTACAATATAAATAATGAAACAATTATTTCAGCATTTCCCAAAATTTTACCCCTAAGGTGTTAGAGGGATGGAAAAAATTGTAAAATATATTTTTTTTGTATTCACCGAATGAAACATGGCACAAGTAGGTACTCTACAAGACAAATATCAGTTACGAATTCAACCCCTATGGGAAGGGGGGGGGGATAAAATTTTGATATATTTATCTTCATAATTGTTGATGCTATTAAAGTTAATTCGGACAAATAAATATTCAATTAAAAATAAAGTTCGATATTCAAGCCCTAATAATAGCATGGGGCGGGGACGAGGATGGATTTAGATATGTTTATCTACATACCTGCTTTACTTATAAAGGTAAATTCGGGCAAAATAGTCATCTATTAAAATAAAAATTTCGACATTCAACCTCTAATGGCGGGGGTAGACAGGGTCTGTGTTTTTGATATGTTTATCTGTATAGCTGCTTACGTTATAATGGTGGAGTCGGGCAAAATGATCTGCAATAAAAAAATTTGATATTCGACCCCTAATGGCGAGGGTAGACGGGGTTAGTTTTTTCAATTTTTAACTAAAATCCGAGATATTTACGTTTTTTATAGGTAATGTATAAAAATCAATATAAAAAATATGTCATCCCCTATCACGTATGGAGGGTTCTAATTAGTTTCAAAGTTTACGCGAGCGAAGCCGCGGGATCCCGCTAGTAAGAAATATTTGTTGATCTTTGTTTACTGCCATTACTGAATCATAATCTATAAACATTTAACTGTAAAACAGTTGAATTAGAGGACAATCGACCAATGGGTGTCAAGTCAAAATGGTGGATATTTAAACTTAATTATTAGTGTAATCTATTTATTAATTATTATTATCTTATCATATCATCTGCTTTACAATGTTAAAATTTTGTGACTATTTTTATTGTATTGGAATAAAATAAAAAACAAATTAAAGGTCTAACGCAGAGCTACAAAAAACATCTGAAATTTTTTTCAATAAAATAAGCCATCTTGATGTTATTTATGAAAAACCACATTTTCACTCCTTTCACCCCCTACCAAACTACCCCTGCACCACTTAGTTGACAACGCTCAACGGGTTGTTGAAGTTTATGTATAAAACTACGTATGTACATTTCGTTGATGAATGAATTTTTGTGTTCAAATTATCTATTTTTACTGTACTATACTGGTCTCCTCAAAGTTGTTATAACTGATTTCGACTGTATACTTAATTAATCTTCTATATATATAAAAGAAAGTCGTGTTAGTTACACTATTTATAACTCAAGAACGGCTTTACCGATATGGCTGAAAATTGGTGAGGAGGTAGCTTAGAGCCAGGAGACGGACATAGGATACTATTTATTCCGTTCGACAGTGTTCCCGTGTGACTTGACATAAAACATCAGTCTCTATAAAACGTGGTATAACAAAAAAGAATCAGACTTGGAATAACAAAACACAAATGACAGCTATGTAATGGACGTATGGATGACAATTTCATTTTTAAAAGAAATCAATATTAAAACTATTTCTATTAAATAAATAACAATTATAATGTAATAATAGAGCCATTGCCTATCTCAAAAAGCTAAGTAATTTTGTCTATGAATGAATGGTTGAAAATTTGAGTTTTTAAATAAATATTTAGGTGAATTGAAGTGAAGTGAAGTTAATAACAAAACACAAATGACAGCTATGTAATGGACGTATGGATGACAATTTGATTTTTATAAGAAATCAAATATTAATAGTTACGTACTGAAAAATTATATATCTATTGATGATAACCAAATTGAAATCGGTATGTTTTGTTGTATTTCTTAAATTCAATTGTTTTCAATTTAAACAGGTATACTACGTAATTTTATTATTTTATGTATTCGGTACGTGGGACACGTGTTTTTAACATAACCTACGATACAGTTTATTTATAATCTTAAAATATAGTGAAATTATACAAAAATGCATACACGACGACGTTTAAACATCGGTCGAAATACTCAAAACAGTTAAAATACACAAAATAACCCTAACAAATTAACACCACAACAATGAGAAAGAAAGAGCATACAAATTATCTTTTGGCAAAACAACGTTTGCCGGGGCAGCTAGTAAATTTATAAAACTAATTATAAAAATATATAATGTTATGTTAAAATTAAAAAAAATTCAAATGGGATCGAAAAAAATAGTCGTAAAAATAATATAAACGTAGTTGTAGATAAAAAACATGAATATGTTAAATAGTTATGCGGTTCCTGTTAAACAAGAAATGTGTATTGATCGAATATAGATGGGCGTTCAGGTTTTCCGCATATATAAAAATGTACGGGAAGCACTTTACATCGGGGGGTAGGATCAAATGGATTATGGTTTTGTTTGAATTTGACTTGCTTATTCGACTGAATATACATTTATTTTTTTATTTGTGTTTCCCCGAGCGGAGGCGGCTTGTTTAAGACGATTTAGATTTTGCTTTAAATCTTTCTCTCCTTAAGAGAACGGTGTACAAAATGACTATTTGCACTTTAAATCATTTGGAAGAAAAATATTTTTTTTTCAAATCTGTGTTTTTTTTTCTTCATACAATTTTAAAGATATTCTCTATTTTATAAAAATGCAATTAGAAATATGTTTTATTGCTTCCTCGCAATATCGAAAGTACGAGAAGCTTTGTTATCGTTTTAAAACGAGAAAACAAAGATCTCCGAATTTAAAAATTTTACCGGGTCTATCCGTTTCAGGTCAAGACAAACACTTTTCGTTCCGTTTCTGTCTGTCCCCCAATCCTTGTGACACGCATAACTCATGAACCACTGAACCGATATTAATTAAACTTGGTTTGTTGGTTGGGGTGACATCCCAAAATATTTATTTTTTCATTTGAAGATATCTCAAGAAAGATACATGTTACGTGAAAATTGTATAGAACCTTTTTTGTAGAGCATTCAATTTCCTATAATATAGATTACCTACCTTTGTTGTTAAAAAATATTCCTTTACAAAGGATTTATCACAATTTGCTTTAAAAAAATCGTCATTTGTTTTTTAAAATTGCTATTTACTTTGACTTATTAAATGTCATTTTGACGTTTTAAATGTCATTTTGACATTTGTATAGCAGAAAAATAATGATTTTAATTGAAATTGTCAAAAAGTTCAAAATATAAGACATAAAGAAAAATGTCGAATTAATATTTTTTATTAAAATTGTAAGAAAATTAAATGGTTAACCAATGACAGGCAATTCATCTGAATACTTTATCGGTTTTTATTTAAATTGTTCAATAATTAACTACTTTTGATGAATTTAGCACGAGGAAGCACTGTGCATTTACTTGGCAGATGTTTTTTTCATGATACAGTTTTTAAGATATTCTCGAAATATTTTATAAACATGCAATTGGAATTATGTTTCATTTTTTATATTTGGGTATTTTTCCATTTTCACGGGTAGTGTTTCAATTATATTTTTGCTTGATTGATGCAATTTAGTGCTTAAAATTGGAGATAAAAATTAGACAAATACAGTCCATCATGGGACTTATACGATTTATACGATATAATACTGATTAAAAAAGAAAACGACCCAAGGGACTGTGCTAAAAATTTCACAACAAAAGTGTAACTGATTTTTACACTAATAATCATCAATTTACAAAAGAAAATTATGGTATTTGATTATGATAGTTATTAATCTCTGAAAATATAAACAAATATTTATATTAATACTAGCTGCCCCGGCAAACGTTGTTTTGCCAAAAGATAATTTGCGTGCTCTTTCTCGTGTTTGTACTCGTTGTTATGGTGTTAAATTTGCTAGGGAATACCCGGTACCATAAAGGAGCTAGCTTATTTGGTACCTAGCAAGCACTCTCAAATGAGGTATCAAACTTATATGACAGTTCTCTTTGAGTTTAACAGATATTTCGTTGCACAGTAAGTTGTTTTTTTACCGTTTTTACTCAAGGTTTGTAAATACACTTTACATACCTTTGTTTTTACTTCCTATGCATGAAACTATCTGTTAAAAACTGTAATAAAAGTTTGATACCCCATCTGAGAGTGCTTGCTAGCTAGCAAATTTTGCTAGCTCCTTTATGATACCGGGCATTATTTTGTGTATTCTGACTATTTTAAGTATTTCGACCAATGTTTAAACGACGTTATGCACGACGATGCATTTTTGTATTATTTCACTATATTTTAAGAATAAAAATAAACTGTAGGTTATGCTAAAAACACGTGTCCCACGTACCGAATAGATAAAATAATGCTGTGAATATTGTTTTGATACCAAGAATTTTATATATTAAGATAAACAAAATAATTACAAATTAAGTAATAATGTTTATTTGTTTTATATATACTATTATGGTAAACAATTACTCATATACATTATCACTTAAATCTATCTTATATACTTTATACACTGAGAAAAAAATTTATTGGATGCAAATAACTCAAATTACTTGTGTCATATTTATTGAAAGCAAGTAAATTTTACTTGAACTAAATAATTAATTACATTGTGTCGAATAAACGAGTTACTTAATGGTCCTTATTTGAACCAAATAATCTAATTTATTTATACAAATTAATGGTATTTCAATCAATACAATATTTTTTTGATTGAAAAGAACAAATGATTTATTACAAATAATACATATTTTTGACCGAAATATCAATTTAGTTGACTCCAATATAAATTATGCGCTACAAATATATATATTTTTTAATATGATAAACTAAAATTATTCGATGCAAGTAATTGAAGTATTAGCTCTGGATGAAAATTTCTGTTGATGCAAATAGAAATTATTTGATGCCAATAACATAGTATCTTGAACCAATAAAATACATTATTTGTTACAATGACTTCAGAGCACGTAAGTTACCTCTCACTAGGGAAGTGTGTTTCTGCTTAATATACCGCGTGGTCTATTTAAATTGAGACAAGCAAATATCTCGAAAATTAAGGTTTTTCAGGGATAATGTTTGGTACAAAAGTTTCAGGGTTCGAAGGGGGAAAACCGATGGAGGTAATTTTTTTTACTTTGAGTGGAGGTTTTAAGGTCATTTTGGGGTCAACTTCATTTTTTTAAATGGAAACCTATTTCTTTTTTTACATATACGTATTTTGCAGATAAAAAGAAACAACTTTTGTCTGAGAAGTTTTTTCAAAATCCTCAATTTTAATCTATTTTTTTTTAGTAAAAATTTTCAAAATATAAAAAAAATTTTTTTTTTAAATCCTAAAATTAAAAAAAATCATTTTTTATATTTAATTGTTACTTAAACATGCATAGTTAATAATTATAAATAATAATTTCGAATTTTTTTAATAAAAACAAACAAAAAAATAATAAAATAGATTAAAAAAATGCCCCTGAATTTGAGGATTTTGAAAAAACTTATTAGACAAAAGTTGTTTCTTTTTTTCTGCAAAATACGAATATGTAAAAAAAGAAATAGGTTTCCATTTAAAAAAATGAAGTTGACCCCAAAATGACCTTAAAACTTCCACTCAAAGTCAAAAATTTTGCCTTCATTGGTTTTCCCCCTTTGAACCCTGAAACTTTTGTACCAAACATTATCCCTGAAAAACCTTAATTTTCGAGATATTTGCTCGTCTCAATTTAAATAGACCACCCGGTATAGGTACGTGTAAAATAGACAAATTCTAATCGACTTGGTGAAAACCCAGTCGTGTAAATTGGAGAGGATGGAGTGACTCCTGCTTTCTATGAAGCTTTGTTATTTCAATACCAACTTTACTCGTACAGTTGTGGACATCCTCTTCATGGTTTGAAATCCGCTGTGCGGGGAGTCAAACCATACCTTTAGAAAAGATAACTTAAGTATACGAGGTTTAGTCGAGACGCATCGTTTACCCCCCCCCCCCCCCTCATTTGATAAATTCGAACAAATATTGAGTTGAACGAAAAAAATAATTTTTCAAATGAAATAATGGAAGACTTGGTTCAAGACTTTTATTTATTTGATATTGTTTAAATCCAAACCAATAAAAATGTCCACACTTACAATCTGATACCTTGCCATTTATTATTGAAGTCGAATTGACTTTATATCTTGTAATTTCAATAACAGATTTTAAATAGTTGTATTCATCCCCATTTTCAGGGGACACCTCTAGTTGTTCAGCTTGTGGTATTTTGTTTAAGTTTTCTTTGTTTTCTTTCAACTCTTTAGATGTGGTAGATTAGATACCAAATATTAATAAAAATATAAGAGATAATCGCAACATCGTATTTTTAAGAAATACCTACTAATTTATGAACGTAAATTATTTTTATTTATATACATTTTTTTAAGTATATCAGAAGAGCAATTAGTTTCTTATTCCTTTTTTACTTAAGTAGGGGAGAATGGTATCAATTAAAAGATTTTAGTATAGAGTATAGACATTGTTTTAGATAAATTCGACAAAATGAAATATTTCTAATTTAAAAATATTAAACTTTTTTAACTCGGTTTTGAAAAGTGATTATAATTTTTTTAATAAGCTGTCTAAATTAATTTCTGACGTAAATTATTGTATTTTTTATGTTGTTTTACTTATGTATGCAAATTATTTGTTATATTTCAGGGTATCAACTTTCTAAAAAATCAGGATTTTTTTTTCAAAAATTCTGTTGACAACTAATATTTTTTAAAGTTTTAAGATTTTTATGATTTACATAACTATTGTTTCATTTGATATCAGTCTCCCCTAAATAAACGATATTAAAAATATTATGTTTTTATATTTTTACAACGATTAAAAAAGTAATTAGTTATTTTATTTTAAATTACTATGTTAATTATGTATTATTGATAAAAAATAACTTAAGTCGTTTTAAATGATTTTTATTTTCTTATACGTATATTGAAGTATTATCATAAAATTTTCGAAATGGAGATTTATAATTAGGTTTTCAAAATAAATGAAATAGAGTAGACTTGGGATAAAAATAAGTTTTTATACCATTTTAAGGCGAGATTTTTGCTGATTTTTTTAAAGTTAATATTAACCCTTAGCGGCTTCACTTCTCCAGAATAACATACCTGCCACATTGAGGTCACCTAAATTGGTAACTACTCGTAAGCTATTGAATTTAATATATTAAATATTAATTTAATATTTAATATATTTAAAAAAAATTGAAAACTTTGTAAAATTTACAGCTTATATTGATGTTGAAGCAATGTGGAGCGCCTGGTACCCCATAGTGGTATCTAAGGGTTAAATTAAACTAGTTTTTTTCATTCATTACTTTAAGCTAGGAGCCAACAAACTTTTTTTAAAAGAAGTACCAAATTTCACTCAAAACGATTTTGTTGAACCTTAAATAAATTGTTAATAAATCATAAACCTTAATTAAATAAATTATATTTTATTTATTTACACTAAAAAAAATCTAACCCACCTTTTAAAATGTCAACTTTCCTGTAAAAAAATAATTTCTGATGAAAAAAAGAATACACAATAGAAACTGAATGTAATTTATTTATAGATGAAATAAAAAATTAATTTATTGCATTTATTTTGGTAGGTATTATTACAATATGTGCTCATATAGTGCCTGTCCAAATTTCTTTATTACATGGTTTACAAAATTTGTTTCCGAGCCAAAAATGATGTCCACATTCGCATTCTTCTATTTTTGTAGTTAATTTTTTTTCATCAAGAGACACATCCTGATATTTTATTGTTTCAATAACAGATCTTAAATTGTTGGATTTATCCTCATTTTGAGTGTGCACCTCTAATTGTTCAGCTTGTGTTTTTTGGTTTAAGTTTTCATTGTTTTCTTTCAACTCTTCAGATGTAGTAGAGTAAATACCAAAAATTAATAAAAATATAATAGGTGAGCCTAACATAGTTGTTTTTATGAAATTCTTCATTATGAGCTTGAATAACATTTTTAACAGTAAATTATTTATATTTATATACATTTGTTTAATTATTTCAGAAGTGCAATTAGTTACTTATCTTTTATACTTAAGTTAAGTAGGGAAGAGTGGTATAATTTTAAACATGTTAGTATAGAAATTTCATTTAATTTCGAAGAAATTTAATAAGTGTAAAGACTGATTGAAATATTTCTAGTTTAAAAAATTAGACTTTTTTTACTCGATTTTCAAAAGTGACTCTTATTTTTTAATATGCTGTTTAAATTAATTTCTGACGTCATTTTTTTATGTTGTTTTACTTATGTATGCATCTTTATTGTCGTATTTCAGGGTGTCCACTTTCTAGAAAGTCAGGAAAAGTAAGGGATCTTTTTTGTATTTTTCCAGGTTTCCAAATTTCTGTAATTCACAACGCAATATTTCATTTAATACCTGTCTCCCCTAACTTAACGATAATAAAAATATTAATAATAATTTGATTTTTTTATAACGATTAAAATTCATTTAAATGATTTATTTTTGTTGATAAAAAATTACTTAAGTATAATTATTTAAAACAAAAATTAAAAATATAGCAATAATTGACATTTTTAAAATATAATTAAAATATAATATATCCTAAGCTATTATAACATATTAACCGCTGTATATTATCCTAGGCTATTATACATATTAACCACTGTATATTATCTTAGGTTATTATACCTATTAACCACTATATATGTTATCCTAAGCTATTGTACATATTTACCGCTGTATATTATCCTAGGCTATTATACATATTAACCACTTTATCTTAGGTTATTATACATATTAACCACTATATATGTTATTCTAAGCTATTATAACATATTAATCGCTGTATATTATCCTAAAACATTATACATATTAACCACTGTATATTATCTTAGGTTATTATACCTATTAACCACTATATATGTTATCCTAAGCTATTATACATATTTACCGCTGTATATTATCCTAGGCTATTATACAAATTAACCACTTTATCTTAGGTTATTATACATATTAACCACTATATATGTTATTCTAAGCTATTATAACATATTAATCGTTGTATATTATCCTAGGCTATTATACATATTAACCACTGTATATTATCTTAGGTTATTATACATATTAACCACAATATATGTTATCCTAGGCTATTATACATATTAACTACTATATATGTTATCCTAAGCTATTATACATTTAACCGCTGTGTATTATCCTAGACTGTTATACATAATAACCATTGTGTATTATCCTAGGCTATTATACACATTTACCACTGTATATTATCCTAGGCTATTATACAAATTAACCACTGTATATTACCCAAGGTAGTTGGAAACATACATCACATTGTTTACTTCCGTACCAGTAAAAGTAACCACATTTACATTCTGTTGATTTTTTTCTTTTATACTTAACAATAATATTGTTTGTTTTTCTATATTTTTTTTGTTTTGTATTCTGAGAATCGTCGTAATATTTTGTAATTCTAAATACAGATCTTAACTTGTTGACTTCGCCCCCATTTTCAGAGGATACCTCTAGTTGTCCAGCTTGTGGTATTTGGTTTAAGTTTTCATTGATTTCTTTCAACTCTTCAGATGTGGTAGAGTAGATACCAAATATTAATAAAAATATTACAGATAGTCGCAACATTTTTGTATTGTATTTTTGAGAAATTCTTGACTAGTGAAGTATCCTGACATATATACAGTTTTAAATTAATTTTTTAAATGACTTTATTTCAGTATATATAACAATTAGTTACTTATCTTTTTTAATATTTTTGTACGATTAAAAAATAATTAGTTACTTTATTTTTTAAATGAATAAATTTAAAAATAAGATAATCAAAACTATTACTTAATAATCTAATTATTTTATTTTATGCTAAAAGTAATAAAAAAAATGTTGTGATCATAAATTTATAAATTTCGATCTACCTTATTTTTATATTTATTAAAAAAAAACTACCAGTGCGTAAACATCCGTAGAATTGATAAATGTAAAAAAGAATGTAGTTTATACAATACACAAAAATTGAAAATATGTATTTAAAAAAAATTCCGCGCAAAAAATCCATTACTCTAAACGAATGAGCACATTGATACAAAATTTAAAAATAACCAGATTAAATTAATCTTCTCTATAGATACACTCACACACACACACACACACACACACACACACACACACACACACACACACACACACACATACTCACACACACACACACACACACACACACACACACACACACATACACACACATACACACACACACACACACACACATGCTGACAAGTATTCGTCATTTGCAGAAAACAATAGAGCAGTCCATTATGACAAGCAAACAATAGACAGACGTTCCGAAAACAAACAAATTCTGTGAAAATTAGGTCAACTTCTGTGAAGCATGATGTTGCTCTTAATTCTGTATTATTACAGGTTCATCTATGGTTATTAATTATTACCAGGGAAAAAAAGTATTGACTCATTTTCTTTAGATAATAAATTCATTATAGAAATATCAATATTATAATAAATTATTAATAGATGATGAATAATTTAATTTTCTCTTGAAATACGTGACTTTGAAAGCTTGTTTTTCGGTATTATAAATAGTCCAAGAGGTGTGCGCCAAAATGTGCAACTACTTTCTAAAAGTTGATTTTTTGATATTACGTCACAATTTCGCAAGCTACAAGCCAGCGAGTTTAGAAGCGGGCGAGTCAGCTAGTGCGATAGTAATGATGACACAAAACTTTCCACTCGCTCAGTAACCAACTAGTTAGCGAGTAAACGACGTGTTTGAATACATTTTGTAGACACTGAAACCAGGAATCACCGAGAAACTCGAAGCTAGCTCACTAGCAACTATATGACAACACACGGCTAGTTTACTAGCTAACAAGCTCACATGCCAGCGAGTAGCGAGTAATGCCGAGTTTACATTTGCTGTTACACTCGGACGATTAGCAGCACGGTGATACTAGCGCTAGTACTTTTCTGTCTACATTAAAATATGATAAGCATGCTTTCTGGTTTGAAGTTTCTCAATTGCTTTTAACTTCAGTTCAAAATGTAACTACTGTGTACTATAAACCAAATTGTTACAGATGCGGTAATAAACACATTAGTTAATGTAATAAACTGTAATAAGTAATTATTTTGTTTTTAACATCGTAAATGATAAATCCACTATCACAAATCTCCAATGATTTTTTAAAGGCCGTATCTCTTGAAAAAAATCATTAGTTTTATTTTCATTCCACCTACTAATGTTTTTAATTGTTATAATAAATATAATAATATTGTCGTCTTGCGAGATTTGAATTAAATAACATTGTTGACAGCATGATGTATCTGTTTACACATGCTTTTTGCTCGCACCACTAAGCCAATCGCACGAAAAAGTAGACCTGAAGCCGAGTCGGAACGCGTGCGATCGGTGTTGACACTTACGAGTACTCGTCCGAGTATCGTATTCGGCCGAGCAAAACAGCAAATGTAAACTCCCCATAAAGTAGAGTAAAAAATACGTTCAAATATGCTATAGTCAACTTAGCGGCCCATAAGAAAAACTAAAATTAGGGCTTGTAACTCGGAAACTAAAAGTGATATAAAAATTCTGAATACACCAAACAATTCTAAACAAAAACTTGCTTTAAGAAACCGCAAACAATAAGTACCTATCTACTTTGACAAAAAAGTTATAGCCATTTAAAGAAATTCAGAATTTTCAGTTTTTTTGGGTATACCGCCTAAACCACAAAAAATTGTTAATATTTTTTTATGTAGTAATACTCACCCCTTTCTTACAAATAATTCATCTCATTTAACTACATCTGTATCTCTTACCGTTTAGGATATCCCCATGCATTTCACGCTTATCTTGGACACCCTGTATAATAAATCGAATGTTAACCCCACAAATACAGTAGGGTCAGTCCGCGGTAATCGATACCAGATAGTCAAAAAAATATTTTACGAAAATGAATACTAAAATATAAAATTAACAAGCTATTTAACATCAATTTTCATAAACCAAAAGAAAATTAGAAAAATTTTGGTTAATTTTCAAAATATTTCCAAAAATTTACAAAAAATTTACAAAAAGACAACAAATAATGTGAAATCGCAATAACTTACTTGACAATAAGTGACGCTCGTGGCAAACTATTAAAAGTCTTTGACAATTACATATCAAATGTGACGTTTGACCGAATTAAAAAAAAACTACCCTCACCAACAATAATGACTAAGGGTAACCGCATTTATTATAAATTTAATGAGTCTATTGATGTATTTGATAAATAATTGTTATAAGTATTAGTTCATAATATCAATAAGAAATTAAACACACAAATAGTACTCTTATTGTATCCTTTTATTCAACGTGTCACGACCGTCACAATTTTCTGTCACAACCGTCACAATGTTTATTGGGTAATAACTAGAGATGAAACGGATAGTGTTTTGGCCGGATACCGAATACCGAATATCCGGTGAGCTGTAAGGCCGGACGGTCGGATATTCGGCGGCCGAATATCCGGCCTGTTTTAACGGTAAAATGCACGATTCGTACCGTCAAAACCCCGGGAACCACTGCATTCTTAAATGAAATAGATTATAGATAGTAGTAAATTGTGTTGTGAAGTATTAATTAATAATCAAAATTAATGAGTAGTTAATTATTTCCCTTCTTTTTCTTCTATCAAGGGAAAAGAATTGAAAATTAATTGTGATTGAATTTCTTATTTTAATAAAATTCATTATTTTACAAGTCAATTTCTTATTATTTGCCTCACAAATATTTTTTTCTTGCAGTTTTTAAATCAAAAATTGTAATTTTTAAATATCCGGTATCCGGCCGGATAATACGTTACTATCCGGTACTAAACCGGATAACAAAATAAGGCCGGATAGGCCGGATACCGGATAGTTACCGGATATCCGTTTCATCTCTAGTAATAACTAACCAGTTAAATAGATTACGTATTTACCTGATGCTCTTGTGGTACTAAAAAATAATTTATTCGTAACATATTAAAGTATGATTATTATAAAGTAACTTCAGTATTTTCACTAATATTTTGAGATTTTGAATAGAGGTTGCAAGACTTGCAATAATTGGGGTCACGACCGTCACAGGGCTTTAAACGCTGACATTTTTTAGTAAAATAACTGTAGACCTTTTATTCGTTCAATATACATGTTTTGCATTAAGATCTACAGAAAAAAGGTAAAACCATGTTATTTACTATATTATTTAGAAATTATGAACTCCAATCCGAGTTGAAATGTCACGACCGTCACCGCGGACTGACCCAGTAGCATAAAAAATTTAAACAGATTTTTTATAAATATTTATGACAGCACAATTGAAGAAATCGTATTTTTTTTAAAAAAGAAAATTTTCAACTATTGAATTATTAACCAATGTAAAAATTAATATAAATATTGATGTAAAATAAAATATCATTTAAATTCTATAGAGAAATTAATGTCACATATTCTATAGGTAAGTTTTTTGTTATAAATTCAAAATGATGTTTTTGTTTTGGGGCGTAAACACATCAAAGAACTGCGGTGTGAGACTAAAAGCGAAGTGGGGGGGGGGGGTTAAAATGAGGACGTAATAGGTTTTTTATGCGATATCAGAAAGGCAAATGATGTAGAACATGATTATAAACACAAAGAGAGACGAATTTTCAATGATATTATTTTTATTTCTATCTAAATATATTATAGTGTTGTTTGTTAAGTATTAGGCAATGTTTTTTTTCCCAACATGCTGTATTTATGGAACATAATGGACCGTGGTTTTAATGGAGTGGAAAAGAACCTGAATGTATATTGTAAAATAAATGTCATCTTTTCTATTGAATCATATATGAAGGGTAAATTTAGTACCCCGTTGATGGAAATTTATTATTTTTTTGATGATAAAATGTATAAACAACTACAAATTTTAGAAGGGGCTGGAGGAGGGGGGGGGGGTCAGAAGCGTTTCTTACGTTAATAGGCTATACCAGTGTGAAGGCTGGAAATTTGGGTGATTTTCGGAATTTTTTTTGGAGAAAAATACTCAATGAAATATTTTGGAAAATTGAGAATATATTTAGCTATATTAGAGGTGTATTGCATAATTTCTTCACGTAAAAATATCGATATCTAAGCGACTTATGCGCTGTCTTCGGAGGCGCAAAAAAAATCTCCTCCACTGCGGCCATGATTCCGGACGATGGAGTAGCTAAAATTGAAAAAAGAAAAAATGTCGTTAAACTGGAAGGTATTTCCTTTACGATGACCTACGATTTTTGAAAAATATCAAAATCTAACAAAATGGCGTAGTTATGAAAAAAGTATGTTTTATTGCCTATAAAATGGTCGTATTTTTAATGCCAAATCGTCAATTTTCATCCAATCAAAAATATCCTAGTTCATCGTAGCGTAAATATATTCAAGCGTACTCAGTTCTTTCAAGTAAATCAGATAATTGCTATTTGTGTTACAATGTCAGCAAATTTGAAAAATCTCGTTTCGAGAAAAACGCATTTAAAGATTTAACTATCGATTTCATATCTGCGAGCGGCCGCTCTTTAGAAGGCTACTGTTTTGAGAGTATTAGAGATACGACCTTGAAATTTTCACAGAATATTCTTGAAACTATAAACTCTCCAAAAAGGCAAAACAATTTATTTTTTGAATATTTCACATTGGTATGGCCCCTTAATCTTCCTCGTGTAATTAATTGACGCTCGTCTATAATTTTATTTTATTTGTATTAAATTTGAAAATAACAATTTGCTTTAGGCGGCTATTACACTATCAAATAAATACATATGTCAAAGATCTTTGGCAAAGATTTGATCATATTTCTTTGATATAAAATACGAAATTTTGTTCTAATACACTACATAAAATATTTGATAATATTTTCGCCATTTTGATTTATCCGTCAATTAACTTTGATTAAATATAAGAGACTGTCATTATCAATGACCAAAGAAATATTATGAAGGTAAATATTATAAAAGTTGGCCTATTACACTGTCAAATTTCTTTGATCAAAGAAATTTGATAGTGTAACAGCCGCCTTAAATAAAGAAATGCCAAATATTTTTAACCCCCCCCCCCCCCCCAATGGGTGTGTTATGCGAGTGTATGTGTGTCTGTGTGTTTGTCTGTTAGCTTCGTCGACTTTTACATGAGTTGTTTTTTTAATGAATCGAGAAGGTTTTTAACTATGTTCCATTATGCTAGCTCTCCAGGGGGCTGTATAAGAAATTACTAACGAAATTGTTTTCCTTTTTTAAAGAAAAATGATCTCAACGTCTGACTTGAAACTGCTTTTGTATTTTTGCTAATAAAAAATTAACTACCACTAGCCGAAGTGTAACTCTTAAGGATATAATGGGCTTAAAAAATATCAATTTCAATGTCGAATAAACTTGAACAGGGGTTCCTAACGGGGTATAGATGGTGGTTTAAAAATGGTATATTATGATTATGTTGTATATATGCTGTATATCATAGAGAAAAATTTAAGGGGGTCGATAGAAAAAATCATTATTTGTTAAAGATTGGGAACCCCTTGAACTAGAGTGGCCAAGGATAGGCAAATTTTATAACTTAAATAAATGATGGATCATTTTTATACATTTTTTTTAATTATCATCTTACGGGGGGGGGGGGGGGGGTCAAATACCTTAAGCGTAGTCACGCTCTTTTTACTTTAACTATACCTTTTCCATAAATTAATATACAGAGTGAGTCAAATCAAACTTGAACAGTTGATTAAAAAAAATATTTCAAGCAAAAAAGTTCATATGAACATGTGTCCGGAAACTCTGATTATTTGAATCTGCAACCCTTTTAATTTCTATAAAAATTATAAAAGAAATATATGTACGTGTAATTTATTCAAAATAATGAAAAACTAGCTCTGCTATTACAGCAAATTAATACATGTCACAACAGTCACTATTGTATACCGTTCCATCTATTTCAATTTTCAAATTAAATTAAACGTTTTTTACTTTTAATAATTAATAAAGTAAAATATTCCATTAAATGTAGGTACATGTGTTCTGAATATAAATTAAAAAGAAAATTTTTCGATACCAAATCTTTTTTTTACAGTGTGCTAGACGTATAACCTCAATACGTGTTATTGATTTCCAGTATCAAACAATGATTATTTACATCAGGGATGGGACCTGTGGACTCTCTAATTTTTATCTAGTATTTTTTGCTTAAAATATTTTTCTTAATGAACTGTTCAAGTTTGTTCCACCTGATCTGACTCACCCTGTATTACAGAACTTTGTACTGAAATAGGCAAAATCCTTTCAACGTTTATATACAAACTAAATCAAATGGGACATCAATTACAAAATAATAAATTATTCTGGCAATAAATTTAGTTGCCGTTCAAACGAAAAAAGGACAATTCCATTCAATTCACTAAAGTTTGTTTGATTACGCAGCAAAAAGTTAATAGATTTATCACATATATAAAAACATTTACCCTGTTATACAATAATTTATAAATATATACAATACACATATAAATATTGTATACACCAGTAAATTATATTAAATACTCTACTGAATTCTTTTCATGTACAGTAGAATCCGGATATAACGACTCCGTTTATAACGGATAACCGTTTTTAGCGACGAAAATGCAAACTCAAATTTGGTTTCATATAGACGTACTATGAAAACATATCTGTATAGTACGACTCCGGTCTAAGCGACCAACTACTTATAGCGTCCTATTTTGACAATAAATTGTCCGGTTAGAACGACGCGCAGTGTAATGTTTCCAATATCTACGCACAAGCAATACCTCTCGTCGCCCTGCGTCCCAGCTTTCACCTCTCTCATACGTATGTTGATTGTTGATTAGTAAAATTACAGACTTTCTACGTCAGTAAATACATATTTACATGCATAGAATGTAATTATATTGTACCTCTGATCAAACTGTAACACTTTACAGGGTGTTTGGGATAAATTTGACATATTTATAATTGATTATGTTTTTCCGCGGGTTAGAGAATATAACCCACACGACTCTTCATTTAAAGTTTGGACCCTTCTTCATTCATATACAAGATGTCAGAGAGGATGGATGACTGGAACCCACCTGAATCATGGAAGAGAATAACTTGCATCATGATGATTCGTGCCGGCCATCAAAATAAGGATATTATGACGGCTGCCCAATGCTCCCTGAACACAGTAAAAACAATCAAGCATGAACTAGAGACTTGCAATGGTGACTACGAGGCTGTAGCAAATGTAATGCAGAATTAATTTCCCCAAACTGTGATGGTTTTCGGATGTGTGTCCTCTGAGGGCGATGCGATGTAATGCCTCCGCATTTTTTCAGAGAGGGCCTCAGGTTGAATTCAGATGGCTACGTGGAGTTGCTAAAGACTGTAGTCAAGCCCTGGATAACAAGGGTAGCCAATGGTAGGCCGTATGTATGGCAGCAGGATTCTGCTCCTTGCCACACCTCTGGGAAAAGTCAAAAATGGTTGTCTGAAAATTTTTACGATTTCACCAGTCCAAATGTTTGGCCTCCAAACTTCCCAGACCTTAACCCCATGGATTATTTTGTATGGGGCACAGTTGAATTACTGTGCTAGTAATACAAAAGCCCAGTTAATTGATAAAATTAAGAGTGTTTTTGAGGCCCTTTCCAGGGAGACTGTAGCATCAGCTTGTTCCAGGTTCCGAAGCAGGATTGAAGCTGTGATCGATGCTAATGGTGGTTATTTGAGTGAAACATGTTGATAGTATTGTAATTTCTGTGCCTGTAATTTTTTTTTCAATTCATTAAAAGTAGTTACAAAGAAGATTTCCTTTTTCCTTACGAAACTGTCAAATTTATCCCAAACAGCCTGTATGTATGTATGTAATGTGCAATGTTTAAGTAAATACCATTAAAGGTACTTTTTGTTCATTTTAATATCTGTTTTATTTAAATAGAAAGTAATCTAACTATGTATATTATTATTTCATAATAATAATTACAGTAATATTATTATTTCATAATAATGATTACAGTAATATTAATATGTACATAATAAAAAACAAGTTTAAATTATCTGGTAAATTGCTGAATATCTTTAAAAAAAGACGCAGTAAAAACAATCAAGCATTAGAGACTTGCAATGGTGACTACGAGGCTGTAGCAAGTGTAATGCAGAATTAATTTCCCCAAACTGTGATGGTTTTCGGATGTGTGTCCTCTGAGGGCGATGCGATGTAATGTCTCCGCATTTTTTCAGAGAGGGCCTCAGGTTGAATTCAGATGGCTACGTGGAGTTGCTAAAGACTGTAGTCAAGCCCTGGATAACAAGGGTAGCCAATGGTAGGCCGTATGTATGGCAGCAGGATTCTGCTCCTTGCCACACCTCTGGGAAAAGTCAAAAATGGTTGTCTGAAAATTTTTACGATTTCACCAGTCCAAATGTTTGGCCTCCAAACTTCCCAGACCTTAACCCCATGGATTATTTTGTATGGGGCACAGTTGAATTACTGTGCTAGTAATACAAAAGCCCAGTTAATTGATAAAATTAAGAGTGTTTTTGAGGCCCTTTCCAGGGAGACTGTAGCATCAGCTTGTTCCAGGTTCCGAAGCAGGATTGAAGCTGTGATCGATGCTAATGGTGGTTATTTGAGTGAAACATGTTGATAGTATTGTAATTTCTGTGCCTGTAATTTTTTTTTCAATTCATTAAAAGTAGTTACAAAGAAGATTTCCTTTTTCCTTACGAAACTGTCAAATTTATCCCAAACAGCCTGTATGTATGTATGTAATGTGCAATGTTTAAGTAAATACCATTAAAGGTACTTTTTGTTCATTTTAATATCTGTTTTATTTAAATAGAAAGTAATCTAACTATGTATATTATTATTTCATAATAATAATTACAGTAATATTATTATTTCATAATAATGATTACAGTAATATTAATATGTACATAATAAAAAACAAGTTTAAATTATCTGGTAAATTGCTGAATATCTTTAAAAAAAGACAAAACAACTTAGACATTAAATAAAAATTGTCGTTTAGAGCGTCGCGTCGTCCGGTTAGTACGACCAAGTGTCGCCGGTTCTTTGAGGATCGTTATATCCGGATTCTACTGTATATTACATTGCATTTCTCCTTTTGACCTCTCCTCCCCCTTAACACGTATGTCCTGATTTGACGTTAACATCTAGATGGCATTTTTCCCTGTTTGTTTATAACGTCTGATCAAACGGATGTGAATTCCTTTGGTTTATTAGTTCACCTGAGGGTCCATTGTTGTAATGCACACCGGATATAGGTGGCGCTGCTGCTGGATTGAGCAATATGTTACGTAGTTTCCGGTATCGTTTTCTTGCAACGATCTATTGTCTAGTTGGGTATGTCGCTTTGTTGAAAGTTTATCGTTTATAGATGGTGGGTTTTTCTTTTTAATACAGCTCAATAAGTTGGGTTCTGATTGATATTGCTAAACGAACGGGAGTTCTGTTTTTATATTTTATAGATGAACTGGTTTTACAAAATTTACAAAAAATATACATTTTTGCTTCCTCGCAATATCGAAGATACGAGAAGCTTTGTGATCGTTTTAAAATGAGAAAAAAAATGTGTTCTACAATTTAAAAAAATTAACTTGATTTATCCGTTTCAGCAGGTCAAGATAAACACTTTTTGTACCGTGTCTGTCTGTCTGTCTGTGTGTCTGTTCCCTAATCCTTGTCACACGCATAACTTATAAACCACTGAAGCGATATTGATGAAACTTGGTTGGTTGGTTGGGTCTGGCTTGAGGACGGTCCCATTTCAAAATCATCAAAATCGTGTGCAAGGGGTGACACCCTAAAATATATATTTTTTCAAGATATTTTAAGAACGACACATGTTACGTGAAAATTTTATTGAGTCTTTTTTGTAGAGCATTTAATTTCCTATAATATAGATCACCTACGTTTGCTATAAAATATTCCTTAACAAAGATTTATCTAAATTGCTTTAAAAATCGTCATTTGTTTTTTACAACCGCTGTTTACTTTGACATATTAAATGTCATTTTGACGTTTTCATAGCAGAAAAAATTAGATTTAGATTGAAATTGTCAAAATATTAAAAATATACGACAAAATAACCAGGTGTATATAAAGAAACACGTCGAATTAATATTTTTGATTAAAAATGTAAAAAAATTAAATAGTTAACCAATGACAGGCAGTTCATCTGAATACTTTATCGGTTGTTATTTAAATTGTTCAATATTTAACTATACCTTTGATGAATTTAGCATGAGGATCCACTGTGCATTTACTTGGCAGATGTTTTTTTCTCTGAAAAGTAGAAATTTCAAGATTTAAAACTTTTTCAAATTTATTCCATAAAAATTATATTTCCATTGGTAAAATTAAAAATCGGCGCCTATGGTAATTACAGTTGGTACATATAATTATCATAAATGGAAATCAATAAAGACCGCATTTCAATCATGTTGTCAAAAACAAATTTATTAATTATCTTTTACAAAAACAATTATGTCAGATTTCGAAAACAACTTTTCATCTCTATATAAAATAGCAAAACCCATCAGCTAGACTGACTGCAATGAATAACCCAGTTATCTATTGTATCTAGCAGCATAAAAAAGTGTAACATTAGAGAATCTCGAGTAAAAGCTATGACAGCATCGCCATTTTTAAACCAAATTTCGATTTATTCAAAAATGAGTCTTTCTGTCTGTCTGTGCACTACTGAACAGATTTGTACCGGTTTTCACTAATGGGTAGAGTGTTTCACGAGGTAGATTTAGGTTAGGTTAGGATAGGTTAAGTTAGGTTAAGTGTATAATTTATAGATATTTTGTGTAAATAGTTGACATAAGTGAAAACAATGTTTCATAAGTTTAATACAGATTAAATTTTTATCCCTGGGTTTGTCCTTAACCACTCACTCACTCACTCATTCATATATCAGCGTACAGCCTGCAATCCCCTGAAACGTGAAATTTCGTTGGTGTCTTCCATTTATGATGTAAGTACCCACTAAGAAAGAATTTTTCGAAATTCAATCCCTACGGGGTTAAAACGGGGTGTCAAAGTTTATATAAAAAATATTTTTTTGTTCGCATTTAATTGAAACTTATCATACATACCCTACAATACAAATAATGAAACAATTATTTCAGCATTTTCCAAAATTTAACTCCTAATGTGTTGCAAGGGGGTTGAAAAATTTGTAAGATATTTTTTTTGTATTCACCGAATGAAACATGACACAAGTAGGTAATCTACAAGACAAATAGCATTTCCGAAAATTCAACCCCTATGATAACGGGAGGGGGGGGGGGAGTAAAATTTTGATATATTTATCTTTATAACTGTTCATGATATTAAGGTAAAATCGGACAAATTAATACCTATTCAATTAAAAATGAAAGTTCAATATTCAACCCCTAATAGCACGGGACGGGGATGAGGATGGATTTTAGATATGTTCATCTGCATACCTGATTAAGTTATAATGGTAAATTTAGGCAAAATAATCATCTATTAAAATAAAAATTTTGACATTCAACCCATAATGGCGGGGGTAGACGGACAAAATTGTGGATTCGGGAAAAATAATCTGCAATAAAAAAAACTATATTCAATCCCTAATGGTGATGGTAGACAGGGGGTGGGTTTTTGCAATTTTTAACTAAGATCCGAGATATTTACGATTTTTTATAGGTGATGAATAAAAATCAATATAAAAAAATGTAAACGTTTAAAAGCTGTCTAAATGAGACCAATAGGTCTCAAAAGACAAATTTATTATTAAAAAAAAATGTAATGTCTAATTTTCTATCACGTATGAAGAGAGTTGTAATAAATTTCGAAATTGACGCGAGCGAAGCCGCAGAAATCCGCTAGTTGATTAATAAAATAAGAAAATACAGTTGTGTATGTTGATTCAGGTTGTCATAACTCTTACTGTGAGCATCTCTATGTAACATTAATGACAATGTCACTGTCAAATAACAATGATTTGTCCGTAGACACTGCACGCGGCGAGCAAAAAAAGGTGCGCCGCGCACAATACACAGTGTATTGGGAATCTTTTTCTCAATACATCAATGTCGGATGTGTTTTTTATTTTATTTTACGACACTCGGACGTTTTTAAAGACGGATAAAGGGCCCCGGAGATGGATGTGGAAATTCGACATCATTTGGCATTATAAATTGATATTCCTTAATGGATCCATATAGTTGTAGTAGTTGTTATACGGGAGGTTCAGCGCATGCGAGAGTACACGAGCTATATATGTATGTATGGGGGCTTCGGAGAAATCGTACAGGAAGGGGAGAGGGGGAGTTTGCGTGACGTGTAAAGGAAGTTTACAGCATCTGTCGCTAGGAGTTATATGTATATAGTATGATTATTATTATATATCGGTGTACATAGACATATGCGCCGAATCGAGAGGGGGGAGGATTTTTAAATATTAATTTTTCTTCATTTAAAAAAAAGTTTATTCGATTATATAATATATAATTATATAATAATTGTTATTTATATCATTCGTTTTATATCTATACTATCTGTGCCCGCGGCTTCGCTCGCGTAGACTACGAAATTATTGTTAAGGATTTTTGAAAAATACAGATCTTTTTACTCTACACAATTCTTTACTATAACAATGTATCATTAAAATTATGATTTTAAATAATGAAATAGGTTAAAAAGATTCAAAAAATTTATTTATATTTATATTAAAAACGAGATTAATATAATTTTTGCTAAAAAAAATGCAAAATACAGCAATCAACCATGTTAAATAGAACACCAATCAGAGCGAATTACGTCACGCATCAGTAAACGTCAAAAGTGATTGACTTTTATTTTAGACAAATATCAATTCCTCTTACAGGATTATTAGATACATACCTTATTTATGAACTTATATACTTTGGAATTCATTTTTAACACATAAAATAATTAAATTATTGTCTAACTCTGAATGTTTGGTTTTTGTTGACAAGGAGTGAGACGTCACAACTCTGAAATGGAACCTGCGAGCGTTTTGACGTCAAATTCAAAATTAGTATTAACAGAGTCAATTTTTGCGATTAAACCTTTATTTTCTGCAGAAATAAGTATTTTTTTGGAAATAGGAGACATGTAAGATCATCATAGAATAGTTTTTTTTTAAATTAGTCGTCATGCCTATTATATGGAATTCAGTTGGATTTTTTATTTGAGTCGTTAAAACTGATGTCGTTATAACCGGTTTCTATATACACCCATACCTCGCTTTACGACCTAGATACGTTCCACGAAACTTGGCCGCAAAGCGAAAAGCCGTATAAGGAATCAATTATTCTTTGCGCAAGATTGGCAACATGTAGATATATCGACATCGAAAAAAATTTTTTTTTTGCCGTTATAGCGAAACATTTTAAACCGTAAATCGAGAGGGTCGTTATAGCGAAATGCCGTATAAAGAGCGGCCGTATAGCGAGGTATGGGTGTACTGTATATGAATTATAAAAAAAAACACACGTAAATCGGATAAGTGGTTCGCGAGAGATAAGCGCACTTACGGACAGGCAGACATTGTGTTTTATAATTAAATGTATATGTATGTAAATTGTAAATACATGTACATCAATGTACAACGTATGTAGGTATGTATAAGAAAGCCCGATGACACCCGTGACAGTTTTTTTTTTATAATTATTGCCATTATTTATTATTAATTATGATACGTAAAAGAAGATTACAAAGGTATGCAAATATTAAAAAAAACATATGTAATAAATAAACAAATACAAAATAAATTATTAAATCTGTGGTTAAATGTTATCGCTTTTCCCTCATAAAATATGTAACAAGTATTCAATATTTACACGTATGTCACTGGGGTATTTTGAAGCATTTGTAACGTTTTTGCAATTAATTTTCAGTGGTGTTACACCCCGCTTTGAATACACAATACACATACATGTATGTGTAATTAATGTGGGATAACACATTAAATGTTTTTTATTTATTTAACTACTAGTGTTAATCACATGTTATTTCTCTCGTGTTAACGAGCCTTAGTTGTTATGGCAAAAATATAATATTTTTAATATATATTAAATATTTTTAATTCTTGTTAATTATCCCCCCAAAATTAGTTTTTATTTTTTTTCACGTTTAAGGGGACATACCCATTTGCGACTTCCAAAAAAGCTCTTTTTTAGTTTTTTTTTGGCCACGCATTAAAATAATTAATAACAAATGTTTTTCCATATGAAAGATATGTGTTTACAGAAAAAAATTTTATGGCAAAATATTAAAAAATAAGTGGGGTACAGAAAATTTGGGAGGGGTCCAAAAAAAGTGTTTTGCCGTGATCACTGCTATTCGTCACTGATTCATCGGAAATTAAAAAAAAGGGATCATTAGTTAATGACATAATGCTCCGGATGTGGACGAAGAGATTTGAAAAATTTTGAATTTTCACAAAATGGCGGATGTTGGAAGTCTAAGTTTATTTGACTAAAGTTTCACTCGCATTTTCGGCTATAAAAACAAAAATAATCGTCCAAATAAAAAATCCTTCGTCCATCCAGAGGACAATTATGTATAGAATAAGTTTCAAACCGATCGGCAAAGCCGTTCTCAAGTTACAGTGATCACCGACTTCGAAAACATATGACACTGAAGCTAGCGGCCGGAGCTAGCGGCCAGACAGTAATCACGTTGTTAGAATCAAACGGTTAAAACAATTGTAAAAATCATTTCTTCCGCTTAATATTGGTATTAAATTGTAGGTAATTACATACATAATAACATAAAATAGAAATAAAAATTATAAAAAAATGCTACCGCCTGTAATAATCTATTTAATTGTCAAATAGGTCAGATTTGATGTTTAAATTGATACGAAAGACGTAAAATTCTTTGCTCTGATATCTGGCATATCTAAATTTATTGCAAATCACGTCAAAATTATTGTTGATAAGAAATAAAAATTCTAAAAAAATGCTTCCGCCTGTAATAATCTATATAATTGTCAAAATGGTCAGATTTGATGTTTAAAGTGATACGAAAGACGTAAAATTCTTTGCTCTGATATCTGGCATGTCTAAATTTATTGCAAATCACGTCTAAATTATTGTTGATAAGAAAAAAAAATTCTTAAAAAATGCTCCTGGATTTGGCATTAAAAAAGTCCTCGCCGCTCGACGCGCGATGTTAAAAACCGCTAAGTAAATTGTAAAACTCAACGCTCCCACTTTATATGGGTATTAAATTGTAGGTATTTACACGTGTAATAACATACAATAGAAATAAAAATTCTAAAAAAATGCTACCGCCTGTAATAATCTAATTAATTGTCAAATTGGTCAGATTTGATGTTTAAAGTGATACGAAAGACGTAAAATTCTTTGCTCTGATATCTGGCATGTCTAAATTTATTGCAAATCACGTCTAAATTTTTTTTTCTTATCAACAATAATTTAGACGTGATTTGCAATAAATTTAGACATGCCAGATATCAGAGCAAAGAATTTTACGTCTTTCGTATCACTTTAAACATCAAATCTGACCAATTTGACAATTAAATAGATTATTACAGGCGGTAGCATTTTTTTAGAATTTTTATTTCTATTGTATGTTATTACACGTGTAAATACCTACAATTTAATACCCATATAAAGTGGGAGCGTTGAGTTTTACAATTTACTTAGCGGTTTTTAACATCGCGCGTCGAGCGGCGAGGACTTTTTTAATGCCAAATCCAGGAGCATTTTTTAAGAATTTTTTTTTCTTATCAACAATAATTTAGACGTGATTTGCAATAAATTTAGACATGCCAGATATCAGAGCAAAGAATTTTACGTCTTTCGTATCACTTTAAACATCAAATCTGACCAATTTGACAATTAATTAGATTATTACAGGCGGTAGCATTTTTTTAGAATTTTTATTTCTATTGTATGTTATTACACGTGTAAATACCTACAATTTAATACCCATATAAAGTGGGAGCGTTGAGTTTTACAATTTACTTAGCGGTTTTTAACATCGCGCGTCGAGCGGCGAGGACTTTTTTAATGCCAAATCCAGGAGCATTTTTTAAGAATTTTTTTTTCTTATCAACAATAATTTAGACGTGATTTGCAATAAATTTAGACATGCCAGATATCAGAGCAAAGAATTTTACGTCTTTCGTATCACTTTAAACATCAAATCTGACCAATTTGACAATTAATTAGATTATTACAGGCGGTAGCATTTTTTTAGAATTTTTATTTCTATTGTATGTTATTACACGTGTAAATACCTACAATTTAATACCCATATAAAGTGGGAGCGTTGAGTTTTACAATTTACTTAGCGGTTTTTAACATCGCGCGTCGAGCGGCGAGGACTTTTTTTAATGCCAAATCCAGGAGCATTTTTTAAGAATTTTTTTTTCTTATCAACAATAATTTAGACGTGATTTGCAATAAATTTAGACATGCCAGATATCAGAGCAAAGAATTTTACGTCTTTCGTATCACTTTAAACATCAAATCTGACCAATTTGACAATTAAATAGATTATTACAGGCGGTAGCATTTTTTTAGAATTTTTATTTCTATTGTATGTTATTACACGTGTAAATACCTACAATTTAATACCCATATAAAGTGGGAGCGTTGAGTTTTACAATTTACTTAGCGGTTTTTAACATCGTGCGTCGAGCGGCGAGGACTTTTTTTAATGCCAAATCCAGCAGCATTTTTTAAGAATTTTTTTTTCTTATCAACAATAATTTAGACGTGATTTGCAATAAATTTAGACATGCCAGATATCAGAGCAAAGAATTTTACGTCTTTCGTATCACTTTAAACATCAAATCTGACCAATTTGACAATTAATTAGATTATTACAGGCGGTAGCATTTTTTTAGAATTTTTATTTCTATTGTATGTTATTACACGTGTAAATACCTACAATTTAATACCCATATAAAGTGGGAGCGTTGAGTTTTACAATTTACTTAGCGGTTTTTAACATCGCGCGTCGAGCGGCGAGGACTTTTTTAATGCCAAATCCAGGAGCATTTTTTAAGAATTTTTTTTTCTTATCAACAATAATTTAGACGTGATTTGCAATAAATTTAGACATGCCAGATATCAGAGCAAAGAATTTTACGTCTTTCGTATCACTTTAAACATCAAATCTGACCAATTTGACAATTAAATAGATTATTACAGGCGGTAGCATTTTTTTAGAATTTTTATTTCTATTGTATGTTATTACACGTGTAAATACCTACAATTTAATACCCATATAAAGTGGGAGCGTTGAGTTTTACAATTTACCTAGCGGTTTTTAACATCGCGCGTCGAGCGGCGAGGACTTTTTTTAATGTCAAATCCAGGGGCATTTTTTTAGAATTTTTTTTTCTTATCAACAATAATTTAGACGTGATTTGCAATAAATTTAGACATGCCAGATATCAGAGCAAAGAATTTTACGTCTTTCGTATCACTTTAAACATCAAATCTGACCAATTTGACAATTAAATAGATTATTACAGGCGGTAGCATTTTTTTAGAATTTTTATTTCTATTGTATGTTATTACACGTGTAAATACCTACAATTTAATACCCATATAAAGTGGGAGCGTTGAGTTTTACAATTTACTTAGCGGTTTTTAACATCGCGCGTCGAGCGGCGAGGACTTTTTTTAATGCCAAATCCAGGAGCATTTTTTAAGAATTTTTTTTTCTTATCAACAATAATTTAGACGTGATTTGCAATAAATTTAGACATGCCAGATATCAGAGCAAAGAATTTTACGTCTTTCGTATCACTTTAAACATCAAATCTGACCAATTTGACAATTAAATAGATTATTACAGGCGGTAGCATTTTTTTAGAATTTTTATTTCTATTGTATGTTATTACACGTGTAAATACCTACAATTTAATACCCATATAAAGTGGGAGCGTTGAGTTTTACAATTTACTTAGCGGTTTTTAACATCGTGCGTCGAGCGGCGAGGACTTTTTTTAATGCCAAATCCAGGAGCATTTTTTAAGAATTTTTTTTTCTTATCAACAATAATTTAGACGTGATTTTCAATAAATTTAGACATGCCAGATATCAGAGCAAAGAATTTTACGTCTTTCGTATCACTTTAAACATCAAATCTGACCAATTTGACAATTAATTAGATTATTACAGGCGGTAGCATTTTTTTAGAATTTTTATTTCTATTGTATGTTATTACACGTGTAAATACCTACAATTTAATACCCATATAAAGTGGGAGCGTTGAGTTTTACAATTTACCTAGCGGTTTTTAACATCGCGCGTCGAGCGGCGAGGACTTTTTTAATGCATAATCCAGGAGCATTTTTTAAGAATTTTTTTTTCTTATCAACAATAATTTAGACGTGATTTGCAATAAATTTAGACATGCCAGATATCAGAGCAAAGAATTTTACGTCTTTCGTATCACTTTAAACATCAAATCTGACCAATTTGACAATTAATTAGATTATTACAGGCGGTAGCATTTTTTTAGAATTTTTATTTCTATTGTATGTTATTACACGTGTAAATACCTACAATTTAATACCCATATAAAGTGGGAGCGTTGAGTTTTACAATTTACTTAGCGGTTTTTAACATCGCGCGTCGAGCGGCGAGGACTTTTTTAATGCCAAATCCAGGAGCATTTTTTAAGAATTTTTTTTTCTTATCAACAATAATTTAGACGTGATTTGCAATAAATTTAGACATGCCAGATATCAGAGCAAAGAATTTTACGTCTTTCGTATCACTTTAAACATCAAATCTGACCAATTTGACAATTAAATAGATTATTACAGGCGGTAGCATTTTTTTAGAATTTTTATTTCTATTGTATGTTATTACACGTGTAAATACCTACAATTTAATACCCATATAAAGTGGGAGCGTTGAGTTTTACAATTTACTTAGCGGTTTTTAACATCGCGCGTCGAGCGGCGAGGACTTTTTTTAATGCCAAATCCAGGAGCATTTTTTAAGAATTTTTTTTTCTTATCAACAATAATTTAGACGTGATTTGCAATAAATTTAGACATGCCAGATATCAGAGCAAAGAATTTTACGTCTTTCGTATCACTTTAAACATCAAATCTGACCAATTTGACAATTAAATAGATTATTACAGGCGGTAGCATTTTTTTAGAATTTTTATTTCTATTGTATGTTATTACACGTGTAAATACCTACAATTTAATACCCATATAAAGTGGGAGCGTTGAGTTTTACAATTTACTTAGCGGTTTTTAACATCGTGCGTCGAGCGGCGAGGACTTTTTTTAATGCCAAATCCAGGAGCATTTTTTAAGAATTTTTTTTTCTTATCAACAATAATTTAGACGTGATTTGCAATAAATTTAGACATGCCAGATATCAGAGCAAAGAATTTTACGTCTTTCGTATCACTTTAAACATCAAATCTGACCAATTTGACAATTAATTAGATTATTACAGGCGGTAGCATTTTTTTAGAATTTTTATTTCTATTGTATGTTATTACACGTGTAAATACCTACAATTTAATACCCATATAAAGTGGGAGCGTTGAGTTTTACAATTTACTTACAAGGGAACCTTTTCAGGTCGAAAATTCGTATCGAGTTTAAACTTTGTATATAGTTAGAGGAGGTTAAGGTAAGTAAGAAAAAAATTATCGTAGCTGCGGTAAAACGGTTTAAGGGGGTGAAACACCCCTATGAAAATGTGCAAAATAATCATATTTTTCAAATAACTCTGAAACTAATGAAGATTTTAAAAAACTTATAATGCCAACTTTTCATGATTTTTTATGCTCTTTCGAATGGCGATAGTCAAAATTCAAAAAAATAAAACCGTTAACCCCCACCCCCCACCCATCCCATTATTAATTACAGATTTTTTTTTCTGTTAACTAAAATTAATTATAGTATTTAATAGTAATCCAAATATATAAGACATATTTCACAAAAAATTGTTTAACCCTTTCATCGTCACATTATCATATTTCGAAAAATATTAATTTAATTTTTTTATTACGTTAGCGATAAGAAAAGTATTGAAAAAGTGTTGAAAAGTTACCAATTTAGAAGGATATTTACATTTCAGGACCCCTAGAATCCAGTAAAATTTTTTTTAGCGAATATTAGTCTAGAAAACGGTCGGTTAAAATCGTTATTAGTTATACGTTTGTTTCTTGTATTAGTCCGATTTACTTTATATGAATTCAATCCAGCTTCAAATATGAATTAATTTTGAATTTTCTTCGAAACTAATAAAGATATAAATAAATGTTTAGTACAACATTTTCTTGAATTTTTAAATTCTTTCGAATGATTATAGTCGAAATTCGAAAAAACGAAACCGTTAACCCTGACCCCATTAATTATTTATCATTTTTATATCTATTGAATAAATTTTAGTATATTATAAAAGTAATTTAAATCCATCTTAACTACAAATTTTCATTTAAATATATTAACCCTTTCATTGCAATTAAAAAAAAACAGTTTATTTTTATTTTTCTTATTAAAGATGACAAAATTATTGGTTTCGGTCGAAAATGTTGATGAGAATCCAAACATACATACAAATGCCAAATGTAAGTCGGTGGTATTCCGGCAAATTAATCAAATCATCTCAAAAACGGCCGGAGTTATTAATTTCGACTATTCGAAAGAGTTTAAAAATTCAAGAAAACATCTGTTTATATCTTTATTAGTTTCGAAGAAAATTCAAAATTAATTCATATTTAAAGCTGGATTGAATTCATATAAAGTAAATCGGACTAATACAAGAAACAAACGTATAACTAATAACGATTTTAACCGGCCGTTTTCTAGACTAACATTCGCTAAAAAAAATTTTACTGGATTCTAGGGGTCCTGAAATGTAAATATCCTTCTAAATTGGTAACTTTTCAACACTTTTTCAATACTTTTCTTATCGCTAACGTAATAAAAAAATTAAATTAATATTTTTCGAAATATGATAATGTGACGATGAAAGGGTTAAACAATTTTTTTGTGAAATATGTCTTATATATTTGGATTACTATTAAATACTATAATTAATTTTAGTTAACAGAAAAAAAAATCTGTAATTAATAATGGGATGGGTGGGGGGTGGGGGTTAACGGTTTTATTTTTTTGAATTTTGACTATCGCCATTCGAAAGAGCATAAAAAATCATGAAAAGTTGGCATTATAAGTTTTTTAAAATCTTCATTAGTTTCAGAGTTATTTGAAAAATATGATTATTTTGCACATTTTCATAGGGGTGTTTCACCCCCTTAAACCGTTTTACCGCAGCTACGATAATTTTTTTCTTACTTACCTTAACCTCCTCTAACTATATACAAAGTTTAAACTCGATACGAATTTTCGACCTGAAAAGGTTCCCTTGTTAGCGGTTTTTAACATCGCGCGTCGAGCGGCGAGGACTTTTTTAATGCCAAATCCAGGAGCATTTTTTAAGAATTTTTTTTTCTTATCAACAATAATTTAGACGTGATTTGCAATAAATTTAGACATGCCAGATATCAGAGCAAAGAATTTTACGTCTTTCGTATCACTTTAAACATCAAATCTGACCAATTTGACAATTAAATAGATTATTACAGGCGGTAGCATTTTTTTAGAATTTTTATTTCTATTGTATGTTATTACACGTGTAAATACCTACAATTTAATACCCATATAAAGTGGGAGCGTTGAGTTTTACAATTTACCTAGCGGTTTTTAACATCGCGCGTCGAGCGGCGAGGACTTTTTTTAATGTCAAATCCAGGGGCATTTTTTTAGAATTTTTTTTTCTTATCAACAATAATTTAGACGTGATTTGCAATAAATTTAGACATGCCAGATATCAGAGCAAAGAATTTTACGTCTTTCGTATCACTTTAAACATCAAATCTGACCAATTTGACAATTAAATAGATTATTACAGGCGGTAGCATTTTTTTAGAATTTTTATTTCTATTGTATGTTATTACACGTGTAAATACCTACAATTTAATACCCATATAAAGTGGGAGCGTTGAGTTTTACAATTTACCTAGCGGTTTTTAACATCGCGCGTCGAGCGGCGAGGACTTTTTTTAATGTCAAATCCAGGGGCATTTTTTTAGAATTTTTTTTTCTTATCAACAATAATTTAGACGTGATTTGCAATAAATTTAGACATGCCAGATATCAGAGCAAAGAATTTTACGTCTTTCGTATCACTTTAAACATCAAATCTGACCAATTTGACAATTAAATAGATTATTACAGGCGGTAGCATTTTTTTAGAATTTTTATTTCTGTTGTATGTTATTACACGTGTAAATACCTACAATTTAATACCCATATAAAGTGGGAGCGTTGAGTTTTACAATTTACCTAGCGGTTTTTAACATCGCGCGTCGAGCGGCGAGGACTTTTTTTAATGTCAAATCCAGGGGCATTTTTTTAGAATTTTTTTTTCTTATCAACAATAATTTAGACGTGATTTGCAATAAATTTAGACATGCCAGATATCAGAGCAAAGAATTTTACGTCTTTCGTATCACTTTAAACATCAAATCTGACCAATTTGACAATTAAATAGATTATTACAGGCGGTAGCATTTTTTTAGAATTTTTATTTCTATTGTATGTTATTACACGTGTAAATACCTACAATTTAATACCCATATAAAGTGGGAGCGTTGAGTTTTACAATTTACTTAGCGGTTTTTAACATCGCGCGTCGAGCGGCGAGGACTTTTTTTAATGATAAATCCAGGAGCATTTTTTTAGAATTTTTTTTTCTTATCAACAATAATTTAGACGTGATTTGCAATAAATTTAGACATGCCAGATATCAGAGCAAAGAATTTTACGTCTTTCGTATCACTTTAAACATCAAATCTGACCAATTTGACAATTAAATAGATTATTACAGGCGGAAGCATTTTTTTAGAATTTTAATTTCTATTGTATGTTATTACAAGTGTAAATACCTACAATTTAATACCCATATAAAGTGGGAGCGTTGAGTTTTACAATTTAATTAGAGGTTTTTAACATCGCGCGTCGAGCGGCGAGGACTTTTTTTAATGCCAAATCCAGGAGCATTTTTTTAGAATTTTTTTTTCTTATCAACAATAATTTAGACGTGATTTGCAATAAATTTAGACATGCCAGATATCAGAGCAAAGAATTTTACGTCTTTCGTATCACTTTAAACATCAAATCTGACCAATTTGACAATTAAATAGATTATTACAGGCGGAAGCATTTTTTTAGAATTTTTATTTCTATTGTATGTTATTACACGTGTAAATCACACTATAATATAAACGTGTATGAATATATATATATATGTATGTCTCCACTAAATGTTATGTTTATAGACTCTGATCCCACCGAACCGATTTTGATAATTTTTTTTTTGTCATGTAGCTTGACTCTTTTTCCAGTCAATAGGCTATATTTCATTTCTTAGTTATGAAAGGTCTCTGAGCTGTGATTTTTTTCCGAAAAAGTACGTGAAAAATTTTGTTAAAATTAAATTTTATGATAAAATACCGTCGGCATTTTTTTTAAATCTGTAGCTTTGATTGGACGAAATCATATGTTTCTGTCTGATTTACGTGCATTTTGATAGATGACAGAGAATGTTCTAGAAGGTTTTCTATCCATTTCTTTTAGGATTTTTTACGTTTGTAAAAAAAATTATGAGGGAAATTGTTGATTTTTTTTTAATTGTTGAAATTATTCATTTAAATCAGGGACGGCGTTTCAAATATTTTTAAATTTGTGTTTTTTTAATGAAATTGTATAAAAATATAATTTTTCATAGTTTTGTTGATGCAATTTATTCAAAATTTCACATTTAAAAATAATAATTAAGTCAGGGGCTGGTGTCGTTTTAAATATATGAAATTTTTGGGAACTGTCACATTTCGTAACGTTTGTAAATAAGTCAGGGGCGTGACATAAAAAATTTTTTTTAAAAAACATTTTTTATTGTTCAAAAAAGTTTCAGAAAAATATGAAAATTATAATATAGATCAGTAGCGCCTCAAAAAAAATTGTTTATGAATTATTATTTTTTTGAAAGTTTTGAGATTGATAAATTAATAATTTTTTTAAAATTATAATTTAGTCAGGGGCGTCGCATGAAAATAGTTAAATTTGCTATTTTTTAAAAGTGCAATTTTTTTTAAGTTATTTAATAAATAACAGTACATTTAAGGTTGGGTAATTTATACATGTTTCATTTAAATCAGGGACGGCGTTTCAAATATTTTTAAATGTGTGTTTTTTTTAATGAAATTGTATAAAAATATAATTTTTAATAGTTTTGTTGTAGGTGATTGATGCAATTTATCCAAAAGTTCACATTTAAAAACAAATAAGTCAGTAGCGTCTCAAAATTTTTTTTGTGTTCAAAAATTAGAAATTTCAAAAAAATATGAAAATTATAATATACATCAGTAGCGCCACAAAAAAAATTGTTTATGAATTATTTTTTTTTGAAAGTTTTGAGATTGATAAATTAATAATTTTTTTAAATTATAATTTAGTCAGGGGCGTCGCATGAAAATAGTTAAATTTGCTATTTTTTAAAAGTGCAATTTTTTTTAAGTTATTTAATAAATAACAGTACATTTAAGGTTGGGTAATTTATACATGTTTCATTTAAATCAGGGACGGCGTTTCAAATATTTTTAAATTTGTGTTTTTTTTAATGAAATTGTATAAAAATATAATTTTTAATAGTTTTGTTGTAGGTGATTGATGCAATTTATCCAAAAGTTCACATTTAAAAATAAATAAGTCAGTAGCGTCTCAAAATTTTTTTTTAATTGTTCAAAAATTAGAAATTTCAAAAAAATATGAAAATTATAATATACATCAGTAGCGCCACAAAAAAAATTATTTTTGAATTATTATTTTTTTGAAAGTTGAGATTGATATATTAATCTTTTTTTTAATTATAATTAAGTCAGGGGCGCGCATGAAAAAAATTAAAAAATTGCTATTTTTTAAAAGTGACGTAGACAAATTAACTTTGATTAAAATTGAACAAAAATTAAAAACTTCAGGAATATACCGGGTGGTCTATTTAAATTGAGACGAGCAAATATCTCGAAAATTAAGGTTTTTCAGGGATAATGTTTGGTACAAAAGTTTCAGGGTTCAAAGGGGGAAAACCAATGAAGGCAAAATTTTTGACTTTGAGTGGATGTTTTAAGGTCATTTTGGGGTCAACTTCATTTTTTTAAATGGAAACCTATTTCTTTTTTTACATATTCGTATTTTGCAGAAAAAAAGAAACAACTTTTGTCTAATAAGTTTTTTCAAAATCCTCAAATTCAGGGGCATTTTTTTAATCTATTTTATTATTTTTTTGTTTGTTTTTATTAAAAAAATTCGAAATTATTATTTATAATTATTAACTATGCATGTTTAAGTAACAATTAAATTTAAAAAATGATTTTTTTTAATTTTAGGATTTAAAAAAAATTTTTTTTTTATATTTTGAAAATTTTTACTAAAAAAAAAATAGGTTAAAATTGAGGATTTTGAAAAAACTTCTCAGACAAAAGTTGTTTCTTTTTATCTGCAAAATACGTATATGTAAAAAAAGAAATAGGTTTCCATTTAAAAAAAATGAAGTTGACCCCAAAATGACTTTAAAACCTCCACTCAAAGTAAAAAAAATTACCTCCATTGGTTTTCCCCCTTCGAACCCTGAAACTTTTGTACCAAACATTATCCCTGAAAAACCTTAATTTTCGAGATATTTGCTTGTCTCAATTTAAATAGACCACGCGGTATATAAAGAATAAGTAAACCATTTAATAAATAAAAGTACATTTTAGGTTGGGTAATTCATACATGTAATATTATTGAAAATTGTAATATTGATAAGTGATTATCACCGCCAATTTAAGAAATAAAATGAGTATCAGCAAAAAGAATGGAAAATTATAATAATATACACATACGAGGGTCGCAGCCGAAGGCTGAGACCCGAGTAAATTTGTGATTAGATAATTTGTACATGTAAAATTACTGAAAATTGTAATATTGATTATCTCCGCCAAATGAAAAAATTAACTATCAAAAAATAGTGGAACGAGTATGATATATACACATACGAGGGTCGCAGACCCGAGTAAATTTATGTAAAAAATATGGCGTGAAAGGGGGTTGGGGCGCGAAGCGCCCAGGGGCACAGCCCCTAGTACCTACAATTTAATACCCATATAAAGTGGGAGCGTTGAGTTTTACAATTTACTTAGCGGTTTTTAACATCGCGCGTCGAGCGGCGAGGACTTTTTTTAATGCCAAATCCAGGAGCATTTTTTAAGAATTTTTTTTTCTTATCAACAATAATTTAGACGTGATTTGCAATAAATTTAGACATGCCAGATATCAGAGCAAAGAATTTTACGTCTTTCGTATCACTTTAAACATCAAATCTGACCAATTTGACAATTAATTAGATTATTACAGGCGGTAGCATTTTTTTAGAATTTTTATTTCTATTGTATGTTATTACACGTGTAAATACCTACAATTTAATACCCATATAAAGTGGGAGCGTTGAGTTTTACAATTTACTTAGCGGTTTTTAACATCGCGCGTCGAGCGGCGAGGACTTTTTTTAATGCCAAATCCAGGAGCATTTTTTTAGAATTTTTTTTTCTTATCAACAATAATTTAGACGTGATTTGCAATAAATTTAGACATGCCAGATATAAGAGCAAAGAATTTTACGTCTTTCGCATCACTTTAAACATCAAATCTGACCAATTTGACAATTAAATAGATTATTACAGGCGGTAGCATTTTTTTAGAATTTTTATTTCTATTGTATGTTATTACACGTGTAAATACCTACAATTTAATACCCATATAAAGTGGGAGCGTTGAGTTTTACAATTTACCTAGCGGTTTTTAACATCACGCGTCGAGCGGCGAGGACTTTTTTAATGCCAAATCCAGGAGCATTTTTTAAGAATTTTTTTTTCTTATCAACAATAATTTAGACGTGATTTGCAATAAATTTAGACATGCCAGATATCAGAGCAAAGAATTTTACGTCTTTCGTATCACTTTAAACATCAAATCTGACCAATTTGACAATTAAATAGATTATTACAGGCGGTAGCATTTTTTTAGAATTTTTATTTCTATTGTATGTTATTACACGTGTAAATACCTACAATTTAATACCCATATAAAGTGGGAGCGTTGAGTTTTACAATTTACCTAGCGGTTTTTAACATCGCGCGTCGAGCGGCGAGGACTTTTTTTAATGCCAAATCCAGGGGCATTTTTTTAGAATTTTTTTTTCTTATCAACAATAATTTAGACGTGATTTGCAATAAATTTAGACATGCCAGATATCAGAGCAAAGAATTTTACGTCTTTCGTATCACTTTAAACATCAAATCTGACCATTTTGACAATTAAATAGATTATTACAGGCGGAAGCATTTTTTTAGAATTTTTATTTCTTATCAACAATAATTTTGACGTGATTTGCAATAAATTTAGATATGCCAGATATCAGAGCAAAGAATTTTACGTCTTTCGTATCAATTTAAACATCAAATCTGACCTATTTGACAATTAAATAGATTATTACAGGCGGTAGCATTTTTTTATAATTTTTATTTCTATTTTATGTTATTATGTATGTAATTACCTACAATTTAATACCAATATTAAGCGGAAGAAATGATTTTTACAATTGTTTTAACCGTTTGATTCTAACAACGTTATTACTGTCTGGCCGCTAGCTCCGGCCGCTAGCTTCAGTGTCATCGAAAACATGGTTTCGACAAAAAAGCGCACAGTTGCCGCTACCTGCCTACTTGCCTATTAGAGACGGCTCCGTTCAAAATTATATATCTCCATAAATAACGCTCCGATTTGTCTGAATTTTTTAGAGAATACTTTTGAAATATTCTACTTTGAGAAAATGCAATAAAAAAATTGATTTAAAAAAAATTCTAACTGGGTCTGCCCTCTTAAGCCCTAATCAGTATCTGTACTTTGAGATTTAATATTATTTACGCTCGTTTGGAAAAACTAAAAAGTAAAAATAAATAAATAAAACTGCCTGTCTGCTGGGAATGTATTTATTTTATTTTTTTATTTGTTCAGTACGTTATTGTTTTTTTATTTATATATATTTGTTTTGTTGATTTAAGTTTGCACAGTTGTATACATGTATCTCACAGGGCACTCTCAAATCTGTAACTTAATAGCAGGCATATATTTTTTAACATTTGATATAGAGGAAGGTTGACAATATCGTACCACTTTTTCGTTTTACTTTCATGTTCGAAGAAATGGAAGTATTGTAATACCATCAAAAAATCGTGTCCGAGATAAGAGCATATTCTGATTGTACTACCTTCAAAACGAAAAGTTGATTTCAGCACCGATTTGAATTATTTTTGGGGAAAATGTTTGTCTCAGTGAGTACTCCAGATCTATTGATTTTGGTGCTAATCGGATTAGGGATTTCGGAAATATTCGAAATTTTGTACCAATAGGGTATTTGACACTATTAATAATAAAGACTAAAATGTCCTAAATAGTGTAGCATATATTACTATAATTAACAATCAAGTGTTTTTTTACGTGAAATAAGTCAGTATTTTAATAATAAACCTAATTTTAAAATGAAATATTTAATATAATTGTCACGTGATCGCAAACACGTCTAAATGAATTGCCACTGGTATGACGTCACTTTATGCTATAAACGTCAGAATACTCGATCCCTATTGGTTGATTTCAGTTTATTTATCATAATGTGACGTCACGCAACCACGTGACTTTGAATGCGCGTATTGGCGGGAATTTTTTCATTTAAATAGAAAAATATTATTTTCAGCGGTTTTTCAACATTATTTTGGAAAAAGATACTATGGAAGTATCTATTGTATACATACGCACAATTTACAATATATTTTAAAATTTAGTCAAATACCCTATTATCATCTGCAAAGTGAGTAGTATTTCACTAATTTTGATAAGACTTGGTACACTTGTAGTTCAATCAAATCTAAGGGGCTCTTATTTCATAAACGTGCCGAAATAGCCACTGAAGGGGTGAAAACCACTCTCAAAATTTTAATTTTAAATATTAATAAATTCATGTTGCCATCGTGTATACAGTTGGTATTAGGATATTTTAATACAAAGGTGAGTCTTACTTCTGAAAAACCTCAATTGAAAATTTTCTTATACGTACATTTAAGATTATTTTAAAAGATATTAGTTATAGAACATGGAAGTCATGTATGATGTTACATACTGTTTTTTTTTTCATTCTAGCGGACTCAATTAATAGAATATTGGCACAATTTTGATTGTTCCATGCAGTTTCATTCTTTATATACTCAAAATTATTTTTTAGGAGTGATAAATTGATCACAAATACATAAAATTAACGTTTTTCTGAAGCTTTTCAAACGGTACGATTTTGGAGTCAGTTTTCCTAATTCGTATCTGCGGTTCATCGTACTTCATATAATAATACACAGAAAATTGATATCCACGAATTATACCACTAAATTATTAAAAATTGAAAAAATATTATATAATTATTTATTTAATAACAACTGTTTTTTTTTTGTTTTTAATTTTATTTTTGTGTATTTTCCGGGTGCCCACAACCTTGCAAATTTAATATTTTATTAAGGACATCATTACTCATCGATCGGCACTAAAATTATTCTGGCGAATATTTATTCTATTTGCCATATAATAATTTTTTTCAACTTGACTGGACTAAAGGTTTTCAAGAAATATTAATAGCTAAGAAAATGCACTGAATTTTATCTAACTATTGGTGAAAAGTACATTAAAATCAGTTCAGTAGTTTTCATGTTTATCTGTAACTTATAGATAATTTCCTTTTTATAGAGGCAGATATTTGATATACATTTTTCTGTTTCGGTCGGATAATCGAGACTATACTGTAGTTCAAATTTTGTACATACATAAATGAAATTATAATTTTATTTTTGGAATGTACAAACGTCACTTGTATCCCCTTCTACCACCCCCTCTCACATACATGTGCCTCACACAAAAGTCAAATCAATGTGACACAAACAGTCGATTCATGCCTTACACTATTTCACAATTGCAATTCAGTATTTCGATCGATTATGCCTACGTGATATAATTGAATTTCAGTAAATTCAGTATCATTATATTATGTTTTTGTATATGAATTTTTGCGAATTCTGTCAAATTTTAATTTTAATAGTATAGAAATAATATTTTTTATAATATACAAATTACGTTATGAGTTTTTATTTTGAAATATAAGCGTTTTAGAGACAAACTTTTTAGATGAAATTTAATCAGTTTGGTGGACGGAGGGGAGAAGGCGGGGGGAAGTATAATTTTTTAATGTTTTTAATTTCCCGTATAAACCGATTTCGGGCAAATTTTTTTTTACAGATTAGTGTTTTGAAAAGTAAAACGTTTTTCAGAAAAACTTTTTTAAACTATAGTAATTTTTTTTAATTGGACAATAAATGTATACATATATGGATTGTTCCGTCTATTTGTCTGTTACAGCCTTTTAGAAAGCTGAGGTTTAGTAAAATAATAAATGTTAAACCAGAGTTGTAAATGTAAATAAAATTTTTAGTTTTTGCAATTTTTTCAGAAGAAAAATCAAATTAATCTTCATTTAACAAATTAGAAAAAATCCTAAAAAATATTTGTGCATTCCTATCATTTTTAAATAAATGTGAAGAAAATCTGAAAAATAATTCCCCGGGAGTGCATGCAAATTATCAACTTTTTTTAAAAATAATTCAAAATTGTTTTAAAAATATCTGTTTTCTAATACACGAACTATTTAATATATTATAGCTAGTGGTTCTTCACATAGCTAAATTTGATGTTTTCCCAGGAAAAAAATTGTAGATCCGCCGGGATCTACTCAGATCTCAATAGATTGCATTTTTAGACATAATATTTTTCACTGGTTTTTGATCTGTGTGAGATCTACAATGGTCTATAAAGATCTAAAACGATCTATAAAGATCTCTGAAGATCATTGTAACGTTGAAAAATAATGATTTTTCAACGTTTTAATCTAGATTTACAACGATCCTTTTAGATCTTTGTAGGTCATTGTAGGTCTTTGCAAGACAGTGGCGTATGTAGCTTTTTGTGATGGTGGGGGGGGGGGGAAGTACAAACTCTCATAAAGTTTTATTTTTCATTATGAAAATCATCTTTTATGTGGTTAGGTTACAAAAATTGGTTATATTCTTCACAAGGGAACCTTTTCAGGTCGAAAATTCGTATCGAGTTTAAACTTTGTATATAGTTAGAGGAGGTCAAGGTAAGTAAGAAAAAAATTATCGTAGCTGCGGTAAAACGGTTTAAGGGGGTGAAACACCCCTATAAAAATGTGCAAAATAATCATATTTTACAAATAACTCTGAAACTAATGAAGATTTTAAAAAACCTATAATGCCACATTTTCATGATTTTTTATGCTCTTTCGAATGGCGATAGTCAAAATTCAAAAAAATAAAACCGTTAACCCCCACCTCCTAAATTGGTAACTTCTCAACTATAGTCATACTTTTTTTATCGCTAACGTAATAAAAAAATTAAATTAATATTTTTCGAAATATGATAATGTGACGATGAAAGGGTTAAATAATTTTTTTGTGAAATATGTCTTATATATTTGGATTACTATTGTATACTACAATTAATTTGAGTTAATAGAAAAAAAATCTGTAATAAATAATGGGGTGGGTGGGAGGTGGGGGTTAACGGTTTTATTTTTTTGAATTTTGACTATCGCCATTCGAAAGAGCATAAAAAATCATGAAAATTTGGCATTATAGGTTTTTTAAAATCTTCATTAGTTTCAGAGTTATTTGAAAAATATGATTATTTTGCACATTTTCATAGGGGTGTTTCACCCCCTTAAACCGTTTTACCGCAGCTACGATAATTTTTTTCTTACTTACCTTGACCACCTCTAACTATATACAAAGTTTAAACTCGATACGAATTTTCGACCTGAAAAGGTTCCCTTGTTAGATGTATTCATTATTGAAAAAAATACACGTATATTATAATCATCTTATAATTTTCGTAGACTCGTGGGGGGGGGGATTAAGGGGATCAATCTCCACTTACGCCACTGCTGCAAGTCTCCACAGATAAAAAACCAGTAAAAATTTGTTGTTGTCTCAAAATGCAGTTCAGTCGAGATCTGAGTAGATCTCTACAGATCTACAATTTTTTCCCGGGTTTTAACATAATTAAATAAATAATAAAACTTTTTTTTAATTGAAATAATTCTAAATTTCATACATTTCGTTTCGATTCGATTTGAATACAATTCACACACAATAACATAGAACTGTGTATACATATAAACCAAATCTATATATAGATATAAAAAGATGTGTGTATGTATTTTCACTCACTTATTCGTTACGAAAGAGGTTGAAAACGTACAAGGAAGTCAATGCGCGAGACGGACAAAGGTCAAACAGAAGTAGTGTCGCCGTACAGTTGAAGGGCACTTATGTGGAAAATGGATTTAGAATTTGCTTTGTGTCGTATTACATTTTCGATGATTCTACGATCAAAATGGAAATATATGTTTACATAATACAACATAGACGCAAGATTGAAAATTCTAAAAGATACTGACACCAGTCATGGATCATACCCCTGTTTAATTAAATATACTTATTTAGAAATATTAGTTGATATTACTGAATAATTTAAGGTTATTCGATCATTAGAGCAATGTATAGATACAAGTCTAAAATTATAATATGTTGTTTATGGATAACTCTATGTTAACTCAATGTTACTATTATTACCGCTCTGTCTATTTCAATTTTCAAATAAATTAAACTTTTTTTACTTGTAAGAACTAACAAAGTAAAATATTCCATTAAATGAAGGTACGTGTTCTGAATATAAATTAAAAACAATATTTTTCGAAACCAAATTTTTTTTACAGTGTGCAAGGCGTATAACCTTAACTGTAAAACAGCTTATTTCCATTAGTTATTTAAAATTATTTTCTAGACAGATTTTCAATAAAAATAATCTGATGACTTATTACACCCTGTACTTATTAACCCCAGATAGGATTGCTAGAAGGTGAAGATTTAAAAAAAAGAAGACAAAAAGAGGAATAGTTCTAAATTAAACACTTTGTAAATTTTAATGACCTCTTTTTTTATTGCTTGTAACCTCTCTTAGGTAACGTTTGGTAAATATGTATATGCAATACCATTTCGTCACATGGCGTAGCTAAATTTCTTAAAAGCCCCGGACACATTTGAAAAATCCCCCCGGACGCCCTTCAAAAGAGGACATGATCCGGAGAAAAGAGGACGGATGGCAACTTAACCGTAGGTATCTTATAAAGTATTGGCACCAGTCATGGACATTTTAAGAGAATTACGGGCTTCATTTTTGTAATTTTCATAAACTCTTGTTACTAATAAAACAAGTAACTCTTTATTAAATCAATTTAATTACCAAAGTCTGGAAAAATATATAATTTTATTATAGCCTTTTATTTTGTTCATGTTTTTTTCTCGAGTAATGGGTTAAGTAAAACCAGTAATTGGCACCCACTTGCTAATGATTACAAAATGGTAAGTACTACGGCATAAACATTATAAAATAAAGAGCCATAAAATTTAAAACAATGTAAAGCATTTACATAAAAAAATACACGTTTCTTGATATTATCCCGAACCGCGATAATTACATTTTAAACAAAATGACCAATTATCATGAAATCACGCTGTAAAACAGTTAAATGTATATAGATTAATATTCAGTAATGACAGTAATCAAATATCAACTAATATTTCGAATTCAGTACATTTAATTAAAAATTTATCAAAACTCACACGTGGGTGTTGCCGCGCAACCCACTTGATGGACACAACTAATAATATACCCTTACCAATCGTTTCGTGAATCAATCCCGAGTCCAACGAGGTACATGAAACTATATATGAAAAATTTTGTATGAAAAACATTTTGCCTGTCCGTAGTCGGGACCGGAAAAATTCCTAAAGCGGGCTAAACTAGAACTACAGACCTACCATTTAGCGAAAACCCGAGGTCTCTAGGTGGTCAGGGGGCCGAGATCTCACAGTGAAAGACAGACAGACGGACGGACGGAAAATCGAGCATATTAGCGCTACCACTTCGTGAATTGCGCTAAAAATTGCCCAAGACGTACAAATCTATATTTATAAAAGAGTTTGCCTTTAAGCACTCACTCACTCACTCACTCATATATCAACGTACAGCCCAAACCCCTGGACCTAGAAACGTGAAATTTCGTAGGTGCCTTCCTTATATGATGTAAGCACCCATTAAGAAAGGATTTTTTTAAATTCAACCCCTACGAGGTTAAAACAGGGTGTCAAATTTTATATCATTTTTTCCCTTCGCATTTAATTGAAACTTATCAAGCATACTCCACAGTATATGTAAATAATGAAACATTATTTCAACATTTCCCAAAATTTAACCCCTAAGGTGTAAGGGGGTGTAAAAATTTGTAAAATATTTTTTTTGTATTCACCGAATGAGAAATGGCACAAATAGGTACTATATAAGACAAATATCAGTTACGAAAATTCAACCCCTATCTATTAAAATAAATATTTTGACATTCAATCCCTAATGGCGGGGGTAGACAGGGTCTGTGTTTTTGATATGTTTATCTGCATAGCTTCTTACGTTATGGTGGAGTCGGGCAAAATAATCGGCAATAAAAAAAATCTATATTGATAACCCCTAATGGCGAGGGTAGACAATTAGTTAGTTTTTGCAATTTTTAACTAAGATCCGAGATGTTTACGTTTTTTCTATAGGTAATGAATAAAAATCAATATAAAAAATGTAATATATCATCTTCTATCACGTATGGAGAGTTCTAATTAGTTTCGAAGTTTACGCGAGCGAAGCCGCGGGATTCTGCTGGTATCTTATATACTATATACAGTATACACTTACATATAGTTTATATAAAATGCTATTTCGCAAAACGCTTTTATCGAATAAGTATTAAACCATATAACCTCATGAATGGTCAGTGACGATTCGAGATAAAGCAAGGTCAAAATTCTAACCAATGAATTTAGACGCGGGTAGAACACGTGTATATCAAATGAAATAAATCTGTTAGTGACATGTACATATAATAAAGTATATGGATTCATTTCGAAATGTTATTATAGATTTATTTTTTGCTCGTCTAGATTGAAGAGAATTGACATCGAATGACATAATAGAATATTGTATAACTCTGACATGTAAAGTTTTTTATAAAACTATTAAAAAGAATCATTTATTTTCTTTTATATATTAAAAATAATAACCTTTAGAGATTTTTTGTATGTATGTATGTTATTATTAATTATATGTCAGTCAACATATTGGGATAAGTAAAAAGTCAGAATGGTTAAAATCAATAATGGTGGGGCTAACTTCTTCTATAGAAAAAACACATTACCTAGCTAGCGTTGTTACCATATCGCTCCACGAGTCATTGGCGTATCATTCGGATTTTAAAATAAATATCAATTATTTTGAATTATAAAATAAATTAAAAATAAATGTTTTATATTGTCTTATGATTAATTAACAGAGAAACGTCTATTTGGAATTATCATCTCTCTTACATACCAAATTCAATTGTAATTTAAAGCATATTTGCATATTATAAATTTTCAACTGACGCCTCTGGGATAACATGCATGGACATCAAGGTATGTAAAGTATAAGGTAGCCTCATGGCTCGGCTCGAGAGAGGGAAATACATCATCTGGGGTGCCAAAATGAGGAGAAGGGGAATGATTTGTCCAATCATAATACGTGTAGCCTCGTATGACGTCATTCGGGGTGCCCAAGCTGATTGGTCAAAAGCTGATGAGGCAACCTGTGTATTTACTAACCTTGTATGGAAATAACATTTAATTAAAGATGGCCGCCGTCAAGTTTTGGTAACAGTTTCATATACGAACTAGCATTGGTTGTTATGTATCCATAGTCTTTCCTAATCTAAGATTTTGGCACATAAGTAAATAAATTTTGGTCCTAATTTTGATATTCTTTGAGACAACAATGTGCTCCAAGGGCAGGCGCGTATATAAGAGGGGTTAAGGGGTCATACCCCCCCCCCAAGAATTAAAGAGAGACATTAGATATTATAAGAAAATTTGAAAGTTATTTAAAGTAGTCACATGAACACTGTTTGAGTTTAAATCACTATCTATTAATAAATTTTCAATTAAAAGTTAAATTTATAATTATTTTTTCTATACACAGAAAAAAAACTTGATCTTATTAAAAATTTGAGATGGAAAAATGCTTAATAAATTTATCTGGTTAATATAACAATATTTCCTCAATATAATAATAAAAAAAATCTTATTGAGGATATTTTATTTGAAAAATATAATTTTCATGTTTATCTAAAAATCTTTTCATTTGTCAAATTAATAAATAATTTATTACACCAACTAACGAAACTCTCAAATAGATTAAACATAATGGTTGTATTAATTAATAAATATTCATAGCCCAGGAAATAAAGGTTTTTACTAAGAAATAATTACTACCAAGCTGGATTTTGGTGGAGACTTTTATTTTGATGTCCTAAACATACCCTAAAAAGTACCCTTAATTTGGATGGCGGGTTTTTATTTTTTAGGGGGTAAAGTGGGGCTAGTTCTAGTTTTTTGCAAATATCTCAAAAATTATTAATTTTTCGAGAAGAATTGTTTGAAGAAAATTGTTGCTTATAAAATTCTACATAAAAAAGGTATTTATACTTTTTTCGTATAATCAATACTTTTTAAGTAAACTGTTAACCCACTCAAGGGTGCAGTGAAGAGTGCCAAAATTCGAACATTTAGGGGTAAGCAATTTTATGGTTGATTATTATAGATTTTGGGGCATAGAATTCGAAAAATATAACCCGGACTAGCGAAAAGTAGTGCAACACCCTTAAAAAAGGGGTTGAAGAGTGAAAACTCCGTTTTCAAGATTTTTTTCAATTTTTCTCAAAAACTAAATCGATGACGGGGTGTTTTTATGGTTAATATTTGTTGGGGGCACTTAGATGAATCGATTGGGACCACATATATTAGAATTTGACAAAAAAAAATCGAGGAAAATAATTTAAAAATTAATAATTTTTGTTCAAATCAAAAATGGTAGGTAACCTATTTTTTATCGATTTTAATAAATCTATCTATCTATTTAATAAATTTAATAAAAAAATTATTTGTTTTAATACATTTTTTATATAAAGTGAGTTCTTGTATATGACATTAAAATAATCAAACTTCTCAATATAAAAAAAAAACGTATAAAATACAAACTCGCATTAAGCAATCCATCAACGTCTTACACGTTGCTGTACACATTGTAATCCTTTTTACCCACATCACTTTGTCCTAGGTGTTGTGAAATATCTACAGTCACGCAAAAACATAACCTGTAAAACATATACTGATCCCGACATCGCTGTGTAGCAAAATAAAATACTACAACAAATGTTCATCAATGTGGAAATTCAAAAACACTGATAATTTCGCACAACTGGATTTGAATGAATTGACAGCCTTCAGACAAAAAATGATATACCTTACGAAAAGGTTGTTTTGTGAAAAATAAAATTGTTTATCTTTGCATGAAAATGGGGTGGTGGTAAGATATGGATGTATAGTAGTTTATGGTGGATTTTGTAAATTTGATTTGACAACAATGTTATTCTTTTTCTCGAATATATCGAAGAAGATTTTATAAAAAATACTCTTGTCATGTTAAAAAATGTTTTTTGTAAAAATTAGATGTTTCCATAGAACACTAAGAACCCTTATAGTATCTCCATGTCCGACCGTTTTGTAAAAATTAAGATGAAATTTGGTATACGGTCGTAGATTGATGACCCAAAAACAGAAATGATAAGATTTAAAAACAAATTTTTTTAGACCCCCCTTCCATAAAATAAAAATGTTTAAAAAAAATTCACCTATCCCATTGAGTGGGGTGCCGTTAGAAAGGTCTCCTAAAATGCAACAAAAAATGTATCAGAACCATTTGATTTTAACCCTTCAATCACGATGTATTTGCTCTCCAAAGTCAGTATAAAAGCGTCCCCCCCCCTCTATTTTCTAAACCATCAATTCAAAAAATCTGAAAAAAATTCAGAATGTAGCTTTTAATTAGAACTTTCACTGAATATTATAACGAACATTGTCAAAAATATTTTGGACCCCCCTTTGATAGACTGAAAATTGAACTCACATTTTTTTCATTTACCCCATTGAGTAGGGTGTCATTTGATAGGTCTCCTAAAATGCAATAATAAAAGTCAAAAGACTTTTTGATTTTAACCCTTCAGTCACGAAAATTTTGAAAAAAACTCTTTTTTATAAATCGTAGTGAGAATGACTACGGAACCCTATCATGTGCGTGCCCAACATGCACTTGCCCGTTTTATTTTATTATGTTTATTATCATTTAAAAAGGGCGCTTTTATAGGGTGGGGTAATAGTGCTCGGTTGTTCGATAGCTCGTAGACCGTAACAGATAAAAAAATATTTTTAATGCAAATGTAAACTGTTGGTAAATGCGCATACGGAGAAATTATTTTCGAATATACAGGATGTTACAAAAAAGTGTAGCACACTTCAAGTTATTTTTTTTAAATGGAATGTCCCGAATATTTTTGCATATTTAACACTTCTCTTGAGATGTTTATTCATATCTAAAATATTAGTCCGGTTTAGAAGTAATAATATATTTTTCAAAAAAAATGGTTTTTATATTTCTGCACATAACAATTCACCACTACCACGGCCGCAGCTTTGAAGACGAAATTAAGTGAGGACCTTATAGTAGGAGGTTGTAGGGTGCTCTTATTTAAATATCGTAGAGCCACCATCTACAGGGTGTTCAAAATTTATTTTCAAATTTTGATAACACTTCAAGGTAATTTTTTTAAAGGGAATGTCCCGAATATTTTTGCATATTTAACACTTCTCTTGAGATGTTTATTCATATCTAAAATATTAGCCCCATCTAATGCCCGGTTTAGAAGTAATAATTTTTTTTTTTTTTAAATGGTTTTTATATTACTCCACATAACAATTCACCACTACCACGGCCGCAGCTTTGAAGACGAAATTAAGTGAGGGCCTTATAGTAGGAGGTTGTAGGGTGCTCTTATTTAAATATCGTAGAGCCACTATGTTCAAAATTTATTTTCAAATTTTGATAACTTCAAAGTTATTTTTCTCAACTTTTTCAAATGGAACACCCTATATATTTTTTAACGATGATATGTAGAATTAAATAATGAACATAAATAATTATGAGACCAATTTACAGACCAATTTATTTAAGGCATGACCGAAAGGGTTAAATAACTTTTTTTTATTATAAATAATTTTGTTATGTTTAATAACATGTTAGAATCTAATTTAAAAAGAAAGAAATAAAGCTACTTTAAACATAAACTGTATTTTTTTTCAAATTGGTACAACTAAAATGAAGAGAGAGTCAGAGTCATGCTAATCTAGCAAAGTTAGAGCGAGAAACAACAGATTTTCGTTCAGCTGTTGCGAGAGTTAGTAGTCATGTGACACCGGGTGCCCGTGTTTTAACTTGTTAGTTATTAAAAAAGTGTTTTTAATAATAATAATTCGGTTTAGTGTCTTAAAACTGTTACATAGTTATTAATTAGTGTTATTAGTGTTTAGTTCAACAAAAGTGAAGCTCAGATTATTCGGTTTTTCTCCACTCAAGTCAAATTTAATGTAATGTCGAGCGATTATTATGTAAGTCAAAATTTAACATATATTTTTGTAATATTTATGCACAAAATGTTCACATATTTAAGTGATAGCAATACTACTTCGCTTTTTAAATATTTAAGATATATTTAGAGATGTATGTTGTTTAAATTATATAAATGTTTTTTAATGTTTGTTTTTTAACCGGTCTGACGTAAGCATGTGTTTTGATTGGTTGTATGCGCGGCCATCTTTTTGGAAATGTCAAACGATATTTGTAAATAAACTTATAGGTTATATGTGTCAGACAAAACTATTTTTTTACGGACATTTATTTTATTTAATATAATTTCTATTTATATGTAATGTACAAGTTTAATAGCCCTAGCTGATAACAGATAAGGTCGGTGGGGGACCCACAATCAATTATTTTATGCGATTTATTTTTAGTAAGCGAAAAAATAATAAAAATTGAACAAATATATTATAGTTATACGTCTAGCACAATGTAAAAAAAGATTTGGGTTCGAAAAATTTTGTTTTTAATTTATATTCATAACACATGTACCTACATTTAATTGAATATTTCACTTTGTTAATTATTAAAAGTAAAAAAAGTTTAACTTAATTTGAAAATTGAAATTGTATTAATTTGTTGTAATGGTAGACCTAGTTTTTCATTATTTTGAATAAATTACACGTGAATATATTTGTTTTATAATTTTTATAGTATTTAAAAGGGTTGATGTTTCGAATAATTAGTTTTTAAAACGTCTCTATATAGTCAATTGTGTAGAATTTCAATAAATAGAGCACTTTCGGCAAGTTCTCTCATTTATCGTGTGTTAAAAACTCTATTTTTAATATCCAATTACTCAAAAACCATACGTCCAATATTTTAAATAAAAATTAGTAAAATATATGAGCTATCCATAAATAACATTAAAATTTTAGACTTCTATCTATACATAATTGCTCTATAATGATCGAAGAACCTTAAGTATACATATTTATTACAAACAATCGATTCAGGTTGTCTTATTAACTCTTACTATGTGCCCCTTTTCATAATTTTTAAATGCTAAAAAATGATAAATATGAAAAAAAAATTAAAAAAAAATTTATTTCACAAAATGTACCCCAACTAATTAAACATCAGCCCTGAATCATAATGAGTAATACTAGTTAACGATTGTATAAATACAGTTCATTAAGGACAAACGACAAAAGGACATTCTGCCATTTCTTTTAACTATCTAATATCTTCCGAAACATTTAACTTTACTTATATCAATTAACATTAAATGCAAAGAGGAAAAAACATAACAGATTCCAATCTATGATCATTAACGAGATTTCAAAAAGAGGCTTAACTTTTTTCGAGAACTGTCGAGTAATAATGGGCACAAGAGGACACGTTCTGTGTCAGCTGCTTAACTGAGCGAAGAGCTGAGGGTCGAAAACTGTTAGGAAATCAAGTGAACCGTGATAGAACTTCGATTGTGCTATATTCTCAACTAATGCTGGCCGTACACGTGTATATATGTATAATGCACTTTAGATTTTGTGTTTAATTTAATTAAAGGCATCTGGGTCAGTTCGCGGTGACGGGTGTGACATTTCAACTCGGATTGGAGTTCATCATTTCTAAATAATACTAGTAAATAACATGGTTTTACCTTTTTTCTGTAGATCTTAATGTAATACATGTATATTGAAAGAATAAAAGGTCTACGGTTATTTTACAAAAAAATTCCAGCGTTCAAAGCCCTGTGACGGGTGTGACGCCAACTATTACCAGTCTTGCAACCTCTATTAAAAATCTCAAAAGTTTAGCGAAAATATTGAAGTTACTTTAAAATAATCATACTTTAATAAGTTACGAATAAATTATTTTTTAGTAACACAAGAGCATACGTAATCTATTTAACTGGTAATTAGTAATTACCCAACAAACATTGTGACGGGTGTGACAGAAAATTGTGACGGATGTGACACGTTGAATAAGAGGATACAATAAGAGTACTATTTGTGTCTTTAATTGCTTAGATATTATTAGCTAATACTTATAACAATTATTTATCAAATAAATCAATAGATTCATAAAATTTATAATAAATGCGGTCACCTTTAGTCATTATTGTTGGTGAGGGTAATTTTTTTTAATTTGGTAAAACGTCACGTTTGATATTTAATTGTCAAAAACTTTTAATAGTTTGCCACGATCGTCACTTATTCTTAAGTATGTTATTGTGGTTTCACCTTATTTGTTGTCTTTTTTGATATTTTTTGGAAATTTTTTGAAATATTTTGAAAATTAACTAACATTTTTTTTATTTTCTTTTGGTTTATGAAAATTGATGTTAAATAGCCTGTTAATTTTATATTTTAGTATTCATTTTCGAAAAATATTTTTTTAACAATCTGGTATCGATTACCGCGGACTGACCCATCTACATATAAACCATCCAAACTTCAGGGACGATTTGTAGGGAAGTAGAGTGGGGGTAAATTGGGCATTGGGTACTTTTATAGTAAGTAGTGTATTGTATACAGGGTGTTCGTGGGAACCGAGTGATCATTGCTATCTTTGTTATTATTAGAGCTAGAGAATCGGTTAAATGGGCAAAGTATCAGTATTTATTCCAAGATGGATAATGGTGGTGTCAGAAAAACAATGGAATGTCGAATTTAAGAGATACATTGAAATACAACTTTTTTATAAATGGGATACCCTGTATATTATTATTGAATTTTATAGTTGAGAATGTTCTCTTTATAAAAGTGTAATACATGTATGATGGTAAAATTGATAGAAAACAAATAATAACAAGTATAAAATTAATAGAAAATATCGAAAAATAGTGTGCTATGCAGATTTAATAAAATAAAAACAAATGATAAAAAAATTGAAACAATAATTTCGGGTATTTGTGCCTTATTTCGCAGATTTTTAACGTTTTTGAGTATTATTAATAAAAAAATATAATTAAATATAATAAATCATTTTTTTCGTTTCAATTAAATTAAAAAACATTAAAAATTTGCGAACAAATTACATGAAACCTGAAATTATTCTTTTAAATGTTTTAAGTCATTTGTTTGTATTTTATTAAATCTTCATAGCACACTATTTTCCGATATTTTCTATTAATTCTTTACCTGTTATAACTTGTATTCTATCAATTTTACCATCATACTTGTATTACACTTTTATAAAGAGAATATTCTCAGCTATAAAATTCGATAATAATATACAGGTTATTCCATTTAAATAAAGTTGTATTTCAATGTATCTATTAAATTCGACATTCAATTGTTTTTTTGACACCGCCATTATTCATTCTGGAGAAAATACTGATACTTTGTATGTATGATCTTCTAGCTCCAAAAATAATAAAGTTAGCAATGATCACTCGGTTCCCGCGAACACCCTGTATAAACTATCGTATTACTTTCAGAGATATATGCTTATGCTGAGAAAGTAACCCCTAATACGTCACACGGATGAGAAATCTAACAATAAAATCAATTAGATAAAGAAAGTCTATCATGTGTGGGCAGCTTTATAATAACACGTTATCCATGTTGGCTATGAGATCCCCTGATTGTAAAGGTACGCGCGACACGGTTATAAGTGTTTTGTTTTGAATTGGGACGTGTGTTTAATTACAATAGAGGGCGCGATAGTCGGTGGGTGGACGGACGAAGGAAGGGGGACTCGAGCGGAAACGGTAGTAAAGGGTTAAACACATTATTATCTGATGACCCTGTTCGTTTTGTGTTTTCTTTTTTGCGAGTGTGTGTGTCTCTGTGTACGTGTGTGTGTGTGTGGTTATTCTATAGTGAGGTGTTTTGATATCTGTCTTTGTATTATTTTGTTTCGTGGTAGATAACATGATGTCTGGTTTCCTGTTACTTTTGTGTGATTTTAAAATGAATGGAATTTAGGTTTTTTTAGCGAACTATGTATTTATGAGATTTAGTAAATAAATGTTGTTGGAACGTGACTGGGACGATATCAATTTAACGTGTCAATTACACTGCCGTGCAAAAGTTTTGGACACTCATTTTATTGCGTATTGTAAATGTAAAACTCCAAAAATGGTTGATAATAAATCTCTTTGTAATAATCCTAGCATATATCTAAAATACAGCATTTACAATTTTCCATGTTTAGGAAAATTTTTGAATTATATGTCTGAAAGGTCAAGTTGAAAGTATTGACGCACAGTGTCTTTGAAGCTAACGAGAAATTGTTTTTTTTTACTATTTTGACTGTGAGTAAACATATTCTTTTCGCTATTTTAGGGATTTTTATTGACTGAAATCTGTATATTTACATTCAAAATCACAGGTGTCCAAAGACTTTTGCAGGGCAGTGTATATGAAAAAAATGTTCGTTTGTATGAGGCTTATAGACACCGGAATTACTGAATCGATTTCTATGCGGTTTTCACCAATAGTTAGATAATTTTTTTGTGAATGTTCGTGGTTATTAATATTTTTATGAAAATATAAGAAATCGTGTTTTGTTTCCATAATGACACAATGCATACAAATAATTATACTCAAAATTTTGAATTTTAGATTTCGTTAAAAGTATGTTCATTATATAGAAAATGATGTGAAAAGTTCAAATTTTCAAACCGCAGGTCTGTATCTCATCACGTTCTCGAGATAAAAATTTTGTGAAAAATGGCTGTAACTTTTGAACGTGTGGTCGGATTTGATTTTTGTCGACGGATTTAAAATCAGTGTATCAAAATCTATATAATGACATAATAATAATAGTATAATAGTATTAAAAAGTTCGAAAAAAAAAATTCGCGAAAAATCGAAAAATTCCTTAAAAAATCGATTTTTGAACAATTTTTTTCTCGAATTTTAAGTATTATACATGTCATTATATAGATTTTGATATGCTGATTTTAAATTTGTTTACAGAAATCAAATTCGTCAACACGTTCAAAAGTTATGGCTATATTTATCCAAAATTTTGAAAAAACTAAAACTTTGAGAGGCTATATCTCGAAAACGTGATGAGATACAGACCTGCGGTTAAAAAATTTGGAATTTTAATTATATACTTTTAACGAAATTTTGAGTAAAATTTCATGCATAAATTCATCGGTGAAGTACGAATTTGACAAAATGTATATAACCTTTGTTGTAGAGAATTTAACTAGCTTTAATTTTATAATTTGCAGCTAAATTTGAAGAAAAATTAGTAATTGACAAACTAAATTTTTTTATCTCTAGTAACTAATAAAGAATCAAATATGAATTTATTTCTTTCGTATACTAAAATCTGTAGGATAAATCCATTAATTGTATTGATTTATATCAAATTACATATTTCACATATATCTCATAGAGAAATTCTTAAATTATCTAAACAACATAGTCTATAGTGCTTGGCAGTAGATATCCACCAATGAACGTGTGGCATAGTAATACATAAAACGTCAACGGGAGGTTTGAAACACCCATAGGTTGATGGGTGGGGGGTAAAACAGCCGACATGCTCTTGACGAACTCAATCCAAGTTGGCGACTCTAGTAACGACGTGTGCTTTGTTGGCACTCATTTAAAGCCAATGAACGGCCACCATCTACCCAGAGCCAACTTGTAAACGTTTACTTTGAAGATATCTTTTTGTATCTTTCCATTATCTCCCAGTTCTTATTTGACCAGCATTTTGCTGTGCTTTTTGTGTAGAAAAATGTCAATAGCACATATGTGTTGCGTCATTTTAAACATCTATATATGGAAACTTATTGTTGTGTGGCTTAGGATTATTTGGAAAGGCATTATGGGTATTTTGTTAAGATATTTTTAAAGTGAAAGAAAAGTATTATATATTTTTTTCACTGTACAAATGTAAGATTTTCTTCTTTTAGTAAATATTGTATGAAATTTTAGAGCAAATTGTGCACACAGCAATTTTTTGATATCGATAAAAAATTATATCAAAATCGTGAAAATGGAAAAAAAATATTGATACGAGACATATGTATATTTATCGGACTCTCGTTTGCAGCTCCATATACACTGCCGTGTAAATGTCGTTGGATACTAAATTTTTTGCGCATTATAAATACAAAACTGCAAAAGAGTCATTCTACATACGTTATGTGGGACACTTTTTGACCTCATATTTTCTGATTTGGCTATAATTTTTTTTACAGCTTCTTTGGAATTTATATGTCAAACAATTTTTATTTTATTTTTATCACCACTAGTTTAGAAGTTACAAGGGGTTGAAATTTCGGAAAAACGGTAAAAAATCGAAAAAATGCTCTCCTTTAACTGCTTATATCTCCGTTTCTATTCATCCTACAGACTCTTGAATGTCACTTTAATAATGTATTTATTTTATTGTTATAAACAGTTATATTATTTAAATGTGGTTTTCAATGTGAGAACATACTTTGAAAATTTAAAAATATATATCAGTGTATTCCTTGATCAATTCTCTACAAAACTGATTAGTTATTAGTTATAGAATGGAACTCCAATGGGAACTATTATATTAGATAGTTTTCACTTTGTACATCGAACATAAATATTAATACTTTGCACTTAAAATTTTATAGTATCCACTTTATACCCGTGAACATAAATTTTAATACTTTTTTAATGCATAAGGCGAATACTTAATCGTTTTAAAATATAGAAAATCGCAAAAATCACATTAAAAATATCAAATCTATTGTGACGAAAAGAAGTTAGTTTTTACGTTAGGTTAAAATATAAAAAAATCTTAAAATCTATTTGGGCCAAAGGAAGGAGGTTAGTAGGTAGGTTAGGTAAAAATATAGAAAATCACAATAAATACTTCAAAAATATGTTATTTTTAAATCTGATATGTAGTGATATAATTTGGTTTAAGTTCAATATATGTATTTATTTATTGTTGAATAATTAATTTTTCGTATATATTTGTTATAATTGAAAACGATTAAATAAAAAGTGTTTATTATTTAAAAAAATACATTTAAATACAAGCCTAAATAAAATACTACAATAACAATAAATTAATGTTAATTTTGTTAAGTATGGGTCAGCGTTTTTGACTTCCTTATATTTGTTTTCTTATCAGCCTTCGTATTTTGTATGAAGTAAGTTTTTATTTATTGTTCCAATATATTTGTGTTTTCTGCTAAATTTATTGAACTAAAGTTGTTTCGATAACTTTTATATCTGAAGATATAATTTAGATATGAATTCAACCAGAAAATCTAAGTGAACTAAAAGTTTTATATTAGATTATTACTTTTTCAGAGGCTCCTAAAAATAACCTATATCAAATATATAGAATATAACTAATATAGTATCTTATAATTATTACATAGGTATAATATATACTCGCGACTTACCCGCGGCTTCGCTCTATACAGGGTGTCCAAGATAAGCGTGAAATGCATGGGGATATCCTAAACGATAAGAGATACAAATGTGGTTAAATAAGATGACTTATTTGTAAGAAAGGGGTGAGTATTACTACATCAAAAAATATTAATAATTTTATGTGGTTTAGGCGGTATACCCAAAAAACTGAAAATTCTAATTTTTTTTAAACGGCTATAACTTTTTTGTCAGACTAGATGGGTACTTTTTGTTTGCGGTTTCTTAAGGTACTTTTTTGTGTAGATTTGATTGGTGTATTTAGAATTTTTAGTTTCTGAGTTACCAGCCCTAACTTTAGTTTTTCTTATGGGCCGCTAAGTTGGCTATAGTATATTTGAACGTGTTTTTTACTCTCCCTTACAATGATATGTCACTTGCTATATTTATTTTCGAAAATAAGTCGATGTACCAAATGGCAGTGATATTTATTAAGTATTTTATTGCAAACATTTAAGTGAGCCATGAAAAACAAAAACTATTAAACAAAAATCACTATAACAACAATCATAATAACAAATGAATATTTGTAAACAATAAGCTATTACAAAATAAATGTTCTTATTTTTTTTCGATAATAAATATGACATGTGACATATCGTTGTAAAGTAGAGTAAAAAACAAGTTCAAATATGCTATAATAGTCAACCTAGCGGCCCATAAGAAAAACTAAAGTTAGGGCTTTAGTAACTCGGAAACTACAAGTGATATAAAAATTTTAAATACACCAATCAATTCTACACAAAAAAGTGTCTTAAGAAACCGCAAACAAAAAGTACCTATCTAGTTTGACAAAAAAGTTATTGCCATTTAAAGAAATTTAGAATTTTCAGTTTTTTGGGTATACCGCCAAAACCACATAAAATTATTAATATACAGGGTGATTCAGCACTGTCGTGCCAAACTTGAACAGTAGATTAAAAAAAATATTTTAAGCAAAAAACTTGCAATAAACATGTGTCCGGAAATTAATCCTTAGGGAACTACAGGCTTCCAAAGATTTGACTAAAAATGAGTTTTAATTTAATATCTAGAGAACCCTTTGTGATAGAATTATGAAATTTGATATTTGGTTTAATAATAATATATGTTATCGATTTTTAATATTAACCAATTATATTTTAGACCAGGTTGTATGGGGCCAGTGGGCCCATCGATTTTGATCTAGTAATTGTTTGTTCCTTAATTTTTTTCCTGAGTTGATACTTTTATAAGATTATATGACACAAAGTACACAAAAACATACTTTACTTGTTTATCATAGAATAAACCGTTTTCGAGAAATATCGATGGAAAAGAAAGCATGCAGAATAAACCTTAATACGGATGCTTGAAATTATAAAAAATAAATTTATATTCTTATTTCATGATAAAAAATAAGACAAAAGGTTAATATAAATATACTTCCGAAAATGCATCCATATCAACAAATAGCCATTTTTAGTTTGTTTTTTAGTCATGTTAATAAAATACGTATGTAACAGTAATAGAACTGGCTATATATCTTAGAGGATACATATTAGGAGGTTTATTTATATGAACTTTATTCTTACCTTTAATCATAGAAAAAGAATATTAATTTATTTTTTATAATTTCAAGCATCCGTATTAAGGTTAATTCTGCATGCTTTCTTTTCCATCGATATTTCTCAAAAACGGTTTATCCTATTATAAACAAGCAAAGTATGTTTTTGTGTATTTTGTGTCATATAATCTTATAAAAGTACCAACTCAGGAAAAAAATTAAGGAACAAACAATTACTTGATTAAAATCGATGGGTCCATTGGCCCCATACAGCCCTGGCCTAAAATATAATTGGTTAATATTAGAAATCGATAACACATATTATTACTAAACCAAATACTAAATTTTATAATTCTATCACAAAGGGTTCTCTAGATATTAAATTAAAACTCATTTTTAGTAAAATCTTTAGAAGCCTGTAGTTCCCTAAGGAATAATTTCCGGACACATGTTTATTGGGAGTTTTTTGCTTAAAATATTTTTTTCAATCTAGTGTTCAAGTTTGGCACGACAGTGCTGAATCACCCTGTATTTGATGTAGTAATACTCACCCCTTTCTTACAAATAATTCATCTCATTTAACCACATCTGTATCTCTTACCGTTTAGGATATCCCCATGCATTTCACGCTTATCTTAGACACCTTGTATACCTATTTAAATTCATTATTTTTGATGACAATTTGTAAAATATGAAGAATTTTTCACCCATATTTTTATGAAATGAATATTTTGCATTTGTAATATAATAGTCCCAGAGGTGACCAAAATGTTTTAAAAATGATTTGAGTACCCGACCGTAACCTACCCCAACATACGGATCATATTTCATTTCCTGTATGATTTTTTAAGTGTTTACTGGCTTAAAATTATCATTGAATTTCGGAAAGTCTCAATTTCATGTTATTAGATCCAGAGGGTTGGATTGTGTGTTGATGAGTCAATCAATGAGAGAATGAGGACAAACTTTGATTATATAAAGGAAATTAAAAATCTATTGTCTTTGAATAGCTTTTAAATTTCAAAAGGAAATACATTTAGTATACATGATTGTTAAGATAATGTCATAGTTGAATGATAATGCTTTCATTTTAGAATAAAATAAAATTCTCTTTGTAACGAACAATTTCATAACATTTATCAAAGGCTATGATGGAAGTCAATTATAAATATTAATAACCTATCGATGAAAACAAAATGGCGACTATCTATCTATAGATAACTAAACAAAATAAGATACGGGCACCAGTCTTGGGAAATTTTTAATTAAATGTACTGAATTAGAAATATTTGTTGATATTTGATTACTATCATTAATGGAAATTAATCTATATACATTTAACTGTCTTACAGCGTGATTTTATGATAATTGATCATTTTGTTTAAAAACAGTGGATAAAGTGTATTTTTTATGTAAATGTTTTACATTGTTTTTTAATTTTATGACTCTTTATTTTATAACTTTTGTGTCGTAGTACTTATTATTTTGTAATCATTAGCAAGTGTCCATATCTGGGTACTCATTATTGGTTTTACCTTATCTATTACTGGAGAAAAAACATAAACAAAATAATAAGCTATAATTAAAAAAAACATCTGCCAAGTAAATGCATAATGCTTCCTTGTGCTAAATTCATCAAAGGTAGTTAATTATTGAAAAATTTAAATAAAAACCGATGAAGTTTTCAGATTAACTGTCTGGCATTGGTTAACCATTTAATTTTAATACAATTTTAATTCGACATTTTTCTTAATATGCGCCTGGTTATTATATCGTATAGTTTGAATTTTTTGACAATTTCATCAAAATCATTATTTTTCTGCTATACAAATGTCAAAATGACATTTAACACGTCAAAGTAAGTAGCAATTTAAAAAAAACAATGACGATTTTTTTAAAGCAAATTGAGATAAATCTTCGTAAGGAAATATTTTACAACAAACCTATATATGTATTATAGAAAATTTAATGCTCTACAAAAAAGGTTCTATAAAATTTTCACGTAACATGTGAGATATCTTCAAAAAATAAATCTTTTTGAATGTTACCCTTCCCCCTTACACACAATTTTAATTATTTTGAAATGGGGCCGTCCTCAAGCCAGACCTAACCAACTAGGTTTCATCAATATCGGTTCAGTAGTTCATGAGTTAAGCGAGTGACTAGATTGGAAGACAGACAGACACGGAAAAAAGTGTTTGTCTTGACCTGAAACAGATAAATCAAGTAAAATTTAAAAAATTGGCAAACAATTTTTTTCTCATAGCTTCTCGTATCTTCGATATTGCGAGGAAGCAAAAACTATATTTAAGGACTTTGGTAATTTCATTGATTTAATAAAGAGTTAATTATTTTATAAGTAACATTAATTTATGAAAATTATAAAATTGAAACCCATCAATCCCAAAAAAGAACAATATACCTTGTCTTGAAGTGCCCATGACTGGTGCTAGTACTTTATAAACTAAAATATATTCTAAAAAGTTTTATTCACCTTATTTGATATATCAATAATAATATTCTTCGATTTCATGACATTAAAAATGGGTTAATATCAGAAATCATATGAATAGAATATGCATAAAACGATCATAAAATAAAAAAAGTACATAAAATTTGATATAGTGGATATTATTTACTTTTATAAATTTTATTTATGTCTTCTTATTTGAAAACTTCGCCCGTTACAAAGAATTAGGAAAGTTGTTATATCATTTTGATTTTATTTAATGATCATGTATCGATATTTTCTTATTTATTACTCTGATCTTACTTCATTTAACTCTTAGAAAGTATATTTTCATGAGCTCAATGTATAGAAATATGTATCTGAAATAAAAAACTAATATTTTCATCCGATAATTGCATTTCCAAACATCTTTTAAATTTATTTCAACGTATATTTCTAAATTCCATAAAGAAATCTAAAGATACATTTATTTTTATGTCCTGGATTCTTGAAAATATTATGATTACAAAAGAATAACTCTATATCCTTGACTGAGATAAGAATATAAGACCATCAAATAATATAAAGAACATATGGGTTGTATTCAGAATTATTTCTTTCACAATCTATTATTTTATTTAACTATAAATATCCAACATAAAAATTATCTACTCGGAGAAAATAAAACAGTAAGCAGTACTGTGTAGAACATTAATCTAGTCAATAGAGTGTTTTTTTTTATCGTAAAACATCAAGCATTACTTTTGTGACAGCAATAAGTACTGTCAGAAACACTATACGTTAATGTTTTGAGCATCACGACAAAAAACACAAATCGTTACTGTTTAAACATTGATGAGTCATGTCACAAATAACACTCGTAACTGTTCTGCGCACACCCCACAAAGAAACATTCCATTACTATTGCTCAAAGCGTATTAGAACGAACGTATACGTGCCAAAGTTTGTGAATTATTATTTTTCATATTAAAATATTCGTCAATTTTAACATATATTAAGTTAAGTTGCATTCAATAGTTAAAAGTAACTAATTAATTCCTGTAATTTGTCATGTATTCCATACATACGAGTAGTTCGTACGCAGAACGGTTACGAGTTTACGAGTGTTATTTGTGACATGACTCATCAATGTTTAAACAGTAACGATTTGTGTTTTTGTCGTGATGCTCAAAACATTTACGTATAGTGTTTCTGACAGTACACATTGCTGTCACAAAAGTAATGCTTGATGTTTTACGATAAAAAAAAACACTACATTGACTAGATTAATGTTCTACACAGTACTGGTTACTGTTTTATTTTCTCCGTGTACTAGTATTGCCTTTGTAGTGCTTGACTCATCAACATACAACCCAAACCAATGTATCTAGAAACGTGAAATTTTAAGGGTATTATTCTTTTTATGAAGTAAGCAATCGCTAAGATAGAAAATTCCGAAATTTCGGATTTTTTAAATTTTAATACACGCTTACTTGCATAACTACTAATGGGGGGGGGGAGTTAAATATACTACAAGATACTAAAATATCAGCAAATTCTATCGAAAGCAATGTGCGGAGTCCTTTATAACTTTATAACGATGAATACATCAATTAAAATATACAAGTGTATTTCTCCACTAATTGAGCAACTTTGTGTCACACTAATTTTATTGAATTTTATTATTTTATTTTCATTTCGCTATAATTATTATAAAAGATGAAAATTAATAATGGATTCTACTTGTGTGTAATATAAACAGTTACAATAAAAATACTGTCAATTATTTAAAATATTATTTTGAAATCGTAAAACATAGTCCCCTGGTCGGTCACCAACCCAGAATAACTGTCAAAGTATTTAATTTCAGATAGGTACACGTAATAAGAAATAGGAAATCATATTTTCAGAGATTAATAATTATTATCATATACAAATACTATACTTTTTGTGAAATGAATGTTTATTAGCTTAAAAATGAGTTACACTTTTCTTGTGAATTTTTGAGCACAGTCCCTTTTGTTGTTTTGTTTTTAATTTGTATTATATCGTATAATAATACTGCAAATTGATTCTCATGATGGACTGTATTTGTATAATTGTTATCTTCAATCTAAAGCACTAAATTGCATCAATCAAACAAAAATATTGGGGCACTACCCGTGAAAGTGACCCTGTTACTAAAGAAATGCCCACAAACTATAATTTGATTTATTTTTACAATACAACAGTTAAAAACATCAAAATGTTATTCGCTGTAACATAAATCAAGATTTGTATTATTTGATATCCCGATAATGTTATTTAATTTATTAGTCCGGTCCTGGTTTAGGCTTAAATAGAATTCTGTTTCCGAGATTCGTCGCTCTTTAGATAGAATCGTCGAGACATTTGTCATCAAATTTCTTTTCCGCTGTCGTCGCGCCGGCTCGAGTCCCGCTCGCACGTCGCGTAATTCGATATGCGGACGTTTTACATTTGCGGCAGTGCTGGATTTGTCGTCAAATCTGCTCAGCGTTTAGTAACATATCACCATAGGTGGGCATTAACTCGTTAATCCGTTAACCGTTAATTAACAAAATGCTTAACGGATTAACTTTTAAGTTAACTCAAAAAAATGTTAACGCTCTTGTTAACTTCCGTTAACTTTAGTCCGTTACATTGGTTGTTTGTTGACATGTTGTCATTATTTTTTTTGAATTACGCACCACGCGGGTACACCGCACTATGGAATATGTATTAACAACAGCATATCATAAATGTTTTTTATCAATGTCGCTACTGACATTATATTTTAATTTTATTTAATAGTTTAATAGTCAGTCTTTACTATAATGCAGAAATTTCACATAATTTTATTAAAAAAGACTATTTTTGAAGTCCTATCGTTCATTATTTTTGTGGATGTTCAAATCAAACCTGTTCGCTTCATCACTTTAAAAGTTAATTTATATAAAACTTTGTAGGAATAATTATAAAGTATTAAACATTTTTGAAAAGCTCATCTTATGGAGATTGTAGAACTATTTTACATTTTTAATTATACGGTTTAGTTTACGAGTAATTAATTGAACAATAAAATAAGAGAAAAAATAAAAATTCTTCAAGTTCACCGAAACTTTTAGCAGTTACCCACGCTTCCCCACGCTTTATATTTAATATAGATTTGTAGCCTAGGTGTTCATTAAAAACATGTATAAGAATCAGGTGCGATTTCCGAAGTTATCGAAAAAAAAGTGATACAAGTTAGAAAACAGAAAACTGCTATTTACTCTGGGTTTCAAATTTTGTCTATTTATAACAATAGTTTGCTGTATGTTATTTAATTTATTATCATTTATTTATTGATACCACGGCCTTATAGTATTTTTGCACTCATTTTGCGGTGAAAATGTTATCGGCAATTAATGTACACTGCCCCTTATGTAGTCATTCTCACTAGGATTTATAAAAAAAGAGTTATTTCAAATTTTTCGTGACTGAAGGGTTAAAATCAAAAAGTTATTTGACATTTTTTATTGTATTTTAGGAGACCTATCAAATGACACCCCACTCAATGGGGTAAATGGGAAAAAAGTGTGAGTTCACTTTTCAGTCTATGGAAGGGGGGTCCAAAATATTTTTAATAATGTTCGTTATAATTTTCAGTGAAAGTACTAATTAAAAGCTACATCCTGGAATTTTTTCAGATTTTTTGAATCAATAGTTTAGAAAATAGAGGGGGGGGGCTTTCATGATGACTTTAAAGAGTAAATAAATCGTGATTGAAGGGTTAAAATCAAAAGGTCCTGATACATTTTTTGTTGAATTTTAGGAGACCTTTCTAACGACACCCCACTCAATGGGGTAGGTGCAATTTTTTTGAAAACACTTATTTATGGAAGGGGGGGGGTCTAATTTTTTTTTTTCAAAAATCTTATCATTTCTTTTTTTTGGGGTATCAATTTACGACCGTATACCAAATTTCATCTTATTATGTCAAAATTTATACAAGATGGACGGACGGACGGACATGGAAAAACTATAAGGGTTCCTAGTTGTCTACGGATCTTTAAAAACTGTATATATTCGCAACTTTTCCTGCGAATGCGAATGTGAACACGAATGTTTAAAAATGCTCGAATATTCGCGAATGCAAATGCGAATGTTGAAGTTTTTGATTTTTTTTTTTTTTAATTTTGTATAACGAAAAATTCTTATAAAAAGCATTCCATTAGAAGCGTCATATATTACTTTATATTTATGCAAAATTTCAACATTCTATCTTTAGTAACAAAAAAGTTATTGATTTTTGGTCCGAAACAGACCTTTATTTTCCATAGTGCACCGGCGCGGCGCTGTTGCTCAAAAGAGCAAGAATCCGGAGCCGAGAAACTCTTAAAAATAAAGCGGCCCTATTGATTACTTGCTATGTGCCAGTGAATACAAGTTATTATAATCTGACTTTTTAACGTTTGCGCCATTTTTAACCGACTTCATTTAAAGTTTATCTTTTTCTTCCATATTTCATATTAGTATAGTAAGTAAAGTAAGCATGAGGAAGGTTTAAAAGTGCGGGTCGTTACTGTCGCTTGTAATAATTAAATTAATTAATCTATCTATTTGTTTTTGTTTTATTTATCTATATATCCCATCCCAAAAGGCGCCGAAAGCATGCAGTATACGTTTTTAACTGCTAACTTTAACTTGCGTTAAATTTTAGAAATTTTAACGCTTTAACGATTAACGAAATTAACTTTTTTATTAACGAGTTAACGATTAACGAAGTTAACATTTGGATTAACTGTGCCCACCTATGCACATCACATGTAACTAATTCGAAATCCAATATATAAATAGAACCATTATAATCAAACGATCTCAAATATTGCAAAATTATTTCGGACAAATTCGAAAGAAATAAAGGAGAAATATCGAATTTAATTTTAGTGCAGGTCAGAGGTCATCTTCGTTTTTTAGCGCAACCTACGAAGTGGTAGCGGTAGCGCTTATATGCTCGATTTTCCGTCCGTCCGTCTGTCTTCCACTGCGAGATTTCGGCCCCCTGACCACCTAGAGACCTCGGATTTTCGCTGAATGGTAGATCTGTGGTTTAGCCCATTTTAGGAATTTTTCCGGTCATGATCCCCCCCCCCCCTCCCTTAGATATATGACTTCATGTACCACGTTGGACTCGGGATTGATTCACGAATCGATTGGCAAGAGTATATGTACAAAATGTACATACTAACCCATTATTATTATTAGTTGACGTATTCTATTTTAGGATGATTTAGATCCAGATGACATTACACATATTATGTAGTATAGCTTTATCACGCGATTATACAATAATGGAAGTATTTTCTGTTGAATTGCATTCAAATAAATCAATTGCGACAACATTATAAATATTTCATATTTTATCCATACAAGGTCTATATCAAGCTAATAATATAATACCATATATTATGAGTGAACATACAGGATGTTCCGTAAGTTAGGGTCCATAGGAATAAAAATATAAATAAATAAACATTTTATTCTTTTTCACTAGTATATGGTATAGAATAAGTCAGTGTAAATGTAATTTATTAATAAAAGAGAAAAAAAGTATATAAACAAAACTTATGTTACTTAAAATTATTCTCTAGATTCTAGATAATCTTTAATATTATAAAAGCGGTGATCCAACAAGAATATGTATATATTTTATTCAATATAATTGTATCTGTAACATAATTAAACAAAAAAATAGAAATCCGTATAGGTACTGACTTGTGGAACTTCCTGTATACATACAAGTAAAACGAAACGGGCTTTTGGTCATTTAAAATAAGATTTTGAAAAAACGCTCGAACATGTCGATTTTGTTTTCAAGGGAGACATCTTTTGCTATAAAAATTTTGCAAGAATCTTTTCAACCTTCAGCGCGATGAGCACAATCCATAAAATTTTAAATAGCATGATACGGCAAATTATACCTCATTTGAAAGGTTTTTTTATTCTACATAAATACGATGCTTTTTGTTTTTTTTTTTCAAATCTGTTTAGTTTTAGTTAAGTTATTTACATTTTGAGTTCCAAGATCTCATTGATTTTTTGATCAAAAATTTACAACTATAAATATCTTGTTGATTTCAAAGTTTCATCGAAATCTACACTCATCGCCTGATATAACGACCTTTTATTTATCGACCGCTTGATATAATGACGTGACCACCGCTTGATATAGCGACTGTTTTTCTAGCACGAAATTTAAATTCACCAATTGACGTTAAAGTTGGCTCGGTCGTTATACCAAGCGGTTAAATTACCAATGCCGTCGTTATAACAATCTTATAACATCTTTAGCCACAAGAAAACAACGTGTTTCAACTTCACAAGAAATCCTCATCAGGATCATAATAATTCCAGACTGAAATATCGAGTGGCATAGTTTTCTTGTGTTTACTGACTATAAAAAAACCACAGTTTCTCCATTTTCCATTAATAAATTTAACAAATCCGACATGCTCACTGGGCCTAATAGTACCCTAATCCCTCACTGAGTGTCAGCACCATCTTGTTGCGTATACGAATGTGTCGTATTATGCTATACGGATTATTAAAATCGTGTCTGTAGACATTTTTTTCGATCCCTTACATATATACATCCTTCACATTTTCTTCTTCTTCTTTATATGTATGAATGTATAACGACTCTAATGCCGTTACATACATAAATCGATTTAAAACGTATATAAAGTATTATTTGAATTCATTATATGAATATCTTGATATTTTTTGAAGTACAATTTGTCATTGCATTTATATGGAAATATTATTTTTTTGTATACGTCTAGTATATGTACGTATTTTAAAATCATATTATGTAGGGTTTTTCGTTATAACTCGTTAGTTTTATTTGTTACACATATACTGAAATTTCAGTTTTGTTAACATAATATTTAGATTTCGTGTATTAGATTAAACGAATAATACATAGCCCATCCTCGCTCTTTTATTTTGGGTTGAGGTTTTAATATAAAATGAAAGAATACATATTTTGATTGGTTGCAAGTGTTTTTGCTTCAAAAATATACAGGGTGATTCAGCACTGTCGTGCCAAACTTAAACCATAGATTGAGAAAAATATTTTAAGCAAAAAACTTATAATAAACATGTGTCCGGAAATTTTTGGTTAGGGAACTACAGCCCACCACAGATTTTCATCAAAATGAGTTTTTATTTAATATCTAGATAACCCTTTGTGATAAAATTATGAAATTTGGTATTCTGTTTAGTAATAATAAATGTTATCGATTTCTCATATTAAACAATTATACTTTAGACCGGGGATGTATGGGGCCTGTGGGCCCATCAATTTTTATCTAGTATTTTTTGTTCTTTAATTTTTTTATAAAGTTGGGTACTTATTTAAGGTTATATGACACAAAATACGTAAAAATATACTTTGCTTATTTGTCATAGGATAAACCGTTTTCGAGTAATATCGATAGAAAAGAAAGCATGCAGAATTTAACTTAATACGGATGCTCCAAATTACAAAAAATAAATTTATATTCTTGTTCTATGATTAAAGGTAGGAAAAAAAGTTCATATAAAGAAACCTCCTAATATGAATACTCTAAGATCTATAGCCAGTTGTAATACTGTATTATGTACTTCAATAATTTGACTAAAAAACGAAACTAAAAATGGCTATTTGTTGATAAGGATGCATTTTTTGAGGTATACTTATGTTAACTTTTTGTCTTAATTTTTATCAAAGAACAAGAATATAAACTTAATATTTGTAATTTGAAGCATTCGTATTTAATTAAATTCTGCATGCTTTCTCTTCCATCGATATTTCTCGAAAACGGTTTATCCTATGACAAATAAGTAAAGTATGTTTTTGTGTATTTTGTATCATATAACCTTAAATAAGTGCCCAACTTTATAAAAATATTAAAGAACAAAAAATACTAGATTAAAATCGATGGGCCCACTGACCCCATACATCTCTAGTCTAAATTATTACTAGTTAATATGAGTAATCGATAACACTTATTAATACTAAACAGAATACCAAATTTCATAATTTTATCACAAAGGGTTTTCTAGATATTAAATAAAAACTCATTTTTAGTAAAATCTTTGGAGGCCTGTGGTTCCCTCACGAAAAATTTCCGGACACATGTTCATTAGATGTTTTTTGCTTAAAATATGTTTCTTAATCTACGGTTTAAGTTTGGCACGACAGTGCTGAATCACCCTGTATAGGTATGTATTGAATTCAGGTATTCTATATGATTCCTAGGAATTCTATATAATTCCTAACGATTTCAGGCAAAGTATGAAATAATTTTTATTTTTTGTTATTATAAATAAAATAAAATATTATTTCAGACGAATATTAACCTAGGGTTGCACAAAACAAAATAATTCACGATTAGTTAATCAGTTGTTTTCAATCCATGATTAATGTTTATTCTAAACTTATTCTCAATTTGTAAATGAACAATTCACTAAATATAACAATTATTTACCTTATAATATGTATCATAACCGTGTTTGTTTTTTAGAATTGACGTAATAATGCTTTGAAAACAACTGATTAACTAATTTTTTAGTTAATCAGTTGCTTTGTGCAACCCGAGGTAAGTATATGATTAAAAATTTTAAATTAAAAAAAAAAAAACAAAAAAATATTATTGTTGCCTGATTTCATATTTTTTATTTCTTTTTTAAATCTGATACGAAGGGTACTCGGGGGCCGCGGCTTGGACCTGGTCTATACAATGACACTGAAGCTAGCGGCCAGACCACAGTAATCACGTTGTTAGAATCAAACGGTTAAAACAATTGTAAAAATCATTTCTCCCACTTAATATTGGTATTAAATTGTAGGTAATTACATACAATAGAAATAAAAATTCTAAAAAAATGCTAACGCCTGTAATAATCTATTTAATTGTCAAAATGGTCAGATTTGATGTTTAAAGTGATACGAAAGACGTAAAATTCTTTGCTCTGATATCTGGCATGTCTAAATTTATTACAAATTACGTCAAAATAATTGTTGATAAGAAAAAAAAATTCTAAAAAAATGCTCCTGGATTTGGAATTAAAAAAAGTCCTCGCCGCTCGACGCGTGATGTTAAAAACCGCTAAGTAAATTGTAAAACTCAACACTCCCACTTTATATGGGTATTAAATTGTAGGAAATGTATGTAACTAAATTTATTTCATACATTGCCTGGTGATTTTAGGCATTCTATAGAATGCCTAGAAATTTTATACAATGTCGGATTTCATACTTTGCCGGTAACATATACAATAGAAAAATGTTTCGATTGAAATCAATTGTTACTTTGTTGTCAGGTCTGTCATAGTAAAATCTAAGCTAAAAAATTAAAATGCATAGTTACGATATTATGTGAACTTAACATCTCTCAATGTCCGGTAACATAAAGGGACAAACAAAATTTGCTAGGTAGAAAGCATTCAGAAACGAGGTATTTATTTGTGATAGTATCTATGGATTTGCTATGGAATTCAGAGCAGTGATACTTCAACATATTGTAACACGGTTGGCGACTCTGACCGTATAAAATAATTATCATAATATCACCACTGTTTTAATACCGTTGGTGTTTACATACAACGCGTGCGTGAAACTTGTCAAAGTCTTCAAAAAAATTAAAAATAACTGTCATATAAGTTTGATACCTTATTTGAGAGTGCTTGCGAGCTAGCAAATTTGCTAGCCCCTTTATGATACCGGACATTAGAGTGCTATCCAGAACTCTATTATTTTTAGAATCTTGCAATGCTAACTTAACATAGGTAGTTATGATCCCTGGATAGATAGAAAAAAAATATTAAAACCCACACCTGTGTGTGTTGCCGCGCCAACCCACTTGACACAACTCAAAAAATACCCTTGCCAATCGATTCGTGAATCAATCCCGAGTCCAACGAGGTACATGAAGCCATATATGAAAAATTTTGAGAGGGGGGGGGGGGGTCATGACCGAAAAAATTCCTAAAATGGGCTAAACAAGAACCACAGGCCTACCATTTAACGAAAACCCGAGGTCTCTAGGTGGTCAGGGGGCCGAGATCTCACGGTGGAAGACAGACAGACGGACATGGGTTGCGCTAAAAACATAAAATTAAAAATATTGTTTTATTTGAAAAAAAAAATTGTATATTTTTTTCAGCCTTTAGAACCAATCCCCAGTTTTTTTTATCTATATCATATCTTCTTTTACATGGTGATAGGCTGTACATATCTACCGAGCAAAAACAGAATTAGGTGTACATGTACAATCCATCTAATCAGTCATGTTTTTTGTGTACCTGGTTTCAATTCAACAAAACATTTCAGTGAAAACCCAACGTTAATTCAATTAATTACCTTCTCAAAAAAATAAAATAAAAAAAAAACCCGAAACTTTTCCAACAAGTCTTTAAAAAAAATTACAGATTGATCAAATTCAATAAAAATCAATCCAGCAAAATACGCATGTAGAGATCACACACAAACACACACACCCACCTTACAAAAGTCTCTCACGCCAAAACAATCTGACAAGATTCTACGGGAGATTAGAAAATGAAATCGAACTCAATGTGAGCCTCGTATCGACATCATCAAAGAGTTTCTAGCTTCAGATAAGCATCCGTTCTTCCGGTTCTTAGTTCGTACAGAGTGGGCCTTGATAATATGACAAATGATATCGTTTTTTTGTAAAACGATGAAAGGTACTCGCACAAAGAAAATTTAAAATTATAATTTTCCATTTTAAAATTTTAATTTTTAATTTTCTTAACAAAAGTTGTTTATTTACATGCCATTTTTATTTAAGATAAAGTACTAATTGATATATCATTGTATTTAAATTTTTTTACATTTTTGATATGTCGCTTTTAAACTATCCAAATCATAATATAATCATACATCTTTACGAATTTCATTATTTCTACTTTCTAAATTTTAGAAAAATAATAAAATTCTACTAATAATTAACGAAATTAGAGCACTTTTAGTAAAACCCTAAAATTTTAGATCAAGTCGTCATATTTTTTAAACAATTGAAAGTATGAAAATGTTTGTTTTACAAAAGTTTCTTACTTTTTTATAATGTTTACAATCAGTGCCGGATTTATGTGGTGCCCTAAGCACAAATTATAAAAAGGCCCCTTTTTGTAATTTTGACGACCTTTATTTTTATTTTTAGTCGTGGAAATTCTGAAGACGTTTTTTTTTTTTTAGCTCCTCACCAAAATTTTTCCTAAATTTTACAATGAGGCCCCATCATGGTGCCCCCTAATGTCGGGTGCCCTAAGCAATTGCTTCTTTTGCTTATTGGTAAATCCGGCATTGTTTACAATTATATACTTTTGGGCATATCGTTCCATTTGGTTTTGCTGAGAAACGGGCATGTACCCCTCATACTATCCCCTAAGGGGGGCAGTTTTAGAGGGTTGAAAATATTTTCCTGAAATTCTTTAGGGTCGATATACATAGTAAAATTGTTTTCATAAAACTCTATCTTCAATAGTTTGGGTGTAAAACATAGTGGACGGGTCTGGAACACCATGTTATACATTTAACTGTCTTACAGCGTGAGTTGATGATAATAATTGATCGTTTTGTTTAAAAATAGTGGACAAATAACTTCGTGGTTTGGTACACTATCAAGAAAAGTGTATTTTTTTATGTAAATGCTTTGCATTGTTTTAAACTTTATTACTCTTTATTTTATAACGTTTGTGTCGTAGTACCTACTCATCATTTTATAATCATTTGCTTGTGTCCATTTTTGAAATATATTATTTTTATTTTACACAATTCTTTACTACATTATATTGTTCAATATTTAACGGTTTAGATAGTGTTTGCGAGAAAAATGCGCTGGAGCAAACTTTTTTCCGACTTGATTTAATATTATCGTCACTATTTATTTCTTATGTTACCTAAAGTAACAAAATATATACTAAATCCTGGGCAAAGAATATATCTACAAATTAAAAAAAAAACACGTAAATCGGATAAGTGGTTCTGGAGTTATAAGCACTTTAACTGTACTAATTGTGAGTGAAAAATGTTTTTTTCGGTATACCGCCTAAACCACATAGAATTTTGAATATTTTTTGTGTAGTAATACTCACCCCTTTCACACAAATAAATTGATCTCATTTAACCAAACCTGTATCTCTAATAAATACTGAGATCCCCTTGCTGGAAATGTTATCTGGGACACCCGGTATATACTGAGATCCCCATGCTGGAAAAGTTATCTGGGACACCCGGTATATTATATCTACAATTTTTTTCGCAAAAAATATTTTTTTCTAGTTAGAAAATTTTTAAAATTGACAAAACCTAACTTCCGTTTCCGGTTGTATGACCGTTTTCAAGAATATGAGGCTTTCTTTCTTGCAAAAAAATAATCTTAAATATTTTCACCCTTCTGTTTTTGTGTTACAGCCACTACAGACAGATAGACAGACAATTCAAATACTTTATCAATTAAAATTCTTCGTTTCAGTAAAAAAAAAATTAAAGTCATATAACAAATTCGATATTTGATTTTTTACAATGTATATAATTAAAAACACACCCTGTATCACCTCCCCAACCTACCTAACTCTTATTATTGGAAAACATTAACGTGGTATCGATTTACTTATACACGATGTTTTATAACTTTCTTAGAAGATATCACAGCCTTCGTCGATCATTACACTTCGTCAGAGCCTACTGAAATCTACAGTAGCAACCAACATCACCGTCACTGCTCAAGGCGTTTTCGTTAAATACGTATGATTACTCGCTCGGTCTTATCTCTTTTTCATCACGATGAGAATTTATCAAAAACGAAGTCTCGCACAAAAGACGTATCTATCTTAAATGTATCTAATGAAAATGCTTTAGTTTAAGCATTAATTTATCTTTGGTGGTGGATGTTCTAATCAAATTCTGAATTAAATTATAATTTTGTATAAGAGGTACATAGGAATATTGATTTAATTATTTTTAGACTTTATCTTCCTGTTATGGGTAGCTCTTTTAAACATAATTGTGTTTACTTTTAGTCATGTTTTTTTTTTTCAATTTTGTTACTAATTGAGATTGCTTAATTTTTTTGCTTAAGGTTATACGTCTAGCACACTATAAAAAAAGATTTGGTTTCGAAAAAAAATTGTTTTTAATTTATATTCAGAACACATGTGTAGGTACCTACATTTAATGGAATATTTTACTTTGTTAATTATTAAAAGTAAAAAAAGTTTAATTAAATTTGAAAATCAAAATAGACAGAACGGTATATCACAGTACCATATACTAATTTGCTGTAATGGCAGAGCTAGTTTGTCATTATTTTGAATAAATTACACGTGAATATATTTGTTTTATAATTTTTATAGTATTTAAAGGGGTTGAAGTTTCAAATAATTAGTTTTTAGCACGTCTCTATATAGCCAATTGTGTAGAATTTCAATAAATAGAGCACTTTCGGTAAGTTCTCTCATTTATCGTGTGTTAAAAACTCTACTTTTAATATCCAATTACCATACGTCTAATATTTTAAATAAAAATTAGTAAAATATATGCTATCCATAAATAACATATTAAAATTTTAGACTTTTATCTATACATTGCTCTAATGATCGAATAACCTTAAATAAAGTTGATCAAAATAAACATTTTTTGTAAGTATAGTCGAAAACAGTTATAACGACATCGAAGGAATCAGTCATATTATGTCGTAAAAGCCGATAGTCGTAAAAAACCGGTAATAAAAAAAAATCAGTCGAACTTTTATTTTGAGTCGTTAAAACTGATAAGTTGTATTAAAATAACCGGTCTGGACTACTTTTTTTAAAGTAGAAAAATTTGTTTGAAGTTCAAACAAATTTTTCTACTAAAAAGTAGTATCTGGAAAAATATTTTTATCATTTTTTAAAGTTTGTTTATATTTAAGTGTTATAACTAATTAAAATTTCTTGAATTTTTAGCTATTATTTGATACCCCACCCCACTGAATAAAAAAAGTGCCAAAAAAATTTCAAAAAATTATTTTTTTCAATTTAGATTTATTATTGGTCCATCATTAATTATAAATTTGCAAAATCTCAACTATCTAGGTAAAACTAGAAGGTTATTACAGACAGACAAATTTTATTAACTCGATTTCGGTACGAAACTATAAAAAAAAGTAAAAAATATATTTTATTATTTTCACTGTAAATTTTACAAATTGCACGGTAAAATTCACCATAAACAGTACAATTCAAACCATTTAAATACTAATTAAATAAGTTATTTTTCTTTATAAATATTTATACTTAGTTATTTTTGAAATTGTAATATTTTATAGTTTTTTCATAGCAATTTATTAAAGTACGTTGTACTCATTTTATAATTTGAAAGATCGTATGCCTTCAGAGAATTGTGATTGTGTTTGGTAAACATGTACGAGAACGAGATATCACTACTTTACTTATTGGCAGACGTAGTGTCGCAGTAAAGTAGAGAAAACTGTCAAAGTCAATACTATGTCTAGAGAGCGGCCATCAATTCATATCGACGTTGACGTGTAGAGATGTAATACTACATACATGCGTGTCTGTGTGTGTGTGTGTGTTCCTTGTTATCAAACCCTGTTTCGATTAGGGCTGTACAAAATATAAAAAAAATGTTTTTTTTTTAATTTTTATTATACAGGCGGCTATTACACTTTCAAATAAATATCATATTTCTTTGATCAAAGAAAAGTCATCTTTTATAATATTCATAATATTTCTCTGATCATAGATAATGACAGTCTTTATATTTGATCAAATCATTGCATTGTGAAAGATCTTTGACAGATTTATTTGATAGTGTAATAGCCGCTTTAAGAGCAAGATTTACTGTTTTTTTTTTGTAATTCTTATGAACTCATGCTACTAATAAAACAAGTACTTTTTTATAAATCAACTAGCGGAATCCCGCGGCTTCGCTCGCGTAAACTGTGAAACTAATTAGAACCCTCCTTATGTGATATATTTTTTATATTGATTTTTATTCATTACCTATAAAAAACGTAAATATCTCAGATCTTAGTTAAAAATTGTAAAAACTAACCCCCTGTCTAACCTCGCTATTAGGGGTTGAATATCGAATTTTTTTATTGCAGATTATTTTGCCCGACTACATCATTATATTCATTATATTGTAAGCAGCTATGCAGCCATTAGGGGTTGAAATTTTTATTAATAGATGACTATTTTGCCCGAATTTACCTTTATAAGTAAAGTAGGTATGCAGATAAACATATCTAAATCTATCCTCGTCCCCGTCCCATGCTATTAGAGCTTGAATATCGAACTTTCATTTTTAATTGAATAACTATTTTCCGAATTTACTTTAATATCATCAACAATTATGAAGATAAATATATCAAAATTTTACCCCCTCCCCATTCCCATAGGGGTTGAATTTTCGTAATTGATATTTGTCTTGTAGAGAACCTACTTGTGCCATGTTTCATTCGGTGAATACAAAAAAAATATTTTAAAATTTTTTCTACCCTCTCTTTAGGGGTTAAATTTTGAGAAATGCTGAAATGATTGTTTCATTATTTATATTGTAGAGTAGTTTCGATAAGTTTCAAATAAATGCGAACAAAAAAAATATTTTTTTATATAAAATTTGACACCCTGTTTTAACCGCGTAGGGGTTGAATTTCCAAAAATCTTTTCTTAGTGGGTGCTTACATCATAAAAGGAAGGCACCTACGAAATTTCACGTTTCTAGGTCCAGGGGTTTGGGCTGTACGTTGATATATGAGTGAGTGAGTGAGTGAGTGAGTGAGTGAGTGAGTGGTTAGGGACAAACTCTTTTATAGATATAGATTTAATAACCTACCAATGTACGTAAATATAGTTTGTTTTTAGATAAAGTAAGGGCACCCAGTAATGGACACTTGCAAATGATTACAAAATGATAAGTACTACGACACAAAAGTTATAAAATTAAAAACAAAGTAAAGCTGATGCTATGATAATATAATATTTAATAAATATATATAAAATTTATAATGAGTTCTACTTGTGCATAATATAAAAAGTTACAATAAAAATACTGTCACTTATTTAATATTATTTTGAAATCGTAAAACACAGTCCCCTAGTCGGTCACCAACCCAGAATAACTGTCAAAGTACTTAATTTCAGAAACACGTAATTAGAAATATTAAATTCACTATCATATTTTCAGAGATTAATAATTATCATATGCAAATACCATACTTTTCTTTTGTGAAATTGATGTTTATTAGTGTAAAAATTAGTTACACTTTTGACAGTCCCTTGTGTCGTTTTTTTTTTAAATCTGTATTATATCGTATAATACTGCAAATTGCTTTGAGTCCCATGATGAACTGTATTTGTCTAATTTTTATCTTCATTCTAAAGCACAAAATTGCATCAATCAAACAAAAATATCATTGAGAAAATGACCCTGTCAGTAGAGAAATGTTCTTCTATATCTTTGATAGTTCAATAGGTATGATGCCAGTAACAAAGTATCATTTTAGTTATGATTTTTAATAATAAAATAGGCTAAAAAGTATTTATTTTTATATTAAAAGCAATTTAATATAATTTCTGTTAAAATAAAAATGCAAAATACAGCAATCCTCCATGTTAACTGGAACACCAATCAGAGCGAATGACGTAACGCATCAGTAAACGTCAAAAGTAATTGACTTTTATTTTAGACAAATATCAATTCTTTTTACAAGATTATTAGGTACATATACCTTATTTAAGAACTTATATTCTTTGGAATTCATTTTTAACACACAAAATAATTAAATTATTGTCTAACACTGAATATTTGATTATTGTTGACAAGTAGTGTGACGTCACAACTCTGAAATGTAACCTGCCAGCGTTTTGGCATTCAAATTCAAAATTAGTTTTAAAAGAATAAATTTTTGCGATTAAACCTTTATTTTCTGCAGAAATAAGTACTTTGGGAAATAGAAGACACGTAAGATCATCATAGAATAGTTTTTTTTTTTAAATTAGTCATCAAAGTAAGTATGTTGTTATATAACTACATACCTGTAATCTGACACCTTAGTATAGGGACACGTGTCGTGAACATGATGTCCATCCCTGTTGCGTCGGTATATCGGATACGGCGCCTCCAACGTGTGGGACACACAATGTGGAAGGTAACGCGATGACGAAATTGGATATTAGATTATTGTTGACTCTGCTACCGCTTGGGATTTGAAATCGTATTATTGTCAACTTATATATTTAATTATGTGACTAGCATTTTCAACTTGTGTAAATCTAACTGATTCAATAACATGAATTTTCATTATTGAATTTTGCGATGGAGTGAATGAGTTAAGTTAAAAGTGGTGTAAGATGATTTAATAAAAATGCCAGAAAAATACGTTTTGGTCGAAAAGTGACCATTGTTCATCGATGCTGACCAGTGTTGAAGTCGCAAAGATATCGTTTTAAGGTTAAAAATAATCTTTTATTTATAAATATTTGTATTTAGCGCTTTCTTGTGTTATGTGCTGCTCCCTTACGGTATTATTTTGATTTAAATTCTTACACCTCTAGCACACTGTAAAAAAAGATTTTGTTTCGACAAATTTTATGATTAATTTATATTCAGAACACATGTACCTACATTTAATGGAATATTTTACTTTGTTAGTTATTAAAAGTAAAAAATGTTAGATTTAAATTGAAAATTGAAATAGACAGAACGGTATATAATAGTAACATGTACTAATTTGCTGTAAAGGCAGTGCTAGTTTTTCATTATTTTGAATAAATTAATTGTAGTATTTTAAAGGGTTGAAGTTTCGAATAATTAGTTTTTAAAACGTCTCTATATAGCCAATTGTGTAGAATTTCAATAAATAGAGCGCTTTCGGCATGTTTATCATTTATCGTGTGTTAAAAACTCTATTTTTTAATTTCCGATTACTCAAAAACCATACGTCCAATATTTTAAATAAAAATAAGTAGAATTTATGAGAGCTATCCGTAAATAACATATTTAAATTTTAGACTTTTATCTATACATTGCTTTAATGGTCGAATAACCTTAACTGTACGGAAAAAAAGAAACCAAAAGAATTCCAATTTTTCCCTGTACCTACATACCGGATAGTAAGCATCAACCTATTATTATAAAATATTTTTTACTCCCTGAAACTGTAATAATATAATTTTAGGCTGTAATGTTTGCAGTTTATCAATCAATTTATATTGAGTATCTGCAAACATTATTACAGTTTTAGACTTTAAAAATACTTTTTTTTTAATGATAGGTAGCTGCTTAATTTTTAAATGTACAGGAAAAAAACTGTAATTCTTCAGATTTTTTTTTTCGTACAAGTGAAAAAAAAATTATTTTGGTCGTATATATTATCAAGAGGAATTTTTTTTCTGAAAATTTTGTCTGCGACAACAAATAGTACCTATACAATGAATTTTAATTTTAATTTTACGATTTTTTTCGCGAAGATACACTGGTTTGAAGATTTTGTAAAATTTTTGTCTAGCCAGTGCTTTTTATTTTAAATTTTTAAATACCATATCTTCAAACTAGTATATCTCGGCGAAAAAAAATCCTACAGTGAAAAGTAAATGTTCATTTTAAAGGAAAAATACATTACTATAAGTTACTGAGAACAGAAATTTAAGAAAAAAAATTAAAAATCGACATTTTCTAATTTTTATATTATGATAATTAAAATACCTTACAGATATTATTAATGCTCGAATTTTTCGTATAAAACAAATTAAATCAGGACACGAATACATTATTAGAAGTTGCCTCTGTGCCTGTCAGGGCGGTATTTAACAAAACAGTACGGCAGGGTTGAGAATATTATGATTTAAAAAATATGTTGACTTTTGTATAACAATTAAAAAATAATATATTTTTTGCCAAATTCTGTTTTTGAAGTAAAAATGTACGTGTGAGCATTTAAATATTTAGGTCGCCGTGTAGGATAGAAGATATTATTCTGGCTAGATGCCGAGAGCGCATCTCTTCCTGCATGAAGAGTGGATGTGTAAAAGGATATCCGTTATTGACGGCGCGTCACCGCAAAGTGAGATTTAAGTCTCACTTCGCTATACACGTGCTCATACAACGGAGAGTTTTTGTAATAGATGAATGATACGCCATATTGATACGTAATATGAACGCCACCGTCCATGGTTTTTACAACTATTTTAAGAATATACATCATATTTGAAATTTTTATTTAAACTCTGCAATTGCAATGAAAGGATTTGAAATTGTATTTCACATAAATATTTATATATAGTATTATCAAGTGGGCTTTTTTTATAAAATTTTTGTCTGTGGCAACAAATAGTACTATTTTTATTTCCCTTTAAAATGAATTTTTACTTTTAATTGTACAATTTTTTTTCGCGGAGATACACTGCTTTGGAGATTTTGTTAACTTCATGTCTAGCTTTTACTTTTTATTTTATTAAATACCATATCTTGAAACTAGTATTAGTACAGTCAAAGCGTCATTTAACCGTGCATTTTGGGTAGGCAGTTATTTTTTTAGGTGGGCTCGTAGAGGGATCATCCGTGACTCTAAAACTCATTTTTCGGGTTTCTGAAAGATATTGTTTTTCCGCCATCTTGAAAATAAGGGTGCAGTTAGTTTTTTTATTTATCTCCGTAACAGTCAGCTTAACAAAAAAATTTTAAGAAGCATTTTTGAAGGTAATCAAAGTATCTATCCTTTTTTGCTCATAACATTTTTATTTTTATGTTAAGCCAAAAAGTTAAAGTTAAGAATAAAAGTTATACATACTTTGATTACCTTCAAAAATGCTTCTTAGAAAATTTTTGTTAAGCTGACTTACGGAGATAAATAAAAAAACTAATTGCACCCTTATTTTCAAGATGGCGGAAAAACAATATCTTTCAGAAACCCGAAAAATGAGTTTTAGAGTCACGGATGATCCCTCTACGAGCCCACCTAAAAAAATTGCTGCCTACCCAAAATGCACGGTTGCCTTATTTTTTACGACGCTTTGACTGTACTATATATCTCGGCGAAAAAAAATCCTACAGTGAAAAGTTAATGTTCATTTTAAATGAGAAATATAGTATTATAAGTTACTGTGAACAGAAATTTAAGAAAAAAATAAAAAAATCATCATTTTCACATTTTTAAATTATTGGAAAATCGTTTTTTCTTTTTTTTTAATTAAATTATGATTTGCTTACTCTAGTTAGTATTACGTGTATAAGAAAGTCCCGTAGCACCCATGACAGATATACATTTTTTTTATATTTACTTTTCTTCCATTAAAAAATAATTCTATATGTCATTTTTAGATTTTATGAATAAAAATACACCATTTGTTTTATAATTTATAATCAAGCTATTTCCGGAAGAATATATTAATTATACATAACATGTCTTGATATTGATAAAAGCTTTTAATTTTAAAATTACATCTTGAACATAGGTAGGTAAAGTCGAAATCTGTTATAACGACATCAAGGGAACCAGTCAATTATTTGGGATTCATTTGAACTTTTATTTTGAATCGTTAAAAACAATAAGTTGTAATCAACTGTACATATCAAAGAGAAACCTTGTTTTTTAATCTTTAGAGGGCCGGGATTTCAGGGGACATTTCAGCCTCAGAAAACTGGTATAATATAAAACATAGGCAAAGTGTCTATCCCGAGATGATTCAATATATTGGTTTTCTGGCCCGGAAGGGAACAGCCTGTGTTAAAATTTTCAAATTCAAAAAATATTATTTTAAATAGTACATAACCTTTTTTCATTATACAAATATACGTTTTCGATGTATTTTTCGACGCTGAATCCAAATCTGTCGTCAAAAATACAGTAAACCCTAAAACAACCCATATAATAGGGTAAAAACTACCCCTTTGCCTCGCGTGAACGATTTTTATTTATTTGATAGTGCAAATAACGTTTTCGATGTTTTTTATTCTAAAAACAAAAATTGGAGATTTTCTGGTGCGCCAAAATATTGGTTTTCCGGCCCTCTGGAGGTTAATATGATATAAATTATAAATAATACATATAATAACTTTTTGGGTAAAATGAAAAGTTGGCGCCTATGACGTACTATGAATAACATTTTTTTTAATAATGTAATAATAACACATGTATAATACAAAATGTAGAGGTATTTTTGTATAGAACAATGTAGATTCAACATCATCAGAACAAAAACAACAAAAAAAATGTAACGTTTTCAATGAAACAACAAATGCAGACACACAATTAAACAAGAAAATGTAGAAACACAACTTTACACCACTTAGTGTATATGAAAAAGATCATTTTCTCACCGTAAGTGCTTCACGTATATGAGAGGTACTCAAAAAGTGGAGTCCGCTTACACAGTAATGAATTTTCTACAATGTAGAAATATTTCTGTTAAATAACAAAGTGAAATTTATACGTTTTATGTGTTGGTATCTTTGTTTTAAGTACTTAAATAAATAAACATTTAAGTACCCCCTCTCTCTTACTCCACCATGCCCCCTACAAAAATTAAATATTGAAAAAATATATAAAAAATACAATTTTGATATCTTTGGGTCGGTAAAGGAGAAGAAGGGGGGGAGTAATTAATTGGGGTCTATTGTCTTCTAATTGACAAAGTAAAATTAATACTATTTATATGTAGGCAAACTTGCTTAACCTCTAGAGGGCCGGAAAACCAATATTTTGGCGCACCAAAAAATCTTCAATTTTTGTTTTTAGATTAAAATATTAATTTTTCTAATATTTACGTATATTTGCACTTCCAAATAAATAAAAATCGTTTACGCAAGGCAAAGGGGTAGTTTTTACCCTATTATATGGGTTATTTTTGGGTTTATTGTATTTTCGACGCCAGATTTGGATTCAGCGTCGAAAAATACATCGAAAACGTATATTTGTATAATGAAAAAAGGTTATGTAGGTACTATTTAAAATTATATTTTTTCGAATTTGAATTTTTTAAGGGGTTAGGTGTAGTCAGAGACATGAAAAAATGACAATTTTAAATAATTTTTTTTTGCCAGTAAATTATTTTATTTTATAAAAGTAAAAACATAGCATCATTAAATAAGGTTTCGACTTGACTTGACAGAAATTTTAGAAAAAGAAATTAATAATTTTAAAAGTAATGACTGTTTGTGTTGATCCAGTTCCAACCGAAGCTCCTTGCGGTGACCATCACTTATCCTTGGAGATTCATCCAAATTCAATGGGACAAAAAAAATTAGTTTTATTAATAAATAATCTAGTGCCTGATCGAAGCTTTTTTTTTCTTTCTTAAATTAACAAAATGGCAACCTCAGGAAATTTTTTTCCAGATTTTCGGGAAAAAAACCAACAGTTAATTGTTTATAACAAATCGAAATTAAAAAAAAAATCCTTCGATCAGGCACTAGTTTTTCATGTTTTCAAAAAGCTGTATAAATTTCATTAAAATCTACCGAGCGGTTTTCGAGCTACAGTGGTCACCAGTTCAAAAAACATAGTTTTGAGAAAAACGCATTTAAAGTTTTACACTCAATTTACGTAAAGTAATATACGTATTATTTAATTACTTACACCGAGTCAACTCTTTCTGGGCCATAAAATAGTTCTTCAGCCGTTGTAGCAGCTTCCAAAAATGCAAAAAACAAAAATCGATTTCTTGAAAATTCTGACTACACCTAACCCCTTAACACGGGCTGTTCCCTTCCGGGCCGGAAAGCCAATATATTGGCTCACCCTGTGATCGACACATTGCCTATGATCAATTAATGATATAAGATACCTTTTATACCAGTTTTCTGAGGGCGAAATGCCCCCTTAAATCCCAGCCCTTTAAAGTTTAAAGGTTTAAGTACCTGCACGTACTTAACCCTTAGCTGCTCCACTTCTCCAGAATAACATACCTGCCACACTGGGGTCACCTCGTACCCCAGACACTAAAAAGCTAACTACTTGTAAACTATTGAGTATTTTAATTCAATTAAACTCCTCTATCATCTTTGAACGATACGAAATGCACTTCAATCGGTTATTTAAAAGAATATACAGGGTGTCCCATTTTTAGTGCACACCTCTAATAACTTTTTATGGCGAAATGTTATCAAAAAACTTTTCAGATAAAAGTTGTACGGTTTGGAGGGGGACATAGACGTACTCGGAAGAAATTTTTTTGGGTGGTGTTTTCAGGGTAATATGAAGGTCAACATCATTTTTTTAAATAGGAACCTATAGTTTTTATCAAGTCATTTTATTTTACGTGAAAAAACACTATCTTTCATTGAAAACTTTTTTTGAACAACATAAACCTTTCCAAGATATCTAACAAAATAATTCGAGATTTTGAACTTTCAATATTTTTTTACTCAGAAACCATCAACTTTAGAGAAAAAGTATAAAATACAAAAAATGTTTATTTTGATCTAATAAGACTTGAAGAATTATTTTAAAAATTTTAGAACTTTGTCAATTTATATTATTTAAGCAAAAAAAAAAATAAAATTGTTAAAAAAAATTGAATAATACTTTAAGTTTTATTAGACTAAAATAAACAATTTTTGTATCTTATACTTTTTCCCTACACCTGATGTTTTGTGAGTAAAAAAATATTGAAAGTTCAAAATCTCGAATTATTTTGTTAGATATCTTGGAAAGGTTTATGTTGTTCAAAAAAAGTTTTCAATGAAAGATACGTGTTTTTTCACGTAAAATAAAATTACTTGCTTGATAAAAACTATAGGTTCCAATGATGTTGACCTTCATATCACCCTGAAAACACCACCTAAAAATTTTTTATCCGAGTACGTCTATGTCCCCCTCCAAACCGTACAACTTTTATCAGAAAAGTTTTTTGATAACATTTCGCCATAAAAAGTTATTAGAGGTGTGCACTTAAAATGGGACAGCCCGTATAATATTTAATATGTTTAAAAAATTGAAAACTTTGTAAAATTTAAACAGCTTACATTGAAGTTGAAAATAGGTGGGGTGCTTGGTACCCCACAGTGGCAGCTAATGGTTAGAAATAAAACTGATGAAATTTACAGTCAAACATATGACCCCTACCCTTTTTTCCTACGGGGGGGGGGGGGGGGGGCGTGTAGTCCCTTGGATTATTAAGTCCTTTCAGACAAATTTTGATACATTAATTGTAGGTCATTTAATAAATAATTTCAATACACTTTCGTGTTTCATATTTCATACAAGTAACATACAAAAATAAAATAAAAATCCGACGATTCGAAAAGAGTTGTTGCCTTTGAGATCCGGCTTTTGTAACCTCGCACGATTGGTCAGAACACATTCGGTTGTTTTCTGTTGTAGTACTTTGTTAAATGGAGATATCGATTACAATCTTCAAAGCAAAAATTTAATTTAATGGTGGGTATATTTGTGGATCGTTTTTTATGTTTACTTTAAAATTATATTATGATAAAAAGTTTAATTTTAAATAAGTAGGTATAAATATTGTTAAACCGATTTTTTTCTGATTTTTAGATTTTGATGGAGATATTTATTTTGATCTTTGCTGTGTCTGTATGTGTGTCGGTCTATAGACGCTGTAACTAAAAAAATAAAAAAAAATTGAATTTGTCAATTTATTTTTGACACAATGCAATTGATTATTTTTATAAAATAAAAAATGTGTCACGTATAAGAAAGTCTTTGGGGTGCTCATAGTATATTTAAATCAATATCAGTGAAAAAAATATCTGCCAAGTAAATGCACAGTGCTTCCTCGTGCTAAATTCACAAAAAGTAGATAATTATTGAACAATTTTAATAAAAATAATTTAATTTTTATACAATTTTACTAAAAAAATATAAGTTCGAAATTTTTCTTAAGGCGTACCTGATTATTTTTTCGTATATTTTTAATTTTTTGACGATTACAATTTTAATCTAAATCTATACAAACGTCAAAATGTCGTTTAATCTGTCAAAGTAAATAGCAATTAAAAAAAATTATGATTTTTAAAAGCAAATTGAGATAAATCTTTGTAAGGGAATACTCTACAAGTTTCATTAATATCGGTTCAGTGGTTCATGAGGTGTGACAAGAATTCAGGGGACACACACACATACAGACAGACAGACGGACACAGAACAAAAAGTGTTTGTCTTAACCTGAAACGGAAAAATCAAGTTAAAATTTTTTAAATCGGATTACAATTTTTTGTTCTCATTTTAAAACGATCACAAAGTTTCTCGTATCTTCGATATTGCGAGTAAGCAATATATCATCATAACTTAAAAAAATCAATCATGTTTTATTGATAAAGACATTCATATTTTATATTTATCTTACCTTTATATTTAATGCCATGAAATAATAAATAAAGGTTAAAATGTCTAATACGTGTAAAATTTTCAATGGTTTGTTTTTTACTGCCTCTCTATTTATATTCGACTATATTTACGACTCAGTTTACATCCTTGCCTCAGGCATCTCGTTCTGTTTATTATTTCGTTGAGAACGTTACAGTATATATCCTTCTATCTCGCATCGTGTAACATTGTGCTTTTTAGTCGTGATTTACAAGCCATGTTATATTTTCCTAGCATTTTTTTACCGAATATTTTCTTTGTTTTCACTCACCATTACTGAAAATAATTGTAGTTTTATTTCCGAATTGGTAACAAATGTGAAACCTTATAATAAAATAAGGTAATTAATTAGTGAACTCTCAAAAAATAGTCTTAAACTGTAGATTGGGGCAAAAAAGACTAGTCCGATATCATAGAGAGGCTAGTAAATTTACTAGCTAGCAAACACTCTCAAATGAGGTATCAAATTTATATGGCAGTTCTCTTTGAGTTTCATGAAGACTTTGAGAAGTTTCGCGCACGCGTTGTATGTACGAGTAAACACCAACGGTATTTAAACAGTGGTGATATTATGAAAATTATTTTGTACGGTCAGAGTCGCCAACTGTATTACAATACGTTGAAGTATCACTGCTATAAATTCCATAGAAAATCCCAAGGTATATAAAGACAAGGTAGCCTGGTCAGCTCCTTGACCAATCAGTGTTAGCGCGGGAATTAACGTCACCACGAAGAGATATTCAAATGTTATAAATGTATAATAGAATTTCAATTTTCAAAAAATTATTTTATTTATTTTTGTTTCCGTATTTTCTGATATTTTAACAACATATACAATTAAAGAAGTACAAAGTCGACATTATAAAATCATTCAAAGCTGTCAGAATCACAGAACGTATTGCCAACTTAAGAATAGTAAAATAGACGCTTCCCGAGAAGACCAAATTGTTTGAATGATTTTGCAATATCGAATTTGTACTTCTTTGATTGTATGTGTTGATAAAATATCAAAAATAAAAAGATAAATACATCCACATATTGCAGCGATAACAGCTGTGTTCACCTGATGTCTAGCATTTAAAATGAAACAACAATGTAACGTTTATAGGTTATATGTATATTATATTTATTTGTTTTAAAAATGCAAACTTACCAGATTTTATCTTGATTAAAAAGATTGATTGGCTTTGAATAAAATAATTAAAATACAGCACGTATCGATGTACATGTATTTATATATTAATTAACACAATATAATAATTATAATACATGTAATTTGCAATGACATATGAAGAAATACCGCCACTAGCGCCTAACGGATGTTTCTTGAACTTCCACGGACTAGTACCTATATTTGTAAAAATAATTCTTGTCAAAATATGAATTTTTGTTTAAATAAACTGCAAATTTCGTTACTTCTAGTTATCCAATTTTGTTGAGTTTTAATAGGGTTCTATTCTGATAATAGATGAAGTGAATTCAAAAGGATTGGTGCAAATTTATTTCGAATTGTAGCCTGTAGTTCGGCGTTTCTATAAAAAAGCGGGTTAAATCGACAAATTGAACTTTATTTATATTTTTATAACAGAAAATTAAAACCGATCGATATTAAACTAAGTAAAAATGAAGACTGTAATGTTTTCTATCAGAAAATGTAAAAATTTAAGTGGGTTACTGAAGAAATTTAAGATATAATACTCATTTTATCAATTTATATACGAAAAATTTTTTTAGGACGAGAGTAGAACACACTTCCAAGCAGAGCCTGCTTGGAGTGTGCAATACGTAAACAAGAATTACAATAAAGGAATTTTTTGTAATTTATATTCAATTATACATTATAACATTTGAATATTTCTTCGTGGTGACGTCAATTCCCGTACCATCGCTGATTGGTCAAGGAGCTGACCAGGCTACCTTGTCTTACTTACCTTGAGAAAATCCATAGATAATATCACAAAGAGAGTACTTGCTTGCTAGCAAATTTGCTAGCTAGTTTATGATACCGGATAAAAAAATATATTTATTAAAATCGTGTTTTGTTTCCATGATATCACAGAGCATACAAATGTCATTTATATAAAAACATAGTAGCCATTGAATAAAGAATTCTATAATTTACGATTTCAATATTTAGGTATATAATTTCTGAATATTAACCCGGGTACCACCGGGTTCAACGTTTTATAAATCTATTCAAATTTAAATCTGGCTGTACACACAACAATATTGAATTAAAACGTATTATCTAAAGATAATTTGGACGATTTTCAAGTAAAATCTTGAGTTAAACGAGTGGCATAATTTGTTAGGGTACTGATTCGGACAACCGCAATGTCGAGCGGGTCAGGCTGGTACAAATGAAATTCTATTGTCTAGCGACAGACTTGGCAGCACTAGCAGAACTTTGTCTCACTGGCAATGATTTGTAGCACAGTTACAGCGAGGTGACGATGCTCTCTTACTCCTTAAGGCTACTATAACACTCCGTTTTGTTCGAGTTAAAGATATGTCTCTGTGTACATTCAAGTGGCAATTCTACTCTTTACACGAGTGAATGGACACTTTAAGCAGAGATATATTTATTCAGTACTCTTATGTAGGTTTTAAAGTCAGTTGAGTATCTAGAGATAATAAAATAAATTAAACTTGTCATGTTATTATTTTTTTATCAATACATATTATTTTTATTTTTAAAACCTTTTTGTAAGAATCTCAATTGTATAGTACAGTAAAAATAATTCCTTCATCAACGAGAGATGGAGATATGCGCATATATCTTTGATTGGTCATAATTTAAATAATAATTTAATTTAAAAAAATTCCAAGGATTCTCATAAAGCACATATCATATCCTATGGATTCATCACTAGAATTTGTTTTTATCTCAACTCAAAGGTTGTCAAAATATTGTGTTTTTTGTTTACCTTAAAACCATTATATCTTTCTTAATTTTCAAGATTTTGTAATTTTACTGATACCAACGTAAAGAGAATTTAATTTAGATGCGAAAAATATAGATATCTTTTAAAATTGATTGATCATATAGCAGCGCGAATTATAAACGGGAACCGAGACAAAATTTGAGTTTTCACGCTTCGCACATAAACAGACCAGATTGTAACAGTCGTATCTTGGTCAATTTTTATTGTATTGGAACAATATAAAAACCAAAGGTCTAAAGGCGCAATTCCACTGAGGCAACATGTAGCATGCCTCTTGTCGTTCAGTGTTGCCTCAGTGGAATTGCGCCTTTAGACAGAGCTATAAAAAACATCCGAAATATTTTATAAAAAAATATTAATATAACCACTAAATTTTATTTATTATTTCCATAAAGTTGCAAAAATGCAAATTATATAAAAAAAATACAAAATCACAAAAACTGTTAATAAATTTTATTAAAAACAAACAAAAACTATACATTTTAAATATTTTGCACAGTGATGGGGATATTTTTAATTAGAAACTTTTCTGAGTTACTAAAATAAATATACGGAAAAAATAAACCTAAATAATTATAAGTACTAATTATAGTATTTCCCTGTACATCCCGGATAGTAAACGACAACCTATCTTTATAAAAAATTTATTACAATCTGAAACTGTAATAATGTTTGCAGATACTAAATATAAATTGATTAATTAATAAACTGCAAACATTAAAGTCTAAAATTATATTATTACAGTTTTAGAGAGTAAAATTTATTTTAGACGAGTAAGGCCATCCGCACACGGGTCGACTGTTTTGCAACGAGAATCTCAAACCAGTTGCGCAAGCGACCATTTGGTGACTTTGCACGTGTAGTGTAATGGCCCACCGCACACGGCGCAACTGAAACAAAACTGATTTGAAATCAGTTTCCAACTGGTCTCATGCGACTGTGCTTGCAGGTCGAATTTCAGTTTCAGTTGCGTGGTTGCATACTGTTTGAGTTTTCATTATTGTAAAAATAAAGTTTATTAACAATTAAAATTATTATTATTCATTGTTGTCACTTATTTACTTCATTCAAAATGAATGAACAGCTAGTGAACTTGTAGTGAACATTAAATTCGTCGAGAATGTGGAGAATCGTGCAGTTTTATATAATTACAACCTATCTGCATATTCGAGAAAAGACAAAACAGAAAAATCATAGCACGAGGTAGCAGCCCAAATAAACATGACAGGTATATTGTACCTAGATATAAACTTTATATATTTATTATGTAATATAACATGTTTGATTTTATTTATAATTATAATTACATACATAATAGTATTAAAATATTAAGATACAGTCGCGCTCGTGTGCGGTGCGAGGAAATAAATCGATTGCAAACCAGTTACAAAATAGTCGCTTGCGCAACTGATTTGAGATTCTCGTTGCGAAACAGTCGACTCGTGTGCGGAGGGCCTAATAATTGATCGTCGCTTAATATCCGGGATATACAGGAAAAAAACTGATTATTTAGGTTTCTTTTTTTTCGTATAATTCAAGGAAGTAGAAAAAATAATATATACATTTTGATTGACAGTTCATTTGTTTTATACTGTGACGTCATCACCAAGAAAATGTAATAAGTAATTTGTTACAAAGGGAATATAAATAAATAAACGGCCAATACTGTTAACATTATAGTTTTTATTTTATTTCTTTCATTGATCTAATTTATCAATTAATTATTTTGAAGCACAACACACATAAATTTCTTGTCGATTTAATACTTTATGGACAAGAAAAGTAATGGGCTCTCACACCGGAGCAATATAGCAATATAGCAACACAGCAATAAAGTAACTACCAATATTGCTTTGGTGTGAGAAAATATGTCCGATTCATAGTATATTGACCGATAGCAATAATATCGCTAGTTATAAGTTGCTAGTTGCTATATTGCTATATTGCTCCGGTGTGAGAGCCCACTAAAGCATACCTTATATTTTATATTACTGAATTATGGGCATTACCTCCATTCGAATCTATAAAATAGATTGCAAGAACAATCAGTTGTATGTACTTCAATGTAGCGTAAGAAATATGTACATACATTACATATAAGGTAAACCATTAGAACGATTCTATTTAAATATGTAAGAGGATGTGAACGGATATTACGCTATTTGCCGCATATTTGGATCGCATAAAACGTGTTTACTTCTTCCTTGTTTTTAATATCAGACTGTATATTATAGATATCTTAGGAAGAATACTGCTTGTATTGAATATGGAGATGGTGCATGCTCGTACATGTACAGATTTATTTTAGATTGGATGTATGGTTTTATATTTTATTTTATGTTCATTCGACATTTGTGTTAAATGAAAATGTAGGTAAATTTATACATAGTATAAAACAAAGTTCTTCGCCGCGTCTGTCTGTCTGTACTATTTTCTCAGTATCTAATGGATATAGTGCCAGGAAATAAACGTTTTTACTAAGAAAAAATTCCGACCAAGCTGGATTTTGGTGGAGACTTTTATTTTGATGTCCTAAATATACCCTAAAAAGTACCCTTAATTTGGGTGACGAGGTTTTGTTTTTTAAAGGGGGGCAAACTCTAGTTTTTTGCAAATATCTCAAAAACGATCAATTTTTCGAGGAAAATTGTTATGAAGAAAGTTGTAGCTTATAAAATTCTACACAAAAAAGGTGTTTATATTTTTTTTGTATAATCAATACTTTTTAAGTAAACTGTTAACCCAGTCAAGGGTGCAGTGAAGAGTGCCAAAATCCGAACTTTTAGGGGCAAGCAATTTTATGGTTGATTATTATAATAATAATAATAAAACTTTATTCATAGATTATGGGACGTAGAATTCGGAAAAAATTACCCGGACTATCGGAAAGTAATGCCACACCCTTAAAAAGAGGTTGAAGGGTGAAAACCCCGTTTTCGAGATTTTTTTCAGAATAATTACAACGAAATAAAAATAAAATAATAAAACTAGTGTGAAACAACAAGTTGCCCAATAGGATATTTGACTAAATTTTAAAATATTTTGTAAATTGTGCGTATGTTTATATACATATATACAGGGTCCTCCAATAATGGCAAAATGTAGTACTTAAGTATCAATGAAATTTTTGATATAAATTAATAGTTAAAACGGATAATACTGATGTAAAAAATTTATTTCTTTTATTTAAAAAAAAAATATGAAATGTTACAAAATTGAAAAAACATAAAGATAAAAGACCAAAATAAATGTTCTAAATGTCTTCTTTTTTCATCCAGGCTCAAATCAATTCGCCGGCATGTGTTTTTCATCAGCACGGCCTACTTCAGTGCATAAAAGTGTAATAAAAAGGTTAATTTTATTAAAAGTATTGAATATTTGAGAAACTATGGGGTTTAGACATAGGACATTCCCTATACAAATTGAAAAGGAGAAAAAATCCCATCGAATAGCGAAATAAAAAAAGGGTAGTCGCATTTGAAAAAAATGAGTTTTATCATTTTTAAGTTTGCAAATTTTGACATTTTTTATGGACACCCTGTATAATTAAATTCAAATTGGTTATTACCAAAATGTTACTCTTTATCAGGACTAATATTGTTATTAAAAAAATCAATCGCTTCAAAAAAAACGAGGTCGCTACGATTTTTTAATGTTGACCCTGTTTATGGATTCTTTTTCGGAAAAAAAATATAATTTGGCAACACTGTCACTAAATCAAAAAATGAATAGATGATAATGTGGAGATTAAAATATGACATCGGAATACTGAAAAAATTATAGGGGGTTCCATTTAAAAAAATGTTTGTTTTTGTTACAGCGCAAAAATGGGACAACCTGTATTATTGAAAATAATTTTACGGCGTAGATGTTTTCAAACCAATAATATTATGTACCAAACTTTTTTTTCTATCACATACTGGAAGTGCGCTAGGAATGCCGGCGCACTATTAGAGGACCCTGTATAGATATAATAATAGATACTTTCTTAGTATCTTTTTCTAAAATAATGCCGAAAATACGCTGAAAATAATCTTTTTCTATTTAAATGGAAAATTCCCGCTAAAACGCGCATTCAAAGGCACGTGGTATACGTGACGTAACAAAATAAAATTAAATCAACCAATAGGGATCGAGTATTCTGACGTTTTTAGTAAATAACTACGTCATACCAGTAGCAGTTCATTTAATTATAGTAATATATTACACTATTTAGAACATTTTAGAATATTTGAGAAATACCCATATATTATAAAAAAAATATGTTATGTTCCGAAGGTATGCCGGCTAAATATGACCCTGGAACTACACAATCCAATTTTCCGAATTTCCCCTATATATATAAAATAAACATCGAAGAACAATAATTCATTGCAAAAAGGCCGGTACTGTTATTATTAAACAATTCGACCTATCTTCACATCTTCCGTGGAAGACATTCGGCGCCAGGTTGCGTATAAATATATCGCCAAGGCGGGCGAGCGAGCGGTAGAGAGAGCTGACGGTGCAAGATTCCGCGACAATAAAACCGCACGCACAAATAACCGGAAGCATGGAATTACGCAACAACAGGCGGCTCCACGGTCTGGGACTTCCGGCGACATTACGGAATGATGCTGATACATCATTGTTGTAACTTAAGACACGCGCAAATACCTTGGTGGTAGAAATGCTTTAACGGTGTTTGTCGTTCAAGATTAATTTATATTATAGACGTATTTATTTTTTTAAGTACACGAAAAAAAAGAAAACCTGATGAATTACAGTTTTTCCCTGTACATTGTAGCATTATAAAATATTTTTACAATCTGAAACTGTAATAATGTTTGCAAATACTCAATATAAATTGTTGAATAAACTGCATTATAGCCTAAAATTATATACTGACAAAATTTAATATTAATTTTTAAAATAAAAAAACATGGTAAAATTTAAAAGAACGTCTACTACAATTCAATATACTGTATAGCAGTTTCTATGACGGCGATAGGCCAGATATGAAAAGTAATTTATACTTATAATTTATAGAGAATGTACGTGAAATTTTCATATGCAAGAAATTAAATTAAAGAATAGCGTATATTACTTTTTCAGAGTAAATACATTTTAATAGGTGCTATGTTAAAATTTACCAGTATGTCATTGTAATTTTTCATTTACTTTATTTTAATTTTTTATCGACTTTTCTGTTAATTTTTTTCAGAAGTTGATTCTGTCCTCAGGTTCACAGCATTTTCTGTTAATTTTTAAAAGAATATTCTCTCCGTGTGTTATTACAGAATTACAGTTTCAGAGAGTAGAAAATATAAGGTTGTCGCTTACTATCTGGGATGTACCAGAGAAAAACTGTAATACTTTAGGTTTCTTTTTTCTGTACACGAATTAAGGTATACGTCTAACATACTGTCAAAAACGATTTCGTTTCGAAAAATTTTGTTTTTAATTTATATCCAGAACACGTGTAGGTACCTACATTTAATGGAATATTTTAATTTGTTATTAAAAGTAAAAAAAAAGTTTAATTTAATTTGAAAATTGAAATAGACAGAACGTTATATAATAGTAACATGTACTAATTTGCTGTAATGGCAGAGCTAGTTTTTCATTATTTTGAATAAATTACACGTGAATATATTTGTTTTATAATTTTTATAGTATTTAAAAGGGTTGAAGTTTCGAATAATTAGTTTTTAAAATGTCTCTTGTATAATTTCAATAAATAGAGCACTTTTGGTAAGTTCTCTCATTTATCGTGTGTTAGAAACTCTATTTTTAATATCCAATTATTCAAAAACCATACATCCAATATTTTAAATAAAATTTTGTAAAATATATGAGTTATCCATAAATAACATACTTATTAAAATTTTAGACTTTTATACATGTAATAATCGAATAACCTTAAGAAATTTTAAAAACCGCATATAAAAAATCGTTCCAAAAAGACAGCTCATTTTGTAAAGCATAATTTTAAATACTTAAAAAAAAACTAAAAATACTGGAAAATATAAAAGAATTAAATTTAATAGTTTTTAAAGTTGCTTTTATTATTTTATTTCTTAAACAGTTTTTATTTTTGTTTGGTACCGACTTCAAAAACTGTTAAAAATTATTAATTTTTCCATTTTGAGTGGCATATCTCAAGTCCATGGTCAGATTCTGATAAAATTTATATGGGAATACTTCGGGAGTATAGTATTTCGAAAATCGTCCAAATCGGTGCATATTTAACACTAGAAAGACGGGAAAATCTACCTACCTACAAAGACGGCGACCGATCAAATGACTACAAATTTACTGAATATCTTTTTTTATGAGTAATTAATAAATGTCAAGTAAAGAAATAAAAGTAGATGTAATGTATGTTTAATTTTAATATTTATACACAATTTTTACATGTTACAAGAGCCGCAAAGCAGTTTTTTACAAGTATAAGTATCACATACTTTATTAGTTTTATTTTTACATTTCTGAATAAGACATTCTCGCCTTCTTCGAATTTCCTGGGCTTTTTTCACAAATTACTCACAATAATATCGATACACAATTACAGGCTTATTTGACTGACAATTTATATACGTATTTATTGTTGTACCCTCTCATACAACAATTAAAAACATATTTATCAGATCATAGCCGTCAAAAGGTCGCCGCCGTCTTTGTCGGTATATCAACATTTCAAACAATAAAGAAAATAGATGTGAATTATTTTGATACATAGTTTCATTTAACTACTAGTATTAATAAATGTCACAAAGTCTCATTACGGTAAGTCAAATAGTTTTTGATTTTGAATTATTCAATATTATAATTGAAATTACCGTCAAATGACTGCTCCTGTCTTTCTAGTGTTAAGGAGTTATGCTCGAATATTCATAAAAAAATATATACAGCTGAATTGGAAAGTCGGTTAAAAAAGGAATACACTCCTAAAATTTCACGTTTCTAGCTCCAGGGATTTTGACTGTGTGTTGATGAGCCAGTCACCCTTTATATTCATATATTTTAGCTGGAATATCTTGCAAAATTTGAGAATTAAACCCAATTAAAAAGCATTTACCAATACCTGATATTTTTTCAATTGTATAGATAGAAAATTCAATATTTCCGAACACGTTCCATTATACCTCTTTTCTCTTATTCTTAACCACTCTTACATACACTATTTCTCAAAGTGTTCAATTTCAACTGTCTACAAAATGAAATTGAACGCTTTGTTACCTTTTCAAGCTTTCGTTTTTATTATAAAAAAAATATTTTTATAAAAATTGTATAATGCTATTTTTAAACTATCTGCATATATAGTTATATTTTAGGTAGGTATAGAACAAAAAAGTATATATTTTAAAATTTATTCTTAAAAAAATATAATTTACTGATTGTAAAAATTTATAAAATTTAAGTCTGGAGAAAAGGGCAGTCCGAAGCAAATTTGAACAATTTTTTTCAATTAAAATAAAAGTAACTCGCCCCAGATTACCCTACTTGACATCATTAGAAAAATAACAGAGATATTTCGATGAAACTGAAAATAACAAGACATTCATTTTTTTTAAATCATTGCAAAATTTCAATGTTATTAGGACAATAGTTTAAGAGATATTAAATAAACAAATCAATATGCATTAATTAATGTGAAAAAAAGAAAGAGAGATGCATCTATGTAATTTTGCATGCTCCATAGGCATTCGAATAAATTAAAAAATATATATCACGGGATCAAAAGAACAATGATACCTACTCGAACGTGAAATTTTAAAGAGATCGACTGTTTTAAACTCGAGATAATTGTCATCAAAGTTTGCGATTTTTGTACGTATTCGATATACCAAATACGTATTAGGGCCGTTCTATTAATTTTCATGACCAAACGCTTCGACAGATTTTGATTAAAAAACTACCAAACAGCAAAAGGTTATTATTCTGATATGTGACAAAAATTTCAAAATGATTGATCTTTTTGTTTTAAAAATACAACTTGTATTTTAAAAAGAAAATGATGGACCGTTTTATCATAATATATGAGAATAATAACATTTTACTGTTTGGTAGTTTTTTATCAACATCTGTCGAATTGTTTAGTCATAAAATTAAGAAAACGGCTCTAATATGTACTAATACAACCATGGAAAATATTAAACTTTAACAAAAATCGACATGTCGACGGATTGAATAAAATAAATCAGGCAACACTGTGCGCAAGTTGATGTGTACAGAAGAGAAAGAGTTTTCTTGAATTTTTATAACATCCGTTTGAAGGTGCGCGCGGCTGGTGGCTCTATTTGTTGATGTGTTTGTAATTTGAGAAAATATATTCATAGTATTGGTGTGTTTGTAATAGTCAATATAGACTTGATCAAAAATTCTCTGCAGCAACGCAAATTTTTTCGACATTTTACCATGGTATTATTAGCGTAACTTTTTGATAGTACTGTAGCACGAGAACTGCATTAACCCTTTGTAGCCCCATGTGACATTTCTGTAACAAACCTCAATAATCCCGCTAATATACGTATTAAATATATTTAGTTCATTCAAATATGTGTAACACTACTGTTACATACCACTGAATAACTTAGTATCATGTAAAATTCACAGATGGCATAACCTATTGACTTACGTAACTATTGGCAGTAAGGCAGGATCAGATCCGGTTATTGGCCGATTTGGGTAGAAAAAAGAAAACGTTGTAAGTTTCCCCAGTGTATGGTGTTTCATAAACAGTTTGCGAAAAATGCGGTGTAGCATTATGCTACAACAAACTAAATAATTGTTTCAGATCCTGCATTACGACATAAGTGTTTTTTTACGATTAACTCACAGTAATGTCACTCCCAAAAAGTCAAATAAATAATTAAAAATAAATATTTTTAAATTTCTGAAAAATAGGTACCTACGTGTTTTTTTATATGCCTAAACTTGTCTCTTTATCAACATAATTTAAACTTTTAAGATCTTGAGTTATAAAGAGTTAATACTAATTTTAACTTAAAATTAATAATTGTACTTTTGCCGAACGGGCAATTTATAAAGACACTTAATATTTAGTACATGAATATGAATTATTATTTAAATAAACGACATACCAACGTAGATTTGAGTAATGCCAAGAAAGTAATGTGACATAAATGTGATAATCTAACAACGCAATATAATTTTCATTTAAAACTCACGTGCAAAACTTCCATAACAAGTTTAGTTTCGGCTAAAGTTGACAAGATGTAATTGGTTTCATTATATCCATTTGAGGGAAAACATTTTCCTTGTAGTAAACTCGTGGAAATTTATTTCAGCTAAGAAAAATTGATACTTGAAAAATAAAATTTAATAATAACTTTTTAATATTTATATCTACCTATTAACTCTATATTTCGTCTCTATTTGTCAGTTTATAACTTGAGAACAACTGATCAGATTTGTATGTGATTTTCTTTAATATAGATAAGTTATAAGATAATAATATTTATTTGATTTTTTTTATACAAATCAAAACTGAAATATTGAAAATTATACAACTTTCCCCAATTTTCGAAAAAAATCATTGTATCAACTTTAAATTCATTCTGTATATCGCACCCCCGCAAAAAGAGTGCCACAATTCAAAAAATATCATATTTGAGATAAATATGTAGAATGATTCCAAATTACTACATATTTCTACTAAGAAATTGTCATTAATGTACTTCGTGTACCTACCGTCAAAACTAGCATATTTTTAAAAAAATGCCACATTTTTAAAATAATTAATCACTAGGGGTCAGTCCGCGGTGACGGTCGTGACATTTCAACTCGGATTGGAGTTCATAATTTCTAAATAATACTAGTAAATAACATGGTTTTACCTTTATTCTGTAGATCTTAATGCAATACATGTATATTGAAAGAATAAAAAGTCTACAGTTATTTTACAAAAAATTGTCAGCGTTCAAAGCTCTGTGGCGGTTGTGACGCCAACTATTGCAAGTTTTGCAACCTCTATCCAAAAACCCGAAAGTTTAGCGAAAATATTGAAGTTACTTTATAATAATCATACTTTAATATGTTACGAATAAATTATTTTTTAGTTACACAAGAGCATCAGGTAAATACGTAATCTATTTAACTGGTTATTACCCAATAAACATCGTGACGGTTGTGACAGAAAATTGTGACGGTCGTGACACGTTGAATAAAAGGATACAATAAGAGTACTATTTGTGTGTTTAATTGCTTATTGATATTATAAACTAATACTTATAACAATTATTTATCAAATACATCAATAGACTCATTAAATTTATAATAAATGCGGTTACCCTTAGTCATTATTGTTGGTGAGGGTAATTTTTTTTTAATTCGGTCAAACGTCACGTTTGATATGTAATTATCAAAGACTTTTAATAGTTTGCCATGAGCGTCACTTATTGTCAAGTAAGTTATTGCGATTTCACATTATTTGTTGTCTTTTTCGAAAAAAAAAAAAAATTTTTTGTAATATTTTGAAAATTATTTAAAAAATTTTTAATTTTCTTTTGGTTTATGAAAATTGATGTTAAATAGCTTGTTAATTTTATATTTTAGTATTCATTTTCGTAAAATATTTTTTTAACTATCTGGTATCGATTACCGCGGACTGACCCCTAAGCATTTTAATAGTTATATTAGGTACTATTTTTCAAACATCACAGGAATATTGAAATATTTAAATTAAATACTGTGTATCAGTCCTCATCCTATACTACCTTTACAATTTTGATTTACCTAAATTATTATAATTTCATTTATTCCTATTCCCTCAAAACTACATTTTTTGAGTCGTGACACTTTTTTTACGGATGTGCAATATTACATAGTTCTCGTACTTAGAAACCAAAATAGAATGCAATTATTAATTCTTATGAAGAAAGATTCTGAAGTACCTACATAAAATAAATAAAATGCAACCTTTTCGTTTTTCGTCTTACATTAGTGCAGTTATTTTATATTTACACTCACCGCTGTATATAACGACGGTATCGGTAATTTAACCGCTCTATATAACGACACATCGTCGCACCGCCTACTGTGCTAACTTTAATGTCAATTAACCCACCGATATGCGCATGTATCCTACAGATACATTGTGATTTTATATTGGTTCTAAAGGACACGTTTCAAAAGCTAGAACTTCCTCCTCCCGTGTATCTTCCTAGCTCCCGTGGTGGTTTGTAACAGTATGTCAAGTGATTACAAAGTAGTCAGTGGTTTTTATATATTGCTGTTTTGTATCTCACAGATACACGCCTACTATACTACTACCTGCTATACTAGTGCAAAACGTACCCGTCTTTCAAAATATTGTTGTATAAATTGTAAAAAGTTTTTATGTCTTGAACATTGTTCAGTAATTTGCACAGATTGTATTTCTAGAAATTTTTTTTTGAGTTGAAATTTACCAAAGTATGCATTTTTTCAGTTTTGTTTCAACCATTTTTTTTTTCAATTTATAAAAATACCATTTATTTAATTTATATGTGTTTAAGTGTTTTATATATCTGATATTTCATAAAACTAAATGCAAATAAAGTATTTTAAATTAATAGGTGTTTAATATGAAAATATTGAAATGTATTTGAGAGATACATACGCGCCCATTCATGTAACTTTCTATGCGCGCCTATCGGAGGGTTAACGAATTTCGTTTTAGGAAAATGGTCGCTATATAGAGGGTTGGTCGGTCGTTGTGTCGAGCGGTCGTTAATTAGAATATTGTTATATAGAGCGGTAAGTATAAAGAGAAAAACCATTCATGAAACAGGATTCCATTAAAAGAGAAAGTGGAAAATGTATAATGAAGGTAACACTGATAAAAAATTAAAAACCTGCATTCTGCAGTAATTATTTATTTATAACCACGAGTTAGCAATTACACATTTGCTACTGTAGTTAATTTAAAAAGAAATGTATTCTGTTTGCTTTATAAATATTTCTGGTTAAAAAAAATCAGGGAAACGAAAATTTATCTACCTTAATATATTTATTTATATCAGATATTTATTTATCTATACAAAAAAGTTCATTCTTTTTTTCATTTAATAACTAATTAAATTGAATAACATTATTATTTTGATACACATAGAACTACGTCTTCTCGGTCGGTAATAAGGGGTAACCTTAAGAAATAAGCAACTTCAAAATTTAAAATAGATTTTTTTAAGACGATTAAATTTTTTTAATTTCCATTTTGAGTAGTGTATCTTTGAAGTCCATTGTCAGATTCGGATGAAATTTATAAGTGACCGCCTCGGGAGTATACCCTTAAAAAAAAAAAAAAATCATCCAAATCAGTACATATTTGTGGAAGTTATGCCCGAACATTTATAGGTACTTACATAAAAAATATAAACATACCTACGTCAGTTAAAAAAATACTACTTTTGCTATATTATCATTTAATTAACAAGAATTTCCGAGGGGGGTGTATGTTTATTCAACCCCCCCCCCCCACCACTCCACTGCTTATTATTTATATTTATAATACAATTTTCTATTCAAGTATATTTGATACGGTGTTTAGGGTTCCGTAGAAAACTAGGAACTATTATAGTCCGTCCGTCCGTCTTGTAAAAATTTTAACATAATAAGATGAAATTTGGTATACGGTCGTAGATTGATGACTAAAAAACAGAAATGATAAGATTTTTGAAAAAAAAAATATTTTTTAACCCCGCTTCCATAAAATGGTGTTTAAAAAAAAAACTTCACCTACCCCATTGAGTGGGTTGTCGTTAGAAAGGTCTCATAAAATGCAACAAAAAATGTACCAGAACCTATTGATTTTAACCCTTCAATCATGATGTATTTGCTCTCCAAAGTCATTATAAAAGCGCTCCCCCCTTTATTTTCTAAACTATCAATTCAAAAAATCTGAAAAAATTTCAGAATGAAGCTTTTAATTAGTACTTTCACTAAAAATTATAACAAACATTTTGTCAAAAATATTTTGACCCCCCTTTCATAGACTGAAAAAAGAACTCACATTTTTTTTATTTACCCCATTGATTGGGGTGTCATTTGATAGGTCTCTTAAAATGCAATAATAAAAGCTAAATGATTTTTTGATTTTAACCCTTCAATCACGAAAATTTTGAAATAACTTTTTATAAATCGTAGTGAGAATGACTACGGAACCCTATCATGTGCGTGCCCAACACGCACTTGCCCGTTTTATTCACCACTACTTTTTAATTTAATTAACAATAATTTTATCTAGGGTGTATGGGGGTCAAACTCACCCACCCTTCCCTTGCTTATTATTTATATTTATAATAAAACGTTTCTCTATTCAAGTATGTTCAATACGGTTGTTTTTTTTATCACTATTTTTTAAAGTATGTTTTTATACAAATTTCAGAGAATTTATCCGTTACAGTATGAATATAGCAACGTAAACGGTGTTTCTCACTGATTGGTTCTCACAACTGAAATGAGTTTGGCAGAAACCAGCTCGTTCCCTCATCACAATAGGATTTCGTTTCGTTTTATATTTCACTCGATCTAATTCCGTAAGTTCAGCAGTTTGAACATGTTCTTGTTCTTTTTTTCCATCTCCTCTTTTTCCGACCATCTCTGTTTGACATACTATTTTTGTAAATAAAAAACTATACAAGTCTTTAGGCTTCCGCGGTGATCTTGATAAAGATTTTATTTCTGGGTGTAAGGCGGCTATTACACTTTCAAATAAATATCATATTTTTTGATCAACGAAATTTTATCACATTTCTTTGATAGTGTAATATCCGCCTATGGGTCAGTCCGCGGTAATCAATACCAAATAGTTAAAAAAAAAATTTATGAAAATGAATACTAAAACATAAAATTAACAGGTTATTTAACATCAATTTTCATAAACCAAAAGAAAATTAGAAAAATGTTCATTTTCAAAATATTTCAAAAAATTTCCAAAAAATTTAAAAAAAGACAACAAATAAGGTGAAATCACAATAAGTTACTTAAGAGTAAGTGACGATCGTGGCAAACTATTAAAAGTCTTTGACAATTACATATCAAACGTGACGTTTGACCAAATTAAAAAAAAATACCCTCACCAACAATAATGACTAAGGGTGACGCATTTAATATAAATTTAATGAGTCTATTGATGTATTTGATAAATAATTGTTATAAGTATTAGTTAATATTATCAATAAGCAATTAAACAAACAAATAGTACTCTTATTGTATCCTTTTATTCAACGTGTCACACCCGTCACAATTTTCTGTCACACCTGTCACAATGTTTGTTGAGTAATAACCAGTTAAATAGATTTAGTTTTTACCTGATGCTCTTGTGTTACTAAAAAATAATTTATTCGTAACATATTAAAGTATGATTATTATAAAGTAACTTCAATATTTTCGCTAATATCTTGAGTTTGCAAGACTTGCAATAGTTGGCGTCACACCCGTCACAGGGCTTTAAAGGCTGGCATTTTAATCTAAATAATCTTAGGCCCTTTATTCTTTCAATATATGTACAATGTACATGTATTACATTAAGATCTACAGAAAAATGGTAAAACCATGTTATTAACTAGTGTTATTTAGAAATTATGAACTCCAATCCGAGTTGAAATATCACACCCGTCACCGCGGTCTGACCCCTATGTTAAATGTGATAAAATTTCTTTGATCAATGAAATATGACAGTGTAATAAGTCATCTTTTATAATATTCATAATATTTCTCTGATCATAGATAATGACAGTCTCAATATTTGATAAAATCTTTGTCAAAGATCTTTGACATATTTATTTGATAGTGTAATAGCCGCCTAAGTCACGTCGATTTATATGTCCACTGCAATATGTTACGAAACGTTGGCCGATAACCAAATCAACGCGGCTTACACCCAGAAGCCAAAATCTACAATAAAAAACTGTTCTTATTTATATTTTTACAGGGCTCTTACTCTTTAAATGGGTGATTCACCCATAAGGTTCAATTTTTTAAACTTTTTTTCACTGTAATTAATTTGTAAAAAAATTGAGTCATATTAAACCTTATTTAGTTGGCATCTTAGGGAGGGGGGCACACTTACTTTCCGGAAATAAATAAAATATTATCTAACTATTGGTGAAAACCGCATTGAAATCGGTTCAGTAATTCCCGAGTCAATAAGCCTCATACAAACGAACATTCAGAGATTGAAATAAATAGATGCAGGGACATGATTAAAAGTTTTTTTTAAGGGGGATGGCCACTGTGACGGGTCAAAAAATTGCAAATTTTTGGTAATTTTTTTCACAGATATAACTAATAATTTTTTAATCATGTAAAGGACATTTTATTAAGTATATATTCAACTTATTTAATATCAATTTTTATTGAAAAATATTAAATATTTACAAAGTTATGAGCCTCGATGTGACATCCAAAAAAAATTTTTTCTCTATGGTCGACTCGAAATTTCGAGAAGGGTTATATGAAAAAAATAAATAAAAATTTTATCAATATCTATATGAATGTAGCTATCGTTGCACGTAGCCGTTTTTTTTTTTAATTTTATTTTTTCACAAAATGGCGACCTATTTTTTATAATTAGAGCGGTTTTAAAAATAGTAATTATCAAAATTTCAAAAATCGGCTACGTGCAACGATAGCTACTACAATTACGAAAATTATAAAAAAAAAAAAATGATTGAAATCGGTTCATTAGTCTTTGAGGAATCGTGTCGACCAGGTCGAAAAATGTCATTCCGAGATAAACGTGTTTTTGTTATGTCATAACAGGCCGTGCTTCATCGTCTCACTAAATTGACTATAACTCCGTCAATTTTCAAAATTTTAACTCAATTTTTTGTATACATATTTATGAATATGTAAACTTTAAAAAAATCTAAGAAAAAAAAATTTATATTTTTTTCCGTCACAGTGGCCATCCCCCTTAAATTTATTAATTGCCCAGCTATTAGGAGTGATAGTGTGATTTATGTACCTTACAACACTCATGAGATTTCTAGGTTCACGTAGGTGCAGGTTTGATTAAAAACAGTCCACTAATTTTTAAGTTAAAAATTATTTTATAATTAATAAAAAAATCATCATATTTCATGTGACAACAATGAAATTTCCCCTTAATACCTCCCTGTAAAATCAATCCTGCAAACGATCATTAATATAGCATAAAACAACTCTTTTTCTTCTTTTTAATGTAACATAGTTACGTTTGTTGGAGTTATACATTATTATGAAATTATTTCCGTGTTTTGTTATAATTTTACATTGTTGTCAAATACTACAATGGAGGAAAATATACGTAAAAATTCGCTTCATTTAATTTTTACAAATGAACTGAGATTTGTAATGTTTTTTTTTTAGATTAACTACGTTGTAAATGTCATTTTTTTTACCGTAATCATATTTACGGTACTGAAATAATTTATAAAAAGAAGACATGATATTTTAAAAGCTAGATTATCGCGAATATTCTTTTTGTGTTCTTTTTTTAGTGTGTTAATTATTTTATCTTTTTTTTCGTTTATTTATGAATTCATTCTATTGTAAGCATATTTTTTACTTTTTTATACATACATGAAATGTAATGTATAAATAAAGTATAGTGATCACGAAAAAAATCGAACTCGAGATTTTAACGGAATTACATGTTTTGAGGGTCCCTGAATCATATACCACCATTAACTCAATGACGTTGTGTGTGTGTCTGTATGTCTGTGAACGCTCTACAGCCAAAACTGCAATACTTACGAACGTGGAATTTCAAACTGAAGGTTCTTGTATACTCTAGATGTGCACCTCCTATTTTTGAAAACCATCATTAAACCGGAAACGGATGTTTACTGGTGTCAATTTTTGAACTTTACGAATTATTTTTAAAACGGTGCGCAGTAGAAAAAAATATTTTAGATTAAAGTTGTAGAAGGGACTTTTATCTATAATATATGTTCTATTCATTTTCCCCCCAAAAATTTGTTTTTAGGAAATAATCGATTTTCTAAAAAAAAATATTTTTTCGATTTATTTTTTAAACGGAGTTGTAGAGAATATTATTTTCTATAATTTATGTTCTATTCTTTTTTTTGTATCTTATGAATTAACAAAAAAAAAAAAAAATTTTAGTTTTAATGATTTTAATTTAAAATGATTTGAATAATTTAGTTATCTATGAAAATTTTAGCATTTATTATTAGAAGTGTCAAAATTGAAATCTATCAAAATAAATACTTGTTAATACAATAAACACTAATCTTAATTGATTTCGTTTAATATTTAATGTCAATATTAAATAATATGTATCAATTTCATTCACTGAAAATCATTTTGTAAGTAAAAAATTTTAAAATCAAATATTAAATTATAAAAGTAATCACATATTAATACTTCGGTGTCATGATGTATAAAAAAGTCTCGTGCCTGCCAAGGCAGTTTATTTATATAGGCAATACTCTGCACATAACGTGAATTTTCGACATTTTTTAATAATAAACACTATGAGCTCTAAGCGATCATTAGATTTAATTAAAACAAATTTTAACCCTGGAATTTCCCCGATAAAAACATACAATTAGAAAGAATACAATTTTATTGCAAATCAATACGTTTTCTTTTTAAATAATTTTTTTAAGGTTAACAAAATATGAATTTAAAAAGCAGCAACCAACGTGGAGGTCTATAGTATTTCAGGAGTCTATTGAGGGTATATGGAAAATTTTGATGTCTATTTAAATTGGGACAAGCAAATATCTCGAAAATTAAGGTTTTTCAGAGACAATGTTTGCTACAAAAGTTTCTGGGTTAAATGGGGGAAAACCAATGGAGGTAATTTTTTTTATTTTGAGTGGAGGTTTTAAGGTCATTTTGGGGTCGACTTCATTTTTTTAAATGGAAACATATTTCTTTTTTTACATATTCGTATCTTACAGAAAAAAAGAAACAAAAAGAAAAGTTTTTTCAAAATCCTCAATTAAAAAGTAAAAATATCAAAATACAAAAAAAAATATTTTAAAAAATCCTAAAATTAAAAAAAAATCACATTTTTAAATGTAACTGTTACTTAAACATGCATAGTTTATAATTATAATTAATAATTTAGATTTTTTTTTTAATAAAAACAAATAAAAAATTTAAAAAATAGATTTAAAAAATGCCCGTGAATTTGAGGATTTTGAAAAACTTCTTTAAACATAAATTGTTTCTTTTTTTCTGCAAAATTTGAATATGTAAAAAAAGAAATAGGGTTCCATTTAAAAAAATGAAGTTGACCCCAAAAATTAAAAACTCCACTCAAAGTCAAAATGTTTACCTCCATTGGTTTTCCCCCTTCTAACCCTGAAACTTTTGTACCAAACATTTTCCCTGAAAAACCTTAATTTTCGAGATATTTGCTTGTCTCAATTTAAATAGACCACCCGGTATATACATGCAGTTGCAAAAATAAAATTAAAAAATCATTACAATTATTGTATAATATACAAAATATAATTACCTAGAATGACCTATTTTTGCTTTCTGCTTTCAAAAGGAATCTAAGTGTAAAAAGAAACCCTTGTCTTCATAAGTGGTACATTACGGAACACTTATCGCACGAATGAAACTCGCAATCGACCATTTTTTAAATACATTCAATCTCAGCTTTCAAAAATGAATCCTTCTCTAATTTACATATAAATACAAATTTCCCCCTCCCATTTTTCTTACGACACTTGCTGTCTTCCCCTCCCCCCTTTCTTCGTACATTCTCCATCCATCTGAAACTAATCCTGAAACACGAGATGCACTAAATTACAAGTAACTATCCTTCGTTCCCTATAGCAGATGTAACTAAGCTAGCAGCAGGAATACTAGCGGCAGGAATCATTGTTGCTGAACACGTCCTGAGAGGCTTCTGCAGGACTCAAACAAGGACATTATCCTCTTATTTGCAGGATTATCCTATGTCCGCTATGTTCGACATTGCTATTGTTTCAGCATCTCTGATGTGAAATTGTCGTAGATTCAACTCATGTGTTGTTTTATTCTCCTCTGAAAATTAGACGATACTCTTGATTAGATTTTGTTTACACTTAACTTCTAGTTAGTTTTTAATTTCATTTCAAATACAAAAAAAACATGATAATTAGATTTTGTTAACCTCTGGTTTATTTTTAACATTTCTTTGTTTTAAGTTAAAAGTTCAAAGACAAAAAATAGCATTTAAGTTTTGTTTTATTCAATTACAGTTAGCAATACTGTAATTACTGAAAACTATATTTTTGTTTCATGACTTTTATAGATAGGTACATACATACAGGGGCGTATTTAGTGGAAGTACAGGGGTGCATGACACTCGGACATCAGAGCAGCGGGAGGTTAATTATTATTTTTTATTTTTTTCATAAATTGTCACATTTTTTTGTTATATAGAGTATACAAATAATTAAGGGTTGGGGGATGGAGGGTTACAAATTGTTTTATTATAAATTGTATAAGGAATATATTGGCCTTTTTAGATATTGTTCTACATTTGGGTCAGTCAGCGGTGATGGGTGTGACATTTCAACTCGGATTAGAGTTAATAATTTCTAAATAATACTAATTAATAACATGGTTTTACCATTTTCTGCAGATCTTAATGTAATACATGCAGTGCCGGCCTTTGCGATTCTGGCGCCCCAGGCGAGATTTTTTTTGACGCCCCCCCCCCCCCCCCCCAATGGCGAACGACAAAAAAAAGTCTGACGGACAAAAAAAATTAGTGATAATTTGAAAAAAAAAAAATATTTATTAAAATTAATGATTAAAAAATGTAAAGAGTTGAGTAATCAATGTTGCCATTACACACTTTTAATTGCTGAAGAAGAACATTATTGGATTTCAAACTTATTTAAAGAAGCTATTGTGGTCTTCCACCGCCCCTCTCGGCCTGGCGCCCCGAACGATCGCCCTACCCCCCCCCCACCCTAAAACCGTCGCTGTGCATGTCGATAGTGCAGTTTTTATTTGACACTTACTATTATTCCAGTGTGTTCAGAAACTTCACACACAAAGATTGGAAATTTCGTAAACTATTTTTGATATTAAGGTAGTTGGTCCGTAAACATGTTTTCGTCAGATTTTGTTTAAATTGCACAGGAATATTCCCTAGATTAATATCTGAAAAATAGCCCATTTTTATTAAAATTGACCATCTCAAAGTCATGAAAAACGATCTCAAAGTTTATATTTTTAACACAGCTTATATGGACTTACCGTACACTAACGTAACGTTTTATTAGATAAAATTTAAACGTAGCGTCAGATTTTCATAAAAAACTGACATGTTGTATATTTATATGAAAGAAAACTGTATACAAAAAATTGGAATTATTGACCATCCCGTTATTAAGATTTAACCAGATTTAACTACCAAACCATCACATAAATTACAGTATTGTTGACAATGTGGCAACAACGTATTCATTTGATTATAGTAAAAAATACACGAAATAATGAAATAATTTTTTACAAAATATGATAAGTGGATTGAAGGGAATTATAATCGATTTCATTAATTATTAATATATTCTGTGGTAGCTTAGATGATAAAATATAATCATTTGACAAGTAGTTAATAGTAGATAATGTACAGCGTTGCCATGATCATTTCTCTAAATTAAAAATATGTACTCATGGCCTAATGTGATCACATTATGACGGACCAACTACCTTAAGCATTTTTTTATTTTATTATTTTGCAGAAAAAGTCAAAATTATTATTAAAAAAATATGTAAGGCTTAAATTTGGCGCCCTAGAACAGAACATAGAAAATAAGTTTATAACAATTGGCGCCCCCACGGCTCTGAATACATGGATATTGAAAGAATAAAAGGTCTACGGTTATTTTACAAAAAAATGTCAGCGTTTAAAGCCCTGTGACGAGTGTGCCGCCAACTATTGCAAGTCTTGCAACCTCTATTTAAAATCTCAAAAGTTTTGCGAATATATTGAAGTTACTTTATAATAATCATACTTTAATATGTTACGAATAAATTATTTTCTAGTAACACAAGAGCATCAGGTAAATACGAAATCCATTTAACTGGTTATTAGTCAAAAAACATTGTGACAGATATGAAAAGTTGAATAAAAGGATACAATAAGGGTACTATTTGTGTGTTTAATTGCTAATTGATATTATTAACTAATACTTATAACAATTATTTATCAATGACATCAATAGACTCGTTAAAGTTATAATAAATGCGGTCACCCTTAGTCATTAATGTTAGTGAGGGTTAATTTTTTTTAATTTGGTCAAACGTCACGTCTGATATGTAATTGTCAAAGACTTTAAATAGTTTGTCACGATCGTCACCTATTCTTAAGTAAGTTATTGTGATTTCACCTTCTTTGTTGTCTATTTTGAAATATTTTGAAAACTAAAATTTTTCTAATTTTCTTTTGGTTTAAGAAAGTTGATGGTAAATATCCTGTTAATTTTATATTTTAATATTCATTTTCGTAAAATATTTTTTTAACTATCTGGTATCGATTACCGCAGATCGACCCATTTGTTAGTTCTTGAAATAAAATGTGACAAAATTTATACTTGATTAATAAAGTTTTTTTATAATTTAACAATTCTTCCATTCATTCCCCTTGTTGATAAAAATGAATGAATTAAATTAACCGTGTAATTCGATCAAAAAAATTAAAATCATTTTTTATGTTTCCACGCCACTGTCGTATATAATACAATGACAGCAAAATAATTTATGTCGATCATTACTGTTTTATATTTGATGCCAATAAAATGGCTGTATATGAATTCATTAGAAGCTCAAACAAATTTAAATCATCTAACTTAATTATGACTGACAGTTTGAAACAATATTCATCAATCAAATATAATTACACAAGAGTGGTGGAACAAGACCCTACGATGTGTTTAAAACAGTGGCACCGCATAGAGAGGGGTGGGGGGAAGGGAGATCTCAGCATAACACTCAAACGATCGCAAATTAAAAAAGTTTTTTTTTGTATTAAATAAATCTTCAACAGTTCATAAATTGTATCAAGATTAATTTATTTATTTAAATACAGGTGTCCCGTAAGTAAAGACCCATTTTATTTTGTTATGTGGTGTTAACTGTTTACACCGAGAAAACAAAATAGAAACACGGTGTTTTTTTGATTAAAAAGCAATAAACCCTATACAATTTTAAATACGAAGTATTTTATAGACACGATGTTTCTGATTTGTTTTTTCGGTGTAAACACCGCATTAGAGTTGATTTTTTAAGGTCATTCGATCATTAGAGCAATGTATAGATAAATATCTAAAATTTATATATGTTATTTATGGATAACTCATATTTTACTAATTTTTATTTAAAATATTGGACGTATGGTTTTTGAATAATTGGATATTAAATATAGAATTTTTAACATATGATAAATTACAAAACTTGCCAAAAGTGCTCTATTTATTGAAATTCTACACAATTGGCTATATAGAGACGTTCTAGAAACTTCAACCGTTTTAAATATAAAAATTATAAAACAAATATATTCACGTGTAATTTATTCAAAATAATGAAAAACTAGCTCTGCCATTACATTGTACAAATTAGTACATATTACTATTATATACCGTTCTATTTATTTCAATTTTCAAATTAAATTAAACTTTTTTTACTTTTAATAATTAACAAAGTAAAATATTTCATTAAATGTAGGTACATGTGTTCTGAATATCAATTAAAAACAAAATTTTTCGAAACCAAATCTTTTTTCAGTGTGCTAGACGTATAACCTTAATAAAAATTACAGTTGCCGATTAAAAATTTTAATTTTGTATCAAATAAACTGCCTTGGCAGGCACGAGACTTTTTTATACATCATGATACCGAAGTATTGATAATATGGTTAATTTTATTTTTTAACATTAGATTTTTAAATATTTTACTTACAAAATGATTTTCAGTGAATGCAATGAATGCATTATAATTTTAATAATATAATTTTAATAACAAAACAAATTAGGATTATTGATTATTGAATACATATGTTTTTATTTTCTTAGACTTCAATTTTGACAGTTGTATAATAATAAATTCCTCCATTGTCATAGATAACTAGAGTATTAAAATTATTTTTAAATTAAAACTAAAATTATTATTTTTTTGGTTAATTTATAAAAGATACAAAAAAAAGATTAGAATATAAATTAAAGAAAATAACGTTCTCTACAACTTTTCTTATTAACATTTTTTTCTGATATGAACCGGTTGAAATATAAATAAAAAAAATGATTATTTCCTTCCACAATTTTTTTTTGGGAAAAATTATTAAAATAAAAATTATAGATAATAATATTCTCTACAACTTGTATCTCAAACATTTTTTTCTAATACCTACCGTTTAAAAAATAAATCGAAAAAAATTTTTTTTTTTAGAAAATCGATTATTTCCTAAAAACAAATTTGGGGGGGGGGGGAAATGGATAGAACATAAATTATAGATAAAAGTATCTTCTACAACTTTGATCTAAAACATTTTTTTTTGCTGCGCACCGTTTCAAAAATAATTCGAAAAATAAGTATATTTCCGTTTCCGGTTTAGTGATGGTTTTCAAAAATAGGAGGTGCACATCTAGAGTATACAAGAACCTTAAGTTTAAAATTTCATGTCCATAAGTCTTACAGTTTTGGCTGTAGAGCGTTCACAGACACACAGACAGACAGACAGACAGACGTCATTGAGTTAATGGTGGTATATGATTCAGGGACCCTCAAAACATGTAATTCCGTTAAAATCTTAAGTTCGAATTTTTTCGTGATCACTATACTTTATTTATACATTACATTTCATGTATGTATAAAAAAGTAAAAACACTATCAAACAACAGACAAAAACTATGGTTATGACTTATCAAATACAAATCCCCTAACCATAAAAATTGTAAGAGTTTAGACTTACACGTGTTTCAATAGCAATGCTATCATCATCAGAGTCCTAAAGACACTGTCTTTAGGACTCTGATGATGATAGCATTGCTATTGAAACACGTGTAAGTCTAAACTCTTACAATTTTTATGGTTAGGGGATTTGTATTTGATAAAAAACACTATCAGTTTTAACAAGTATCTGCTGTCAATTGTGTAACTTCTACAATCTCCATTGTAAATTTTATAATACGTATTTTTTACTACATATATTCGTAAATATCATGTTCATGATTTATTTAACTAATTATTCTTAAGTTGAATTATTTGTTAATAAAGTGCTATATAAATTATTTCATTTCAATTAAAGGACAATAGAATAAATGTATGAGTATAACAAATTAAACTATACCAATAATATATATTTCGATTCTGCATGCAAAAATTACTAATTCATATTGTTACTTTAGTAAGACATGACCTAGCAAGAATTGCAATATTTTTAACTATGTCAAATAATAATATTTGAGTGATTGTTAAAATGAAATATTTTTCTCCGTGTACATTTTCCCTATAAGTCAGGACTTATGGAACTTTCTTTATATTTTATCTCACATCATCGTCTTGAAAACCACAAAAAATATAATAATAAAAAAAATTATTTGCCCCGTTCTTTAATTCAAATAATATCAATGACTAACGACAAATAAAAATTTATGATTTTATTTTTGTTAGTCCATATAACATTATGTAAATTCGAAATTGTAATATAAAAGTAAAAGTAATGCAAAGTTTAATATATTTTTTGCAGTTCTTTGAAATTTTTAGCAAAATACATTTAAGCTCTATTCATGGTGGTATTTATTTGATCCATATATCTTGAACAGAAAAGATTGGCTCTAGTTTGTGGTTTCGTAACTTATAAACTTCGGCAGACTTCGAATACATATTTTGCTTGTATATTTATGCTTTTATTCGATATTATTTATTTACTATTTAGTAACTCCCACAAATGTTAATTTAGTACTGCTGATTTATTTAATATAATAAATATAATAAAACGAATGTTTATTTTAACTTATTTCAGTAAGGTCTAAATTATTTTTCAAAATGTAAATGAGTCGTATATATTATTTGCCAGACAAAAAAAATTATTTCTTAATTTTTAAGTATTTTTGTTCTTTTTGGTTTCGATTGCTATTACAATTATTATGTTAAATAAAAAAATTGTATGGATAGGAATGAAATTTACTATTTAATTAGTAAGTTACGATTAAACTTCTTATTTTATTGTATTTGAATTGAATCTTTTATAGCAAACTCAAATTTGATGAATGAAATTTTGCTATAATATTCAGAATTTTCGATGATTCAACAATTTCGATACTCGACTGACTAATTACACTAAGAAAAAAAAAATTCTATATTTATTTTCGTGTATTTGATGTTTTTGTGAAAAATATAAATTTCATGCATTAATTTTGACTGAAGAATTTCAAATATTAGATTTGCTTGAAAGTATGTTTACTTTATAGAAAATGATGTGAAAAGTTGAAATTTTCAAACCGCAGATCTGTACATCATCACGTTCTCGAGATATAGCCTCTCAAAGTTATAGTTTTTTCAAAATTTTGGAGAAAAATGACCATAACTTTTGAACGTATTCTCGGATTTGATTTTTATTGACTGTTTTGGAATCAGCATGTCAAAATCTATATAATGATAATTCGCGAAAAATCGAAAAAATTGAAATGTCGATTTTTAACAATTTTTTACTAATTCAAGTATTTATACAATACATGTCATTATATAGAATTTGACACCCTGATTTCAAATTCGTTGAAAATCAAATCCGTCATCAACACGTTCAAAAGTTATGGTCATTTTTCTCCAAAATTTTCAAAAAACTAAAACTTTGAGAGGCTATATCTCGAGAACGTAATGAACTATAGACCAGCGGTTTAAAAAATTCAACTTTTCACGTCATTTTCTATAAAATAAACACACTTTCAAGCAAATCTTCGAAACAAAGGAGCTAATAAAGTTAGCAATTACTCTCAAATGAGGTATCAAACATATGTGGCATTTCTCTTGGAGTTTCATGAAGACTTTGACAAGTTTCACGCACGCGTTGTATGTAAACACCATTATACCACGTACGGTCTGCACCAACTGTGTTACAATGAGTTAATAATCACTGCTCTAAATTCCATAGCAAATTCATATCACAAAATTAATTCCTCATTTTGTAAGTCCTTGCTAGCTAGCTACATAATTTTATGATACCGGATATAAGAATACCATATATTTTTTCACCGATGTACCTTAACCTTTAGCATCAGGCTCCTCTTTCCCACTGGGCACTCTATTCACGTGACCAGGGCCCCGCGATCGATAGGAGCCCCCCATATCACCAAATGATAACCGATATTTACGACCGAAAAACATATTTATTTCGAAAAAATCAAACGATAATGACATTGATGACTGACTACAATACCTACTTGCTTATTAGCTTTAGAAGTTACTCTAATCTCGCTCGAAAATCGAAAATTCGATTTAATGGTATAATAATTACTGTTTTAAAGATTTTCTAAACTATTGATTCAAAAAATCTGAAAAAAATTCAGAATGTAGCTTTTAATTAGTACTTTCACTGAAAATTATAACGAACATTGTCAAAAATATTTTGGACCCCCCTATCATAGATTGAAAAGTGAACTCACATTTTTTTCATTTACCCCATTGAGTGGGGTGTCATTTGATAGGTCTCCTAAAATGTAATAATAAAAGCCAAATGACATTTTGATTTTAACCTTTCGGTCACGAAAATTTTGAAAAAACTATTTTTTTATAAATCGTAGTGAGAATGACTACGGAACCCTATCATGTGCGTGCCCAACACGCACTTGCCCGTTTTTTTCATATACTTAATTTTTGAAGTGAACTTCTAAAACCTTTCTTATCTTCTTTCTTTGCCTATCCTAACAAAATAGTGCTCTGTCAATGTCAAAGGGGCCCCAATAGGTTGAAGACGGCCCTGACCTTTAGTGAAAAATATCCCCCAATTCTAAACTAGAACCCCCCTCACTGTTAACTCGTATGTACACCATACAAACTATTACCACAGAGAAATTCAATTTACTGCATACAATAACACCTCACAGAATGATTTTACGACCCCCGTCACTGTTTAACACCTCAGACTATTTTGTGGGAGTGTATAAATCGTGACCCACTGACAAATTTCATAACAAAATCGTGATCCCGAATATAACGAACCGTATTCCAGATATACACGCGGCGTTATGCAATTTCAACGTATACCAAATCGTATAAATTCGATCAGAAAAATATGAAAAGGAAGAAAAAGTTGTGTGAGTTGAATATAATAAACATTGCAGCACAAATTCAAACGCACATACAAACATACATACATATATACATGCTAACATGTGTGTACAGTGTGGCTCCGAATAACAACAAGGTGTAGAAATGTGTTCAAGTCAAGTTACGAGTATAGAGTGTCTACAAATCAAAAAAAGCTTAAATTCATTTTATTAAATAAAACGGGCAAGTGCTTGTTGTGCACGCACATGATAGGATTCCGTAGTCATTCTCACTACGATTTATAAAAAAATAGTTTTTTCAAAATTTTCGTGACCGAAGGGTTAAAATCAAAAAGTCATTTGGCTTTTATTATTGCATTTTAAGAGACCTATCAAATGACACCCCACTCAATGGGGTAAATGAAAAAAATGTGAGTTAACTTTTCAATCTATGATAGGGGGGTCCAAAATATTTTTGACAATGGTCGTTATAATTTTCAGTGAAAGTAGTAATTAAAAGCTACATTCTGGATTTTTTCAGATTTTTTAAATTGATAGTTTAGAAAATAGGGGGGGGGGACGCTTTTTTAACGAATTTGGAGAGCAAATACATCGTGATTAAAGGGTTAAAATCAAAAAGTTCTGATATATTTTTTGTTGCATTTTAGAAGACCTTTCTAATGACACCCCACTCAATGGGGTAGGTGAAATTTTTTTTCACCTACCCCATTGATGATTCAATTTATGGAAAGGGGGCCTAAATTTTTTTTTTTTATAAAAATTTTATCATTTCTGTTTTTGGGTCATTAATCTACGACCGTATACCAAATTTCATCTTATTATCTCAAAATTTTTGAAGACGGACGGACGGACGGACATGGAGAAACTATAAGGGTTCATAGTTTTCTACGGAACCCTAAAAAGGAGTTTTATAATACAGTAGAAACCAGTTATAACGACATCGAAGGGACCGGTCATATTGGTCTTAAAAAGCGGATAGTCGTAATAACCGGTAAAAATGCAATTATATGGGATTCAGTTGAACTTTTATTTTGAGTCGTTAAAACCGATACGTCGTATTAACCGATGTCGTTATAACCGGTTTTTACTGTATTTTGTTTGTACACTCACCGCTCTATATAACGATAGTATAGGTTTTTCTAACGCTCTATTTAACGACATGTCGATGCCCCACCTAACTTTAACGTCAATTTGTGAATTTAAATTTCGTGGAAGGAAAACGGTCGCTATACAGAACGGTTTGTCAGTCGTTGTATGGAGCGGTCGTTGTATGGGAAATCGTTATATAGAGCAGTGACTGTAAATTAAAAATTTAATTGTAAATTATTAATAACATGATCCCATAAAAAAGATATTGGATTCTTAAATGTTTTTTAATTGTTTTAGAAAATTTTTGAGAGATGTATGTGAACTTAGTATCTCAAAACAATTTTCAAAAACCGTTTTTTTTTTGGGGGGGGGGGGGGGCTTAATTGACAGTACTCTTTTTTTAATTATATTTCCAGAACTCTTAGGGTGCGCATTTTTTTTCGAAACTAGTGGTGCTTATAAGCACAGGTTTTTGAGAGCCTCTACAGGCCGTGATAATTTTTTTTAAATAAAATCTAATAAACGATTTTTATAGATCAGACTTTTATCTTCAATTTGCTTTTTTCGTATCGCTGTACGACCATTTTTGACTGAGTGATGAAGAAAATACTTTTTTACGACCTTTTCAAAGTTAAAATTGTAATTTTTGCTTTGTTAGCAAATAACTCGATCAAAAATGGTCGTAAGACGATACAAAAAAAGCAAATTGAAGAGAAATATCTGGTATACAAAAGTCGTTCATTAGATTTAACCAAAAAAATTATCATGACCCGGAAAATTGATATAAATTTTCTAGTTTTTTTATTGTAAAGATTCGTTTACACAGTCAAAAATGTAGTTCGTTTAAGGAAGTTAGCACCATAGAAAAATAACAAATAGATTTTGTTAAAACTGTGAAAATAACAAGACATATTTATTTTTTAAAATCCTTACAAAATTTCAAGGTATTTAGGAGAATAGATTAAAAGATATTAAATAAACAAATTAACATGCATTCTTATGAGAACTGCATAATTTCGAGACATGACAGTACTTTTCAATGTGATGTGACAGAGAGAATTTGATGAAAATATTCTTTATTAATTTAAAAAGATATCTGTAAATTTTCAGCATGATTGTGCGGTGTTTATACCGAGAAAACAGCAATAAACCCTATACATTTTTTATTTCGAAGTATTTTAAAGACACGATGTTCCTGTTTTGTTTTTTCGGTGTAAACACCGCATTAGTAACTGTGTTTTTTAATTAAGTGTGTGAACAAAATAGAGCGAGATGCATTTATGTATTTGATTTCGCATGAGAAGAGAGAGAGAGAGAGAGAGATATTGCCTTCACTCTATGCTTATCCACAGGTGTTTACCAGCACCTGCACCAACTCAACAACCGATAGAGTATATTATCTTTTTTGTGAATCTGTGAAATTCAGCAAATGTTTGCCATTTTTTAAAACTAAGATTCACTAAAAATTTTATAAAAAATGTACTTGTTACAATTTCGTCTTAAAAAAAACTTCAGGAACACCCTGTAATCAGAGATATCTTATACGACTTAAACGCACGCCTATAGAGAGTTGTACACTTGTTCGCATTTCACCTTTTCACCATAGTACGGGGCGATACGTGGAGTAGGTGCTAAGGAGTTTAGGAGTTACACGTAGAGCGAAACGGGGCGGGAGGGGGTGGGGGTTGGAACGGAAAGGGGTGAGACCAACAAACACGTCGCTACCGCGGAATAAGAATGCTTGTGGAAAAAAAGCTGACATCGCAAATTTTAAAACTAGGGTCGCTGCGAAGGTGTGGCTGCTAGGTCTAGAATTTATTGTTGTAAATGAATGAATATTAATGACCCCAACTGTGTTGTTGGATCGGGGTTGAAATAAGAGCATTAAAAGTACTTTACTACAGGTTTAAGTTGTGTTATCAGGGGTGGATTTGTGTTAAGGTTTTTATAATTATTTACATCATTTAATACGATTATTAACACTGTAGCATTTTTATGTATTGAATAAAAATATTTCATTACAATCATACAATTTGTAAAGAAATACAGTAGACTGGTCATATTGGTCGTAAAAAACTGATAGTCGTTATAACCGGTAAAAATGCAATTATATAGGTTTCAGTTGGACTTTTATACGCAGTTGCAAGACCGAAAAAAGGCGTTTTTAATAAATTTTTTACGAAAAGGTATTTTATTTTACAAAAACAAAAAATATCGGTACATTTAGTGGTAACATTTAAGTTTATAATGACACTAATGATTTGTAAAAATATTGATCTGGTGTGCTCCTGCAGACGATCTCCTGAAGGTCCTCCAAAAAAAGGTGTTCGGCGGTGACCACGATTTCTACGGTTTAGTTCATGTGAAATTAAAAAACCGAATAGATTCTTTTAGTGGATAGATACAACTAGGTATTGATCGAAGGAATAATCGAAATTTTGATTTTTGACAAAATTACGGCTTCGTAAAAAAAATTCGAATTTTCGACCAAAATTGCCACGTAAAATTGTTTAAAAAAGTATAAATAATTAATCTTGAAACGATCCATATTATTATTGTATTTCTTGCTAGACCAAAATTGAAATTTTTAATCGGTTACTATAATTTTTACTAAAAAATTGACTCTCATTTTTTTCCTTGTGTATTTTTTTAAATCCACTTTTTTATAAAATCTTTTTTTTCTCATATATTAGAATGGATTTTTTGTTCTACGAACTCAAATGGGTATAAATGGGTTAAGATTTTTTTAAATACTATACCACTGATATATTTAACACGTAACATATGATTTTTAAGTGTATTATACTAGCTCCCCCCCTCTTTTTGAGAGAATAGTTGTACATTTTTTACATTTTCTAATATTTTTTTCTTTTTGTTTCAGGTGAGTCTTACCATTTCAAGAAATATTTACATACTTCAGTCCGTAAGTTATATATTATTTAATCAAACATATAATTTTAACATAGGGGTTACTTCGAACAATAAATAAAACGCAAATTTGTATTAAAATTTTTAACCCCCCTCCTATCCCTCAACCCTTAAATTTTCGAAAAAAATGTATGTGTAATCGACCTTCAATACTTCATCCTCTGTTGTAAGTTGTTTCATTCGATTCTATGTAGAGATTTTTTGGAGAAATAACTAGCACAAGATTTTGTACTTACGTAACATATAATGAACAATACCAATAATTTGGATACTGTCTAAAATAACAATGTAATCCTTATGTACAGTATTGAATCTCAATATACCATATTTTATGTATATTAAGTATACATTTATCATGACAAGAATAATTTGACTATTTCCGTAGAAGTGATTCTAACGGGAGCAGGGGGGGGGGGGTAGCTTCAATTTACATTTTCATGTTGAAAAAGTTATATGTTTATACAAGATCCACATTAGATATTACTTTTGAATTTAGGGAAGACGAGTGTAGAAACTGTTCAAGTAAACTTGCCGTATGCTATAATACTTGTGTTGTTCTTTTATTGTTAATATCAGCAAAGTTTTAAGGCAGTCAACTTTAAATTGTTTGTTTTAACTTTAAAACTTCTCTAAATATCTTTGTATATACATGTTATGTATATAGATATACATATATATTATGCATATAATAATATTTATTTTAATAATTTTAATATGGGAGTAGGGCAGTGGCGTAGTTAAGGGGGATTAAGGGGATCAATCCCTCCATGAGGCCTACGAAAATTATAAGATGATTATAATTTTGATTATAACATGCGAGCATTTTTCAATAATGAATACATCTAAGTGAAGAAAATAACTAATTTTTGTAATTTGCACCACATAAAAGATGATTTTCATAATGAAAAATGTAACTATAATGCGGTGTTGTTTACACCAAAAAAGACAAAACAGCAACACGGTGTTTTAAAACATTTTTGTTGTTTTGTTTTTCGGTGTAAACATGGCATAAGATTTAATACTAAGTGATACCCTTCTTCCCATCACAAAAAGCTATCTACGCCACTGGACTGGGGTATCAATAATTTAGTCTTTCGTTTAAAATATAAATCGTAAAAATTAATAATTTTAATTTTATTTTTTTTTGTAGTATTCATATTCGAAAATATGTAAAAGCAAATTTAAGTTATAATTCCGAAAATTATACGAATTACAGTCAATTTAATGGGGGCAGATAGCACGGGCCTTAGAAATTTTTAAATGCGTTTTTCTCGAAACGCCTTTTTTTCGTCCTGGTTCCAGCGCTTCCAAATATACCGATTTAATTTAATTTTGTGAAAAATTTAAATAAATAAAAAACGGCTACATAAAACGATAGCTACATTCGTATAGATATTGATAAAATATATTTTTCTGATGCTCCATCCCGAAATTTCAATGGAACCATGGAGAAAAAATTTTTTTTGGTCGTCAAATCGAGGTTCATTACTTTGAAAATGTTTAATATTTTTTAATAAAAATTGGTATTGAATAAGTTAAATATATACTTAATAAAATGTCCTCTACCCGATCCTAAAATAATTTGCTACACCTGTAAAAAAAATTCTCAAACATTTACGATTTTTTAACCGTCACAAGTTGACTATATTATGTATGTATTAAATCTACTCTACTGTATTTAAGGGTTGAGGGATGCAGGGTTATGAATATATATCCATACAGTGAATAAAAAATGCCTGACATTTTTTTTATTATAAAAACTGACGTCTATTGTATAAAGTTACAAACTTAGTGTTGACTTTGAAATTAAGAAAATTCCAATGTATGAATAAATTTGAATATCAACAAAGATATACATACATACACGTTTTTCTTATAGATGGTTATCATATACAGGATGATTTACAACTAGTGTAAAAAATTAACAGTAGATCGAGTATGTTATTTTAAGCAAAAAAATGTATGTAAGCATGTGTCCGGAAATTCTTAGTAAGGGAGCAACAGCCTTCCGAATATTTTGCTCAAAACTAGTGTTTATTTAATAACTAAAGAACCCGTTGTGGTACAGTTATAAAATTTGATATCCAGTTTAGTATTAATAAGTGTTATCTATTTCCAGTATCGAACAATAATAATTTAGTCCAGGGGTTTGTAGGGTCAGTAGGCCCACTGATTTTTATCAAGTATTTTTGTGTTCTTTTTTTTTCCTGAGTTGGGTACTTGTAAAAGTTTATGTGACATAAAATACACAAAAATATACTTTGTTCATTTATTATAAGACCAACCGTTTTTGAGAAATATTGATAAAAAGAAAGTACTGCAGAATTTTACTAAATATGGGTGCTTCAAACTACCAAAAATAAACTTATGGTCTTGTTCTATAATTAAAAAAAAAATGTTGATATTATAAAACCTAATTCTTGTCATGATTGCCAGTTGTATTACTGTTAAAAAATCATGTTAAAAATTAAACTAAAAATGGCTATTTGTTGATAAAAATGCAGTTTTGTCAGTATATTTATATTATATTAATTTATATTTTGTTTTTAACCATAGGGCGAGAATATAAGCTTCCTTTGTGTATTTGGAAGCATCCATATTATGTAAAATTCAACAATAGTTTCATTTTATCAACATTTCTCAAAAACAATTATAACGTCTTATAATAAATGAAAGTATATTTTTGTGTACTTTGTGTCACATAATCTTTTACAAGTACCTACTCAGAAAAAAAAATAAAGAAAAAAAAATACTTGATAAAAATCGGTGGGCCTACTGGCCCTACAAACCTTTGGACTTAATTACACCGGCACACAAAAAAAAAATTGTCTGTACACCGGGCGCCACCTATCTACGGGCATGTTTTTCGACTCGCTGAATACGAATTTCAAGTCAGTTTAGGCCGTCCAGCCTTCAATTTCGAGTAAATTGCAAAAAACAAAATACAAGATGTATTTTACAATAAAAAATACAAGAAATTTATTTAATTGTGATTAAAAGATTTTTTTCCATTTTTTCAGCAGCAATTTTCTGCTATTTTATCGATTTTTTGCAATTTTATGAATGTTTGAAGGGACTATGGGCCAAATTTATTGCAGAATCAGATCAAGCAGATTAAATTACATCAAAATCTTCGTCAATCCGGGTCCACAAAATTTTTTATATCAAGATAATCCCAATTTTCTTCGATTTTTGCAATTTTTGATGATTTTTTACAATTTTTTTAGATTTAAAACGGTTTATGATTAAAGTACGATCGAAAATAGTATTTAACATGAAAATTATGCTTGCCTTAGATCTCAAAAATTTTTTTCTTGCCAAAACATCGAATTTTCGCTATTATTTGTTTTTTTTGCAATTTACTCGAAATTGAAGGCTGGACGGCCTAAACTGACTTGAAATTCGTATTCAGCGGGTCGAAAACATGCCCGTAGATAGGTAGCGCCCGGTGTACAGACAATTTTTTTTTGTGCCGGTGTTATTATTGTTCGATACTGGAAATACATAACTCTTATTACTACAATACTGGATATCAAATTTCATAACTGTACCACAATGAGTTCTCTAGTTATTAAATGAACACAAATTTTGAGCAAAATCTTTAGAAGGCTGTAGCTCCCTCACAAAGAATTTCCGGACACATGTTTACATAAAGTTTTTTACTTAAAATAACATCCTCAATCTACTGTTAATTTTTTTTACACTAGTTATAAATCACCCTGTATTACAATTTAGTTAAAAAAATATTTTTAAAAGTATGTACTGTATGCATAAAAAGTAATCAGAGTAAGAAATGAAGGTAAATCGTTTATAAGATATGACAGTGGTCACAAAAGCCTCAAATTTACATAACAACATTTACAGTAATTTACAAACACGCGTTAGGAGGTTACCACAGGCTTATACGCAGCTTACACGAACAATGGCGCCGAACACAAAGAAACAAAGGGCATTCTGTGTGTAGAAAAGTAAATGAGGATATTAATTTTCTCTACTAGTTCTACGCAAAATTAAAATAAACATTATTTATTAAATTTAGCACATATTAATTTATTTGAAAGTTTTTCATTAAGGTAGTTGGTCCATCATAATGTGATCACATTAGGCCATGAGTACATATTTTTAATTTAGAGAAATGATCATGACAACGCTGTACATTATCTACTATTAACTACTTGTCAAATGATTATATTTTATCATCTAAGCTACCACAGAATATATTAATAATTAATGAAATCGATTATTATTCCCTTCAATCCACTTATCATATTTTGTAAAAAAAATTTCATTATTTCGTGTATTTTTTACTATAATCAAATGAATACGTTGTTGCCACATTGTCAACAATACTGTAATTTATGTGATGGTTTGGTAGTTAAATCTGGTTAAATCTTAATAACGGGATGGTCAATAATTCCAGTTTTTTGTATACTGTTTTCTTTCATATAAATATACAACATATATGTCAGTTTTTTTATGAAAAACTGACGCTACGTTTAAATTTTATCTAATAAAACGTTACGTTAGTGTACGGTTAATATAAACTGTGTTAAAAATATAAACTTTGAGATCGTTTTTCATGACTTTGAGATGGTCAATTTTAATAAAAATGGGCTATTTTTCAGATATTAATTTAGGGAATATTCCTGTGCAATTTAAACAAAATCTGACGAGAACAATGTTTACGGACCAACTACCTTAAAACAATTAAGGATAATTTACTAATATATCGTCTATCTGTCTGTGTTAAATTTAACATCAAAAAAATAAAAAAATATTTTATCAAGTCGTATTTTGTTTCCATTTTAGTAGGTAGTAGGTAAATATACAAACTAAACACAATAATTCCTTCATCAACGAAAATTGGTACATATGTAGTTTACTACCTATAAACTTTAAGAAACCGTTGAGCGTAGTCGATTAAGGGTCCAAAGGGTAGTTTGGTAGAGGGTGAAAGGGGTGAAAATGTGTTTATTCATAAATAACATCAAGATGGCTTATTTTATAGAAAAATATTTCAGATGTTTTTTATAGCTCTGTCCTAGACCTTTAATTTGTTTTTTATTTACATAAATATTGTGTTTTTTCTTTACCTTTAAACCGTTATATATTTCTTAATTTTCAAGTTTTTGTAATTTTACTGATACCAATGTAAAGAGAATTTAATTTAGATGCGAAAAATATAAATATCCTTTAAAATTGATAAATCAGTGTAATAGCAGCGCGAATTATAAACGGGAACGGAGACAAAGTGAGTTATCACGCTTCGCACATAAACAGGTCAGATTGTAATGGCCGTATCTCGGTCAATTTTTATTGTATTGCAATAAAATAAAAAACAAATTAAAGGTCTAACAATAAGACAGAGCTACAAAAAACAGCTGAAATATTTTTCAATAAAATAAGTCATCTTGATGTTATTAATGAAAAAACACAAGTTCACCCCCTACCAAACTACCCCTGCACGCCTTAACCTATTTCACACATATACGGTTCCTTTCGGTTCGGTTCGTTTTCGGTTCGTTTACGGTCGCTGACGACAAGTGTGAAACGGTGATTCAGTTTGTATTCGGTACTTAATAGAAACCGTACAGAACCGAATACTCCCTCCACACGAACAGTTTTCATCAGGTTTCTATTCGTGTGCAGGGAACAGAAAGCAATCAACGCGTCGTTCACACACACTCGGTTTAGTTTCGGTTTTAACCTGATAGCGAGTGTTATTTTTTTTTAAGTTTTGTCGCGGTTTTTCTAATAAAATGAGCGGTTTTCCAGATGTTGATGTGGATCGTCTTTATGCTCTTTAGCTTCGGGAAAATAGTGTAGAATGATCCAAATTCCTGCTGTAAAGTGATGAGAGGGTGCTCGCAATGAATTCTAGTATTCCTCTTTTGTTTTTTAATTTTTTTTATAGAGAAACAACATGGTAATAAATTGCTTTCTCTCCATAATAACTACTGAGTGAACGGAAAAAAATAAAACCTAATATGAACCGTATGAGAACCGTGTATGTGTGAAAAGGTTTGATTCGTTTTCGGCTGAAACCGAAAACGAACCGAACCGAATGGAACCGCGTATGTGTGAAACAAGGCTTTGTCGACTATGCTCAACGGTTTCTTAAGGTTTAGGTATTAAACTACGTATGTACTAATTTTCCTTGATGAAGGAATTTTTGTGTTCAAAAAATCTATATTTACTGTACAATTTATATAAAAACATAGCCATGGAAAAAATAATTCTCTTTACGATTTTGTATAAATAAACCCGGGTAACACCAGGTTCAATGTACTAATATAAAATAAAAACTATTAATCCCCCATTAACCTATAATTTTGCCACCACTGTACACATATATACATACATACACTCTAAGCTTATCTTTCCAGTAGGGTATGCTTTGGATTCCTAAGTTTAAACCGAACATCTCACATCGTTAATATAGTTTTCTATCTCTCTCACACATTAAATGTAGCTATTAGTTTTCCCTCTACCTATCTTCACTATATAGCGCTAATATTCTCGCCAATCTTTTTGTACTTTGCTTAAAGATTAGTGCCAGTCTGAGTGTAATGGAACATTCGTTAAATTTAAAAGAAAATTTATAGTCGAAGCTTAACTACGAATATAACTAGTCTTACCTACCCTTTCTAATTATTCGTTGGTCTTTTTGTAGATATGGTATCAAAAGCAAATGTAACAGTATTTTTTCTGGGATGAAGAATGCCAGTGTCAAAAAACAATTGAATGTTAAATTTATGAAATATATTGAAATACAACTATTTTACCCTGTATTTTATTATTGAATTGTGTAGCTGAGAATGTTCTCTTTATAAAATTGTTATACATGCATAGTGGTAAAATTGATAGAATGCAAGTTATGCAAGTTACAGAATAACAGGTATAAAATTAATAGAAAATATCGAGAAATAGTATGCTATGCAGATTTAATAAAATGCAAACTTATGATAAAAAGTAAAATTCAAAACAATAATTTCAAGTATTTGTACCTTATTTATCGAATCTATCTATCTAAAAATCTTTAATTTGCCAAATTAATAAATAATTTATTACACCAACTAACGAAACACTCAAATAGATTATACATAATGGTTGTATTAATAAATATTTATCATTGTGAATATTTTTTACACCACCCAACTATAGTGAAAGTACAACTTTCTTTATGGTAAATTCAGTGATAACATTTATAAAGTATTTTTTTGTATTTAACATATATGTTTTCAATACGAAACAGAATTTTCAACGTGATAAGAACATTGTTATAAACAATGATAAACGTGGATATTTCCATATTGGTAAAAAATTATCATATTAATAAACAACTTCTATCGGAACAAAATCGATCACGGATTTTTTTACATTGATCACATTTTTTAACATAGACAAATTATTTTTTTCTGTGTAGGAGATAATTTTCATAATAACACAACTGTGTTAATATCGTTGGTGTTTACTTACCGTGCGTGCGAGAAATTTATCAAATACTTCATGAAACTTCAAGTAAACTGTCATATATGTATGATACCTTATACTTGTTAACTAAAAAAATTGTTAGCTCCTTTTTTTAATTCTGAAAGTTGTATTTAACTGACTAGTGGCATAGTTAAAGCGGGGATTAAGGGGGTCAATCCCCCCCATGAATCTACGAAAATTATGAGATGATTATAATATATGAGCATTTTTTCAATATGATTACATCTAAGTTCGTGAAGAATATAAATAACCATTTTTTTACTTTACACCACATAGTAAAAGATGATTTTCATAATGAAAAATATAACTTTATGAGATTTAATACTGTCATACCCCCCCCCCCCCCAATCGCAAAAAGCTATATACTGACATTCACTATCAAAACTTTTCATATTTATTATTTTAGCTAAAAAAAGGTTAATATTGTATATTTATTTGTTGTTTATTTTAAAATATAAATAATTTAAATGATGTCAGAGTTAGAGGCATATAGAGAAACGTTATGTTCTTTTATGTATTTGAAGAATTGTTTATTTTACAACTTGTGCAAACGATTTATTTGATTTAAAAAATATATATCAACTGATACAGGCATGTTTTATTTATATACAGTTATTTTTTTTTTCAAAAAGGCTTTCAACAATCAAAGAGTTACAAAAATATGTAAAGTCGTGTTATTTTTCAATGAATACTAAAAAAAGGAAATGCTCTGTCAGAAGTCACCTTAGACATGAGTTCAAAAAGAGAGGAGCAATGAAAAGAACTCGGAAATATATAAAATACAAGATAAAATGTACAATTGAAAAAAGGACTACGTATCGATACAAATTGTTGAAGGGAGAGAGAGAGAGAGAGGGGAATTGTATTGATAAGAAACTTTTTAGAAAAATTTCAAAAGAGAGATAAAGCCATATAAATTGCATAGTATTGAATTGTTAAAAGAAATACCTGTTCTTCATTATATTTACAAGAAAGAATTTATTTCATTTTAAAATATGTGTTTCAATTTTCAAACAGGAAAATTTTGCATCCAATATGCAATAAAAATAGTTTTAAAAATTCTTATGAACCATTACGAAAAGAGGAGGGGCGAAATTTTCAAAAAATATATTTATTTATTAATGCATGCCCCCTTATTCTAATTGTATTTTTATTAAACTGATTTTAAAGCCAATATTTCTTAAAATATTTGGAACAGCCTGTATGAGGACATTTCTTTACTAACATAGTAGATTTTTGCTTGATTGATGCAATTTAATGCTTTAAACTTTAGATTGAAGATAAAAATTAGACAAATACATTCCACCACGGGGCTCAAAACAATTTGCAGTAATATACGATATAATACATATTAAAATAAAATTGGGCAAGTGCGTGTTAGGCACGCACATGATAGGGTTCCGTAGTCATTCTCACTACGATTTATAAAAAAGAGTATTTTTCAAAATTTTCGTGACTGAAGGGTTAAAATCAAGAAGTCATTTGACTTTTATTATTGCATTTTAGGAGACCTATCAAATGACACCCCACTCAATGGGATTAATGAAAAAAATGTGAGTTCACTTTTCAATCTATGGAAAGGGGGTCCAAAATATTTTTGACAATGTTCGATATAATTTTCAGTGAAAGTACTAATTAAAAGCTACATTCTGAATTTTTTTCTGATTTTTCGAATTGATAGTTTAGAAAATAGAGGAGGGGGGGGGGCGCTCTGATAGCGACATTAAAAAGCAAATATATCGCGACTGAAGTGTTAAAATCAAAATGTTATTTGACGTTTTTTATTGCATTTTACAAGACCTATTAAATGACACCCCACTCAATAGGGTAAGTGGGAAAAAAAATGTAAGTTCAATTTTCAGTCTATGAAAGGGGGGTCCAAAATATTTTTGACAATGTTCGTTATAATTTTCAGTAAAAGTACTAATTAAAATCTACGTTCTGGAATTTGTTCAGATTTTTTTAATTGATAGTTTAGAAAATAGAGGGGGGGACGCTTTTTTAATGACTTTGGAGAGAAAATACATCGTGATCGAAGGGTTAAAATTAAAAAGTTCTGTAACATTTTTTGTTGCATTTTACGAGACCTTTCTAACAACACCCCGCTCAATGGTGTAGGTGAAATTTTTTTTTTGAAAACCCTTTCATTTTATGAAAGGGGGGTTTAAAAAAATTATTTTCAAAAATCTTATCATTTCTGTTTTTGGGTCATCAATCTACGACCGTATACCAAATTTCATCTTATTATGACAAAATTTTTCAGGACGGACGGACGGACATGGAGAAACTATAAGGGTTCCTAGTTTTCTACTGAACCCTAAAAAGGAACTGTGTTCAACATTTCACGACAAAAGTGTAACTCATTTTTACACTAATAAAAATCAATTTCACAAAAGATAAGTAAGATATTTGCATATGATAATTCATTATTAAATATGATAGTGAATTTAATATTTCTAATTACGTGTTTCTGAAATTAAGTTATTCTGGGTTGGTGACCGACCAGGGGATTGTGTTTTACAATTTCAAAATAATATTAAATAAGGGACAGTATTTTTATTGTAACTTTTTATACTACGCACAAGTAGAATTAACTATTAATTATCATCTTGCATAATAATTAACAACGAAATGAAAATAAAATATTAAAATTAGTGTGAGACACCAATTTTCCCAATTAGCGGAGAAATACCCATGTACAATTATATTCTTTTTCTTCTTCTTCTATATGCTTAATATCAGCTGGATCGTCTTCTGGGTGTTCGCGGGAACCGAGTGATCATCATTAACTTTCACTTAAACTAAAATTGCACCTTAACCACAAATATGCTATGTCACTCCAGACTGGGCTCCTGATGTAGACTTCTTGTGAAGTCGAAACACGTATCGAGTGACAGCATATTTGTGGTGCAATTTTAGTTTAAGTGACTAAGAAACCACAGTTTCTCCGTTTTTCAAGTAAAAAAAAATGCTAACTTTGTTATTATTGGAGCTAGAAGATCGGGTAAATGAGCAAAGTATCAGACAGTAATGTCAGTGTCAAAAAATCAATTGAATGTCGAATTCAAGAGATAAAAATACAACTATTTTTATATATGGAATAACCTGTATATTATTATTGGATTTTATAGCTGAGAATGTTTTCTTTATAAAATTGTTATACATGCATGGTGGTAAAATTGATAGAAAACAAGTTATGACAGGTATAAAATTAATAGAAAATATCAAAAAATAGTGTGCTATGCAGATTAACTAAAATGCAAACAAATGATAACAAAATTTAAAACAATAATTTCAAGTATTTGTGCCGTATTTCGCATGTTTGTAACGTTTTTGAGTATTATTCATAAAAAATATGATTAAATATAATAAAAAAATTTTCTTGATCAATTAAATTCAAAAACATTAAAAATTTTCGAACAAATTACATAAAAATCTAAAACTATTTTTTTTGACACTGACATTATTCATCCCATAAAAAATACTGATACTTTTCCCTGGATTTAACCGATCTTCTAGCTCCAATAATAACAAAGTTATCAATTATCACTCGGTTTCCGCGAACACCCTGTAATTGAATATTGTAAATTCTTTCGAAATCTAAACAATTACTGTTCTCTTTGATACAAAAATAAGAAAACAAGTAATATTTATATGTATGTGTGCTCAAAGCTAACTGAAATCCATGCATTCTGGTGTTAAAAGCGAGTTAAAAGGCTCCAGAAGTCATTGAGACCCATAAGTCCTCATAAAAGCAAATCACAAGAGAGCGTTGGCTGCTGCATACATCTAGAATTATGCTGCCGACAGGGACTTGGATCCAAACAGGCTATTTGTATGCAACGTTTGGACTCTTGGAAGCTCTTTCATCGGCTCTATCTTTGTCTCTCATACCCACGATGCTTTTATATTCATCCGTAATACTTTCCTAGCCCGTATATTGGAGACACACGCCCGCATCTTTCTTTATCTCAGTTTTCATGGTGATGAAATGTCTCAAAGATCTAATGAGGCATTTGTCTATTGACAAATAAAGACGTAATGTTTTTGTACTGAAGCTTGATTCTGAATGGTTTTGTACTTTTTATACTTGAAACATATTTTACTTTCTAAATGTTCTTGTTTTTTAATCAAACAACCATTTTGAAAATGTCGAATGAATTAATTATCGAAAAATTTTAATAAACACCACCGATTAAGTATTCAAATTATTGCTTAACTATGGTATTTAATTTTTATACAATTTTATTTAAAAATATCAATTAGAAATTTTTAATTACAGTAGAAACCAGTTGTTACGACATTGAAGAGACCGGTCATATTGGTCGTAAAAGTGGATAGTCGTAATAACCGGTAAAAATGCAATTATATGAGATTCAGTTGGATTTTTATTTTGAGTCGTATTAACCGATGTCGTTATAACCGGTTTCTACTGTATTATTTGTAATTTTTTAACAATTATTCGATTAAATAATTAATGATGTGTAAAAGTATAAACCAGTGGTTCCCAAAATTTGCGCCGATTCCGCGACGCCCTTTACAAGGGACGCAATTGCAAATAAATTTTATAACTTTTTTTTCGTTTGAAATTTTTAGTTTCTTCATTATGTATGTGTCAATTTTAATTTTACGTGTTTTATTTATTTTTATATCTGACTTATGATTATGTAAGGATGCTATGGGTATAAATCATAGTTAAAAAAGAGCGCTGGCATCGAAAAAAAATTAGGAACCATTGGCATATAATACGACTTCTATCATATAAAAAGAAAAGTAAATATTTAAAAGGGAACTTTCATTAAAATTGTAACATTTTTTTCTATAACTTTTGGGTCCCCCTTCCCCCACATATCTCCAAATAGCTTTTTACCCTCCCCCCTCTTTCTAATCTTACGTAACGCAGTATCACAAACATAAATAACAAAATTATATAATATGTATATTATGAACAATTTTGAAAATGCCCTCATCTCCCATGTAACACTATGTAAATAAAATAGCTACAACTAGCAAGCACTCTCAAATGAGATATAAAACTTATATGACAGTTCTCTTGGAGTTTTCTGTTAGGGTTATTTTGTGTATTTTGACTATTTTGAGTTTTCGACCGATGTTTAAACGTCGTCGTGTATGCATTTTTTTGTATAATTTCTCTATATTTTAAGAATATAAATAAACTGTATCGTAGGTTATGTTAAAAACACGTGTCCCACGTACAGAATAGATAAAATAAAATAAAATAGTAAAATTACGTAGTATGCCTGTTTAAATTGAAAACAATTGAATTTAAGAAATACAACAAAACATACCGATTTCAATTCGGTTATCACCAATAGACAATGTCAAATTAGCATGCGACACTGGTGGTCATTTTTGGAACTATTCAAAATGGCCGCAACCACGGACAAATTTCAATGTTGACGTATGGAAAAATTCAGTAAATTACTGTTTTAATTTGTATAAACAGTAATATCAACCCCGTGTTGTGGAGAAAATGGAATTTCCGGTCGGATATAGAAAAGCAAGCTTATTTTCATCATATTTTATACAACATAAAAATTTAACCTTCATTTCGAGCATATAATAAAATAAAATCTCCACAATATTGAATTAAATACATGTTTTTAGAATCTTTACATATTTATTATCATACTGTAAGTTTTATTTAATATATCTGATATTATTTTGTGTAATAATATAATTATCAACACAACATTTCCGATGACATCTGTCACATTATTATCATATTATAATTATTTTATATGTATATCTTATATATATTATATTATCTTATAAGTAATATTGAAAATTAGCATTACGTTGAAAGATGTACCCGTTTTTTTTCTATTACATATCTTATGTATTCTCGTTTATTGAAATACAAATGAATACATAGTTGACTCCATTACTATTAAGAGCCCAGAATTAATGACTTTTTGCCCTTCGCGCATATTTCGCGTTATAGGAGTTACTGCAGTGTACCTGCACAACACCTCCAGTGATACAGTTTACATTACAATGATTGATATCACTTCTCTCGCGTAATTTGTGAAAAATACTTAATGACGTTTTGTCCGTGGTTGCGGCCATATTTGTTTTTGCACATTAGCGCCACCGTTACCGCGGTGTTATTTTTCTTCGTCAATAGATATATAATTTTTCAGTACGTAGCTATTAATATTTGAACTTTTAAACGTCAAAATACTAAAAAATATTTTATTTTAAAGTCGTGTTTTGTTTTCATGATGTCACTGTTATTTATATAAAAACATAGTAGCCATTGAACGGTTTTTCTCATTTTCGTAAATATCTCGACCTCACAGTCACCTATCGGGTTCAAAAAAATCTATAAACCTTCCCGAGCACCAAACAAATATATGGTGTGAATATGGATTAGATACGTCCAGTGGTTTAGGCCTGATAATTACTGGTACATACACACCAAGAGTTTTATATATTAAGGTAGTTTGTCCATCATAATTAGGCCATGAGTACATATTTTTAATTTAGAGAAATGATCATGGCAACGCTGTACATTATCTACTATTAACTACTTGTCAAATGATTATATTTTATCATCTAAGCTACCACAGAATATATTAATAATTAATGAAATCGATTATAATTCCCTTCAATCCACTTATCATATTTTGTAAAAAATTATTTCTTTATTTCGTGTATTTTTTACTATAATGAAATGAATACGTTGTTGCCACATTGTCAACAATACTGTAATTTATGTGATGATTTGGTAGTTAAATCTGGTTAGATCTTAATAACGGGATGGTCAATAATTCCATTTTTTTATACTGTTTTCTTTCATATCAATATACAACATGTCAGTTTTTTATGAAAAACTGGCGCTACGTTTAAATTTTATCTAATAAAACGTTACGTTAGTGTACGGTTAGTCCATATAAGCTGTGTTAAAAATATAAACTTTGAGATCGTTTTTCATGACTTTGAGATGGTCAATTTTAATAAAAATGGGCTATTTTTCAGATATAAATCTAGGGAATATTATTGTGCAATTTAAACAAAATCTGACGAAAACATGTTTACGGACAAACTACCTTAAGATTAAGTTTAAACTAATATAACGGTACAGAACACTCAGGGCGCAAATCTTACTCGCACTTGTCCGTTGTTTTTTTTATTAGTAATGCGTATCCTAACCTTAATACAACACCTATTGTCTATTATGTTTTTGTTTCTGAAATAACATTACCTCTATAGACCTTTACGGAATATAGAATACACGTAAACCGAAATCGAAGTGTTATGTTTTTGCGGTCGGCCAATATCTAAATGGAATCAATTGCAATGAACAACAAACAGTAGTAATGCACGAGTACATGAGCAACAAAAACCTGTGTGTAACACGAGATAGTGGTAGCGGTTGTAGACAGTACCGGCTTCAGGGTGAAGGGGGTGATATAAGAATTAATTGAGATCTACATTTTGATACTCCACAAGCCTAGATATGAAAAAAAAAATTTCTTGAGCCCCCTGCAGGCGCCATTTTTGATTTAAAAAATATATAAAAAATAGTGTCATATTCTACTCATTGAGACCAACATTTCAACATGCATGCCTAGATAAAAAAATTAAAATTACAAATTTTATGACACCCATCTCTTTTTCTCCAAAATTTGAATTGATATTGGTAACTTTAGTATTTGTCGTTGGTATTCTCACCAAAGCCTCATTACCTAATTTTTTTCAGATTTTTTGCGCCAGTAGTTACCGAGTTAGGGGGGGGGGGGGGGGGGCACACAAAATTTTTGCTTGAAGCCCTCTGCAGGCGCGATTTTTAATTAAGAAGAAGAAATAGTGTCATATTCTATTCACTAAGATCTACATTTCGACACTCCACACGCCTTGGAATACATTTTTTTTTATTTGCTTTAAAGCCTCCTGCAGGCGCTATTTTTGATTTATAAAAAAATAAGAATGAGGGTCAAATTACACTTGCTTGGTTACATATTTTGATGTGCCACATGCATTGGTATAAATAAAATTGCCTGACTTAAGCTTCTTAGCACCTCCCCCCCTAAAAAAAAATTTCGAAAATATTTGTGCATATTTTACTAGAGGGTGAAATTTTACATGTTCAGTAAAAATTTCAAGGTTCTAGCTAAGATAGTTTACGAGCTATTGCGCTTTTAGTGAACAGGACGGACGGACGGACGACAAAGTGAGATTAATAGGGTTTCTTCGGAACCCTAGAAACAAACAGAAAACTTAAATAGGTGAACATCAAAAATTGCTGTGCCTTTTTTGTATTTATTATATGAAACTTAGGCCCCCATACACCTACAATATAATTGTGCAATATTATTATTGCACAATTTTATTGAAAATATACCTTACGTCAGTGGTCCCCAACCCTATGCCCACGGGCACCATTGTGCCCGCCAACCGTTTTACGTGTGCCCGCCGCTGACTGTGAACGATAAAAAAAATTAAGTTTTCAATAACATGTTATGTAATTTATTTTTTATTTAGCTAGAAAAATATGTAATGCCGGCAGTACACACTCGCCGAGCCTAGGCGAGACTACCCGAACGCGAACGTGGTGATTCGCCATACCTCGCCTCGCCTCGTGTTCGCTCCACATAAAGTCGGTTTTTGACCACGAGTCAAAGGAAGCGAGTGGCTAGAGCGAGCGCATTCAGTATACCTCTCGCGCTCACTCTCGCTTGAATTTACTTCAATTTAAATTGAACTGGGTAGTTTCGCCGAGTGTGTACATCCATGCGCTCGTACACATTCGCCTTACCAAATGTCTCGGCGAGACGTTCGGCGAGCGAGCTCGGCGAGTGTGTACTGCCGGCATAACCATTTAATCTTTTTCTGGCTGTATGCATTTACAAAAATCACTTACATTAATTCTAATGATAAATTAAAAATATTTTGTTGATGCAGATTTGTTAATAAAAAACATTTGTGCTTACATTAAACATTGCACAAATTGGTTCAACAATATATGTATAAACAATGATCAAAGTTTTAAGAATAGCATTTTTTTACCAGTCACAGCTTACGTAGGAACTAAGAAATATATGAAAAAATGCCTCTAAACCTTTTTGTAGATTACAAAATTTTCCATCAAAAAGTCAACGAGAGCATATGTCTGACTTTTTTAGTTTAGGCATGAGAAACGCCTGAGTGCCTAAATCAAAATCGCGATTTTGATGCGAGCACCTTGAAAAAATAAATGGTGCCCGCTGCCCGACCGGTATTCTAGAATGTGCTCCTAGGTACAAAAAGGTTGGGGACCACTGCCTTACGTTCAATAATATTGAATCTTGAATTATTCGCATCAATATTTTCGCCGGAGCAATATGTGTGATGATGAAGATTTGGCTGCACCTATGCTAATGAATATGGGTAAAAAAATGGTTGCAAAGAAGGCCAGTGTACACTCATGAACGTCTTTTAAAATTTTATAAATATTCGAGCGTGCGTACGGGACCGCTCCGAACAGTAGACTAAAAAATATTATACAATAAGCCCTACAGACGACACAATGAAAAAATATGGCGCAATAAAATTAAACTTGCTCAAACTTTTCTAAAAGCATTGTGCAATCTTCAATATGATTCCTAAACGGTCAATAATATTGAACAATCCGTGATATTGCACAATAAAATTGATCGTCTATGGGCCGCCTTATATCATTCGAAAGGTATTGTTTCATAGATGTGCACTTACAAAATATCATGTTTGTATGTTGCCGTTAAGGCAGGTAAAATATTGGCCGAAATATTTTTTTCAAAGGGCGCTCGTTAAGTCCGGTCCTGGCCGCAGCAACAACATTCTCTGATTCTCGTTATCCAGGATTGCTCGGCTCGATTGGAAGTCCCGCGGGAGTGCTATGGCGGCTGCCGTTATGTTCCCCGCGTCCTTGTGCATATCGTCTACTGGAGATCTCGCGCCGCCGTTTTGGACTGACGACCCTGCCGGGACTTCTTTAGCGTTTTACTTGCGCGCGGGCGTCTGTGTTTTTACACGCGGGAGCTTACAAAACCCGACGTTTAGGTGCGATGGGGCTCTCGCTTTTATGAAATTTGAATTAAATGTTCTGTGTGTTAATGCGCGGTGAACAAAGATAAACAATTTATTGAGATTTTGAGAGGAACTGAAATACATAATACTATTAAAAAATTTAACTAACCATTTATTAGTAATCAATATTTCAAGTAAAATTAAAAAAAAAACTTTTGCGAGGAACAAAGATAAACAATTTATTGAGATTGTGAGAGGAACTGAAATACATAATACTATAAAAAATTTAACTAACCATTTAGTAATCAATATTTCAAGTAAAATAAAAAAAAAACTTTTAAGTAAAACAATAAGCATGATGAGTCATTTAAAAAAAACTATTCTATGATGATCTTACGTGTCTCCTTTTTCCAAAATAGTACTTATTTCTGCAGAAAATAAAGGTTTAATCGCAAAAATTGACTCTTTTAAAACTAATTTTAAATTTGACGCCAAAACGCTCGCAAGTTACATTTCAGAGTTGTGACGTCACACTCCTTTTCAACAATAATCAAACATTCAGAGTTAGACAATAATTTCATTATTTTGTGTGTTAAAAATGAATTCTAAAGTATACAAGTTCTTAAATAAGGTGTTGTCTAAAATAAAAGTCAATCATTTTGACGTTTACTGATGCGTGACGTCATTTTCTCTGATTGGTGTTTCATTTAACATGGTGGATTGCTGTATTTTGCATTTTTATTTTAGCAAAAATTATATTAATCTCGCTTTTAATATAAATATAAATACATTTTTAGAATCTTTTTCACTTATTTTATTATTAAAATCATAATTTCAATTATACTTTGTTACTGGCAGCATACCTATTACTGAAAACAAATATATTCTCTACAATTTTTATATTAAATATTTTTTCTAATTCACATTTTTCAAAAATTTAAAACCTGTTCCATTTTACCTTCCCTTAACTCTTTATGAACATTTTTACCATGATGTATTTCGGTCATTCGACTTGTAGAAGCTGTAACTCAAAAACGAAAAAACAGAAATGTGCAATTTTATATTTTGGATCAATTTTCGTTTAATCTAATCAATTTTGGAATTTTATTAATATTTTTGAAAATTATGTATAAAAAAGTTGTAGAGAATATTATTTTCTACAATTTATGCTGTATTTATTTCTCACAAAAAAGGATGAAATGGATTTAAATAAATTATATTTCAAATAGTTCATAATAGAAAAAAAGTATTCAGAATAAAGAAAATTAAAATACACTCTGTACAGCGTATAAGCCTTTTATTTTATACAATCTAGCAAATATCGCACCCCCGCAAAAAAGTGTAACAACTCAAAAAATGTCATATTTGAGAAAAATATGTAGAATGATTCCAAATAACTATATATTTCTACTAAAAATTGTCATTAATTTACTTCGTGTACCAACCGTCGAAAGTAGCATATTCTAAAAAAATGTGACATTTTTTATTTATATTTTTTAAATACTTAATCACCAAGCGTTTTAATAGTTACTATTTTGCAAACATCACAGGAATACTGAAATATTTAAATTAAATACTGTGTATCAGTCCTTTTCCTATACTACATTTACAATTTTGATTTACGTAAATTGTTATAATTTCATTTATTCCTATTTCCTCAAAACTACATTTTTTGAGTTGTGACACTTTTTTTGTAGGGGTGCAATATGTCCTACTTTGTTTATCAATTCAAAAATACATAATATACAAATACAGTGGCCTCACTCAACGAACGCCTCGCATAACGAACGCTGCGCACAACGAACTTTCTGTTCGTTCATTACGCGACTCACACAACGAACCTCGCTTCACACAACGGACTGCATCGTATTTCATCTTGCGCCCGAACGCTCCTGCGTATCACGAAGTCACCCGAACTTCCAAGGTCGCACATAACGAAATTTTCGCATAACGAACTTTCTCTGGAGCCAAATAAATTCGTTATGCGACTGTGAGGCATCACTGTACTATCATTAATATATTATTCCACTTTATAACAATTTAATAAATTTGATTTAAATTTTGTTTACATATTGAATAATTCAATATGAATTTAATGATAGATAGTAGATATCTACGAAACCATACACTAGTAACCCAGTATCTAAGAATAAATCCATTTAATTTGAATGGTATTATCTCTGAATGCAAGTTAGTTCTTCTCTCAATAAACTTGAAAAATATAAGATGAAATTGCAAAGATTCTCTTAATGGCAAATTAAATACAATCCACAGAGCTATTAGCCTTTGGGAAAATTTAATGATTGTAATTATTTCAACTCGATGTCGAATTAAGTATCAATATCTTGAAAAGAATATCCGGTTTTCCTTCTTTTTTTTTCATTCTGTATGAAGAGGAATTTTAACTTTATTCAAATTTGGTTACGTCGTATTAACATATTTTGTTGTGAAGTTTTATCGATGCATATTAATTTTGTTGCATAATTTTAAATGTTTTATGATACAAACTATATATTCATTAAAGTGTATGATGAAAATAATTAATTTAACTATCTACCACACGCGCTTTGTGTTAACAAAAGTTACTCAATTTTGTTGAAAATTATTATTAAAATATATTTTTTGTTAGTTATTTTTTATGCACTCAAAATACTGGTAAATTAAAAAAAAACAGTGATTTTTGAATCAAATTGAATTGTTTAAAAAAATGTTAATTTTTTCTGTTGATAGGGTTCTAAAATACATATATATATATACACGGAAAAATATAAGCCTAAAGAATTACAGTTTTTCCTTGTACATCCGGAAAAGTACGCGATCACCTATTATTATTATAATAATGTACTTTTTCAAACTGTAATAATATATTTTTAAGCTGTAATGTTTGCACTATAGGTATATTAATTTATATAGAGTATCTGCAAACATTATTAATGTTTGAAACTGTAAAACATATTTTATAATGAGTCGTCCAGAAGCAAAACCTGCTATCCACATATTTTAAGATTTTGAGGTTTTTGTATCTTTGGATTCTACTCGTCTCAGGCTACAAGTATTATAATAAATTGGGCTGAAAACCCGACAAAAATCTCTTAAAATTAAATTTGAAAGATTAAGTCGGTTGCAGAAATTGCTATATTTTTGGTGAACTAACATAAAAATTATTTTAATAAAAGCAATAAATTTTGTATCGAATTGAGACAAGATAAAAAACATGACAGGTTTTGGATCCAGACTCATGAAAAAGGCATAAGGATATTTTACCTAGAAGCTGCAAAAACAGTTTATGCAATTTTGCTAGAAATCTGTTCAAACACACCTAGCAAGTTTTGCATCGGGACTACTCATTTTATAATGATAGGTTGTAGCCCTTGTCGCTTACTATCCGGGATATAGGTACAGGAAAAAAACTGAAATCTATGGATTTGTTTTAGAATTTATATCAGCGATACTTCAACGTATTGTAGGTAACACAGTTGGTGACTCTAACCGTATAAGATAATTATCATAATACCACCACTGTTTAAATATCCATATGAAACCATAAAAAATTATTTTAATGGTTTCCGGGGTATTTTGGGTTAGGAAATCGGAATATGTTATAAAAATAGGGGTTTCAATTTAAAAAATACGATAAGGAAAGCGGCCCTACCCCACAATAGGCATCACCATGTGATAACTGGGAAAAATGCTACCATTTTTGTCTGGATCATTTTTCCTGATAATTCCTTCCTATCGACTTATGCATCTTTTTTCAACACTCTTTATATTATTTTCTTAATCCTGTGAAAATTAGATAAAATTTTTGTGTTTAAATTTTATTATCACAGTGGCAGTGAGTACCCACAATAGTATTCCAGGGGTCGATGATAATTTTTTATTTTAGAATTTTGAATTGCAATTTATTTATTTTTTTGCTTGATTTTCAACTATATTTATCATTATATATTTTCGACAAGATTACAAGAGTGTATAAAGAAAATCATTCTTTTAAAATGAGTCTATTTAGGAAAAAGGTTGGGAACCCCTGTTCATGATTTTTTTTAATTAACAAAAAAAATCACCTACATTGCAGATAAGGTTATAATGGAGCCTCTATTTGTTAATATACATATTATATGTAGGTATATCTATATATGTATACTTGTATAGTAATGTATACACATATAACAATTGAAGTTTCCTTATTCGAGTGTAATTATTACGAATAAACATTCCTATACACATGTCAGATTTTACAGCAGAATTATTACAGTAATTGAAGCATAAGTTCTGATATCTGTAATTTCATGCTATAACAGTGAGTCGGTGGTATAGGGAACGGGCGTGGTACAACAGAGTCCTACGTTACCGACACACAGGAACAAAGTAAGCTGTGGATGCGGTAGTGGCGGCGGCGGCGACGGGAACAGCCGTTAGGGTGTATTCCTCCGCGCGCGGTTACTAGTTTACGCTAATGATACCAACCTCCGGGGATATTAGAGCTTCATCGGCGCTGCCAACTGCCATGTCGTCAAGTCCCTGCTGCTTTCTTGAGGGAAATTTCATCGTAATAATTATCTAAATTTAAAATCTAATATAGTTGTGTCGTGGTTATAATGTTTGTATGTGGCTCATTTCGTTTAGATTCTGTTCAAATTATGGTTTAATTTAATACGTATAAGAAATTATATTAGATTAAAAAATGGTTTAATTATTAGATAGATATTTTGTAACTTAAGTAATACAGTCGAAATTGGCTATAACGACATCGGTTAATACAGTAGAAACCGGTTATAACGACATCGAAGGGACCGGTCATATTGATTGTAAAAAGCGGATAGTCGTAATAACCGGTAAAAATACAATTATATGGGATTCACGCCCAGTATTATCAACTTTAACTAAATGCTCCTTTAACTAACTGTCATATTATCAACAGATCGAAGCATAACACATTTAATTAAATAGATTTTAAATTATCTGCAGTATTTATTTACAACGTATATTATGTCTATTTTTCATTTAGAGCTTAAATATTGATTTAAATCACGTTTGTAATACACCAAAACTTTAAAAGAGCATTTAGCGCTAAATGAGCTTTAAATTGGTTGATAATACCGGGCATCAGTTGGACTTTTATTTTGAGTCGTTAAGACCGATACGACGTATTAACCGATGTCGTTATAAGTGGTTTCAACTGTATAACATATCGGTTTTAACTATTCAAAATAAAAGTATGATTGAATTTCATACAGGGTGGCCCAAGTAAAACGAAACGGGTGCACTTTTGGTCATTTAAAATAAGATTTTGAGAAAAAGCTCGAACACGTCGATTTTCCTTTCAAGGGGGACATCTTTTGCTATAAAATTTTTGCAAGAATCTTTTCAACCCTCAGCGCTATGAGCGCAACCCTTAAAATTTTAAATAGCATGATAGGGCAAGTGATACCTCATTTGAAAGGTTTTTTTATTCTGAATACAGTGCGTTTTTATTTTTTCAAATCTGTTTAGTTTTAGTCAAGTTATTTACATTTTAAATTCCATAAATGCAATGATTTTCTGATCAAAAAACAAATATTTACAACTAAAATTCAAAACAAGGTAGGCTTATTTTCTTATCAAATAATTAAAAAAAAATTAATTTGTACATTTATTGAATTAATAAAAAAAATAAAAAAATTAAATTAAAAAAAATTTACCAACATCTAAAACTATAATTAATTCAATAAATGTCCAAATTGGATGTTTTTGAATTATTAGATCAGAAAATAAACCTACTTTGTTTTGAATTTTAGTTGTAAATATTTGTTTTTTGATCAGAAAATCATTGCATTTATAGGATTTAAAATGTAAATAACTTGACTAAAACTAAACAGATTTGAAAAAATCAAAAAGCACTGTATTCAGAATGAAAAAACCTTTCAAATGAGGTATCACTTGCCCTATCATGCTATTTAAAATTTTAGGGGTTGCGCTCATAGCGCTGAGGATTGAAAAGATTCTTGCAAAAATTTTATAGCAAAAGATGTCCCCCTTGAAAGCAAAATCGACTTGTTCGAGCTTTTTCTCAAAATCTTATTTTAAATGACCAAAAGTGCACTCGTTTCGTTATACTTGGGCCACTCTGTATAATTGCCTTTTTACCAGTTTTTATGACTATCGGCTTTTACGACTTAAAATGATTAATATTTGAATTGAATATTTTATTACAAATATTGAAATTTATTTGATGCATGTAATTTTACTATTCTGAATTTTTTATGATTCTTCAATTTAGATGCTCGACTGACTAATTGCAATACAAACACACATTGTTCTGGGTAAATTTTCTTTTTTTTGTATTTGAGTTGATATTTTTGTTATAATTTGAAATTTTATACATGAATTTTGACTGAAAAATCTTGAATTTTAGATTTGCTTGAAAGTGCGTTTATTTTGTAGAAAATGACGTAAAAAATTGAAAATTTTCAAATCGCAGGTCTGTATCTCATTACGTTCTTGAAATACAGCCTCTCAGTTTTCGATTTTTCAAAATTTTGAAGAAAAATGGCTGTAACTTTTGAAGGTTTTGTCGTATTTGTTTTTTGTTAATGAATTTGAAATCAGCTCATCAAAATCTATATAATGAAATGTATGTATAATACTTTAAAGTTCGACAAACAAAATTTCGCGAAAAATTAAAAAATAAAAAAAAATATCGATTTTTGACAATTTTTTTTCGAGTTTTTAAGTATTATACATGTCATTATATAGATTTTGATACGCTGATTTCAAATTCGTTGAGAAAAATCAAATCCGTCAACACGTTCAAAAGTTATAGCTATTTTTCTCTAAATTTTTCAAAAATCGAAAACATTAAGAGGCCATATCTCAAGAACGTAATGAGATACAGAATACAGACCTGCGATTTGAAATTTTTCACATAATTTTCTATAAAATGAACATACTTTGAAGCAAATCTAAAATTCGAAATTTCTTAGTTCGCATCAAATTTTTTATCGTAAAAATATCAACTCAAATATAACAAAATAAGAATAAAAATAATATTTTGAATCAAATAATAAACAATAATTTTTTATTATTTATGATATAATATTTTTTTTCGTTTGAATATTTAGCGTCATTTTCTACATAAAAAACACACTTTTAATGAAATCTAAAACACATAGTTTTTGGTTAAAATTTCATACATCAAACTTCAATTTGTTTAAAAATATCAACTTAAATACATATAATAAAATAAGAAGAAAAATCATAATTCAATAAATAAACAAAAGTCCCTCGTGAAATCACAATGTGGGCGATCCCGACCACCCCCCCCCCCCCTCCCGGATTCGACGCCTATGTGCATCTAACAATTAACTCTTACAAAATACTAAACAAATATATTTTCGTTAGTAATTAGCATGATTACTAAATCACTTCAAAAAATGTTTGCGATTTAACAAAGCCTTACGTAGACAGTATTAACACATAAGGAAAAATTGCATTCCGCGAAACAAGGCGGCTATGGGAGAGAGGGGGGGGGGGATGACCGACATTCTTCGACCTCCTCCGGAACGTAGAGGATAATGTTCAGCAATTTGTTAACAAAGCCTCGTCAGTAATGATTCGGCTTACTTGGGGTAGATCTGAATTAGGCTCATTTTTTATTTCGAATAACAATTTAATATATGTTAATTCGGTTACCTAATTACAGGCATTAGCTTCATACATGTACAAATGTACACTGATAAGATCTATAAGTTGTAATCTCTATAGATGGTCGTATTATAATTTATATAAATATTCAATAATAATAATTAAAGAGTTGTATATATGTACATAACATATGCAACCAAATATACACCGGTGCCATCGATGCAACTGAACATATGTACATCGATGTCATCAGAGTTTGTGATAATCACGAAGTTGGTAATAGGTATAATGAAAAATATTTTAATTTGATGTGTCAAAATACGCAAAAAAGAAACATGTGTTTCTTAATATTAATTATTTAAATATAATGATATGTTGTACATATATTAGTGTTAAATACTCTTCTAATATAATATTTAGTGTAGTTTAATTAAGTGTATATATACAATATTAATACGTTAAATATTGTTAATTATGAATAAATAAACAAAATTAAGAAATTCTGATAAGTTGAACGTGAACCTTACAAAATGGCTGCAATAAATTAAAAGGTATTGTAAATACATATCTATTATTTTTATCACAGTGACGTAATCAGCATTTATTTATTTATATATTTTTTGGGGGAAGGGGGGATTTTTAAAGTCTATCAAAACAATTTTCTAACTGCTTTTTTGTCCTCTACAATATTTCTATTTTTTTTTTGTTCACAAAATGATTTAGAGAGGGGGGTATATTACTTATTTAACTACGTCTGAGGAGGGGGGGTCTTTTAATACAAAATAATAAAGTTCTGTTATAGTTTGTAGCATTATTTTCTTAACGTTTTGAGTTTGTTTTATTCAAAAGTGTTCCTGAAAATCATTTATAAATAATTAAATACATTTTTTCACCATTTTATAGCTTTATAACGACCACACAGGCGCGTATACAAGGGGGATCAAGAGTGTTATGACCTCCTCCCCCCAAAAATTAAAGAAATAAACTAGATATAAGTTATGTAAAGTAGTCAGGTGAACACTGTTCGAATTTAAATTACTATCTATGATTCAGTTTTCAACTACAAAATCATTTGAATAAAATTTTAATATTATGACAATTAACTGCTTATCGCGTAGAAATGAAGATTGACATACTATTTTTAATATAATTCATTTTGAACATTACTAAAATAATTATTTTATATGAGTTATACGAAATTCATTTGACTTAATTTCTAGTTGCCATATTGTACATCTGTCTCTATACCATCTTTTATTACAAAAATCTAATTTTAAAGTTATTAAAATTTAATTGTAGTCAAGAAAATGTTTGTTAACTAATATCTCGCAAACAAAAGCTCTAAATAATTTTTGATTGACATATTATTAATCAGCGAATTTTTTAGAATAAGTGAAATCGTGTTCTAGAACAGCCTGCATTCCTGCATATTATTTATTTTTTTGCAAAAACTATAAAATATTTTGAGATTTATTATACGTTTGTTACAAATACTTACAAATATCACAACACTAAAAAATGTTAAAAAAAATTAAAAAAGCGTTTTAAAACAGAACATTTTCTAAAAAATGTTTATCTTAAAATTTGAAAAAAAATATACACCCCGTAGGCAACTTTCAAAATTGCAAAAAAAATCAAATTTTTTATTTTTTATTCAACCGCGGTTTGGTCATAAAAAAACGTTTAAAAACACAAAAATACTCCTGAGTTTGAAAAGAATATAAAATTTTTTTTCAATTTTCACACCCTATAAGTAAAAAAATGATTATATTTGACCTATTGGCAATACTCTGAAAATGATCAAGTGATCCAGTTTTTTTTTCTAAAAGTTAATTTTTTTTCTGTATGACCTCCTTCCAGAAATTAGACTATATACGCGCCTGCGACCACAGACAGACAGACACACATATGTTATTGAGATAATCAGATAAAATGCACACATATATAGTAAAGTGGTAATATTATACCAAATATAAATTTCTGAAGACAAATCTCTTTTTTATCCTCTTATAGAATATGTTTTCGTAAGAAAGGATATATTCAAATGTTCAATGATGTGCAAATTTGTGTGCGTGTGTGCTACTTGATAACGGTGTAGTAGAAGATATTTAAATAAGACATTTTAGGTAAACTAAACCAGTCACATAAAAATAGGTTTACGATTTTAAAAAAATGTATGATATTTTGTGAAAGAAATTGTCATTTGATCAGAAGATTATTTACTCACAATATAATCATCTTAAAGATGGATAAATAATAATTTTCAGGATTTTATTATACACAGAAAAAAAACTGTATTAGACCAAGAAAACCTTGTTTTGTATATAACGAAAACTATATTTTCTTAATATAAGAAACATACTCTTAATCCAACTACGTTATTCCTTCGTTCAAGAATACTATTTATAGTTGGTTTTCGAGATTATTGCTTATCTTAAGAAAATATTGTTTTCGTCATATACAAAACAAGGTTTACTTGGTTTAAGAAATCCTTCCTACCAGTGTACAAAGAGATTCATTACTGTCGTGCCAAACTTAAACAGTAGATTAACAAAAATATTTTAAGTAAAAAACTTTTAATGATGTTATATTGTTGTTCTATGCTAAAAATTCAGACAAAAAGTTAACATAAGTATACCTCAAAAAATGCATCCTTATCAACAAACAGCCATTTTTAGTTTCGTTTTTTAGTCAAGTTAGGTAGTAAAGTACATATGACAGTAATACAACTGGCTATAGATCTTAGAGGACTCATATTAGGAGGTTTCTTTATATGAACTTTTTTTCTTATCTTTAATCATAGAACAAAAACATGAATTTATTTTTTGTAATTTGAAGCATCCGTATTAATTTAAATTGTGTATGCTTTCTTTTCCATCGATATTTCTCGAAAACGGTTTATCCTATCACAAATAATAGCAAAGTATGTTTTTGCGTATTTTGTGTCATATAACCTTAAATAAGTGCCCAACTTTATAAAAAAAATTAAAGAACAAAAAATACTAGATAAAAATCGATGGACCCACGGGCTTCATACATCCCTTGTCTAAATTATAATTAGTTAATACGAGAAATCGTATTAACACTTATTATTACTAAACAGAATACTAAATTTAATAATTTTATCACATAGGGTTCTCTAGATATTAAATAAAAACTCATTTTGAGCAAAATCTTTGAAGGGCTGTAGTTCCCTCACGAAAAATTTTCGGACACATGTTTATTGGAAGTTTTTTACTTAAAATATTTTCTCAATCTACTGTTCAAGTTGGGCATAACAGTGCTGAATCATCCTGTATTTTGAACGAAAGACAAAATTATTAATACCCAGTCCAGTGTTGTAATGGATCATCCTGTATTAGATATCAAACCAAGTATATGGTAGTACCATTACTCGGTGCGGGAGAGGGAAATACGTCATCTGGGGTGCCCAAATGAGGGTAGGGGGAATTATATGTCCAATCATATACAAATGTAGCAGCTTCGTAACACGTCATTTAGGGTGCCTAAGCTGATTGGTCAAAAGCTAATGAGGCAACCTATATATTTACTAACTTTATTTATAATATGAAATTCTTTTAATTGTTTGTATACAATGTTTTATTTCTTAAATACACAGAAAGCTTTAAAAACATCAATACAAATAACAAATACTTGAAAAATCAGGTCACGTTAGTTTACAGAATCTGAGATTTCACTTTGACAGCTGTCAGAGGAAACTTAAGATTCGAAAAATAGTTTTAAGCAATTTCACGTCTGGTAAATAATATATACAATAAAATACGTACAAACAGTAAAACTTCTCTAAACGCATTCTCTCAAAATATATATGTATTCCCTTTTGTGTTTTTTTATTGCAAGACAATACTTTAAAATAATTATTTTTCCCGGGAAAAAATTGCAGATCTGCATTTTGGGACATCATTGGGACATTTATATTTACTGGTTTTTGATCTTTGGAGACTTGCAAAGATCTACAATGACTTACAAAGATCTAAATCGATCTACAAAGATCTCTAAAGATCGTTGTAGATCGTGATAGAGATTAAAACATTGAAAATTCATGAATTTATCAACGTTAAAAAATCATTTATTTTCAATGTTACAATGATCTTCAGAGATCTTTATAGATCGTAGATTATTTTAGATCTTTGTAGACAATTGTAAATCTTTGTAAGTCTCCACAGATCAAAAACCAGTGAAAAATACAATTTTGTCTCAAAAGTATCTGAGTAGATCTCTGCAGATCTATAATTTTTTCCCGTGTTTACAGTTATTTATACTTTTTTTAACTTAAGTATTTTAAATAACCTAACTTAAAAGTACCAAAAATGACGATTTTGGACATATATTTATTAATAATATAAGTAAACATCGAAAATTGTTGTACATTGTTTTATATTTATTATAAAAGGAGGGGAATAAAACTTATACCATTCTAATGGTACTGTACCTTAGATGTGCAAACAAAAAAAAACATGTGTGTATGTTGCCGTTAAGGCAGGTAAAATATTGATCAACTTTCGACCATAAGCGGTACTAGTATTTATGTATTAACTAGCGGAATCCCGCGGCTTCACTTGCGTAAACTTCGAAACTAATTAGAACCCTCCATACGTGATAGGGGATGACAAATTACATTTTTTTAGATTGATTTTTACTCATTACCTTTAAAAAAACGTAAATATCTCGGATCTTCGTTAAAAATTGTAAAAACTAACCCCATGTCTACCCTCGCCATTAGGGGCTGAATATAAAATTTTTGTACTGCAAAATTTTGCCCGACTCCACCATTATAACGTAAGCAGCTATACAGATAAACATATCAAAAACACATACTCTGTCTACCCCCGCCATTAAGAGTTGAATGTCGAAATTTTTATTTTAATAGATGACTATTTTGCCCAAATTTACCTTTATAAGTAAAGCTGGTATGCAGATAAACATATCTTAATCCATCTTCGTCCCCGTCCCATTCTATGATTCTATTAGGGCTTGAATATCGAACTTTCATTTTTAATTGAATATTAATTTGTTAAACACTTTAGGGGTTAAATTTTGGGAAATGCTGAAATAATTGTTACATTATTTATATTGTAGAGTATTTTCGATAAGTTTCAATTGAAACTTATCGAAAATACTATATTTTTTTTTTCGCATTTATTTAACCTAAATATGTTTCAGTTGCTTCCATGGTTACCACACCATTTCAATGTTTTTAATATAGAGAGTCGGTCATATATGTAATACTCCTATATTGCCAATCGCTATAAGTGGGACTTGATAAGTTGAAGTGAGATAGTCGATGCAAATCAAGTCAAATGGATTCCATTGCGCAGGCGCAGAATCATATTTAAAGGAGGCCTTGGCCAATTAATAGTATATTATACCACGAGTCAATAATGATAGATATTATTACCGAGGAATCATTTTCGAACCGAGCCGCGTAGCGGCGAGGGAGAAAAAATTTCCGAGGTAATAATAGCCATTATTGCGAGTAGTATACTGTACTTTATCTACGACTATTTTAATTACTTTAATAAAACACAACTGAATACAAGAAATGCAAACACACGCATTTTTGTTATAATTTCAAATTAATATAAATTAAACAATACCATGGAAACAAAATACACAAACTCTGTGGTGTCCAAAAATATTAAAATTAGTAATATTACAGTTAATAAACTGAACAAGTTTTGTACTATCAACAACTTTACTAGAATTTTTATCCATCTCAATACAAATACACAAACACTAGGTGTTTTATTTGACAGTCGTAAATAATTTTTTTAGACTTAAAGTTTGTGTATTTTGTTTCCATGGTATTATTTAATTTCAGGAATTTTCTGATTGGTGCATTAGAGGGCAATAATGACTTAGAGGGCAATAATGACCATTATTGCCCTCTAATGCACCAATCAGAAAATTTCTCTTTCGTCATAGTTCCCTCTGGGGTTAATATATCGCATTATACAGTAAAAACTACGTATGTAATGTATGTATTATATATAAGTCGTGGATAAAACATTTTAAATCGAATATGTCAGTTTGAAACTGATTGCACATGCGCACTAGTGACTATTTGACTTGAAAATAGCGAGACAACAATATATGTCCAAGCCGTACAGACTTATCCTTTTTCCCGACCCTGATTGGCAATATAGAAGTATTACATATATGGAGTCGGTTCACAATGTTGTCAGCCAATCAGAGCTCGTTAGACAAGGAAGTACGGTACCCGAGTATAAGTTAACTCTACACAGAAAAAAACTCGGATCTTATTGAAAATTTGAGATGGAAAAATATAATAAGAAAAAAATCTTATTGGGGATATTTTATTCATTTAAAAAATATAATCTTCATGTTTATCTAAAAATCATTTGCCAAATTAATAAAAAAATTACTACACCAACTAACAAAACTCTCAAATAGATTAAACATAATGGTTTTATTAATATATGTTTATTAGTGTGAATATTTTTTACACCACCCAACTAGTGAATGTGCAATTTTCGATATGGTAAATTCAGTGATGTCATTTATAAAATATTTTTTTGTATTTAAAATATATATTTTCAATACGAAACAAAATTTTCACCATGATAAGAACATTGTTAGTAATAATAAATATTTATCAATAAGATATACTTGGATATTTCCATATTGTTAAAAAATTATCATATTAACAAACAACCTCTATCGGAGCCAAATCGACCACGGATTTTTTACATTGATCACATTTTTTAACACATACACAAATTATTTTTTTCTGTGTACTAACTGTCAGTCATAACATTGAGTTATCTATCCAGTTATATTACATTTCTATGAATACAACTCATTGTCAATTATTATAAAATATCAGACATCACTTTATATTAATGACTATTACTGAAGGAATCAATATATCACGAAAATAAAAAATTAAATGTCAGAATACATAAATATTACGACACTCATCAAATCCTAAAATTAATCTGACGTACGAACAAGTCTTGAGTACCAGCGTGTTAAATTTCTTCAGTGGTGGAAAGTATACGAAAATTGATGAAAGTGTACTTCATTTTATACTCCGGACAATAAACGTCAACTCACATTAAAAAATGATCAAACCTCATGTTTGATCGAGACAGCGTGGGTCTGGCAACCCAGCCTGCTTGGTTTTCTTTCACGATTTTTCATCAGAGCTGGCAGCTCAATAAATTTTCTTTCGCACCAGCCTTTCCGTCCGCTAAACGTCTATACAACTTGATCGAGTGGCCAGTGGTAAAGTCAGCTTTTCACACATCGATTTGTTGTTTTTTTTCTTCTCTTCTATCCTCGCTTGTTTTTCTACTACAGAGCAAGAACGTTTATAGCCGATGTGCAAAAAGTAGTTTTAATGAATTACTATACACACTTCATGTAATGAAAATTGCTTCAAGTTAATTTAAACTGTTATTCAATAAAAAATAGCACCAATAGTATAAAGTAGTTCTGACTGACTGACTCATCAACACACAGTCAAAACACCTAGAAAATTTAGGGGTATATATGTCTTATGACAGAAAGAATTTTCAGATGAAATATTCTAATATTAAAATTAAAATTTACTTTTTTGCGATATTTTAACCCTAAAATGGGTCAAATTGTTCCAAAATAAAGACGATAAAAGCCTATACTTTCTAACCCACTGTTCACATTTTGCCCCTCTTCTTCTACGTTATAAAAAACGACAAAATTATTTTAAAATAAAATTATATAAAAAATACTTTTTAAAAACAAGCTTTTATTAAAAATACAAAAGTAAAAAAATAAATTTTCAGCTATCACAAAAATTTCAGGTTTTTATGACTTAAACCAATAAAAGCGCAGGGAGCTTACGAAGGCAAACGTATAGTTTTTAATTAATTAATTATTTCATTATTGTATTTATAAAATTGTTAAGTAGTTTATCTATAATTCTTATCTTATATCAATTTATACTTCATTTCCTATTTTGCATAAAAATTTTATTCATACATTTGTCTTTATAACGCCCCGCGCTTTTATTGGTTTATGCATAAAAACCTGAAATTTTTGTGATAGTTAAAAATGTATTTTTTACTTTTTAGTGCATTTTTAATAAAGGCTTTTTTTTAAGTATTTTTTATATAGGTTTATTTTCAAATTTTTAGTTACTGATTTACTCACTAACATACTAACAGGTAAAGCCCGACAAAATCTTTCATTTGATACCCATATTAAGATGGTTATAAATAAAAAGGTAATCTGCCAATTTAGGGCGTCTGCCATATTTTGGTATAGAGTGACGTCACATAGCTAATCGTTTTCTACTCCTTAAACCCTTTCATTTGATACCTATATCAGGATGATTATGAAAAAAAAATCCACTATCTTGGGGCGTCCGCCATATTGGATTTAGAACGATATTATATACACTATATTGCATTGTCACCGGACTCATACACGTATACAAAATTTCAAAACTCTTGCTTAATTAGAACTGGTCGAAATTTTGATTGCAATATTTGATCTTAACAAACTGACTAACTAAATACAGAACAAGTAAAGTTGAATAAAAGCTTGTAATAATAAATATACCTCAATAAATCAATAACTACTAGCGAGATTTAAGATTATTATAGTATGTACTGTTTTACCCCCTACCCTCATTTTGCTCAACTTCCCCTACTTTATATAAAAAGTAATACAATTCCAACAAACGTACAAATTAAAAATTAAATTACAAAAATACCAACTCGACATATATTATAATATTTTTCATCTATTCAAGCGGTTGTATTTTTTGAAACAGTAATTCTGTTTAATGCGCATTTGAATGAAACACACTCGCGAACGCCTCCTAGTGGCAATAACAATAAACATCAGTACTGTGATGACGGATACAGGAGACGTTGATGCTGGCAATAAATATGCAGCTAGTAACAGCGGCTCATTTTTAAATTCCATTCTTGCTATGTTCTGTTCGTTTGTATATGTATTAAAAAAAACGTAAGAATATATATTTACATATAAACAAGTTCTCACTAAAAGTACTTGAAGTACTATGTAAGACGTCAAGTAGGTACACCCCTGGTTTTTAGCTTTAAAATCATTTTGTTAAGATAGCTACGTGTGAATCACGATAAGAGTGGGGGAAATTAACGTTAAAATTAAAAACGAAGTCAGTCGTGGATGAGATATTGACATAGAATGGCGGCTCAGATAAAATGATAAAGAATTTAAAAGAAATAGTAAAAAGTATATTGAAGAAGTGAAGTTAAGTGTTAAAAGAAATAAGTAATAAATGAATCTACGCGACGTTTAAAGAAATATTTAGTAAAGTTAAAATCTACGTAAAGTGAAGAAAGAAGTTATTAAAGTATTTAGTGTTGTGAAAAAGGTGTTTAAATAAAATATATATAAAAAATAGTTGAATATTAAAGTAAAAAGATTTAAAGAACGAGTAAAGAAGATGTATTATTAAAATAAAATTTAAACAATATAAAAAAATCGACGACAATTAAAGTATTTGAAATCGACGACAATTAAAAGTATTTGAAATCTACGACAGAAAAAGTTATTTAAAATCTACAATAGAAAAAGTTATTTAAAATCTACGATAGTAAGAAGTATTAAAATACAGTTTAAAGTAAAAAGAAGTCAACGAAAATATTAATAAACAATATATAAATTATCAACAGTTAAAATAAAGAAAATTTAAACAATGAACAATATAACGGCGAAACAAATATAACTAGAGTGAGAGAGACAGTGAGATGAATAATAGTGAATAGAACAAAGACAGATAGATACAAATATAAAACTGAAATTATAAATGAACATATTTGGAAATGAAACAAAGTTTTGTGCGGAAGAATAATTTAGAAAGAATCATCGGCGTCTGGAAAGGAAATATAGTATTGAGAGATAAGTTTGGATTTTAGTTAATAAGAATTTTGATTGTTATTATAAATAAAAAGTTAGTTTTTGTAAAGATTTTAGAATTAAGAAGAAAATAAAAGTTTAAAATTAAAGATAAAGAAAACAAGGAATTCCATAGAAATTTAAATAGTTTAGTTTTTTTGTGTTTATTTAAGAAAAATATAGATGTTAATGAAAAGAGACAATAAATTCAGTTCATTAGGTTCTCTCAATTTTTATTTCAAATCCCCAAACTTTAATTATTTCATTTTTTTCAATTTTTCTTGTAACAAGGTTGTGGTAGACATTGAGATGCAAAATTTTATCATACCCACGAGGCACAGCATGTTACAGATTGGGGGCTCGCCAAACCGGGATTTAAACAGAAAGAGAGGGAATTTTTGGACTGAATTTGTTGAGGAAAGAAAGTAGTTTTGAGAATATGTAGAAGGAATTTTGAAGTTTAAATTTATTTTGAAAAGTAAAAAGCATCATAGACAATTTCATGATGGCTGAAAGTAAAAATTTAGGAGATGTGGAGGAAGATTTTGATATTAGTTGGTGGAGGGAGGTAAAAGAAATCGCTTTAGAGTTAAGTAAAGAGGTGAAAAGTTTAAAAAATGAAATGACTCAAATAAATGTTAAAATTAGCGACATGGGAAAAGGTACGGAATTGAATAGTAAGATAATAGAAAATAAAGGGTTAGAAAGTAAGATAGGAGATGAAAAAAATAGAATAGAAAATATTAGAGATTTATACAATGAAGAAATTTTTGAGTACAAAAGACAGGTAAAATTTGAAAGTTTAAAAAGAGGAGAACATCCGATAGAGTTCATTAATAGACTAGAAAAACATATAGAGTTTTATTGTTATTTTATGGGGGATGAAGAAATTTTAGATTTGGTAGAAAAAAGTTTATGGGGGGGAACATTTAGATTGGTACAAAGCTAGCGCGAAAAACATAAGGGATTTTCAAGATTTTAAAACATGGTTTAAAAGGTTATTTTGGTCAAAGAACGAGCAGCAGAAATTATTAAGAAAGCTGTACAACACACAGAATTTTAAATTTTCGAAATTAAGTAGGCGAGAATATTTTTTAAAGCTTTATAATGAAGCAGGATACATAGAACCTCCGATAAAAAGAGAAGATAAAGTCAGTATAATATTTAAACATTTTGAACCTTTTATTTGGCCGTTATTAAGAATGGTAGATAAAAACGACATTACAGAAATATATCAAATTTTAGAGGAGTCAGAAATAATATATCCTAGAAACAAAAGTAGATTAAAAGGGTGGGAGAAAAATTACAATTCGGAGATAGGAACATTATATGAAAGGAATTATGATAGAAAAAGAGAACAGAGAGGGGAATTAAAAGAAAATCAATTTATTAAAAGTGGGCAAAATTTTGAAAACACAGAAGAAAAATTTATAGATAAAGAAATAACAAAATAATCAATAAAGGCAGAAGACGAGGGCGTCATAGGAAAAGATTTATTAAATAAAGAAATAGTCACAGAATCATTAAAGGTAGAAAACGACGGCGTCATAGGGAAAAATTTAGTAAATGTAAAAGAGCTAGATATAGTAGAAAATGTAGAATGCAACAAAATAGAACAGGTAGAAGATAATATAATAGTTAAAGAAAATTTTGTAGATGTAGGAAATGAGAAAAATGATTGCGACAAACAGCTAGAAATTGAACAAAAGAATTATGAAACCAAAATAGACAACGAAGTTAAAGATTTAGACATTGAAGAGTTAGATTTAGAAACATTATTTTTAATAGATGAGGTTTATTTTGAGGAAAAGAATGAAGTAGAGTTAGGTGATAGGAAAAACGATTTTGAGGAAAAGAATGAAGTAGAGTTAGGTGATAGAAAAAACGATTTTGAGGAAAAGAATGAAGTAGGTGATAGCAAAAATGATATTGAGGAAGGTAGAGAAAAAGTTTTAGAGATTCTTGAACAAGTAAAATTAAATAACAAAATTGGAAACGAAATAGGTGTAAATGAGATAGTTACCAGAAATAACAAAAGTAAAGTAGAATTTGAGAATATTTTGAGAAAAAATATAAATATTGACAAAGAAATGAAACGAATGTTACGAGGTAGGGCGAAAAAGTATAAAATGATGAAATTTAGAGGGAAAGCTAGAAAAAAGAAAGAAATTTTGTTAATGGATAGGAAGTTATTGATAAAGGCGAGGGAAATATTAAACAAATTTAAATTCAGTAAGAAGAAAAATGTACGTTTTAGGGTAGAGAGACCGACGAAAAGAATTGATGAAAATAAGAATTTTAAACATGTAAAGAAAAAAATTAAATATGAAACACCTGAAACATTATTGTGATATTGTTGATGAAATTTAAAATGAATAGAGATATATGATGTTAGATATAAATTAGCAAGTAAGTTTAGAAATGTAAAAAGTGTAAAAATAGGTCATGTAAATAGATAATAAGAAGGGAAAAATTTTTCATATCTTTCAGGATGGAAAAAAATTTCCATACCTTGCAGTGAAAGAATTTTTGTTTAGGGGGAGGGCATTCTGTAAGACGTCAAGTAGGTACACCCCTGGTTTTTAGCTTTAAAATCATTTTGTTAAGATAGCTACGTGTGAATCACGATAAGAGTGGGGGAAATTAACGTTAAAATTAAAAACGAAGTCAGTCGTGGATGAGATATTGACATAGAATGGCGGCTCAGATAAAATGATAAAGAATTTAAAAGAAATAGTAAAAAGTATATTGAAGAAGTGAAGTTAAGTGTTAAAAGAAATAAGTAATAAATGAATCTACGCGACGTTTAAAGAAATATTTAGTAAAGTTAAAATCTACGTAAAGTGAAGAAAGAAGTTATTAAAGTATTTAGTGTTGTGAAAAAGGTGTTTAAATAAAATATATATAAAAAATAGTTGAATATTAAAGTAAAAAGATTTAAAGAACGAGTAAAGAAGATGTATTATTAAAATAAAATTTAAACAATATAAAAAAATCGACGACAATTAAAGTATTTGAAATCGACGACAATTAAAAGTATTTGAAATCTACGACAGAAAAAGTTATTTAAAATCTACAATAGAAAAAGTTATTTAAAATCTACGATAGTAAGAAGTATTGAAATACAGTTTAAAGTAAAAAGAAGTCAACGAAAATATTAATAAACAATATATAAATTATCAACAGTTAAAATAAAGAAAATTTAAACAATGAACAATATAACGGCGAAACAAATATAACTAGAGTGAGAGAGACAGTGAGATGAATAATAGTGAATAGAACAAAGACAGATAGATACAAATATAAAACTGAAATTATAAATGAACATATTTGGAAATGAAACAAAGTTTTGTGCGGAAGAATAATTTAGAAAGAATCATCGGCGTCTGGAAAGGAAATATAGTATTGAGAGATAAGTTTGGATTTTAGTTAATAAGAATTTTGATTGTTATTATAAATAAAAAGTTAGTTTTTGTAAAGATTTTAGAATTAAGAAGAAAATAAAAGTTTAAAATTAAAGATAAAGAAAACAAGGAATTCCATAGAAATTTAAATAGTTTAGTTTTTTTGTGTTTATTTAAGAAAAATATAGATGTTAATGAAAAGAGACAATAAATTCAGTTCATTAGGTTCTCTCAATTTTTATTTCAAATCCCCAAACTTTAATTATTTCATTTTTTTCAATTTTTCTTGTAACAAGGTTGTGGTAGACATTGAGATGCAAAATTTTATCATACCCACGAGGCACAGCATGTTACAACTAGTACCAAGTACTAAATAAATGAAGTATTAGTCATATTAAGTCATGTTTGCTATTATATTTTCAAAAGTACTTAATTAAATTCGAGTATTACTCGTATAAAAAAAAATCTATTTTCGTCAAAAATTTTGAGAGCCTTCACAGGACATGATATTTTTTTGGCCAAATCTAATCAGGCTTTTCTCTTCAATTTTCTTTTTAAGGTTCCGTAGAAAACTAGGAACCGTTATAGTTTTTCTATGTCCGTCCGTCCGTCTTGTAAAAATTTTGACATAATATGATGAAATTTGGTATACGGTCGTAAATTGATGGCCCAAAAACAGAAATGATAAAATTTTTAGACCCCCTTTTCATAAAATGAAAAGAGTTTTAAACAAAAAAACTTCACCTACCCTATTGAGTGGGGTGTCGTTAGAAAGGTCTTATAAAATGGAACAAAAAATGTAACAGAACCTTTTAATTTTAACCCTTCAATCACGATGTATTTTCTCTCCAAAGTCATTATAAAAGCGTCCCCCCCTCTATTTTCTAAACTATCAATTCAAAAAATCTGATAAAATTCCAGAGTGTAGATTTAGTAGATTAGTACTTTCACTGAAAATTATAACGAACATTGTCAAAAATATTTTGGACCCCTTTTCATTGACTGAAAAGTGAACTCCCTTTTTTTCAATTTACTCCATTGAGTGGGGTGTCATTTGATAGGTCTCCTAAAATGCAATAATAAAAGTCAAATAACTTTTTGATTTTAACCCTTCAGTCACGAATATTTGAAATAACTATTTTTTTATAAATCGTAGTGAGAATGACTACGGAACCCTATCATGTGCGTGGCCAACATTCACTTGCCCGTTTTATTTTTGTATCGCTGTACGATTTTTTTTGGCCGAGTTATTTTCAATCAAAGCAAATGTTATACTTTTTTATCGTAAAAAAAATTGTAAAGGCAAATTTAAAAATATATTCTTCATGACTCGGTCAAAAATGGTCTTACAGTGATACAAAAAAACGTAAATTGAAGAAAAAAGTCTTGTCTACAAAAGTCATCTCTCAGATTTGGCAAAAAAAAGTTATCACAGTCTGTAGTTGCTCCCAAAATTGATATAATTTTTTTTTTCAATTTTTGGACGGTACTCGTAACTGTTAATTAATCACTTTGGCATATTAAAATGAAGAGGTGTCAATAAAGGTGTTTTAGTGTATTAAACTAACCTAACCTTAATCTAAATTGGTCTCATAATTTTTTTTATAACAAAGTAGTATTTTTTAATAATATATGATGTGAAAAATGTTACATATTTTTTAGATATAAATTGTACAATAGTGTTATTAACCAATAATGCCACGTTAGTTTTGAAACAAAATATTATTGTTCTGTAAGGGTAATTAGTCATTTTTTAATTTAATTTGTTTTGTTAAATTTGTTTCGTAAAACAATGAACAAACATTTTCACGCGAAATAAACAACGTCGTTCTTTACATAATTACAAAACTAATTAATGGTTTAGGTTATTGAATTTTTATTTCGGTAAAATTACACCCACACGTGGTGACAACAATATGTCAGCAGTTCAAAACCGGCAGCTCTGAAATTAAATTTCCCGTCAAACGATCCTGTGTAGAAAATTTCTCATTTTATTTTCAGCTCAACGTTATTTTCTTTTTTTAAATTTATTGTGTTCTTTTCTTCGGGTGTCACTCCGCTTCTCTTGTCCCCTTTTTTCTTTTACTTTTAGTTGTTGATTTTTTTTTACTGAACTGCATTAAATCGATAGCGTTTTCTATCAGGAACGTGTTTAACTTATTTCTATAAAAATTTTTTATATCAAAAAAGTTGAGTTATTGACTTATTTCTTTAATGGCAAAAATAGTTATGTATGAAATTAAAGCTAATTAAATTCTCTATAAAAAATTTCCATACATATTTTTTGTCAGATTCATACTTCACAAAATTATTACCGTCTGTTTTTTTTTAATTCTAAAGGTTTTTCATTATAAAATAAATTGAATGAATTTAGACGGCCACTACTCGAGGAAATACAAAATATGTACAGGGCCTTTCTTGTAAAGAATTTAATTAGATTTAATTTTATATATAAGTTTTTTTGCCTTAACCGTTATCCGTGTGACAAAAAAAACACCTTATTCGGTGTGACTATAGGTACCCGGGTACCTCCATATAATTTCTATATGAAAATAGAAAAATCAGGTTGGGGATTACAATCCCAGGGTTCCTAAAGGTAATAATAAACGAGCCTTAAGGCTTCCATGGTACTTTTGATGTAATTATTGGTTTCTGGGTATAAACAGCGTCGATTTAATAAACGAGTATTTTAAGATTTTTAACATTAAAACGTTTACATGGAGTTTTAATGATTAAATTTAGTACATATTATTTTTTGTTACTAATATTATTCATCGTGGAATGAACCAATGGTATGTTTATGGAGTCTAATTGGTTAAATTGTTGGTCAAATTACTTTTTTGTTATTAACTTTTGGGCACTGTCATATGACACTTTGGAAATAATTTTGTTTGCGTTATATTACCCTGTAGAAATTTTGATTTGGTATTTTTATAAACAAATGACTCCTTATATATTTTTTTTCATAAAAGTAAATAAGTAATCAATAAAAAATCTAGCTATTATAAGTACGGATCGATTAATCATCCGGTATATGGATTATATATAATAGATTTTTTTTATTTATGAAACACACTTACAGTCGAACTAGGTTGTAACCAGTACGGATATATACAGTCATCGAGAATTAAAAAAATGTATGCTGTTAGTGACGCATTTGTAAACTCTGCAACCCTGGGAAAAAAGATATTCCGCCCCCCTTTTGCCCATTCGACTTGTAAGAACATGATAATAGAATAAGCATGCTACCTAAATATTGTTGTAATTTTGGGTGTTTTTTAGGACGAGCAGCTTGTACCCACGTTACGCTCCCATCCGCCCCCTTTTTAAATTCCCCCCCCCCCCCTTCCCAGGACTATTGATATTTTTAACGAAAATGTATCACTGGTTATAATTAGTGGTGAAACCAGCGGGTAGCAAAAGGAGCGAGGCATCCTCACAATGTTGTGACCAATGAAGGGCCAAATGGTTATACTATATAATATTTAAAATATTAATGTTATATACCAATGGCCCTCCATAAAAAATATTGCCCCCACCTAAAAAAATCCTTACTACGCCATGGGTTATAAACAACATGTATTACAAATCATAGTATTTGTGAAAAAATCGATTTATGATGAACATTCAGTCAGTCAACCAACATATGTAACACCTGCTTCCAAAGCTTCAAAGAATCAATCTAAACATATCAAAATTGTTCCTATTATTTTTTTTCATTGAAAAACAATAAAAACAAGTTGTAGTAGCAATATAGTTTCCATTTTCAGAAAAAAATATTTGTCGTTTCTAAATAATTCCACACAAAGTATATGAAGGTACCCGGGTACCTCGTCACACCGATAAAGGTGTCAAAAGAATTTGGAGCTCCCCTACGCTCCCCAATAGGGCAACTGAAATAAAACTTGTAAAAATATAACGTTAACAATAAGTTAGAAGCTCTCATGGAGTTACAGCCATGTAGCATGCCTACAACATAAAAAAAATCATTTAAAAACGTAAAAGGTACCCGGGTACCTCTTCACACGGATAACGGTTAAAGTTGAAAAATCAGCAGAAATTAAAAAAAATATCCAGACTGAAAATCTTTATAATAATAAAAAAAATTCAAAAATAAAGACTTACCTTGGGTTGCATAAAGCAAAATAATCCACGATTAGTTAATCGGTTGTTTTCAACCCATGATTAATGTTAATTCTAAACTTAATCTCAATTTTTGTAAATAAACATTTCACTAAATATGATAATTGTTTACCTTAGAAAATGTATCTTAACCGTGATTATTTTTACTTTCTTATACCAATGTATATTAAATATACATATACCTATATAGTATAAGTAAGTATAGTAAACGCAATTTTTTCGAAATCTGGGTTTTGATGGAATTATCAATTTTAACCTTCCCTGAATCCATTCTGATTATTTTCGCCATGATGTCTGTGTGTCTGTCTGTCGGTCTGTCTGTAGACACTGTAACTCAAATACGGCAAATCGTAAAAAGGTGGAATTTTATACTTAAGAATAATTTTTTCCTGGGATGAAAACTTCCTATTTTTGAAAACGATCTTTCAACCGGAAACGGATGTTTACCTACATCGATTTTTGAATTTTTCGAATTACATTGAAACAGTGCGAATTAGAGAAAAATGGCCAAGTTGAAAATTGTGGGTAATATTATTATCTATAATTTATGTTCTATTCATTTTTTCAAAAAAACAAATTTAATTTTTTTTTTTTACCAAGTATTCGTTTTTAAGTATATTTCAAATGGTTCATAACAGAGAAGAAATTTCTGCCATGAGTGTCATGGGACTTTCTTATACGTATTACAGAAACTGAACAGTGTACGTGTTTGCCATATGTACCATTAAAGAGTGCAGCTCTCTCCGCACGGCGGATGGAAAAGTTGCCTCTAGTAGGTATTTGCTCTAAGATCCTATACATAATGTAAAATATAAAAATATTTCTATAGTTTATATCCCATTCATTTTAATCTAAGTATCTTTTATTAGTTTGTCAGAAATATCCTTCAATAAAATTAAAATCACGTACACTTTTCACTGTCATTATTATGTATAAGAAAGTCCTGTGGCACACGGCAGATTATTTAGAATTGTCGTAATAAAGGTTTTAAAACAACCGATTAACTAATCGTGGATTATTTTACTTTATGCAATGCAAGGTTAATATATTTATTTTTAATATATATAGATTAGGGTTCCCCTTGAATCCAATTTTCTCAAAATTACAAATGTATATAATTTATTTTACCGATTCAGCTATTATCTATATAAATATCTCTATATATGCGAATGGTTTCAGAAAACCAATATTCTGGAAAAAATATTGTCTTATATAAAAGTGAAACGGAGTTTAACCCTTTGGCAGGGGATGCAATTTTGTGTGAAATATTGAAATATTTGGCGTCGTAAGTTCTTGATATTTTCTGGTATTGAAAATGGGTAGTATTTTTATGTTGGATTAAATACTGGAGTCTTTCTTTATAGAGACTTAATAACCTGCTATATTGATTTAACATTTTATTTGTATTTGGCATTTTCTATACGGAATTTATATCAAATATAATTTTCGTTTTCTTCAAATAAAAGTTATTTATTGATGAAATTTTATCGAAGAATATAATGTTTATGAGAGTTTCCCAATACGAAGTTTTTTTTATTCATTTATTAGACATAAATAAGTAATTTATTTTATTATTGCTTGTGGTTATATAGAAAAAATATTTCTACACAATAAGAAATATCATTTGCTAGCTGGCAAACACTCTCAAATGAGGTATCAAACTTATATGTCAGTTCTCTTTGAAGTTTTTAACAGATAGTTTCATGCATAGGAAGTAAAAATTTATTAAAACCCACCACACGTGGGTGTTGCCGTGCAACCCACTTGATGGACACAACTCAAAAAATACCCTTGCCAATCGATTCGTGAATCATTCCCGAGTCCAACGAGGTACATAAAGCCATATATGAAAAATGGATATTATGCCTTTCTAATGCTGGATGGAGGGTCATGACGGGAAAAATTCCTAAAATGGACCAAACTAGAGCCACATACATTTCTTTTAGCGAAAACCCGAGGTCTCTCGGTGGTCAGGGGGCCGAGATTTCACGGTGGAAGACAGACGGACGGACAGAAAATCGAGCATATAAGCGCTACACCTTCGTGGGTTGCGATAAAAACAAATGTAGGTACATATATGTAAATATATATTTATTAACTTTGAGTAAAAATAGTAAAAACCAACTTACTGCGCATGCAAATACCTGTTAAAAACTCGAAGATAACTTAATTGTTAATAAGTTTGGTACCTCATTTGAAAGTGCTTGCTAGCTAACGATTTTTGCTAGCTCCTTAATTATACCGGACATAAAACATGGTGAAGTAAAAGGAACCAGCAACTATCCTTATGGAAAACCGGTCCCGGTCAAATGTTACGAAACTCTGCTGAATGATAGTCCTTGATGTGTAGATCAAAAAAGTCAATGGGATCTAGGTCTGAAAAATTAACATTCTGAAGTTACAGCCTTCTGAAGTTATCGAATCCACCTACTCGATGAACAAAAAGTCCACTGATTCACGGGCATGGAAAAAATATTTCATTATAAAGTGACCAAGCCACTTTTTTATGTATTTTCGTGCGCTGAATGCGAATCCATGTTCAAAATAGATACATCATCCTTCAGTCTTCAGAAAATCGCTGAACCACCTTCAGAAATCTGAAGAATGGTGATCTTTTAGTTTTCTAAAGGTGCTTCAGCGATTTTCTGAAGACTCAGGGATGCTGCAGCTATTCTGGCATCAGATAAATATTCGCCATGCGTCAAAACATGAGATGTCTTATGTCGTTCAAGTAGTACGTAAAGATATCGCCATTCTTTAGATTTCTGTAGATGGTTCAGCGATTTTCTGAAGACTGAAGGATGATGCATCTATTTTGACCACAGATTCGCATTCAGCGCACGAAAATACATTAAATAAAATGGGCAAGTGCGTGTTGGGCACGCACATGATAGGGTTCCGTAGTCATTCTCACTACGATTTATAAAAAGTATTTTTCAAAATTTTCGTGACTGAAGGGTTAAAATCAAAAAGTCATTTGACTTTTATTATTGCATTTTAGGAGACCTATCAAATGACACCCCACTCAATGGGGTAAATGAAAAAAATGTGAGTTTACTTTTCAATCTATGAAAAGGGGGTCCAAAATATTTTTGACAATGTTCGTTATAATTTCAAGTGATAGTACTAATTAAAAGCTACATTCTAAATTTTTTTCAGATTTTTTGAATCGATAGTTTAGAAAATAGAGGGGGGGGGACGCTCTGACAGCAACATTAAAAAGCAAATATATCGCGACTGAAGGGTTAAAATCAAAAAGTTATTTGACGTTTTTTATTGCATTTTACGAGACCTATTAAATGACACCCCACTCAATAGAGTAAGTGGGGAAAAAATGTAAGTTCAATTTTCAGTCTATGAAAGGGGGGTCCAAAATATTTTTGACAATGTTCGTTATAATTTTCAGTGAAAGCACTAATTAAAATCTACGTTCTGGAATTTTTTCAGATTTTTTTAATTGATATTTTAGAAAATAGAGGGGTGGGGGGGCGCTTTTTTTAATGACTTTGGAGAGAAAATACATCGTGATCGAAGGGTTAAAATTAAAAATTTCTGTTACATTTTTTGTTGCATTTTATGAGACCTTTCTAACGACATCCCACTCAATGGTGTAGGTGAATTTTTTTTTTTAAAACACTTTTCATTTATGAAAGGGGGGTCTAAAAAATGTTTATTTTCAAAAATCTTATCATTTCTGTTTTTGGGTCATTAATCTACGACCGTATGCCAAATTTCATCTTATTATCTCAAAATTTTTGAAAACGGACGGACATGGAGAAACTATAAGGGTTCCTAGTTTTCTACTGAACCCTAAAAATGGCTTGGCCACTTTATAATGAAATTTTTTTCCATGCCCGTGAATCAGTGGACTTTTTGTTCATCGAGCACGTGGATTCAATAACTTTAGAAGGCTGTAGCTTCAGAACAATAGTTTTTCAGGCCTAGGTCCCATTGACTTTTTTATCTACACATTGAGGACTATTAGGCCTATTTCACACATATACGGTTCCATTCGATTCGGTTCGTTTTCGGTCGCTGGCGACAAGTGTGAAACGGTGTTTCAGTTTGTATTCGGTACCTAATAGAAACCGTAGAACACCGAATACTCCCTCGACACGAACAGTTTTCATCAGGTTTCCATTAGTGTGCAGGGAACAGAAAGCAATCAACGCGTTCATACATACTCGGTTTAGTTTCGGTTTTAACCTGATAGCGAGTGTTATTTTTTTTAAGCCTTGTTGCGGTTTTTCTAATAAAATGAGCGGTTTTCCAGATGTTGATGTGGATCGTCTTCATGCTCTTTAGCTTCGGGAAAATAGTGTAGAATGCTCCAAATTCCTGCTGTAAAGTGATGAGAGGGTTCTCCCAGTGAATTCTAGTATTCCTCCTTCGTTTTTTCAATTTTTTTATAGAGAAACAACATGGCAACATCTTGTTTTCTCTCCATGATAACTACTGAGTGTACGGAAAAAAATAAAAATAATATGAACCGTATGAGAACCGTGTATGTGTGAAAGGGTTTGATTCGTTTTCGGCTGCAAGCGAAAACGAACCGAACCGAATGGAACCGCGTATGTGTGAAACAAGGCTTATTCAGCAGAGTTTCGTACATTTGACCGGGGCCGGATTTCCATAAGGATAGTTGCGGGGTCCTTTTAAACTAAGTTAGTTGAAACCAGTTTCGACTGTTGAATAAGTGGCACCCATGGCAGTATTTTTTCTTCATAATATACATATTTGAATTATTTAAACATTAATCTATATTATAGTCAGACAAAAAATTTTTCAATAACATACAAAGTATAATGTTAAGTCAGGTATATTATGATGGAATACATAAGTTTCTTACATGAATCCCTCAGTGCAAACATTTTATCATAATTCGAAGTTTTTTATGAAAGAAACTTTGAAATATTCACAACATTGCAACAGTAAATAAAATTTATGTCTACTCTGGAAAATAGTTTATTATAAAATAGTTTACACGCTGATATGTTGGTTGATTTTAATTTAACTTCTGCTATGTTTTTTTTTGTTAGTTTAACTTTAGAATATTTAACTAGTTTTAAGTACTGTCTGGTATTTACTTTCTAATTACACATACATCAAATAATAATATTGTGCACTTTAGAATTATAACATAAACATAAACAAAGGCCATAGGGGGATAAGCATATGAAAATTGCCCCTAAAAGATATTGGATTGAAAATTTTCAGGGTATGTTGGTACTATAAAAATACTAAGATCCTGAAAGTTACCTCAACTGGTTTTCGAATCAAAAAAAGGTTTCTACCAATAAATATTGCTCTAATTGTTTTTATGAGAAGCCTCTATAGGTCTCTAGCACATATAAAATTTTTATCAAAATCGAATTATCCAATCCGAAGAATATTTTTTTTTTCATTTTTTTTTCGAAAACCAGTTGAGGTTAGGAGCTGAAACTTTCAGGATCTTAGTATTTTTATAGTATCCTCCTATGCCCTTTTACGTAAAGAAATTTTTAAAACTTTGTACACATTTTTTTTTTTGTTTTGTTTTTCGTGAAAAATAAATAATTTGAGGAAAGCATAAAGTAGATTCTAAGCTTTAAAATGTTTTATTTATTTTTGTACATACCTACATCAATATTTGCCATTATTTTCGATTTTATTATTATATTATTGAATATAGTCAATTTTTTATGAATATATTTAAACAGTAGTGTTGAAAATTATACCACATTTTTTATCAAATTTAAATTTAAATTGCTACATTTAATTTTTCACCCTTTTATCGATGAACGTACCTATTTGTTACTATTTGGATTCCAAAACAGAACCCCAATAATCATTTTTGTCAATTTTCAAACTAAAATCACAATTTTTAACTGAATTACATTAAAATAAAATATATCCCATTAAAAATATATATAATTTAATTTATATGTTTAAATATAAATTGCGAATCCTCTGTATCAATTCATTTTATTATATTTTTTCTCATCCAGCAGCTTTGCATACAATCTTATTTGCAATATTTTTCAACGTAGTACATACTTGGATACATCACATTCGAAGATGAATCGATTTTGTTTTTGCCACACCTATCTAAGATTTTGCCTGATAAAATTCACTCACACATTTGTGTCTGTGTGTGTCTGTGTGTGTGTGTGTGTGCGTCTGTGTGTGTGTGTTTGTGTAGATTCAAGTGCCAGACTTGAATTGAATCGTTTGCAAATAAATAAATACAAACAATTTTCCAATAGAATACATTCCGCGCACCTGAGACACTATAGAGACATTCTCAGTACAATCGAAAAAACAATCGTGGCGACACGAGCAATTTAACACTATCAGATGTATGTATGTGTTACACAAACATTGACCTTAGGACCGGATACGAAGCTCTTAACACCGGTCTGGACCGAAAGAATAGACTAGCCCGTATAAAGTTTAGATAAAATAAAGATATTTTATTTATTTAACAAATTTTAATTTTCTTTCTTATTTTCTTACCTTTAAAATTTAAAAAGTTTTGTACATGTTATTCTATAGATTTTGACACGCTACTTTTTAATCCGTCAAATAAAATCTATTTTGACATATGGTTTAAAAGTTATGACATTTTTTCTCTAATGAAAAATAAATTAAAACTTCAAGACGGGTCAAAAAATTGTCAATGTTTGGGAATTTTTTTCACAGATATTACTAATTATTTTTGAATCAGGTAAAATACATTTTACTAAGTATATATTCAACTTATTTAATATAATTTTTTATTGAAGAATATTAAATATTTACAAAGTTATAAGCCTCGATGTGACGACCAAAAAATTTTTTTTTTCCGTTACAGTAGCTTTCCTGCTTAAGAGGCCATATTTTGTTTGAAATACAGATCTGTGGTTTGAGAATTTAAACTTTTTAACGTTTACAGACACACAGACTTCATGGCAATTAAAAAAAAAGTAAAAATTTGGACGACTATTTTTTTTTTACAATCCCATGTGAAATTTCTATTAAGTTTCCTTTATTTCAAGAAGCTCCATAAATTTTTTAAGTTTATACGTCTAGCACACTGTAAAAAGATTTGGTTTCGAAAATTTTTATTTTTAATTTATATTTAGAACATTTAATGAAATATTTTACTTTGTTAGTTATTAAAAGTAAAAAAAGTTTAATTTAATTTGAAAATTGAAATAGACAGAACGGTATAAAATAGTTACATGTACAAATTTACTATAATGGCAGAGCTAATTTTTCATTATTTTGAATAAATCACACGTTTGTTTTATAATTTTTATAGTATTTAAAAAGGTTGAAGTTTCGAATAATTAGTTTTTAAAACGTCTCAATATAACCAATTGTGTAGAATTTCAATAAAAGAGCACTTTCTGCAAGTTCTCTCATTTATCGTGTGTTAAAAACTCTATTTTTAATATCCAATTACTCAAAAACCATACGTCCAATATTTTAAATAAAAATTAGTAAAATATATGAGTTATCCATAAATAACATATTAAAATTTTAAACTTTTATCTATAAATTGCTCTAATGATCGAATAACCTTAAACTATTAAAAAAATTATATGCAGTCGATTTAAATTAAGCACTTAAAAATGTTCAATAACGTAATTATTTATGACATATTGAAATGGAATACAAATCAATTAAATTATAGATTCAGCGAATCAGGAATGTCATTAGTCTACCGACAATGTCAAAATTATTACCCGAAACTTGAGTGGGGTCATTTGCCGAAACAGGTCAGCGCGAGAGGTTCGACTTTCGTAAATGAAATATAATTAGTTAAAATTTAAATACGTGACATTTATTATGAATTAATTAGTTTTAAATTAATGTACAGGTGTTCACAGTTTACCTTTACTTGCATGTCCTGTATAATAAAAAGTAAATTACATTTTATTACTTCTAGTTGATACTAATTTTATACATTTAAAAAGAAATGTAGGTATACTTTATGAAAGATATAGTCTAATAATTTAAGGGGTTATATACAGTTAGAATTTTCAAAAAATCGATTTTTTTTAAATTTCATTTTCGTAATGTACATATATTAAAGTAGATACACAGAAAGTTTCAAGTCAATCCGGCGATTATTTTCGAAGTTACACGCATATTTGTAAAGACATCTCAGAGCGTTTGAAAGTAGGAGGCCGGAGTTAAGGGGTCATATACAGTTAGAATTTAAAAAAAATCGATTTTTTTATTTCATTTTCGTAATGTACATATATTTAAATACACACACAGAAAATTTCAAGTCAATCCGGCGATTATTTTCGAGGTTACACGCATATTTGTAAAGACGTCTCAGAACGTTTGAATGTAGGAGGTCGGAGCGGCAGCGCGTTTTTCTCAAATCTGTGTTTTTAATGTCGGTGACCACGATTCCTCGGAAACGGCTGAACCGATCAGTCTCAAATTTTAACATAAATTTCTTAAGTTTATTTTTTAGTAATTAATCGAAGGTTTTTTCTCACCGATAAATATGTTTTTTTATTAACAATTTAAGGTCAACATTTTTATCAAAAATCGATTTTTTTTAGAAGCCGCCATTTCGTCAAAAAATTTTATTTTGCTTATTCCTTCGATTAAGTACAAGATTATACATTACTTTAAAGAAATCCGTTTGGGTTTTTTATTTTAAAATATCCAGTCCAGAGATATCGTGGTTACCGCAAGGCGCCTTTTTTGAGAGGACCTCCTGGAAAACAGCTATAGCAGCATTCGAAATTATTATTTTCACAAATAACAAATGTTAAAATACAATTAAAAGTTACCATAATATATGTACACATTTTTACATTAATAAATTCAAAGGCTTCTCTTCAAAAAATTTTTGAAAAAAACCCTTTTTTTGGCCTTCTGACTGTATATAACCCCTTAATTTATAAAATAAATAAAAATCTATGCATAGTATAAAACAAAGTCCCTCGCCGCGTCTGTCTGTCTGCACGATTTTCTCAGTAACTACTGAACAGATTTTATTGTTATTTTCACTAATAGATACAGTGTTTTACGAGAAAGATTTAGGTGTAAATTTGTGTATATTTTGTGTCATAAAAAGTCAGAAAAGTATCTTTGCGTGCGCTGCATAAATAGTTATAGCGATAATTAAAACAATGTTAAATAAGTTTATTACAGATAAAATTTATATAAGACAAATAAAATTGTCGTGATTTCAAATAGTTGAAATTTATTTTACGTTTGCCTGAGTAAACAAACATTTAAGATCATGAAAAAAAAATCGATAGAGCATGTTGGAGGAAGTATTTTTCATTGAGCAGAAAAAGTTGTGACAGATTCCTGTAGAATAGTCTTATATATACATGCCATATATAATCCAATATGTTACAGAGAAAGGGGTTCCTATAAAACTGAATGGAAAATTCGTGATTATTTTCGCCTGCGGAAGAGGGTGGAAAACGCGATGAAAAATAGATAGACACAAATATGCGAAGACAAAATGTTCTAAGAGCAAGAGTCAGCGGTTTTTTCTTCTTTCTCTTTCTTGTTATACAGCTATATGTATATGCATTTTTTAAATTTATAGGCATTATAAATATATAGAACCGTGTAACGTGTATTATTTTGTATACCGTATTTTTTTAGTGTAATATACTAGATGAAGAATAAAGCAGTTAAAAATATACATTACTATACCGGGTGTTCCAAGATAACATATCGTTGTAAAATAGAGTAAAAAACACGTTCAAATATGCTATAGTAACTAACTAAGTGGTCCATAAGAAAAACTAAAGTTAGGGCTTATAACTTGGAAACTAAAAGTGATATAAAAATTCTAAATACACCAATCAATAGAGTAATTTTATAAATAAATAAATAGTGTAGTATACAGGATGAGTCATATCACGTGGAACAAACTTAAACAGTTGATCGAGAAAAATATTTCAAGTAAAAAATTTCATATGAACAGGTGTCCGGAAACTTTTCGTAAGGGAGCTACAGATTAAAAAAAATTTGCCCCATTCACCATGGTCTAAATAATCATTGTTTGATACTGGAAAACGATAAAACATATTAATACTAATCCGGGTATCAATTTTCATTACTATATCACTATGGGTTCTCCAGATATTTGATAAAAACTTTAAGCAAAATCTTTGGGAGTCTGTAGCTCCCTCACGAAGAGTTTCATGACAAATGTTTATTTGAACTTTTTTATTTAAAATATTTTTCTCAATTAACTGTTCAAGTTTGTTCCACTTGATATGACTCACCCTGTATATTACTATAATTTAATTTCAAGTGTTTTTTACGTGTAATAAGTCAGTATTTTAATAATAATAAACCTAATTTTAAAATGTAATATTTAACCTATTTGTCACGTGATCGTAAACGCCTCTAGCAGAACTGTGACTAGTATGACGTAGTTACTTATTAAAAACGTCAGAATACTCGATTCCTATTGGTTGATTTCAGTTGTTTGATAAACAGTTACGTCACGCATATCACGTGACTTTGAATGCGCGTTTTGACGGGAATTTTTTCATTTGAATAGAAAAAGATTATTTTCAATGTTTTTTCGGCATTATTTTGGAAAAAGATACTAAAGAAGTATCTATATATATACATACGCATTATTTACAATATGTTTTAAAATTTAGACAAATACCCTACTCTACATAAAAAAAACGTAAACAAATTTAGAATTTTCAGTTTTTTGGGTATACCGCCTAAACCACATAAAATTATTAATATTTTTACTTTTTTATACATACATGAAATGTAATGTATAAATAAAGTATAGTGATCACGAAAAAATTCGAACTCGAGATTTTAACGGAATTACACGTTTTGAGCGTCCCTGAATCGTATACAACCATTAACTCAATGACGTCTGTGTGTCTGTCTGTGTGTGTGTCTGTCTGTATGTCTGTGAACGCTCTACAGCCAAAACTGTAAGACTTACGAACGTGGAATTTTAAACATAAGGTTCTTTTATACTCTAGATGTGCACCTCCTATTTTTGAAAACCATCACTAAACCGGAAACGGATGTTTACTGGTGTCAATTTTTGAACTTTTCGAATTATTTTTGAAACGGTGCACAGTAGAAAAAAATGTTTTAGATCAAAGTTGTAGAAGGTACTTTTATCTATAATTTATGTTCTATCCATTTTCCCCCCAAAAAATTTGTTTTAGGAAATAATCGATTTTCTAAAAAAATTAAATTTTTCGATTTATTTTCTAAACGGTAGGTATTAGATAAAAATGTTTGAGATACAAGTTGTAGAGAATATTATTTTCTATAATTTATGTTCTATTCTTTTTTTTGTATCTTATGAATTAACAAGAAAAAATAATAATTTTAGTTTTAATGGTTTTAATTTAAAAATGATTTGAATAATACAAAAAATCTAGTTATCTATGAAAATTTTAGCATTTATTATTAGAAGTGTCAAAATTGAAATCTAGCAAAATAAATACTTGTTAATACAATAATCACTAATCTTAATTGATTTCGTTTAATATTTAATGTCATTATTAAATAAAATGTATCAATTTCATTAACTGAAAATCATTTTGTAAGTAAAAAATTTTAAATTCAAATATTAAATTATAAAAGTAATCACATATTAATACTTCGGTGTCATGATGTATAAAAAAGTCTCGTGCCTGCCAAGGCAGTTTATTTTATGTAGTAATACTTACTCCTTTCTTACAAATAATTCTTCTAATTTAACAACATCTGTATCTCTTACCGTTTAGGATATCCCCATTCATGCATTTCACGCTTATCTTGGACACTCTGTATACAGTAAGACAATTTAGCACAACTTTCAAAATTTTTAATTTCAATAAAAGGGGGGCTAACTTCACACAGGTCATTTACATATAATATAAATATGGCTTCATTATATGTATGTAAATGTATATGTATTTTGTACCTATATACATACATATAAATTTAAATGCATCCAAGAAAGAGGTTAGCTTTGTAAATAACGAATATACGAAATTTATTAAAACAAGTTTTCTGGTTAAAGTACGGCCAACCGTTCGCTTAATGATTCTAGGGTTTGGTCTGCAAATAATAGTCGCTAGAAGCCAACAGTTTTCAAACGGTTATGAACAATAATAAATTGTAACATGTTTCTACATATTTCATTAAGACATTTTTGGAACCTCTGGTTCAGATCGTATATAAAATACATCTTACATTGTTTATGCAAATATATTCTTTACTATTCTGCAGATTTTTGAATTTTATATTTTTATGAGATATCGTAGAATATTTTGATATGTGCACAAGAAGGAAGATTTTTGGTTCCTTTGGTAAACCAAAAATTTAATATTATACAGGGTGTCCCACGAAAAGATGTTGTGGAAACGAATCAAATGGATACAGTTATTAAAAAAAATAACATTTCGTTGAAAAGAAGAGACATTTCCTATCAAAAAGTGCTTATTTTTAAGAGGAAATGCTTATAGGGGTTCCGTTCTAAATACGAAAAACTTGTAGAAAGAAATCAGACTAAAAAGGTGAATAGTTAATTATTTATTTAAACTTTTTCGTTACGTCACAATATCTAAATTAAAATAATTTTAACATCACGTGAAAAAATTTAGATCTGCGGAGATCTACTTAAATCTCGATAGATCTGCATTTTGAGACATCATATTTTTTACTGGTTTTTGAACTGTGAAGACTTGCAAAGATCTACAACTATCTGCAAAGATCTAAAACCATCTACAACGTTCTATAAAAAAGATCTCTGAAGATCATTGTAACGTTGAAATTTAATGATTTTTCAACGTTGAAAATTCATGAATTTTCAACATTTTAATCACGATATTTAGAGATCTACAAAAATCTACAACGATCTATAAAAATCTCTGAAGATCATTGTAACGTTGAAACTTTATGTTTTTCCAACGTTGAAAATTGAATTTTAAATCACGATCTACAACGATATTTAGAGATCTTTATAGATATTTTTAGATCTTTGTGGGTCATTGTAGATCTGTGCAAGTCTCCACAGATCAAAAACCAGTGAAAAATATGTAGATCTGTCGTGATCTGAGTAGATCTCTGCAGATCTACAATTTTTTTCCCGGAATATTTTCCATCATTAATTTTATTTATACACGAAGAGAATATTCTTTCAAAAACAGAAAATGCTGTGAACCTGAGGACAGAATCAACTTCTGAAAAAAATTAACAGAAAAGTCGGTAGAATTTAAAATAAAGTAAATGAAATATTACAATAACATACTGGTAAATTTTAACATAGTACCTATTAAAATTATATATACGCTATTCTTTAATTTAATTTCTTGCATATGAAAATTTCACGTACATTCTCTATAATTTTACTATGTTTCTATATTACTTTTCATATCTGGCCTATCGCCGTCATAGAAACTGTTATAGAGTATATTGAATTGTAGTAGACGTTCTTTTAAATTTTACCATGTCGGGTGTTAAATATTTGTAGGATCAAAATTTTTTTCATCAATCTATGCAATTTTTTATTTTTTCCCATTCTTACGCATCGTAAATAAATAAAAATGGTCATGAAATTTTTTCATCTGACTATTAATAACTTGTTAAAATAATAATTTAAGTTGTATAATTATTTTAACATATACGGTATAGTAATTTTTGATACTGTTGGTATGAAATATTACTACATTACCGATGAATTTCACAGAATGATATTTTGTCCTCTCGTTAACATGTTTTTTATGTTAAAAATTAACATATTACATTTTTTCAGTGTACCCTCTCACCACTTTTCAAAACATCTTTTGTTTTTTCAATAACTGCATCCATTTAAAAATGACAGCTGTTTAGTTTCAACACCTACCCATGGGACACCCTGTACAATTTTATTCTTATTACAACTTATTAAAAAATAACTAAAAACGAATATATAGTTATTTTTACGTAATTGGAGATCTTTATACA